>CM046665.1:62190506-62790506 GCA_025594165.1 Tamias sibiricus
CCTTTACAGGGATAAGTCACTCCTGGTTCTGAGCTGTTCCCGACTGGAGGATGGAGTGGTAGAGGTGTTTCTTTCCTTTCTTCCTGTGGCTATTTTGGGTTTCTGTAATCTATGGAATTTCTGCTATTCCTTTCAGGTACTCTGGTAGTTATCTCTATTTTCATCAAAATGTAGTGGTTTGTTTCTTTGGCTGCCTTTTTGAGGGACAAGCACAAGAGACTTTTGGTCAGCCATCTTGCTCTAGCCCATTTTGATTTGTATTTGATTCTCTTTCTCCATCTCCATCTCCTTCAACATACACATACCCTCACATGCACACACAGAGACACATACACCTTAGTGTCCTAGAAGATACCTCTTAAAATTTGGGGAAAGAATGAATCAAGTAGATAATGATAATACCATATTGTGATAAACTTTTAATTCCAATGCCAATGGCTTATAAGCAATTGAGGTCAATGTACATGTACCTGGATATCAGCAGTTGAATGATACTGAAAGTCTAACTGTCACCTAAACATTTCTTTAGGGATGAATTGTTGTAGTGAGCATATGTCCAAATAAAAAACTGGAATATTTGGCCTGACTTCTGAATAGAAAGACATGAAATTATAATTTTCCCTAGGAAGTCATGAATTTGTGAATGTTAAACAAACAACATTGTCTCATTAATGCAGACTGCATATGATGTTCTGTATTTATTCCTTCATTCTTGCCCTAATTGTAAGAGACCACAATGGTAACAGCTCCCACATATTATATAGACTTTATATATTATATATATATAGATAGATAGATAGATAGATAGATAGATACACATTCACCCATTTTAAGTGTGCAGTTTTGAGTTTTGATGAATGTATACACACTATTACCATTTTAATCAAGATAAAGACCATTTCTATCACCTCAACATCTTTCTATGTATTCTCATGTAATCTCCTTTATGTCTGGCTGTAGGCAGTGATGGTAAAAATGGAGAGGATTTCGTTGCCAAATTTCATGGATAAACTTATACTGCTTGTCAATATGGAATGAAGAAGTTAGGGAGAGAAATATGTTGAGCACTTTTCTTCAATCTTCTCCTTGAACAATTAGATTTTTAATTTAGTATTAAGTTTATTTTATATAAAATAAACCACACATATGTAAAGCATATGATTTGGTTTTTGTGTGTATACATACACACATATCACAACCCTGAAATCAATATTACAATCAAGGTAATGAACATGTTCATTACTCCTAGAAGTATTCTCACTTCCTCTTGTAATCCTGACCTCCTCCATTTGCCCAGCAGTATATGATTATGGAAACAACACACTGCCCACTGCACCAGGAACATGACTTTGCTCAGCAGTATATGAGAATCCTAATTATTGTACACTTTGGTATGAGTACCCTTTTAAATTTTATTCATTCCAATAAGTGTGTCATGGTATCTCATTGTGGTTTTAATTTGCATTACTCTAATGACTAATTATGTTGTGTATGTTTTATCTGATTTTTTTGACATCACATATTTTTTTTTTTGATGTGTCTGTTGAAGCAGTTTACACAATTTAAAATTTGTGCTGTTTATTTTCTTATTATTGAAACTTAAGAACTATGTAGATTCTGGATACAAGCCTTTTACCAAATATGATTTACAAATGTTTTCTTCTGGTCTGTGACTTGTCTTTATATTTCAATAAGAGGATCCTTGGATAAGTGAAGAGTTCATTGATATTGGTTCAGATTCTACATTGCAACTAGGCTCTAAGAAAATACCACTTACTGAGTTTTGGTATAAGGTCAAAGAAGAATATCCACAATTATCTAAAGTTTGTAAAAAAAAGAAAGTGTTATTAAAATATTCCTCTTTTCAACTATATATGTATATGAGATTTTTCTAAATATTAGACAAGATTAAATGCAGAAATATAAAAATTCAGATGGTTTTTATTAAACCAGATATTAAAGAGATTGCAAACTATAAAAAAGGACTCTTTTCAATACCTGTCATGAAAATATAGTTTTTTTTCTTAAAATGTTATAACATTAATATGCAATAATTTTATTTTAAAAACTTAATGTGTAAATATTAAAAAGTATTTTCGATTTAAATCTCTAACATGGTAAGTACTAACAAATATAATACACAAGACAAAAATTCTTTGGAGTCCTTAACAATTCTGAAGAGTATAAGTCTATAAAATTGTGAATTGCTGGCTGGGAAAAAAGAGATGGGTAGGATTTAAAGGATAAGAATTGGGAGTAATTCCTTGGTGTGGTGGCTCATGCCTGTAATCAGCAACTTGGGAGAATAGGCAGGAGGACTGCAAGTTCAAAGTCAGCCTCAGCAAATCAGCGAGGGCTTAAGTAATTTATCAAGACCCTGTCTCAAAATAAAGAAAAAAAAAAAAAAAAAGGGCTGGGAATGTGATTCAGTGGTTAAGCACCTCTGTGTTCAATTCCCGGTACCAAAAAAAAGAAAGAAAGAAAGAATTGGGAGTAATCATTGCCTTCAAAATGCAAATAATAATTTTATGCTTTGTTGTGAGTTAGCATTTGAAAATTACTTGGTACAATGTAGGCATTCAATAATTTTTTTTAAGAAAACCTTTCTTTTAAGGATAATACAGAGTGGGTTTCTTAGATTGCTTCCAGGTGATTATTTAGTGAGATGCTATTCATTTTCTTTATGCAGGAGTAAGTGGGAGGGGGAATGCAAAGAGGGGGGAAAGTTTGATTGAGAGAGACAATGAAGAAAGAGAGATGTAGTTTGACATAGTCCTTCCTGTATTCATATGCTTCAATAGTCCCTTCCATTGGACACGACTAGTTTTCTTACTCTTTTAATTGAGTTTCTTACTCATTTAAATTATTTCAAAAGTTTAAAAGCTGAGTTTAAATGTTCTAGCTATTTTGTAGTGTGGCAGAAAGAGCACTAGAGACAGATCAGATGTGATTTAAATTCAGGTCCTGCTCTTACTGGATATGCTACCTTAGTTACTTAACTGTTTGAAGCCCTAGTTTCCTCATCTATAAAATGACGGTTTTGATAGGGACTTCAGATAGGAGTCATATTACACAGGAGATGTGAGTGAAACACACACACACACTACATGCCTTGCACATACAGGTACACAATGAATGTCCACTGTGACTGCTCTTTACTGAAGTTTGAGAAGCAGAGGGTAAAGATCTTGAAAGCAAGAAATATGTGCTTCCAGCACTGAATGTAATAGTCATAACTGAGGGATGGAGCTAAAGGCGAAATGAATGTAGACTGTGGAAGGATGAAAACTATTTTAGAAAAAAGGTCGGTTTTGAAGTTTTTGTTCTTCCATCATGAGTTAAATACCGTTGTAATCTGATCTAGCTCTATCTATTACCTCTATCTATCTGTGGGACTGATAAAGATGGACTGAGGGCACCTGAAATTAAGAGTGTATGTCTGGGGAGAATAGGAAGAGTGGGGTGAGGCCAACACCACAGATTTCTAGATACACAGAGAAAGAGAGAGTTATGACAGAGACTGGACAGAGCATCTCCACAAGTTCAAAAGTTCAAAGATCTTGCAATATCATTCAGCCCCAGCCCTGTGTTTTGCAATTAAAGTGGGGTTGTCAACCGCCGCGCTCTATCTTCTTGACATCGTTCTTTAGGTTTTTAATTTAAAGTCAATTTCTTTTCCTAAACTCACATGGACATATTGTATGCGACATGACACAATATTAAGAGATTAGGCTTTGGGCCTAGACTGAACTGAGTGTGAACCATTGTTTTGCCAGTTTGGGCAACTTAACTAACACAATCTGTATTATTGAGTCCAAGCCATGCCTCTGGTATTTCACTAATTTCTAACAATATGATAGTCAGTATGATACTCTATGGACCTCAGAGTATCAACTGGGGAATCAATAATCCTTTTCAAATGACACTGATGAATATGTAATTACATATTTACACCAGTTCTATAAGTTAGGAGTGTGTGGGGTAGAAGGAACATTATAGTCAGAAAAAGCAGCATGTGCAAAGAAAGATCTGGGGCAGAAAGGACCAGAGACAATGAAAAGACTCAGATAAAGCAAGTATAGCTAGAATGAAGGCAGCAAGGGAAGAATGCAGACACCTCTGTTTTCTGGTGTGTGGACTGAGGATAACACTCCACAGGGTCATTTTGTGGATCAAAGTGAGAATACAAAATACTGTCCAACCAATAGTGACTACTCAATAAATGGCAAGTCCAATTGTCATTATGTAATTACTGCAGATGTAAAGGTAGTTCTTTGAAGTACATAATGTCAGATCAGCCCTCTCTTCAAAGTTTGAAGTGCACTGGCCCTTCAAGACTGACCACCGGCAGACAAACGCATCTCAGTCCCTGCAATGCCCAGCAGATCTATGATTTAGTGGCAAGGGAGGGATTGCTTTCTTTTGGTCTTGGATTATGTAGAAGCATGTAATTTAAAAAATGTATATTGGAGAGTTGTACTTGAAAAGAAGGAAGGGAGAAGTTGAAGAAACTCAATATTCTAAGTTTATATTCCCCAGATGTTTTAAAATGTGACATTCCATTCCCCCAATCTGTCATTTTCTATCTTGCAGGCATAAGGTCCAACCTCCCAACATGTTCCTGCAAGCAAAACCCTGAACAAGAAAGCTTCTGTAAAAAAATATTTTCTAGAAGTATCAGTGGAATTGAATTTCAGGATCAGGTAGTCCCACCTGTCTGGTGCCTTTTAAAAGGACTCTAGGGAGAAGGACCCCACAGCCCAGGAATTGTAGCATTCACAACCATGATAAAAATCCCATATCCTCTCCTGATATACTTCTGTCTTAGCTTTCCAATCTGGGGAACAAGGATAATGACGAAAATATTATCCCCTCTTCACCAAATTGTGAAGATTAAATGGTTAAACTTAGTAAATATGGTTTGTGAAGCCTTCATCTATCATAAAGCAAGCATGTGTATTAGCTGGCATTGTAATGCCTGGGGTGGTTGCCAATTTTGCCCACCCTCTATCCAACATATACACATGCACACCCATGTGCACACATAGAAATGAATTTTTATGATCTTTTTTATGTCAGGATGTGTATGTTCTTCTTTGAGTGTTGCATGCAATTAAAAGGACTTGGAATTTAATATGTTTCCAGATACTGTATTTATTAAGGGCAAAGGGAAGAACAGTGTTTTATTAATTTCTACAGCATCCTTCTAGGGGCCAGTGTTGTTTCATAACAGCACATGAGGGAGAAAGAAAATGGGGGAGGATTACATGGGGGGCAGCTCTTCTCCTGTCTAATTTTATATATGAATCTCAATCCACAACCACCTTACCAGCAGCCCCAAGACCCTAGTATGCACCATAGAAGAATTAAGGCTTGAGGAGAAGGGAAGGAAGGTAGCAGGAATGGGAGTCGGGAAACAAGTTTATTCATTGTGCTGGGAAGTTTAGATTTGTGTGTCCAGATTCAGGTCCTGAGACCGCTTTGCTTGCAGAAGACTGAGCTAGGCAGGTACTCAAGATTTGTTTCCAGCCTTCAAATTTCTTAGTAATTTTGCCTTTGGGCAAACAAGAAAGAATTAATGACAGATCAGCACCTCTCCTCCAAATTCCATGTCTGCCATTATCAGAAGCTTCTGAACTGCAGGTTCCTACTGGTACAGGTCTCTGGATCCTGAAGCTGTAAGGGTCACATTTCCATTGCAATCTTGTAGCCAGAAAGGTTCTTGTTTCCTGCTGATATGAGGGCCTTGGTTCTTTGCCAGTCTTTTATAAATTTGGAGAACTTGAAGCTGCAGGAAACTGTGCTTGGCACTGTGGAAGCTGCAGTTTTAGGATACACATCTCTCCTTTCTACCTGTTATTACTTGAGACCTATTCATGGCTTTTCACACTGCAAACTTCAACCCAGTCCTTTTGCCACCACTCGAAGTTGCCATGTTCCTAACTTTCTTAGCTCTAACCATTTGTGTTAACCCAAAGACCACTGTAAAAGGAGATGTGGACACTTGCATGTGAGTAAAATGTTGCTGTACCTGAGTTTAAGGTGACCTCCACAATTCCTTGGCATTTGTTCCTAATTACATAATAACAGAACTCATCCCCCTGCAAAATCCCTTCTTAGGTCTTGTAGATTTTGAGGAGAATCTTAACCCAGTCCTTCTGTATTCTCCCCATCCCTCAAATTCACTCATCTGAAGCTCTTCCCCGGCTGTTGGGTTCTTTATGGAGAGCATGACTGATGTGCAGGCCTGAGCCTGAGATGCTTTATCCTGAAGTCTCCTGAATTGCCAATCATGGAGGGGCCAAAGAGTCATACACATCCATGCGGAGAGGGATTCTCTTTCCCCTCAGTCAAACTGCAAAGGCCCACGTGTATTGCTCCTGTCTAAGGTCTCAGTCCTTCCTGGGGAAGGCAATTCCCTCCCTACCCGTCAAACATGCACAGCTGAAGGCCTATTAACTGAAGCGCAGTTCAGGCAGGACATCACACAGCTATCAAGAAAAATATACAAGGCATACTAGACAGCAGTTTGAAGAAACCAAGAAACATCAAGACCAGAGTCAGGTATGGTAGGAATGTGGGCATTATCAGACCCTGAATTTTTCTATAATTAATATGCTAAGGATTCTAGTTGAGGCAATATTGTCTTGTCTTTGGATTTTGAAAAGTTTAATAACTGGTCTTCTCCTCTTCTGCTCCGTTCACACAGTCTATTCTCCGCACTGCAGCCAAAGCAGTCATTTTGAGATAAAAGTTTCATTGTTTCAGTCACACTGTTTTAAAAGCTCCCCATTTCACTCACAGTGAAAGTCAAGGTCCTGACAATGGCCTTCAAGGCTCTAACTCAGTCTGGCTCCTCACTGTGCAGCTGAGCATGTTTACTAGGACTTTCCTTATTGCTCAGTTGGTTCTAGCTACATTGGCCTCTTGTCCTTCCTCGGGAGCTTGCAGTGCTGTTCCTTCTGCCTTACACATATTTCCCCCAGATGAGACATACACATGGTTTATCTCCAACTCCTGCTGAATTGTCACCTTCACAGAGACTTTCCCCGACCATGCTGCTTAAAGTTGCAACCCCAGCCATCATTGCCTACAACCTTCCCTGCTGTATTTTCTCTATAGCAATCATTGCTCTTTAATTTTTCTATTTGTATATTGATTATCTCCTTTCAATAGAATATAAACTTCACGAGCACAGGGATTTTTTTCTGTCTTATTCACTGCTACAATCTTAGTGGTTACCATTATGTCCGGAGTACAGTAAACACTCACAAATAATTATGGATTGATTGAATAAGTGCCAACAATTATATTTGTTTTGGAATATTCTATTAGGCGAAAGATATGATAACAAATTTTATTTTAATTTGTTTTCAAGTCATTGGGTGTTTGTTAGAGAAGGAGGTGCTTTTGCTGATGATTGCTTTATTTTGTGGTTTACCAGGCATATAGTAAAGCCCTTCTTAAAGTTTCCAAGATATAAAGTCAAGTGCTTTCTATTCATGCATATGAACCATTTTAGTCCAATATCTTATTTAGGGAGAAACTTTAAACCTAACAAACAATACGTTCTGATAGAAAATTCTAAAAGGACTATTTGTCCCAAATCTTAACAGAACCAAACCCTTTCCATATTGTTCAGTTGCATGGAAGCTATAACAAAAATGGTAATAGTATCTTTTTTGCTTCAAAGAAAAGTAGTATTGTCAAAGCAAATAAGCATTTGTGACTAATGTATTTTTAACAGTTAACAGTCTCTGAGATTTTTCAAGAAGGGCTTCTTGATAAAGTTCCTGGTCAATTCAGGAAAGAGGCCTAACTATATGGTGACTACATACCCAGAAGCCCACAAGTCTTACAGAAATCAAGAACCAGGACTCCAAGTTCTCCAGGTTCAGTTGGTCTGGGGGGACTGCACACAGAACAGGGTACTGGTTCTCAAACTTCAGCATCTTCATTCAGTGTCTCCCAGGCACTTGCTAAAAACAGAAAACTGGGCCCCATGCACAGGGTTTTCGATTCAGTATGTTCACATTAAAACCAGAGAACTTGCATTTCTAACAGGTTCCCAGGTGGTGCTTGTGCTGCTGGTGCCAGTCCTCTAACCTTTACTTCCAGGGCCCCTGCTGGTGGCTGTGCATGGAAGGTCTAGACAGTGATGGATATGAGAAAGTGCGAGTCTCACTCATTCCAGCTGAGCTTTTCTTCTGCTACCAGGACAGACATTTTCTATCCCCTACAAGTGGTGATGATGCCACAGAAGCACCTGTACCAATAAATTGATTGAGCTAATTCAGTAATTCCTCAAATGAAGAAATGAGGTGGGGAGTGGGTTAAGCCAGTGGTCCTGTGACCTGAATGTACGCATGGGGTGCTTACTAAAACTGCAGATTCCCCATTGCCTTCACCATCACTTCACTAGAGTCCTGGTTTATTAAATCTAGGATACTTTAAGAGATAGTAGTTTAAATAAACACACAGAGGACCCACTTTGAGAATATTTGATTATATAATTGATTATATAATTTGCCTTGTTTTCTCTCACATGTCTAATTCTTTCATACATGTCTAATTCTTTCAAATTTGTTCTTGAGTGACCACTGTGTGCAAGCAATATTCTAGGCTTTGAAGAGGCAAGATAAATCCAATCACTGTGCTCTTTCAACTAAACATGCTGTCTGTGAAAATAAGTCTGATGAATTCTTGAGGTGAATTAGGCTTTGTCGTGGTTCAATTTCAGCCACCGTTAAGGAAATGATTATTGGCATTAGATTAAAAATATAATAGTAAATAAAAGCACTTTCTCTGAGGAAATCCAATTAAATGCCACATTAATCCATAGCAATGACACGAATTAGTGTAATACGTTTTAATACATCACAGTACAATACATACAGCAAAAAACGATGCAACATATTGCTACAATCTCACTGCCGCTTTGTTAGCATTAGCTCAGGTCTTGGACTGTAGTGCCCTCTACTGACAGAAACTGAAATCCTTTTTTGATGGCTACAGACAGATGCTCTTGCTGCAAGCGAACTGTCAACAGCCTATTAGAAGGTAAAGGAGCTGAGGTCCAGCTGGCTTCCATTTAATAAACTGAGCTCCTGGATTAAGAGAATTGCTTCCACTTGAACTAGCGATAAAGCAACTAAGTGTACTAACTATACTACTGATTGTTTTCACCATATTGTTTCACAGTATTTCTTTTTCTTTTTTTTGGCTGGCGGGTGCAGTACCCGGGATTGAACTCAGGGGCACTCGACCACTGAACCACATCCCCAGCACTATTTGGTATTTTACTAAGAGACAGTGTCTCACTGAGTTGCCTAGCGCCTCGCTTTTGCTGAGGCTGGCTTTGAACTCGCTATCCTCTTGTCTGGACCTCCTGAGCTGCTGGGATTATAGGCCTGTGCCACCATGCCCCGCCTCACCATATTCTTGGATTTGTGACCAATAAAGATAGTGGTCAGAGCCCGGCGCCATGGCGCACGCCTGTAATCCCAGCACTTGGGAGACTGAGGCAGGAGGATCATGAGTTCAAAGCCAGCCTCAGCAATAGCGAGGCACTTAGCAATTCAGTGAGATCCTGTCTTTAAATATAATACAAAAAAGGGCTGGAGATGTGGTCCAGTGGTCGAGTGCCCCTGAGTCCAATCCCTGGTACAAAAAAAAAAAGACAGTTGTCAGCTTGATTTTATCAGCCTGAAGATAGGAGCCTGGGGTGGCAAATACAGAAGTGTTAGAAACCATATGAACGATTAAAATAGAACAAAGAGAAAAACAGAATATCCGATAGATTATAGTATAAATAGAAAACTCCAAACCCTCAAATATAAAATAATTTCCCCTCTGTGGTTGGGAGCAGCTGCTTTTGTGCTGTACAGAGATAGCAAGGAGAATGCTAACGATTAAAATTCCTCATTTGGAAAAATGTACATGTGTAATTATAATTCATTCAATCATAATAATGGAGCATGACTATGCTTCAAGCTCAAATTATATATTATAGAGACATATATATGTTCAAACATATGTGCACACACAGTAAGCCATTGTTTTCTGTATAATAGGCCCCTTTTTCCTCCTTCACACACTTGCTGAGTATGATAAGTGCTTTCTTGGTTTGGGGTATTATATCAAGTACTTAATTTCATTGTCCTAATTTAATCCTAATCAGTCAATGATGTAGTTAGCATTATCACTACTTTAGGATACTCAAGCTTAGTAACACTCAATACAAGGTCTAAGGCCACAATGCAGGTAGGTAGCAGGGCATATTTTGAAGTCTTTAGGCAGAAAAAGTGGGGGATCTCTTGAGTTTTAAAAAAGTACATAATTTTGGAGAAGCCTTTTTCGTTGTGGCTTTGTCTGTAGAACTCATGAAATAATTTATTATTTCTCTTTCCTCATGTGAGCTCGCTCCTGTCATCCTCTTTTCTCTCTTCTTCCAGTGTTCATTGATCATCTATTCTGTGCCAGTCATTAACAATAGACTCTAAGATACAAACCTGGCAGGATATTTTATTGAGATACTTATTTATATTTACTTGTATTTTTTTTTTCCCTTCTTAGAGTCCTGGCTCTTGTGCCTTTTGTCCTGGGACAGGGATAACACAGAAGTTACTAAAGAGAGTATTCATTCAGGTTTTTGCTTTCCTAAAACCTAAGGGACTGAAAAGACTTAGGAAAAAAAGAAAGCAGGGATGTGGGCATGTGAGAAGAGAGGAGATACTGCCCCAGACTGTGAATGGGACAGGTGTCAGTGGATCCTGGGGGTAGCTGTGCCTTTTCCTCTGGCAGCTCCCTGGAGGCAGCAAGAAGGAGGTATGAGCACTAGAGGTTGCAGGCAGGGGAGCATCCAGGCTTGGCAAAGACACCAAAAGCCAAGAAGAACATGGTTCATCATCCAAAGAGAGACCCCGTGGGAGTGAAAGGCGATGCTATCAACAATCGTGCCAGAACAAGGTATAAATAGGGACCACCCTGAATAGGCCAGCATGTTGGGTCCTCCTACCTGTAGCCTTCTTGACTCAGAAACAGTAGAATCCCTGTCTTAAGGGCCCAAGGGTCTTTAACAATGAGGATTTCCGATTCCATTGTGCTGACTTTTCTTCTTGTAACAGAGAAATGAAAACATATGTTTACTCGAAACACTTAGATGAAAATGCTCGTAGAAGCTTTCCTTGCTCACATTCCTCAAGTGGAAACTGTTTAAATGTACAAAAAGTACTGAATAAATAAATGAATTGTGGCATATCCATCTGGTGGAACTTTTCTCAACAATAAAACTGTAGTAATAGAAAGCAGAAAAATGGTTGTCAGAGATGGGGTGGTTGAGGGGATTGGCTGATGGGGACACAGGGGAATGATAGGTTCTATATCTGTAGCGGTTTTGTAACTGTAAACATTAGTCAAATTGCCAAACTATACTATATGTTAAACTCCAGCAAAACTGATCTTTTAAAAAGGATCCAGGAGAGTGGCTTGCTGGAGTGGATACAGTGTAAGACTGAAAGCCACACCAGATGATTATGTTCCTCAGGAAGTCATTCCAAGGCCAGCAGGAATGTGGGGGTGAGACTGGCATCAGCATAAATGAGATTGGCAGTGTTTCTCCCCTGCTATGTGAGGCTGACGCATGAGGTCATCTGGCTTCACTTAGCCATCTGGAATCAGTGGATGTGGCTAATTTAATGAGCAGCAAAATCAGAGTGGCAGCTGAATATCCTGACCTATAGGGAATCATGGTGATGATTAATAGAACATGACATGTTCTGGGGCAAAGCTGGGCCACCAGCAAGAGTAGACTTGTGCCATCAGAAGAAACCTAGGCTAGATAATCAGGAGGCTAAGTGTAGTTGCGTCAATAAAATTTTGACTTTTTTCCCAGTTTCGGACCAGAAACTATTGTCAATACGAGAGCCCACGAATCGACTCAACTGTCATTCCTTAGTCTCTAAATATATAAATAGGTTATGTATACTGGATAGTTGACCCAAATAATACATTATGTCATTGGTACCTACAATAAGTTATCCCAGTGGGGAACATCAAATGAAACTCTAAAACTGTCTTCCTCCAGCCCACCTACCCTTGACAAAAACAATGTATGAAAAGCAGTACAGAATCCTAGAAGGAGGGATGGGAAAAATTAGTGCCACTTTTAAAGAACTTAAAAAACAGGGGTGCAAGACCCTGTCATATTTTATATTTAGTAGCATGACCACTGAAGAAAGCAGGTGACACTAATGGATAGTTGTCTCCACAAACTCAATGAAGGAATACCTCCACTCCCAGCCCATTGCAATCACTGTGCCAGATACTGAAGATGAACCTGGCCTCATAAAAATTGTGTGGAGCCACTGATTGGATGAGAGTGTTCTTTTTAATTCCCATAAAAATAGTTCTCATTCACATAGACTGGATAATCATATGCATTTTCAGATTTTCCCTAAGGCTGCCCCACTCTCTGTTGCAATATGGTTTATACTGATCTGGACTGTGTAGACATCCCCCAGATCACACTGGCCCACTGTCTTACTGATGTCACTCTAATTGAATCAGATGAGTGAGAATTGGCTAGGAATTTTGAAGGCTTTAGTAAGACAAATCAAAGGTTAGGAGATAAACCCTATGAAGATGTGGGATTTTGACACAACAGTGCCAACATATTCCTTTCTGCTTACCCCCATTGTCTGCCAATAGCCCTACCTCCTCCTTCTTTCCCTTGAAGGTCAGGGTCTCCTTGCCACCATGCTGACTACTATTCTTGCCTGCTGAGCCCTGTCAGAAAGAGGCTGAAGTACTCTCAGATGCTATATTTTATAATTTAATGGGTCTTCTGGTTGTGTCCCCTGGCAATAGTATTCTTTTTGTTAAGGAACAAATTTCTAACCTTGAAGAATCCAAAGTTTCCTGGAGGGAAAGCACAGATTCCCTAACCATGTCATTAGAACTGCATTTACTCCTGGTCTATTGAACTTACTTAGTCATCTAGTTAAGAACATCGTGCCACCTTATGGTGTTTGTGTCCTGGGCAATGACTCCCTGTTCTTGTGGTAAGGTGTCACCTATGCCTTCAGCAGGTCTTCCTGATGCTCTATCAGGCGGGTGACTTCTGGGTGATTATGTCTTTGATTCAACCAATGGATCTCATGGTCATGGGCCACTTCCCTCATCTCCTGAAGTTGGACTCCAACTCATATGATCTATTTCAGTGCCTCTTGATACGCTCTTGCCCAATTTTATTGATGAATAGGCAAGTGCATCCAAGCCTGGATTGAGAAGGGCATTTTTATTCTGTGGATCAGGGCTTTCGGCCAAGGGTCCCGTTCAACAATGGACCAGTTTCAACTGCAATGGCTCCCCAAACAGGGCTCCTGCATATCATTGCATAGGGCTCTCTAAGGACCAGTTTCTGGCTCATGATATCAGCAGATAGCAGAAGTGCCAGGTGAAGAAAAGGGAAATTTACAACGGATAATAAAGAGGAGAGACACTTGCAATTCCAAGACCAGTTGCAATGATGGGGACTATATTTCTTCCCACTTTATTTTCTCAGGATCCTAAATTTCCCCCAGGAAGAGAGACTCCTTGATCCCTGGAAGAGCTGTGGATTGCAGTGCACGGGGCTGAGCCACCCAGATTCTCCTTCACTACTCCAGTCACTACAGTACTGCCAGCAGATGGCCTTCAGCTTCCAGAACCGAAGAGTTCACTACTGACTTGCAGGATCACCCAATCCGAGGTCATGACCTTCTAGGACCTGCCTACATCCAGTCTCTGACAAAGGTGAAGTTGTAAAGAACACTTTGACTCAAAGCAGGACAACTCTGATGGGCCACTGCAGCTCCAGTAATGATCATTTGAATTATAACTTAATAGACAACCTAGGAGAATTAGATGGAAATTTATTTAATGTTTCTGCTATTGTTTGAAATTAGAATGATATTAAATTTTCATTACTATAAATAATTTGATAGTAATTTTACTGGCAGGAGTGGGAGGTAGGGTTTGTGTTCCATGGAGTGGAGAAAGCCACTGAGGTAAGCAAGCGAGCAGAATTTTATTAAAAAGGAAAGTGAGAGGGGGCTGGGGTTGTGGCTCAGCAGTAGAGTGCTGGCATAGCACGTGCGCGGCCCGGTTAGATCCTCAGCACCACCGTAAACAGAAAGGCATTGTGTACAACTAAAGCAAATAAATAAATATATAAAAAAAAAAAAAAAAGGAAAGTGAGAGAAAGATTCAGAACTGAGAGGGGCAAGAGTGCTCTTTAAAACCTTTACAGCGCTCCTCCTTTTAAAGGCACGTAAGGAGAAGTTGATAAGCTTGTCTTGCTTGGTTTTTGATATTTCAGTTGTCCCACGGTGGGCAAGGGCCAGATTATGGATTATGCTGTTGCTTTCGGCAAGATGGAGATTTATGCCCTTTCTGACAGACAGGAACTGTTTTATAACAAGTCTGGGCATGTTAAATGGCTGTCCATGTGCTTGCTTTCTTTTTTTATTTGGTACTGAGGATTGAACCCAGGGATGCTCAACCACTAAGCCACACCCCAAGTCCTTTTTTATATTTTGTTTAGAGACAGGGTCTCACTGAACTGCTAAGTGCCTTGCTAAATTGCTGAGGCTGGCTTTGAACTCAAGATCCTCCTGCCTCAGCTTACCCAGCCAATTTTTCTTTTTTAAAGAGAAAACTATTTAAACTATTTACATATTTTAGGATAAAGTCCCACGCGCAGAGTTGCTAACTCAAAGCACACCTATCTTTTTATATCTCCTGACCTCTGTGGCTAACTGCTTTTCAAAAAGGTCGCATATATTTTCACATATTTCACATTTTGTAAACATTTCTAGTTTAGATATTTGTGAATTCTTAAAAATTCTTCCATTTATTTTTCCTTTTCCTTTTTTTGCATAAAATTTTGTTCAGCTAATTTTGAAAATTTTGTTGACAGAGTCTAAAAATTTTGTCCAAATTTGAATGAAGATGAAAAATTTTATCAACCTTCTCTAATAAAATTTACTGTTAAGTTGATAAAACAATCCTAACTCACTCATGGATTTGCAAGCACCTCTTTCAGGCTTTTTCTCTTTTCATCTTTTTACTAATTATTTGATCAACCTCATTTCCCCACTATCTTCCCCTTGCCTCTCTTCCTCCAGGGTCTTTTTCTTTGTTCAGTGGGAAGATTGTCCTTATAGGATTATACCCTGAAAACCCTGTATGGTTTTGAGAAAGGGAAAGCTGTCCCTTGTAAGGAAAGAAGTAGATAAAGGAAATCAAGAGAGAGGAGACTCAACAGTAACACAGATTTATTTGGGACAAACTTGTGGAGGGGGCTCAGGTGGAGACTGAGACCCACTTTCCACTTACAGCCTAGGATAGATATAGCAAAATGAGGAAGGAGGAATTGCTAAGGGGTTGTCAGGAAAGGTCCTTGTAGTGTCACCTTCATAAGCGACTAGGTGTTTTCAGGATTTCCGTCCCAAGTAGCAATTTTCTTTTATGATGATGGAGTGTTTGGGGTTTCTTTTCATGCAAGTTACGTGCATGTATAAACATGGCATAATGAATCCCACTATTATGTATACTTATAATATTAAAAAATTAAAAATAAGTAAATAATAATTTTAAAATTATTTAAATTAGTAAAAAAGTAAAAATAAAAAAGCCTGAAAGAGGTGCTTGCAAATATATGAGTGAGTTAGGAATTGTTTTATCAAGTTAACAGTAAGTTTTATTAGAGAAAGTTGATAAAATATTTCATCTTCATTCAAATTTGGACAAAATTTTTAGTATTGTCTGGTGTTTAGGGCAAGCTGAGTCAGAGTGACTTTGAGGTGACTCTGTTTCTAAAGTGGTGTTGTCTGTTGTCTGTGGCAAGTTCTTCCTAACACCTCTGACATCCAGGAGCTGGCCTGGCACTCCTGCTAGGTCTTAATGTTCTCTTAAAATAAATAATTTCATAGAACACTGGTATCAGGCAAGTCACCTCTGTGACCACAATGGATCAAGACAAAACAAGAGCACTCCGGAACCATGTCTGAACACGGAAAAAAGCATGAACATGGATTAAGCCAAAAAATGACCCCCAGGCCCCACTCCATGCCCTATGCTGGCTAAACCAGTGGCTGCTGTTTCTTTACTAAAGTTTTAGCTTTGTTCTTCTTTTCCTTCCTTCCAGATAAGGTCTAAGAGACCCAATCATGTAATCACACCATTTACCGACAATATCCAATCCACAGCAAATTCTGCTTCCTAATGTCCCCCAAGTGCCCCCCAAGACAAACCTAGATTCTGCAAATTCTTTCAGTGCCCTCCTGCTGAGGCCCCTTCTCCATGCTGTCCTGCTATCTGATTTCTCTGGCAGTGAGCCATGCACACTGCTTGGTCAGTCACAGGTAGAGAGCATTGACCACTTCCTTAAATTACCTATGAGTGATTTCAACTTTGCTCATTGCGGAGCAAAACAGCTCTTTCTCAAATGAATTCCAAGGCATAATTCTAGTTTTAGTGTATTTTCCTTCTGGGTTAACTTTCCTAACTTGTCTAATATCTCCTCTACTTATCTTTCCCAATTTCCAGTACATTCTTCCTTAGACAAGTAACAGGGGAACAAGAATTTTGTTAACTACTTGACAATCTTTCTCCTTCCTAAATAAATTTTAATGTATATGTATATGTATGCTTACATATAAATTTGTATATTTTTCATATATAAATGGACCATAGAACTGCTAATGGAGAACTAATTGTCCAGTTTGAACAAGAATTTTATGAATTTGAGGTTTCCTCTGAACCTAAGTAGAGCTGACCCAACTATCTGGGAGTTAGCAGAAAGACCAATGGACACTAACAGGAATTATGCCAAGACACAAATGGAACTTGGGTTGGAGAGGGGTCTGTTTGATAGATAGGGCTGTGGTGGAGTCCAATGTGGGACAGTGAAATTCTGCCATCCTTGATAACAGAGGTCAAGGGAAGACTGAGTCATTCTGCACATAATAATTCTCCGAATTCTTGAGGGGATCCTCGTGGGGAAATGGTTTCGAGTACAATGAGAATCAGTTTGGTCACGTTTAATTTCTCAATAGAATTTCCTGCTTTGAGTCTAAATGTACCCATGACTCTAACATTTCCACCAAATGGGCAGGAAATGAAGCTAGTTTTCCTTGAGTTTGACATAAGTTATATTTCATACAGTTACACAAGTGGATGAACAGTAATATGATTAACTCAGCTTCGTTGTATTTTAACCTCTTCTGATGAATTTAAAATTACGCAATCTAGATGAGTTACAGAAGAACACCGTATTGGTTTAGAAGAAAGTCTATATCTTTATCCTTATGAAGATGCCCACAATGGAGACCTCATTAAATCTATGGCAGGCCTAAAGTGCTCATTTAAAACAATTCCAAGCACAATGAAGCATCAGTATTTGTATCTATATACCAGTTAAGAGCTTTCAGTTGTATAAAACCAAAATCAATGGGAATTAAACATAAGGTGGACTCTTTTTTTTGCAATTAAAGTTGAAAATTAAAGGAGGATCCAGCAACAAACATGTTTCGGTCAAGATTGTGGCCTGTCTTTTCATCATGGCTTTATCCTCAGCCTGGTTGTGAATTCATGGTCACAACAATGGCAGCCAGAGCTTGAGCTACATGTTTCCTTGTCCATTTTTAGGGTACAGAGTGACCGTTCACAAGATCACCAATTATATTTTGAGATCTTTATTAGATTGAACCATTGTAGTGTTGTGTCCCACAGCTTGGGACCCCCAAGAAGACCACCAGAGTCCTTGGTCAATGCAAGCAGCAAAGAGTCATTTATTAGCAAGCTCAAGCTTGGTCCTCCACGAACTCGGTAACCGGTGACGCTAAGAGGCCCCGAGCCCAGATGCAAGTTAAGGGGGGGGGGGGGTGGTTCACAGCGCTCTTTTGATTGGTTAACATATAAAGTTACATACAAAGCATTATTTTTGAGTTCTGGGTCAGCCTGACTGCTAGGGGAAGGGTAGTCGGCCACCTGGTTTTGTAAGCTAGACAAAATAAGGAGCAAGAATGTTTTGTGGCTTTTCTAAAGACTAAGAACAGTTTTGGGAAAGACTTATGTTTACACAAGCGTTTGCATTTTTCACCTTTCAGTAGCAAAGGGTAAGAGGATATGCTAATTGACTTTTCCTGGAGCTCGAAGTGGGTTTGAAAACTCAAATGTCATGATTACTGAATGATTACAGGCATTTTCTTAATGGAAAATCAAAGTTCTATTGTGGAAGGGAATAGAGGGAATCCATAGATGTTCATCAGGTCTGTCCAGGTCTTTCCATTTTAATGGTATCTCTATAAGAAGTGATATTCCATTCTACCTAGAGGTGGCAGTATTAGGCTAAAATACAGGCTCTGGACTTGGGCTGCCTCCAATGAGTTCTTAGTTCCATCAGTTACTGGCAGTGTGATTTTATGCAAGTCACCTAACCTCTGCAGTCTCAGCATCTCCATTTGTAAAATGAAATTAGTAGAAACGTCCTTGTAGAATTGCTAGGAGGATTCAATGGAGTGGTGCATACAAAGCCCTCAGCACAGAGCCCATCACTGCCTATATTTGGAACAAAATACTTGTGTGAAAAAGGGCGATCTGATGTGCTCCCCCATATGTTCTGAGACTTCTCTTCCCATCCTTGTCATTTTTGTCAGCTACAAAATTCATTTTAGGCAGACTCAGTTCTTTGACCCAGAGACTGCTGTTCATGACCTTGGCCGGATACTTTACAAGTGTAGTGTTGTGGCACGCTGTGGCTCAAAGAAGAAGCCTCATTGGGGGTTCCCAATGGGGAGTTTCCTTTGAAGGAGTAAATGTCATTTTTAAATGATTTGAAAACAGGGTGAAGCAGCATCTTACTGGGTATCTATTTCTTTTGGGAGATTTACCCTGTGAGGTCCAATAAACTCACACAGAGCAGTGATGTTCTCATTATTTCTTGATTACTTCCTTTAGCTCAGGAAATTAAAAAGCTGAATCTACTCACATGGCAATCATCAAGTGGTTTTAGTTTAGCTTGTAACTCATTTATTTCATTTTAATTGAATTTCACTTTGTAAAAGACTTGGGGGTAAGGCAGGGGAACAAAAGGGAGGAAGAAGGTGAAATAACTCGAGCTGTTTGTTTTAAAACTCATCCATGTGGGAACTAAAGTCAGAGCTGGTACTACAGTCCTTTGGAAAAATCTGAATGAACTTTGCAATGTATAAGGTAGGTGTCAGGAAGGCTCAAGTTGGCTGTAGTAAGGCTCCCTTGCCAAAGCTTCCAGAGGACTATGTTTCTAGTATGTTGCCAAGGTCATGAACACCCTGATTCAGCGTATGTATTCAAGGTCATAAATATTTGATGTGAGCATGCACCCACTTATGTAACCTGTTGACAATGTGCCTTCTTTGGCCTGCATATATAAAAAAAAGTCCTATGGAAATGGCCCAGGGAGCTAAATGTACCTGGCTGGGGCTAAACTGAGCTGGACTTGGAGACTGAAGGCTCCATCACTTCTGAATAAAGAATGTCTATTATCCCAATTGTGTCTTTCATCTTCTTCCACCTTCTGGGATTCTAAATCTCTTTACTACTCTGAGCCTCCACTATGACAGTAGGTAAATCAGGGGTGATTGCATATCTCTGCTTTGTGAGGCAATTGTTCTTATGTATTTACTGAAGCGATAAACTTGGCGAATGTGAAGTATGATGTGTTTATATGGAAGTATTTAGAATAGCGGAAAACACTTTCATTTTGGAGATGAAAATATCTGTCCCTAAATCCTGACAGCACATTTATAAATGTGCTACCTTAGAACAAACATGCATTAACATTTCTTAGCTTCAGTTTCCAAATCTGTGAAGAGGGATCATAATACCTTCTTTGTAGAGTTTGTGAAGTGATTAAAATAATGGACACAATCATCTAGCATAGTGTATCATAGTTATTAAAGTACAAAATAGCTATTATTTATAAAAATTATTATATAGGTACATTTGTAAGGAAGTAGCTATAGTACTGCTCAGAATACCATGACTGTTGAATGTCCTACACCCAATCATAAAGAATTCTCCTGTTATAGGGTTTCATGGATTCAAGTCTAAAACAGAAATTTACATACTTCCTAGTGCCACTGAGAGCTATTCCTGACAACCCATCTGTAGTTCCCCGCCTTGGATGCATACTAAAATCACTTGTAAAACATGAGTACCAACTGTATCCCAAAATATTAAATGAGAAGTTCTGGGCTTGAACGAGGTATCAGTGTTTTTAAAACTGCAGAAAACCCCAAGTGCAGCTGAGATGGAGAATCATCATTCTAAACCATTGCTTCTCAAACTGAAATGCATTAGAATCAGCTGGGTCTTGCTAATTTGTTGTTCTGATTCTGTTGTTCTGAAGTGGGCCTGAGGTCTGCATGTTCAGCATTAGGCAATGCCTGTGCTGCTGGATCCTGGGCCACACTTTGAGGAGCCAGATTCTAAAAGGAACCATGACTGATCTAAGGTGTAAGTTCACTCATTCTGTTGCTACCACTGCTAAGTTCTTGGGAAAATCCTTTCATAAAAGGATACTTTGTTTTTCCCAAGAATTACTTTTCCTCCCGGGGTCACAGATGTCTTTATTTATGAGAGTTGAATGTCACTCCCTGAGAAAGGAGTTTCAAATTGCTCTACACTTTTTGGTTATTGTTATTGCAGTGCCAGGGATGGAACTCAAGTCCTCACCCGTACTAAGCAAGAGCTTTATCACTGAGCTACATCCCCATCCCTGCTCTATACTTCTTAAAGTAATTTTGACTTGTAAGAAATGGATATCTCTGCTCTCAGTATCAAATGATCATAATTGCACCAGGAAAAAAAGAAGCTGTTAAAGTATTTCACACAATGTGAACACCTTTAGAAAATTTTCTGCTGTGGAAGGAAAAAGTTTTTAAAGACATTAATTTTGCACAAGCAAAAAATCAAGAATACTTTTTGGGTAGTATGTCTTCAGGTTGAAAACCATCAAGAATTGTTGATGTTTCTGCCATTTGGATTTGAATCCTTAACATCTTGAAACCAAACTGTCTTGTCTGGACTATTGCTAAGCTCCACTAGTCAAAATGTTACTAGCTGCTCAACAGCTGACCTTGACTTAGGGCACAGCAGCAGAAATTTCTGGACAAATCTGGAACTTGCCAGTATGTGCTATGGGAATATCCACCACAGTGCTGTGCCAAGGCATCCTTCACTTTTTACCTTCTTAGTTTTTAAATTCTTTTAATTGGATATAAATGACCAAAACAATGACTTTCGAGAGATGTATCTGGGTTTGAAATCTCAGCCTTTCCTCTTTGTCCTTTTTGAGCCTGGGACAAGTAGTTTGCTTCTTTGTATAAGTCATTATTTATTATGATTTCGCATAAGAAGAAGTCATGGGATGATTGTTTCTAAGAGTATCCCAGCAACTTGGTCATGTTATCAAAGCTCTTTTGATGCTATCACATTCACAATGTCATTCATTATGATTACAAATTGGAATTTCCAAGTACTGTACCTTCACAATATACATTCTTAGTAGAAGGCGAGACTATCACATGCCTCTATCAAAGAAAGTCTTTCTCAGGAGCCTCCCTAATACATAGCCATGCCATCTAATGGACCAGAAGAAGATTTGGGGCTAACTCCTAAACCAATCACTGGAAAAATAGAATAGAATTATCATGATGAACTTAGATCAATTATCATTCATTCCCACGGGACAGAATTCACATTGTCATTGGGGAGCAGGTGGTTGATTTAGGATCTTAGAGGAGAAAGAGAGATGGGATACTGGTTTGACAATGCTTCGTCTAGTTTACACCACGATTACTGTCCTGATGGGCTGTTCAAACTATCTGTGAATTAGACAATTAGATGTTGGCCCAGGAGGGAGCATCAGGAATCATGTTACCTGCAAAATGATTTATTTCCTTACATATCTGCAAACATATGATTAACTTCCATTATGGAGATTCTGTTTCTTTATTATTTTTTTTTGTCTTTATCTAGTAATTGAGAACAGTATTATCATTGTATCTTTCAAAATCTAAGATTAAGAGAGTGAACTATCAACAAGCCTAGTTAATATCAAAATAAATCTCCCTCAGAGAAAATCTGGACAAATTTTGCTCCAATTTTATTCAAATGTCATGGATATTTGTTGCTACTACCAATACTTTATTACAAGTGTTTCATTGAAGGTGACTATGTCTTATCTTTGTATTCTGAGAAACTAACACATTTCTTTCGTTCTAGTAGATGCTCAATAAATGTTGTGCTGGAAATAATCTCCAAATTTATGGCTTCACCCATAAATTTTGCCAAAATTATGATTCTTGTTCTAGTATTAATGAATATTTCTTGATTTTCCCATTTCTGTACTTCAGGTACTTTGGCAATGACTTCCTAGCTTATTGTGAATGCACCAAATGATATTGGCAGTGTCAGCTCATGAATTGGCATTTTCTGATTTACAGAGAGTAGGTGTGGGATTAGTTTGTTTTTGTAGCACAAAACCCACTATTTGTCCCAGCCTCATTGGTGCACATCAACTCCAGAGTCCACAACTGAGGGACAGAGGCACATCAGCAGTGCAGGGGCCAACTCCTCACATCCTCAACCTCAGGGATGTTTAGGCTGAGTCAGAGCAGTGTGCGGGTACACAGCATCCCCTGCAACTCGTTGGGCTGGTTTTCATGCCTTGCCTGACTAACTCTGACTGTCAACTCATTTCTCAGATGGAAAAGATGGAACCAATGTGTAATACAAAAAATTTCTTGAAAATGCAATATGTAAAGATATTTGAGGCAAGTCTTAAGGAAGTGAGATTCAAAAATAGCTGCAGACAAGGAACTTCAGAGTGTGAATTTTCTGGGAGGCAGAGGCCTATGACTTCTGTACCTTTGTCTCCAGTCATCCAACCTAAGACTTCATCTGTAGGGATAACCCTGGGTAAGGGAAGGGACTCATGTTCTGGAGAACTTTCTCCCCTGAAACATAGGCCTTAGGGCTCATAAGCACCTCTGGGTGGTCTCTGACCCAGCTTTCTTAGTAGGAGGTAGTTCTATGAGGCCAGGTGGTTTGTCTTTCCAGTCATTCTCAGTCATTGGTAGCTCTTGAAATCTTCCTTGAAAGGAAATTGAGAGCATGAATTTCCTCACCTACTGCTCTGTATGACTAGGAGTTGCTTGAGGCTAGAAGCCTACACATGGGACTAACTAACACTGAGTCAGAGGACAGTGAACCGCTCAGATCCTGGAGCCACATGTTCCAGGTTCAAGTCTAGGCTCTCCACTAGCAAGCTGTGTGGCCCCAGGCGAGTCGCAGCACCTCCCTTTGCCTCATCACCTCACTTTCCTTACCTCCATCCCAGGGCTCTCGTGGAGATTACATGAACAGTATCTGCCACATAGAACAGTATCTGCCACATAGAAAGTATCATCATTTGTGTCCATTTAATTTAGACATACAGCAGCGTCAGCAGTTCCAGGTGGGGCTTGTATACAGTAGCATCCCTTAGAAAATTGCTTGGCTCAGTAAGAGGAGCTAAAATAGCATGCATTTTACACACCTTGGTGGCAGTCACTAGTTTGCATCAGCATTTTGTTTTAAATTTTCTTAAATATCAACTGAGTGCAGTGGAACACACCCATAATCCCACAGACTCAGGAAGCTGAGGAAGGAGGATTGCAAATTTGAGGCCATCCTCAGCAACTTTGCATGCCCCTAAGCAACTTAACGAGACCCTATTTCAAATTAAAAAATAAAAAAGGCTGGGGTTGTAGCTCAGTGGTAAAGTGCCTTTGAGTTCAATCCCCAGTACCAAACAAACAAACAAACAAACCAACCAAAAAAAAAAAAAAAAAAAAAAAAAAAAAAAAAAAAACTTGTATGGCTCTCTTATAATTTTGTTGAATTCTTAAATTAAATATAGTATTTTATTTTTAAATTTATATATACATAGCAGACATGCTACATGTGTGTCAGATGAAAAGTGTATTATTTTCAGAATTAAAAAAAAATCTATTGAAGTTTAGGCCCTTTACAATGCCAGAACAAATAGCCAGCAACTCAAAGACAAGGCCCTGGTTTCAGGAGGTCAAATCCTAGGGTTGATTTCATCACTCTTGGTGTGGATCTGATTACTCTATCACATAATCTCTCCTCCTAACATCCTTATGATTTTGGGATGCCTGAATCTCAACATTGTCTCTTGTTTTAAGGAGGATCAAATGATAGGATTACTATTAGTTTATAGAAAACTAGAGATTGTGGTATTGAGGAATTATCCCTATTTAGGGATTAGGAAGACTCATGTACAGGTCATATGCAAGTAGGATTATTGTGTTTTTTAAGCAATGAAATATCCAACATTCAGTTAGCATTACTCAAATAACACAAGAGTTTCTGATGTTTGGAAACCAGTGTGATTTTGGGCAAAGTGCTCTTGTACCCTGGTTTAAGAGATGGCATTTTGGTTGTTTCTCTGGGCACAGAAAACCTGCATAGACATCAGATGTACACAGATTCTTGTAGGCCACTCAGAACAGATTTTCTCAGCAGGGCTGTGGGTTCCCAGGTAAGTAATGTAGCAAATATATTAAAAGTATTGGCTATAGAACTGGATTCCTTAGAATCAGATCAAAGCACAGACACACTTACCTGCCATATGACCCCAGGCTGCTGCTTGACCTCTATAAGGATCTATTTTCTTGTCTGGAAAATTGGTGTAAAAATAGTACCTATATTATTAGGTTGTGGTAAGTATCAAATAGGAGAATTTGTATCAGGTACTTAGCCCAGAGATGGTGCAGTAAAGAACTACATCCTAACTACTGCTTTCCCCTCTATTCAAAGACATTCTCCTGCCTTAGTAAATAACATGATGATGAAGAGAAGTCCTTTCCTGAAAAGTACCTAGACCTTCTTTGTTCAGGGAACTCTAATTTGTGTTCCCATTAAGTGCTTTTAATACTGGTAAGACTGGAAGGTCCTGAGCTTGAATACCCACCCTGTTTCTGTCAGAACTTGTGAGTCTAGTTAAGATAGGCATTCCCCTTTATATACTGTATTCGTTTAATGAGGCCACTTTTATTACATTGTTTTCTTTGATAGGCCAAGGAACTAGAAACTTTCAGAAAACAGGCTCCTGAAAGGAAGAAATTACTTGCCTAGGGACATGTAGATCTAAGTTTAGCACAACTACTTGTACTACCTTAATAATAGCCAACTTTAATATGCATTTACTATGTGCAGAAACTTTATTTCTGCAGCTTAACTGAGTTAAGCACCTTACATGCATTATCTTGCTTAATCCTCACAAAAACCTTTTGTAATGGGACTTTTATTACTTCATTTTTATATGAGGAAACAAACATAATGAAAGGTATTTCATTTGTCCAATTACACACAACTTGTGAGAACTAGTGTATGCTTTGAACCCTCTACATTGAAGGATGCAGGAACTTATGTCTGAAAATTGTTGTCCCTCTGAGGACTGTAGGTTGCTTAGAGATTTGGAAGAGAAGAGGCTAACTTTTGCTGATTTTTTTTTCTTAATTTATATATAATCATTTATTTCTAAGAATTTCCTAGTTAAACTTTTTATAGTTGTCTGCCTTTAGAAATTTTGACTGACTTTGGAGGGCAGCCAGTTGGGCTTGGTTCACTGTAATTTTATTTTTAAGAAGCCATAGAGCAGTTCTGGCCCATGTCTAGCACTTTACTTAGTTTATGTAAACTTTACTTAGTTTATGTAAACTGACATTGATAGATCTATCTTGGAGGATCTTCCAACCAGGTATATCAGTCAGTTTTACATTACTACAACAAAATACCTGAGGTAATTAACATATGAGGAGAAAAAATTATTTTGGCTCACAGCTGTGCAAATTCTAGCCCAAGATCAGGTGGCCCCATTGGTTTGGGCCTCGGCAAGAGCAGCACATCACGGCAGGAGTGTGTGACAGAGACAACTGCTTACATCACAAACTAGTAAAACAATAAAGAAGAGGAAAAGAGGAGATTAGGATCTCACCGTTTCTTTTGGGGGTCACTCCCCAATGACCTAAAGATGTCCCACTAGGCCCCACCACTTGAAGGTCCACAGCACCTCCCAATTGTACCACCTTGGGGACCAAGCCTTTATAACATGGACCTTTGGGGGGACAGTTATCCAAATCAGCACCAGGCAAAACTAAAGACCACTCTCAAATCTTCCACAGATATTTAGAAACTCATGACAAAGAGTTTCTATTTTGTGACTCACTTGGGAAATATGAAGCAAACTCCTTTGTAATAGGCAGTGTCCAGAGCCAGAAAGTATGTGAAGAGAGTCTGAAATCCTATCTTCTGACACAGTAGTGAGTGGGAGTTTCTGCAACTGCGTTTACTGGGGTATTAGTGGTGGTTATGCAGAAAAGTGTGCCATGCTCAAGTGAGTTTGTGAAAGTCTGTGTAAGTCTCCTCAGAGCCTTCTTTTAACAACATTCATGGTGAATTGCTATACATAAAGTAACTTAAATGACTCCAGGGTCATTTTTAAATGGAGCATTTTGTGGGACTACTTCCTTATAAAAAAAAAAAAATACTTTGAGAAACCTTGGTAAAAACTGTTTAGCACATACACTGAGGATTAAATCCAGACTCTACCCTTTAAGGGCTGTGTTACTTTGGGAAAGTCACTTGAATTTTGTGCTACCTCCCTTCCTCCATTAGTAAAATTAATATAATGAGGCCATCTATCTTCTCAGGTGTTGTTCATGGTCATGGTAGCATCCTATAAATGCTAACCATCAACTTTCAAAAATGACATTTTGGTTTTGAATTTTGGGGTTAGTTTTTTTATCCTCATGTAATTTAATTTTATTTTCTTTATATTGTCATCTGTTGACTTAGGATGGAAAAGAAGCCCCCTAAACAAAAATAAGAAAACAAATCATGATCAAAGTCTCCTCTATTGTAGGATACGCCCATGCCTGCTATTGACCTAGTGATGCATTTAAAAATAACAGGGAACTATGGGAGCATTAAGGGAAGGAAGAATTTCCTTACATGGTAAAAGGGGTCCATGGGTTCCTCTCCCAGCCTACAGGCAGTTCATGTTTTAAGTTGTCATTCTCAGTTCTCAGAACATGGGAATGGAACCTGGGGCTCAAATCCACTTCTACAAAAGGCCTCTGGCAGGGTTGCACAGTAGGTAAATGAATGGAGGCCTTCTCCTCAGTTGCTCCTTACTCTGCAAGCCAAGAACTAAACACTGCAGTTCAGGACGTCAAACTGGCATTTTCTGGTATTAGAAAGAAGACCATCAAAAGTTGCCAAACTGGTTGTAAAATGTTAAAAATTATGGCAAATGAAATGATGAGGTAGATGTGAGACTGTAGACAGAGAAATACCATTTCTTTCCTTTCAATTTTGATGGCTACCACTAGGGAATTGGTAAAATCAGAACTTGCTGCTTTCTATAAAGCGGTATTGGATCACAGAGGCATCTTCCTTCAAATTCATCTTCAGAGCTTCAGACTCATCTTCCCTCCAGGGTGGCCATGCAAAATCCTCCATGTTACAACCAACACAACAAGCAACAATACCATGGGAGTGAGGGCTAGGTGGTGGTATTGTTGTGTAAGAAAGGGAATATATTGGCTAAGTAGGAGAGAGCCCTGCAAATCCTGTTTCCTGACCCGGGGGGAAGGTGAAGGGATGGAAAACCTCCATAACCTTCATGCTGGCAGGTGTGGATTCAGAGGGCATCTACATGACTTAGGCAGCATCCTTGTGGCCAGCCTGAAGAAATTAATAATCTGGAGTACTCAGGTTAGGATGTAAAGAATCAGAAGACAACAATAATGAGTTGAGGGACTTTACTTTTTTGGGGGGCAGGGGGACTGGGGATTTAACCCAGGGGTGCTTTACCACTGAGCCACATCTCCAGGCATTATTTAGTTATTTCTTTAAATTTTGAAGCAGGGTTTTACTAAATTGCTTAGGGTCTTACTAAGTTGCTGAGGCTGACATCAAAATTGTGATCCTACTGTTTCAGCCTCCCCAGTTGCTGGGATTACAGATGTGCACCACTGGGCCCGGCAGCAGCAATGACTTGAAAAGAGAACACTGATAAATATTTAAGGGACCAAAAAATAAAAATATTAAGTCTTCAGGAGTGGTTAGTTATTGAAAATCAGATGGAGTAGTCAAGAGCAATCCTGTTCCTTGTCAAATATGTTGGGTGGATTCTAATGTTATCAAAGGAGAAAGAAAAGTGTGGGAAGGAAATAATGAAATTGGATTCAGACAGATTGTACTCAGGCCATTGGCTATCAATACCCACAAGACAACCAAAAAGCTGTTGATAAAGAAATAAGTTTCCTATAATACTACTCAGTTTTAATGATATCTCAAAATATTAGATTAGGTAAGAGAAGCCATAGCACTTCAGAGACTGGGCTGGGAGATTTTAAGGGAGATTTTGCAAGGAGGGAAGAAGAGAGCAGCGGAAACAGGAAGACAAAGATCCTGAAGTAAGCCTGGGTGAGAAACCGTAGAGTCTTCCTAAGGAAGCTGTCTGGACCCAGCAGCCCAGTGACTTTGCTTGGCCCCAGTATTATTAAAGATGTCCACATGAGGAACGTGTGCAGTCTCATATTCATCACAGTTTAACATGAGGTCCTGGGAACACTCAGGATATTCATCTGAACAAAAGGTACCCTCTGACACAAGCAGAAACAATAAAATGTCTTACAAAGCTCCTCTGAGGGTGTCCTCTGTCAAGAATCATTCAGGAACTAAACTTACAAATGCTCCCAAATGTTAGTGACTTGCCATCCAAAGCCAAGTAGGAAGGAGAACGTGAACATTTTCTTTTTTCTCTCTGTTTACTCCCTTAGGACCTCTCGAGGTAGGAAATGTATTACTTCCTGCAGAGATGGAGGAAAAGTATCTAAAATAGGTGTTAGATTTTAATTAGTACTATAAAAGTTAAAACTTCCTGAACCAAATGTCAACCAGACCAGCCAAACCTAGGCTGGAAATACTTTTTT
Organism: Tamias sibiricus; assembly: GCA_025594165.1. Taxonomy (NCBI): domain Eukaryota; kingdom Metazoa; phylum Chordata; class Mammalia; order Rodentia; family Sciuridae; genus Tamias; species Tamias sibiricus. Next base: position 62,219,603 of record CM046665.1, read on the forward strand.
TTTTCAATTTTTAAAAATTCTAAGTTGTTAGAAATGACAGCAGAATGTATCACATTTCATACTATACTCGTAGAGCACATTTTCACATATCTCTGGTTGTATACAAAGTATATTCACACCATTTAAGACTTCATACATGCACTTAGGGTAATGATATCCATTTCATTCTACCATCTTTTTTTTTTCTTCACCCTTTTGCCCCCTCCTATTTCCTCCCTCCCCATTGGCCATTCTAGTGTTCCTCTAATCCTCCTATGCTCCCCATCCCAACCCGACTGTGAATTGGCCTCCTTATATCAGAAAAAGCTTTTGGCATTTGGCTTTTTGGGCTAGCTTCACTTAGCATTATATTCTTTAATTTCATCCATTTACTGCGAATGTCATGATTTTATTTTCTCTTATTGCTGAGTAATACTCCATTGTGTATATATACCACATTTTCCTTATCAATTCATCTACTGAAGGGCATCTAGGTTGGTTCCACAGTTTAGCTATTGTGAATTGTGCTGCTATAAACAGTGATGTGACTGTGTCCCTGTAGTATGCTGTTTTTAAGTCCTTTGGGTATAGACCTAGAAGTGGGATAGCTGGGTCATAAGGTAGTTCCATTCCAAGTTTTCAAAGGAATCTCCATACTGCTTTCAGTCATATTGGCTGCACTAGTGTGAGAAATGAAAATCCATTTTGCAGTCCCACCAACAATGTACGAGTGTGCTTTTTTCTCCACATCCTCACCAACATTTATTGTTGTTTGTGTTCTTAATAGCTGCCATTCTGACTAGTGTGAGATGAAATCTTAGAGTGGTTTTGTTTTGCATTTCTCTAATTGCCAGAGATATTGAACACTTTTTCAAGTGTTTGTTGATTGATTGTGTATCTTCTTCTGAGAAGTGTCTGTTCAATTCCTTGGCCCATTTATTGATTGGGTTATTTGTGTGTGTGTGTGTGTGTGTGTGTGTGTGTTAAGATTTTTAAGTTCTTTATATATTCTAGAGATTAGTGCTCTATTTGACATGCATGTGGTAAAGATTTGTTCCCAATTAGTAGGCTCTCTATTCACCTCACTGATTGTTTCTTTTGCTGAGAAGAAGCTTTGTAATTTGAATCTATCCCATTTATTGATGGAAATACTTTTTTAAGGGCAACTGAGGTGGGTAAGAGGTTACTATAGCTATCAGCTACATCCTCATCAGGGCTTCCCCTGGGTTCCTCTCCCGGGTCTGCCCGCTGTTCGCACCCCCTTCCTCTGCGGGCAACGCTGTTTACGCCTGGCTGCACCATTTTGCAGTCCCACCAACAATGTACGAGTGTGCTTTTTTCTCCACATCCTCACCAACATTTATTGTTGTTTTGTGTTCTTAATAGCTGCCATTTCTGACTAGTGTGAGATGAAATCTTAGAGTGGTTTTGTTTTGCATTTCTCTAATTGCCAGAGATATTGAACACTTTTTCAAGTGTTTGTTGATTGATTGTGTATCTTCTTCTGAGAAGTGTCTGTTCAATTCCTTGGCCCATTTATTGATTGGGTTATTTGTGTGTGTGTGTGTGTGTGTGTGTGTGTGTTAAGATTTTTAAGTTCTTTATATATTCTAGAGATTAGTGCTCTATTTGACATGCATGTGGTAAAGATTTGTTCCCAATTAGTAGGCTCTCTATTCACCTCACTGATTGTTTCTTTTGCTGAGAAGAAGCTTTGTAATTTGAATCTATCCCATTTATTGATGGAAATACTACTTTTTTAAGGGCAACTGAGGTGGGTAAGAGGTCCCGTTTCTAGGCTTTAGACACTGCTTCATTATCAGGACAATTAAATGTCTAACACATGTTTATAAATGTTCCCTCTAGGAAAAGTACAAGTTTATGGTCATCTCCAGAGCATAAAGAAATTTCAGCTTCTATACTGCTTACAGTGTATAATTGTTTCCAGAGAGGACACCATTTATCCAGGCTTTGCTTCCAAAGATAGAAGAGGAAAATCCAAGTGGTAGGAAATGGCCTGGACCCCTTCTCTCTCTCTACTTGCCCAGTATTTCCGCCTGTTCTGAAGATAACCAGTTGTACTGAGTATATTTAACTAATGCATTCAATATATACTTTTGAGGCATCTACTCTACCTCAGGCACAGTGACAGGAGCTGGGATGCAAGAATTGACAATCAAACTCCCCATTCTCCTGAAGCTCACATTCTAGTCAGAGACAAGAGCAAAAAAAAAGAAAACAAAAGACAAAGAAACAAATAAATATGTTTAGATGAATGCACATGTTAGGGTGTGAGCAGGACTATGACAAAACAAAGCAAGGCAGATGAGTGAATAGAGATCCACAGGGGAGTGCCTGTTTAAACAGGAGGAAGGGAGGCCATATTTGAGATGAGACTTGAAGGGAGTCAGGACATGAGCAGGCGTGTATCTGGGTGAAGAACAATCCAAGCCAAGGGAAGAACAAGCGCCATGGCCCTGCAGCTGTTCTCTGTGTGTGGTGACATGGTAACATAGGAGTTGAAGTGCTGTGGGACTAACCAGGGGTTGACATAGACTGCACCAGGGTCAGGTGCTGTTGAGAACTGGGTGAAATAAAAAGGAAAACAAAGAGGAAGAGTTATTATATTTATATATGTATATTAATCCAAGCAAACTCCTTTGAGAATATCCTGTACACTGCAAATCTCTTATATCTGCCACTGACCTAATTGCCAGATCGCCATGCTGTCCTGGATTTCAGACAGCCAGGCTTAGACCTGCTCTCTGGGCCTTCTTCATTTCTAATCTCCTCTTCGTTGATGGCTGCAGCCTCCTTTTAGAGACTCATTTCCCACTTTTTAATTGAAAGAGTTTCTCTCTTTCTGTGAACTAGTTCTGCTACTCCAAGTTTCCTGAACATCTGAGCACATAGCGGTAGTGAGGATTTACTGAAAATTAAAAGTCTTGGATCAAAAATAATTAATTAAGCCGGGTGCGGTGGCGCACACCTGTAATCCCAGCACTTGGGAGGCTGAGGCAGGAGGATCGTGAGTTCAAAGCCAGCCTCAGCAATGGTGAGGCACTTAGCAACTTAGTGAGACCCTGTCTCTAATAAAATACAAAAAGGGCTGGGGATGTGGCCCAGTGGTTGAGTGCAACTGAGTTCAATCCTCAGTACAAAAAAAAAAATTAATTAAGATGTTTGGTCCATCAACAATGTCTCTCCTCCCCTGTGCATGAAAGAGCTCCATGTGTATCACTAAAATTCAAGGGAGAACTCTTTCTAGTTGTAGAATTAAATTCACAATGTAATCCACAACATCAAGAGACCACTCTCTATGATGTCCAAAGTCTAGTTACTGCTCCCTACAAATAAGTCTTAATAAATGTTGGTTAAGTTGAACTGGACTGGAAGCACCTCATTTAGGTATCCTGTGACAGATTTGCTGCTCTGTGTCAAAATCATCCATGACAAAGAGCCTTTTTAATAAGTATCCCCAGTAAATATAAAAATATAAATAGCATCACCTTTAGGAAAGACTTTGTGAGATTCTTTTTTTTTTTTTTTTTTTTTTTGGTGGTACTGGACATTGAACTCAGGGTCACTCAACCACTGAGCTGCACCCCTAGCCTCTTTTACTTTATTCTGAGACAGGGTCTCACTAACTTGCAGAGGCTGGCCTTCAACTTGTGTTCCTCATGCCTCAGTCTCTCTAGTCACTGGAATTTCAGATGTGTAGTACTGCACCTTGCATGAGATTCTTCTTACTAAAAATGTCTTTATTCTGCTCTACTGTACAGACTTTCTCCCGTTCCCCCTCTCTTTTGAGCTCAATGGGACATGAAAGATCCTAGGCTTATTTTACCATCTGGATTGTGAGACCCAACAAAGTTATATAGGGTTAGAAATCAGGTTCCTGATTCTTAAGTCAGGAATTTTTTTCCATTACAACTTTATGACCTTCATGGTTTCCCATTATTGCCTCATGTTCCAGAATGGTCTTCTGTTGCTTCCTGACTTGGAGCAACAACGCCGCGGGAGAAAAACTCGGAGGCAGAATGAAGATGAAAGAAGGTTTTTTTATTCTTCGGCTTTAGCAATCTCTCAAAACTCTAACACTGGCTCTTTCAGCAACCTCTCTGACTCTTTACTTCTTCTGACTACTGACTCTTTACTTCTTTACTTTCTTTTACTTTTCTTAGAGAGAGCTTAGAGAGAAAGAGAGAGATAGAGAGCTTCTTCTTTAACTATTTCTTCTCTCTATCTATGGTTTCTCATTTCTTTCTCTAGCTTCTTCTGACCGAACTCTTAACCGCTCTGACTCTTATTTCTTCTTCTGACTACGTTCTGGCCGCTCTGACTCTTTTCTTTTTCTCTGACCGGAACTCTTCTTCCGACCGACTGAGCGACTGAACGACTGACTGAATGAATGCCTCTTCTGACCGCTTTCACCCGGTTATATACCTTTAGCTTTGCGGGTGCGTCACGTGCATTTACAGGTATGATTATTATCAGGTGGAACTTATGGCTTCCAGCTAGCCGCAATAGCCATCTCCCTGATTGGGGCTGCTTCAGTCTTCTCTTTTCTGAACCATCAAATAAAGAGATAAAACATATGACAGCAAGTTAGAAATTCTAGGGAAAATGGATTTGTTCTTATTGGATCTTTGGGTGATAATTTAGCCAAGGCTGAGCCTGGATGTAAGAAGAGGTACAATGTAACAAACAGTTTTTGCAGACAATCAGAAGATACCTGCTTTTCCATTTTACTATATTTACTGACCCAGTCATTTTCTGACTGAACTCTAGTAGATTTTCCATCTTAATAACAATCTGAATGAAACTTTCCAACAGTAGGGTCCTGTGATGGAATGATAGAAGAGCTCAGCTAGGGTTTTAAACACAATAACCAAATTCTTTCCTGCTGGTCACACAGAATGATGCTAGATAGAGTTCATAATTCTCTTATTTACATTGGCTAATGTTAGCAATTGTTGGTTGACAAAAGGACACATCTTGGGTAAATAGAAACCTCCCTGTTCAAAAAACAAAGGAAAAAAGATTTTGACTCATTGCTTTGAATGGAATCTTTATATAAAGAGCAACTTTAATATATGTGATTCATAAAAAAAACAAAAACAAAGATACATTAACAAATGAGGGAAATCCCTCAGTCTTATGGTGGGCCTTGGTCACAAACCCATTTATAATGTCTATTCAATATTTTGTTCACAAAGTTCAATGGATACTTACAAAATCTCTCCCTCTCATTCTGTGAGGATCTCTTTTAAAGTAAAAAGAAGTTTTAATAGCTCAGATGGAAATAGACCTATGGTACTTGGGGGAAGTTGAGAAGTGTGACAGCAATTGAAGTGTGAGGAATGCTTTGATTTCATTTTCTTTTCCTAACTCAGGTGTAAGGTATTAATACTCTGCAAATCACAGCTCTTCCTTCATCCAGTTTCACGCTGAAAAATACTACTCATAATAATTAAAACAAACAAAAGTGTTTGCTTAGTAATTATACTATCTCGAACTCAATGTTTTCCTTAAACTCTGCCTGCACGTGCTTTGCCTAGGCCTCATTCATCAATGACAGTCTCTTTACTTTTCTTTTCATGTTGAACATTTGAATCTGAAATGGTTCTGTTTTCCTTGGGAATGATATATTTTTTTTATTCTAAGTTGTTATATATGACAGCAGAATACATTACAATTTATGTTACACTTATAGAGCACATTTTTACATATCTCTGGTTGTATACAAAGTATGTTCACACCATTCCTGTCTTCATACATGCACTTAGGGTAATGATATCCATCTCATTCTACCATCTTTTTTTTTTTTTTACCCTTTTCCCCCCTCCCTCTCCTCCCTCCCCACTGGCCTTACTGGTGTTCCCCTAATCCTCCTATGATCCCTGTCCCAACCCCACTATGACTCTGAGAAAACTTTCGGTATTTGGATTTTTGGGATTGGCTAACTTCACTTAGCATTATTTTCTCCAACTTCATCCATTTATCTACAAATGCCATCATTTTATTCTCTTTTATTGCTGAGTAATATTCATTGTGTATATATACCACATTTTCTTTATCCAGTCATCTACTGAAGGGCATCTAGTTTGGTTCCACAGTCTATCTATTGTGAATTGTGCTGCTATAAACATTGATGTGGCTATGTCCCTGTGTGTGCTGTTTTTAATTCTTTTGGGTATAGACCTAGGAGTTGGAAAGCTGGGTCATCAGATGGTTCCATTCCCAGTTTTTCTTGGTATATGATATATATATACATATATATATGTATATATATATATATATATATTTTATATATATGATATATATATATTTTGATATTTTTTAAAATCATTTTAATTCAGTAGGCAAAATGCTCAAGATATAATGCTAAAAAAAAGATAAGGTATATGATTTTTACATACCATATTACCTTAATATGTAAGTTTACATATATAAAGCCATCTATTTAGACATGCATAAATATCTGGGAAGAAATAGGTTGAAATTTTACCAGTATTATCTTTGACTCTTTAGATGTGGCTGTTATTTTCTTCTTCATTTGTCCTTATATTTTCATAATGAGCAGGGAATGATATTTTTGATCTCCCTTTTTTTCTTCTTCTTCAGATTTTAGTCATGTTCATGGAAGAAGATGAGAGGAAAATAAAAGACAGCAAAATCACCAACTTATTTATTTATTTATTTATTTATTTGCAATGGGGTCTTGCTGTATTTCCCAGGTTGAAATCTAATGCCAGAGTTTGAGAACTCATAAGGGCCATGGTAAGGACTCAGCACTTTATTCTAGGTACAGTGGAAAGTCATTGGAGGTTTTTTAAGTAGAATGGCATGTGACTTGACTTCATTTTTTTTTTAACTACCATAGTTATTGCATAGAATGGACACAGGAAAACTACTAGGAGGCTGCCGAAGTAATCCAGAGTAATCCAGGTAAAAAATGATGAGGTTTGAATTAGGTAGGTGCAATGGAGATACAGAAAAGGAGGCAAGTTTGAGATGCATTTTGAATGTAAAAGTAAGAGGATTCCTTGATGGGTTATGTAGCGTTGTGGCAGGGTTAGGGAAGAATCTAAGGTAAATTCTTGATGGCTAGGTGAATAAATAGTATCATGCACCAAACTGAAGAAGCCTTGAGGGTGAGCTGGTTTGCACAGGGAGCATCAAGAGCTCTGTTTTGGCCATAAGATTGTGGGGGAAGCCCTTAAGACCTCCAAAAGAAGCTTTATGGCTTATAATACCATCCATTTATTAAGTATACCACATACCTTTAAGTTTTTTGTTTGTATGATGGCATGGGCTGATGGAGAGAGCTGTGCAAGAAGGAGACATGAGTGAAGAGAGGAGGGGACACAGAAGCATGTGGAGTGCGCACTTGATAATGATACTGTTGACTCAGCCTTGGCTCTAACGGGTGCCCCTGAGAAGAAGTTCACTTCCTCCTCTACCACAAATTCCCCATGTGTCTTTCTGAGGGCTGAAAGAAAGCAAGTTCCAGAAAAATAAAAACAATGATTGACCCACATAGTCTTTCTTTTATAATCTTTCTTTATCTTTTAAACACAATCATACTTGATTTATTTGTCATTCTAATTGGCCTATTCAGGCTCCCTAGTCTATTTCTGGGTTCAGTGAAATCTAAGAACCAGGAAAATATTTTTTTTCTAATGATTCAGCACTTATCTTTTTGATATTTTTATTTTAGTAAATATAACTGGAATGATTCATTTAAAGAAACCTTTTTGAAAACTGTAAAGTAACACAGAAGACAGATCTTAACAATGACTCATTTTCTTTCATATGCTCAGTTTCTAACTAAGTCTAAATTTTATTTAAAGTTGCTTGGTGACATTTATATCAGTGACTTATTATATTTAAAAAAAATTAGTGATGAAATACCTTCATAGAATTTGCAAAAGATAGTACAGATAGGTCCAATGTAGCCTTCATCTGATAACAAGTACTATTGTAGAAATTCTAATGTATTTATTTGCCTTTAATTTATTTGAAAGGCCAAAAATCCTCTTATATTGGCTCTTCCAGTGAAAAAATGCATTTCTATTATATATGTCTCCCATGTAGAATTGCAGGATCACTGGGCTGTCTGGGGTATGGAGAATGGAATGGGCTGCAGTGCAACAAGACTTGAGGCAGGAACTGAGATTTCCTATTGGCAAGGGAGAATAGGGTGTGAACAGGTGAAATGTCAGTAGTGAAGTCTTGGCAGTTGATAGGATTTGGGAGGGGGAAGAGAAAGAGAGAGAGAGGTGTCAAGAAGAGAGTTCAGTGTTTTTTCTTGGACAATGAAGTAGCTCATGGTTCTATTCACAAACAAGGAAAGGGAGATCTGGAACCAAGAGGGATAGGATGCATTAATTTTGGAATCTCTTGGTTGTGGTGAATCATTAGCTATAGAAATGTGTGTATCCAGGATATAGATACAGTCCTTCAATAAGAAGAGACATCTGGGAGTTATTAGCAAATAGATGGTTAAAAGGGTAAGGGAAATTCTAATGAATAAATAAAAATGTGAGAGACCTGAGGTACAGCACTAAAAAAAAAAAATTAAAATAAAAATGGAAGAGAGAGATGACTATGAAACTGAGGTAGTCTAGTGGCAAAGGATATAGTGTAATCAGAATGTCAGGAAAGACATGGGAAGAAAGATCCAGGAATAGAGGTAGAGACAGCAGGGTCAAATGTTCCTGAGTGGTCATATGGAGAGAAAGAAAAATAAGAGTCCTGAATCTGTATACGTGCGCATCCTTCCTATGTTAATCAATACAAATATGCATAAGTCTCTAGAAGTACAAGTTTCTTAAAGGCTAAGAATAGTTATACTTACTACTGTATAGGAGATGAAGGTCTCATGATATATCTCATGATATTTAGTTGTAGGTGGACACAATACCTTTATTTTGTTTTTATGAGGTGCTGAGGATCAAACCCAGTGCCTCACATTACTAGGTGAGGGCTGTACCACTGAGCCACAACACCAGCCCTCCTGATATTTTATTAGGAAAAAAAGTTATTGATAAAATTTGGAGACTGTTACATGAATAAATGTTAGGAATAAAAGGGTCATGGAAGGATGTTAGAGATGGGCTGGCTGAACCCCAAATACTGTGCAGAGTGAGGGGGTAAGGAGATGTGGGCTGTTCCTAGCCTTCAAACTCTATTTAAAGTTAATTGACAAGGCTGGTAGGGATATAGGGATGGGCAGACTGCTCAATTCATTTCTGGAGAAAGAGCACCAGCAGGAGGCAAAGGGGAAAAAGGTATTAACACCTGATTCACATGCAATTGAAGGAGATAGGAGGATACCTTCTGGAAGAGAAAGTTGAGACCTTGCAAAACACCTCCTTCTGGCATGTCTTCTTTTGGATGGGTGACTTATGCACCCTCATCATCAGTAATCCCTAGGAAGAAGGGAAACACCGCTAATCCAGTGCTTTTCTGTGATGAACAGCACAAATGGGGTCTAGTTTTAGTGTATCAGGCTTCTGCTAAGATAATGTTTCTAATTTGGTTCAAGTCATAGGGGTTAATGGCCTGAAACTGTAACATTTCCCTACTTATTCTGGATTTTTTTTTTCTTTTATTATGAGAATTTGAAAAGGGGGGGGTGTGGGTGGGGAAAATCCAAGGCCCTCAGGCCGTAGAGTGTGCTAAGCCTAGTAAATTTAGCTGCCAATGCCAATAGCATGGGTGCTATATTCTTTTCTGTCCTTGTTATTCTCTTTCATTCAATCCTCAAGCATTTGTCATACAAAGCATCACACTAAGCCATCATACAGAAGAACTTGGATGAAAGACATGGTATTTTCTCCTGCAGAATGAATAATTTCTGTGAACACAGGATCAAAGTCCCTCATTTTTATCTCCATATTCCCAGCATCTAGTACCTACAGAGAAGGTGCCAAAAATTTTGCTCAATAGATATATGAGTATTGCAATGAAGTCAGGCACATACCCAAGCAACTTTAATACAGAGTATTTGTGATTCTTGCCATGATAGAGACACAATTATTGATGACGATATTTGTGGGAAATATTCATATGCATGAACACAGACATAACACACAGTCTACTCAATGATAAGCAAATAAAATTATAGGTTCACGATATGCAAAACTCAAAGATACCTTTGTGTTCATCTTACACAAAATCTTGTTTCAAATTGCTTCAAGGCTAGCTACCATGTGTTGCACATGATGCAGGATCTCAACAAATACTAATTTTATAAGCAAAATACATGTTAATCCATAATCTGGGTCTTAATTTATAACTTGTGTTTAGTGGATGCTGCCATGTTTACATTAGTTAATATTTGAAAAGCTATATTTTGCATCTTCTCCTATGTAATGTTCAACTTCACATCTGCAGTATTGAGTTTTTCTACAGAAACTGAAGACATTTCTACCATGTGAGCATTTTGTATATACTTGATACTAAAATACAAGCATACCTGTGGGGATCTTTACTAAACAATGAACAGAAACCACACACAATCAACACTGATAGCTGTTTTTTTTTTTTTTTTTTTTTTAATGAAATGTTTATTTAGCACCGATGGTTTCAATGCTTCATTTGCAAAAAACAAAGTGTTGGCAGAGGAAAGACAATGGTAATAAAATACCTCAGGGAGGTAAGAGGAATAGAGGAATTGTTTTTATGGTGTGGTCAGGAGGCCTCTTGAAGACGAGCCACTTGTCCAGTGAAAGGAGGAAGCAGTGAGGGTTGTGCAAAGTGGTGGTTACCTGGAGGGCGTGTGCTTAGCAGGTGCCAAGTGACTACAAGGAGGTCAGCTCAAGAAGGCCAGAGCAGAGCAAAGCTCAAGGAATAAAGGAAGTAGAGGAGGAGGCCAAAGAGGAGGAGAGAGCCATTAACAGGGAAGGAGAACATTTAAGGGCTTGAAAGCTATAGCGTGAGGACTTCTGACTTTTATCTTAGTGAGATGTGATACCACTGGAAAAATGAGCTAACATGATAAATTTAAATTTTAACAGGAGTTTGTCATTCACTCAGAATGAATTCATTTCTAGTTAAATTACCCTTCATAAAATAGTCCATCTCTACCAACTATGTTTCAAACAAGTTACTTTTTTTCACATTTTTAAAAATTAGTGCATTATAATTGTACATACTGATGAAATTTGTTAAATATTTGTATTTGCACACAACACACAATAACAATGTAATTTGGCCAATATCACTCCCCAGCACTTTCCCTGTCCCTCCTGACCTCTTACCCCTTGGTCTCTTTCATGTACGGATCTCCCTTTGATTTTCATGAGATTTGCTCCCACCTTATATTTTTCCTTCCTTTTTCCTCTCTATCTTCCACATGAGAGAAAACATACTTGACCCTGAACTTTCTGAGTTTGACTTATTTTGCTTAACATGATGGTCTCTAGTTCTGATCATTTTCCTGCAAATGACATAGTTTCATTTTTCTTTATGACTGAATAAAATTCTATTGTGTATATATACCACACTTTCTTTATTCATTCATCTGTTGGTGGACACCTGGGCTGGTTCCATAATTTGGCTATTGTGAATTGAAACACATTGCTTTTGACCTAAGATCCCTTTGTATCTTCAAGCCTTGAGTAGTGAATATGAATCTTATACTAAAAAGCTTGAGTATGTGGAATAATTCACATTCTTTTTTTAAATATGACCCTTACTCCCTATACCACCAAAATTGTAAAATACTTAATTTCAGTTATTAATGAGCTTCTTGGTTTCTACCACCCTATTTCCAAGATACTTTTAAATTCCTAGGAGACATATGCAGAGAAAAGATCAGAAGAATGTCTCTCTGCTCTTGTGATCCCCAAAAGGACCCACTTACTAAGCCCACACAGTTAGCTGAAGTGCAAAATTTCATGCTTGGAGCACAAACAGGAGGCTATGCTTGGAATTCAGAAAACTCGCCAAGTTGGAAAATTCCAGATCTTGTGTTAGTTAAATTTCCTATGTATAAAATGTAGCCATTTCCCAGAGCCCTGTCACTTCTCTGGGGTCCTGATTGGAAAGGTTTGGAGTCCTCTTTCTAGTAGGAAGTCAGAACTTCATGTCTTTTCTCCTCTTGGATAATGTACCTCTCTCTATTTTTTTAGATTGCTTTCCTCCTCAAAGACATCTTGCCTTTCCCCCTTCCCTCCAGAATTGCTATGATAACTTTCTCAATTACTTTGAGCTTTTACAAATAAAGAAAAATCCTCTTCCTTAGTCATCTTCTGCTTTAGACCCAATACATTTGGAGCTCCCCTAAGTTAAGAGAGTACAAGAGTGCAGAGAGTCAAAGCATAAAATAATTGTTCCATTAAGCATCCCCTCATGCCTGGAAAACCATCTCCATGTAGATTTGAGGCTTGGCCCTGACATATCTGCTATTCAGTTAGTCCTGTGCAGAGGGAGAGCAAAAAGGGCTGCACACTCTGAAATACCATGTCTAGTCCTCTGGGTTATCCATATTGGTAGTGTTCTATCTTATCTATTTAAGGCTTTGCCAGTAAAACTGCATCCAGTTGCACATAGAAGTGCTACTGCATTCTCTTACTTGCACCCAGAGGACACAACAGAAAATTTTACAGGCTTATTCTTGTAGCCAGGATGGCCTACTTCCCTAATACCCTACTGACCTACTAAAATTCCTGAGGTTCGGAGCTCTGTCATATGATCGCTTGAATAATAGCTACTCAGGAGATTAAATCCAAAAGGAGGAAATACATTTATGCTTCACTGAGTTGAGCCATGATCTCAGTGTATTGGTGCTTCTGGTAAAGACAAAGGTGGTTCTGAAAAAGAAAAACTTGCTAACTTGTAACATACAACATAAGCGTTATAACAAAGGTCAAAGTTCTTTTGGCCTTGTGAATATTCTGTTTATTCCTTGCCTTTGGGTTTCTCAACTCTGTACTAATTTTGAACCTTATGACCCAGCCTTGAGGACAGCCTTATTGCATCTTCCTGTCACTGCTCCACTTTTTGACAGCCTAAGCAAGGAACAGGTGTCTGTGATCCAACTTATTGGCTTAATTTCACATTCTTTTCCAAAAGAACTTTCTGAAAATAAAAAGGAAATTGTCTGTTCCATTTTTCACTCAAGTAAATTTCTCTCTATTAAGTCTACTCTATATTGTCAGTTGATGTGACAAAGTCATAGTAAGTGATTAAAGCATCTTTTTCAGTACAAGTACAACCAAAAAGAGACCAAGTCTCACACTCCAAACAGCCCATAGCAATAAGAGAAGAAGGCAGTAGGTGAAGGTCATGTTTATTATTATTTTTAAAAAATTCTTACATTTTACTACTTTACACATTTAATAGGATGTTTTATTGATTATGTTTAGTTATATATAACATTAAGATACATTTTGACTTAATCACAAAAGAATGAAATATAATTTGCTCTAATTCAGTTCCTAGTACTTCCCTCTTTCTCCCTATGTCTGTTCCCCTCTCTCTACTGATCTTTTTGCAATTAATTCATACATAGGTGTTTTTTTAAATTAGTGTCTTGTGGATATACCTGATATTGGGATTCACAATTTTATATTCATGTATGTACATATGAAATTTTGGTCAGATTCATTCCCCTATTCTTCCCTTTTCCTGTCCTTCATTCGTCCCCCAAAATGCTTTTGTCCACTCTACTGGTCTTTTCTCTATTTGGATGAAATTCAAAGGCCTTGTTTTTAAACAAGCTTTCTTAGTCAACTGCATTTACACTGACCCTGTCATTTGGTGACATTGGTGATTACAGCCTCTCTATACAGTCATTCATCAAACATTTGTTCTGTGGCTCTCACAGGCCAGAAGCCACACGTATCTGTTATTGTGACAGCCCAGTGTTTAAGCTTCCTGTTTGTTAAAATAGAAATCTAAAAACAAAACAAATCCAGATATTTGTTTTAAAGGTATACCTCCATACTTCTGAATGCACAATGGCTGAGAACAAGAATCAAGTTGATATTTTAAAGTTATCTTTCTGAGGGGCTGGGGCTGTAGCTTAGTGGTTAGAGCGCTTGCCTAGCATGAGTGAGACACTGGGTTCAATCCTCAGCACCACATAAAAAAATAAAATAAAGACATTATGTCCATCTACAACTACAAAAAAAATTTTTTTAATTATCTTTCTGGGCTTGGAAGGGAAAGCAGAATTTTATGTCTTTGGTGTACTCATTTATTACTCAAGGGGGTACACTCTCCAGACAGAACCCCAATTGAGGTACTTTTTCTTTCTTTTGGGGGTGGGTAGAAAAGTTCTCCAAAGATCTGAGATGGTAGTATTATGTAATATTCTGTTTGCACCTCAAAAGGAGGGGGTGTCTAGAATATTGCCATAGTCCTCCTCCTCCTCCCCTCAATTCTTTCACTCTTTATCTTTCTCTTCCTCCTTTTTTTCCTCCTCTTCTTCCTCTTTCTTCCTTCTTTCCCCCTTTTACCTCCTGTTCCCCTTCTTCCTCTTTTTCCTTTCTCTCCTCCTCCTTCTTCTCCTTCTTCCCATAGCCCACAGGGAAATCAGAGATTCTGTGGTGGCCTGTGATGGCAGTGTGGGCCCTTTGCTCAGGAAAATGAGTAGATGGGAGATATGGACTTTGAATGAAGAAGATAGCTGCTACTTTTATGATTTTAAACTAAACTTTACAGTGTTGGGGCTTTATTTCCATTGACTTACATTTGAAAGTCTTTGTCTATTTTTTCCAGTAAGACAATGTACTGCTTAGATTCTAGATAGGAATCCTACTATCCTAAATTTCTATGGTATTCATATAATGAAACCATGAGGTAGGTAATGGAGATACAAAGATGAATGGTCCATGATCCTGGCACTAGGGAACCTCATTATTTAGAATGGCAAATAAAAACACAATAAGCACTTTAAATTGAATTCTCGCAAAAAGTCATAAGGAAACTGAAGCATGTGGAGGTTAAATAGGAGGTTAAATAGGACTTGACTCAAGGCTTGAACCTACAGCATTTAAAAGACAGTTCTTGAAGTTCTGAGGAATCACAAAGAAGGGAGGACCTGAGGCCTATGATCATGTTTTGGCTTAGTCTTGAAGAACACGTGTTTTTTCTCCTCCCTGGAGGATAAGACAAGGGAGGACATTTAATGTATAAGAAAGGAAAGATGAAAGATTGTTAAAGACACTCTTGATCTCTAGTAAGTCAAGACCTCTGTCTTTGTTCTTATGCCATTGGTTAATTTTCTACATGTGTTGATATCAATCAGTTTAATTATATATTTGCCCAAGGAAGTATATTAAAAAAAAAACTTAGAAAGGAAACCCTGCATGAATAGTTAATATGAGAGGTGTCATTACATACTGGTGGAGAAATGTACTTAGAGAGTCAGGCACAGTGGTATATGCCAGCAACTTAGAAGGCTGGGGCAGAAGTATTGCCAAGTTCAAAGCCAGTCTCAGCAATGTAGCAAGGTCCTAAGCAACTCAGAGAGAGCCTTTATCAAAATAAAAATAAAAAAGTAAAGGGATGGGAATGTAGCACAGTGGTAAAGCACAGGACTTCAATCCTTAGTACCAAAAAAAAAAAAAAAAAAAATGAAGAAGAAGAAGAAGAAAAGTACTTGGTGGACAATTATTTGTATGGGAAAAAAGTTAAATTGGAACTTGGCTTCAGTGCAGTGGTGCTATGCCCAGATCTCCCCTTCAGCATGATGGCATTAATTCCTGTAGTGGGAATGTTGATATTGACACCTCACAACTGAATCCTCAGGAATTGTTCTTGGCCTAAGAGAGCTTCCTTGCTGAAGGCTGTGCCCCTCCCTATGGACTGCTCACATTCAGGAACTGGTTGATGTAGGAGTATAAATTCTATCAATTTGAGGCATCCTGGGAGGGCCATGCCAACTCTGGAGCTCCCCAGGGATCTGTTAAAGCCTCGGCTGCATCTGCTTCCCCATTCAAATTCTTCCTCTGTTTAAACCTACTTCCTTCACTCCTTCT
The DNA here is from genome assembly GCA_025594165.1 of Tamias sibiricus. Taxonomy (NCBI): domain Eukaryota; kingdom Metazoa; phylum Chordata; class Mammalia; order Rodentia; family Sciuridae; genus Tamias; species Tamias sibiricus. The sequence goes on from CM046665.1 coordinate 62,235,580, forward strand.
CAGAAGTTGTTCCCATGTTCATTCTCCAGTAAGCATCATGTATATGAATCATGAACTCAGAAACTGTTACCCAGAGAGGTCCACCTAAGAGGAATCTCTAACTCACACCATCCCCAGGTAAAGAAAACCAAGGCACAGAGTGAAGAAATAATTTGCACAAGGTCATACATCTGAATAGTGGTAGAGCTAGGATTCAAATCTGGGTGTTCTGGATGTTCAGTCCTTACCCTTAGCCACTAATGGCAAAGAAAACAAACTAAGTACAGCTGCATGGCACATCATGGATGACTCACACAAACACATGGCAGAGCAAATAAACCAAAGCACAAAAAACACAAGCAGTATGATTCTAGTTATATGAAACACAAGACCAGACACAATGGTGTAAAGAAAGGTGAAGTGAATGATTACAGAAAAAAAAAAATCAGAAAGTGGTTATCTAGAAGATTTTTACACATCTGTTCATGCTCATGATGATGTTTTAAATGGAACATATCTCACAATTTAAAAAAAATGGAATAAAGAAATACCTGGTGAGGGGAGGTGACTGCAGTGGAGCCCTGAGAAGTGTGTCCTAAGGTCAGTGTTAGGATTTTACTTCTTTGCTCTTCAGCCACTAACCATGCCATTTTGCAGAAGGCTTTCCAAGTTATCTGGTTTGGACAAGGGACTCTGGAGTCCTTGGGCTCCAGAGAGGTGTTGACTCTGGTTTCTCTTGTTCTAGAGCCATAGATTACTAAACTACCCATCTCCCTGTGGATCTTTGCAGGAGCCCTGTTTGCGGAGATAGCTAAGATTGCGGTTGACTATTGGGCCATAGACATTTTTGGGCATTTCTGCTTTCCGTAGTCTCACGGGATCTCGCGGGACTTGGTCGAGGCTCTTGAGAGATTTGAACGGTGACTCAGCAGATCGAGCGAGCGCCATTGCTGCTCGGGCGCATGGGAAGAGACCAGAGGGAGAAAAGACAGGGTTATCGCTATTGTGTAGATATATTGTAGTTTCTTGTAAGATTAAAGAATATTTTCGTCTCCATCCTGTCTCCGGACTCCTTCCCGCAGCGCTGCCATTCCAGGCTGCAATCCTTTTCCGGCGACAACAATGGTGGTCCGTCCGGGGCTCGGCAGGCAGAGAAGAAAAGCTAAGAAATAAGAGCAATGAAAAAGCATAGCCTCAGACTCAGTTGAGACCAGCAAAAAGAGTAGAGCCAGTTAAGAATTATACAAAGAAAAAGCCTTGAGCTTTAGAAAAAAGCCATGAGCTTAAAAGAAAATAGAAAGCCATTGAGCTTTGGCAAAAAAAGCCATAACGTAGGCAGAGCGGTTACAGAAGAGAAACCAGATAAGAGAAACCAGATAGAAGAAGTAATGACTGGTCAGAGTTAGGCCGAGACTCCTGAGGAAGACAGAAGACAGAAGAAAGAAGAAGGAAGAAAGAAGAGAGAAGAAAGAAGCTCTAATCTTTCTCTAAGCTAAGCTCTATCTTTCTATCTTTCTAACTAAGACTCTAAGCTAAGAAGAAGCTCTATCTTTCTTTCTCTCTAAGACTCTAAGAAGACAAGAAGAAAGTAGAAAAGCTCGCTTTAATCTTTCTCTCTAAAAATCTTTCTTTCCCTCTTTAAGCTCTAAGAAAGTAGAAGTAAAAGTAGTAAAAGCTCTACTCTGCCTCCGAAATTTCCTCCCGGGTTTCGGTACCAGGCAGCTTACAAATGAGCCAAGTTTTGGAAAATTGCGATTTATTCATGTAACCATAGATACATGCTCAGGCATGATTTTTGCTTCCTTACATTCTGGAGAAAAAGTTAAAGATGTCACATCTCATTGTTTACAAGCTTTTGCTGCATTGGGCATCCCCAAAATGCTTAAAACAGATAATGGCCCCGCATATACGTCCTCATCTTTCAAAGAGTTTTGCGCAAAATTCAACATATCCCATAAAACAGGCATCCCATACAATCCTCAGGGTCAGGGCATTATTGAAAGAGCAAACCGCACACTAAAAGTTATGTTGTTAAAACAGAAAGAAGGAAACTGGAAAGATCCTAAGGACAGATTGGCAGTTGCCCTGTTTACCTTAAATTTTTTAACTTTAGACTCTGATGGTTATTCTGCTGGAGACAGACATTGGAACCCACATCAACAACATAAACCTTTGGTTTACTGGAAGGATGTTCTTTCAGGTACATGGAAGGGTCCAGATCCAGTGTTAATTTGGGGGAGAGGATCTGTTTGTGTTTTTCCAAAGCATGAATCCTCTCCAATATGGATAGCATCTAGATTAATAAAGCAAGTACCAAATCAAAAGGATCAAGATGAAGTTGTTGAGGAATCAAGATTAATAAAAAAGGTACAAAATCAAGAGGACCATGATGAAGATATGGAATGATTCCCTTAAAAGAGTCCTTCAAAATACATCACAACTTAAGTGTCATTCCTCCCAGCTGGGACGAAGAGATCTCTCTTTAGTGTGCACACAATTGTATTTTTTTTTATATATATATGTGTTTATGTCTGTGTATTTGTCTAAATTTCATGTTAATGTGACGTCACAAATATATGTTTGTATGTGCGTCTGTCTGTCCAGTGTGACATCAAAAATAACAAAGCGCTTGTGAATATATATATATATATATATATATATATATATATGGATCCAAATAACTCTAATTCATTTAAGTTTAAGAGTATTCAAATTGGGTAAATAATTTAATAAGTGAAGGTACCTTCAATTTTGTTTTATAGGTGTCCCAGGGATTTCTCTTTAGCGAAAAATATGACTAGGGCTGTATAACCTGATATTTTGGTGTTTTGACATAAGGTTGCTTATTTGTTATTAACTTCATTTGTTTAATAAATGATTAATTTCAATTATTTCAACAGGTAAAGGACTGCTGTATATGCAGAAACACGAGAGTTCCAGCTAACAAATTATTTCTCCAAAGTGCTTTTAGTTTTTCTTTAATCTATCTTTAATACAGTAAATACCCTCAGTCTTTCTTTGTTTTGTTCTAAACATGATGTTTTGCCAGCTTATGTTTGTGGGAGCTCAGGCTGCAATGTGTGTGAGCAGAAATCAACTTTAATTTTCTAAGCTAATAATTCTATTTTTTAGTTTGACAACTCGCCTCTTGACTCAGTGCTGGAATAGCACTGCCTTTCCTTTAATAATTGATGCTTGAGTCTCTAGGGAGCGGGCCCTGAAGATTTGCCGGTGGCATTGTCTAGACATAAAAAAGACGGCTGCTGCTACAGATGCAGGGATCGCGGTCGCTGCAAGCATCCCTGCTGCTCAAATGTCAAGCAACCTCACCAGCGGTGTGGCCTCTGCTCTGCATGCATGGGGCCTCCTAGATCTACGTGTTATAACAAGTGGACATTTTGATCTTTCATTGTTTGGGACTTCATGGGACAGTACCTTGGGGGTATTTGTTTAGAGAACTCAGTGTGTTACTTGATAGAACTTAAGGCAGCTGATTTGTTTAAAGAATTTGATATGCTATGCAATTTGGCTCGTCACCAAAAGGCTTGTCGCCTTAAAGCCGCAGCATCTCCCCACAATTGGACGGCTGTTAGTCAACTTACACAGTCGATCCTAAAGGGCTCCATTGGATGGCTGGTTAGCCAATGACGGGTAAGATCCCCAGAGGGGGACAACCTAAGACAGGCACAGTCGCACAGGATAGTCTCATGTGGCCGACATATTAACCTAAGACAGGAGTCAAGGGCACAGCCTTGATTATCAGATGACGGGTAAGAATGTTGGTTGCACATAGACGTCCTAGAGCATCCCCTCTTTTAAAACAAAAGGGGGAAATGCAGGAGCCCTGTTTGCGGAGATAGCTAAGATTGCGGTTGACTATTGGGCCATAGACATTTTTGGGCATTTCTGCTTTCCGTAGTCTCACGGGATCTCGCGGGACTTGGTCGAGGCTCTTGAGAGATTTGAACGGTGACTCAGCAGATTGAGCGAGCGCCATTGCTGCTCGGGCGCATGGGAAGAGACCAGAGGGAGAAAAGACAGGGTTATCGCTATTGTGTAGATATATTGTAGTTTCTTGTAAGATTAAAGAATATTTTCGTCTCCATCCTGTCTCCGGACTCCTTCCCGCAGCGCTGCCATTCCAGGCTGCAATCCTTTTCCGGCGACAACAGATCTTCAAGACCTATGTTTTAATTCACGTGTACAACTTTCTCTTATATATTGTTTCAGAATCAGCATTCTGAAACAAAACTCATCTATAACAGAATGAGCTTTTAAAATTCTTTCTTTTTCTTTCTGGGATTCGGTTCTCATAGCCTGAGACCACAAAGGGAAACAGACATCCTTTCAACATACTAATTAGATTGTAGATCTAGTAGTGTGCAAGATCTGATTACCTTGAAGATAACCACTTTCCTCCACTGTAACTCCCCATTTTCCTTTATCCCTATGTGATTTGTCAGGGTCTAGATAGTTGGAGATGAGGGGCTGATAATAAGGTTAAAAGAAAGGGAACTACTAGAAATTCTGAGCAAATGAATGTAACAGGACAAACAGGTTTTGGGGTAAGAGAGAACAATAGGACCAACTGGGTGCATGAAAAGTCAAAAACTGTGACATTGCAATAGTAAGGCAAAGTGTGGGCACAGTGGTGTAACAGACCCAGAAACCACTTTGGACTCCCCAGACATTTCCACCTTACATTTTTATAATTTTTTCAGCTATATGTCAGACAAACATTCAGGCTACGTGTAGTAAGGACTGTGCTGTTCCCTCTCCTCAGAAAGGACACACCAACTCTATAAGCATGTGCTAAGTATTAGGAATCTGAACAGAAGAGCCACTGAGAAGACAATTCCTTCTGTCAGGGAGCTCAGTGTATGGGTGAGGAGACAACAGGTCAGCTGATAAGGGAAGCCTCACTCATACTGTGGGGGGCAGACCTTAGAAAAAGGAAAGGAATAAACATGGCCCCTGTCTCTGAGTCCACCTAGAAGTTAAAGTAAGTCATCAAGAATAATTTAAAAATCATATATTATATATATTCTCCATGAGGATGAGTTGAGGGAGTTTAGACAATGGAGGAAGAGTTTTGGAAAGGACTCTTACAAGAAAATGTTGAATAGCTGGGTTTTGAAAATAAGTAGTTAAGTAATTGTAGTTGCTTTGTATTCTGGTATCTTTTTTTTTTGTACTGGAAATTGAACCCAGGGGCGCTTAACCACTAAGCTAAGTCCCCTGTCCTTTTTTTCTTTTTTGTTTTGAGACAGGTTATCACTAAGTTAATTAAGGTCTTGCTAAGTAGCTGAGAGGCTGTCTTTGAACTTGTGATCCTCCTGCCTCAGCCTTCAGAGTCTCCAGGATTACAGGTGTGTGCAACTGCACCCTGCTTTGCTATCTTTTTGAAATTTTTTCTGTTTGTATTTTTTCTCTTCACATTTTTATAGCATAGTGCTTTGAACTCAGCAAATACATAATGAATTGAAGGATGACATATGGGAAGGGACTAGAGCACAATTTCAATGTTTAAAGACTTCCAGATGGAACATCTACTCCAAGGGCATAAGCATCTATTTCTTTCAAGGATTATTTCTTGAGAAATTAATACAAAAATATTTTAAATAAAGCCATTTTGTGAGAACATGGAAAAATAGGGTATGATTAGGAAAAAGTAGAATCATGGTCTTGCTTATCTTGATTCCTCAGTGGAATGAAAAACTGCATCATGAGACAGAGCCACTGTCTGATGGTTTAGGAACCAAACATACTATACTGATATTTGTCAAGACATTTAAGTTGACTTGTTTTATGATAATCTTTTTTCCATTACTGAGGCAAAGAATGAACTTATATTTCTTCATTGAAGAATTTCTAAGGCATTAGAATTTCAACAGCAGGAAATTCATTTCTCAACTTGCACTTATAATGTAAGAGGCATGAAATTGCTCATAATTTAATAGGCTGACAGCCATTGTCATTTCCTGGTGGAACACTTAGATAGTTAGGGACTATCAAAAAAAAAAAAAAAATGACTGGACACCAGGCCCAGTTCATAATTTCTTGGAACATGTTCTTGAATTTCTGAGATTTGCATTGAATTGTTTATGGGAACCAATGTCATTGAGGGAGGAATCCATCTCCTAGAGCAAGGCTGTGGAGTCAGATCATCTTGCCAAGTGTCTGCTGTGCTCGACCTTTAGCTACTGATTGTTTCTCACATGCAGTGACTCAGGAAATGCTGCTTCATGGGCTGTAGCTACTTGTCAGGCTTATGACTCAACCAACTGAAATATTAACCAAATGAAATTTTGTTTCACAACTTAGGCTCACACATAGCACATGCAGTTGTGAATATGATCAGCAACAGCCTCAGATGTGCCAGTCTCCAGTCCACTAAGAGGAGCAGAGATGAAGCAAGAAGAGAGACAGCCTGACCTTGGCTGCAAAGGGCAACAGGATACCGTGAGCTGCAAGGTCATGCTATTTTCCTCCTATTAAAAGTCAGGCCCCTGACAAATTTATGCAAATACATGTCTTGAAGGTGACTTCTTTGTGCCAAATGTTTTCAGTTTTCTTTGGCTTAGGCTATGGATAATATTAACTTATTTTAGAGTCTGCCTTTCATTTTTTCTTCAAGCTGGGGCCAAATAGCACCCATTTCACAGAAAGGCCAAGGTCTGAGATGCAAGGCTGGGAGTGGGTCCCAGAGCAGGCTGAGAATGGTAGACGGTTTCACTGACCTCACCAGCCTTCCCCCCTACCCCTCTCATCTCAAAGTGACCAGGGTTCACTGAAGGAACAGTAATTATCATCTAAATCTTGGAACAGAGGAGCCTGTCATGTCAGGGTGACTCCCTTCACTTTATCCAAGCTCTCCTTTGAAAAACTGTCTTCTCGATTAACATGATATGAACACTAGCTCCCTAAAGTGAAAAATGTTGTGGATATATATATATATTCCTGAAGGAGCCTATAATCAAGGAGATAGCTATTGCGGTTAGCTGAGAGCCATAAAAGATGTTCTAGTTTCCACCTGATGTTGATACATTATTCAAAGAATCTTTGTATGCCCGTGAACACTGCGTGACGCACCTGTAAGCTCGAGCTGTAAGCACGTGTCCTTGTTAAAGCTATATGTATATAACTGGGTGAGGTTCGTTAGTGTGTGTGGGGAAGAAGAAGGTGGTGGTTGGAGTTAGAGCATTTGGAGTGATTGCTGGAGCTGGAGAGAGGAGAAGAATAAAAGACCTTTTTTCATTTTCATCCTGCCTCCGAATTTTCCTGTGGCGTTCGCTGCTCCAAGCGACTTCCGCTTCAGGCAGCGACAGGTGGCGGCCCGTACGGGGAATTCCGGCGGCAAGGTAAGAAAAAAGAAAATTTAAAAAGATGGGAGCAAATATAACAAAAAGTCGGTTTATAAAAAGCCATGAATGAAATTTTTGATATTGAGAACTCAGAGGATAGTGAGAAAAGTGAACAAGAAAGCATATCCTCTGACTCAGTGGAGACCAGCAAGGAGAGTAGAAATGTAAATTCAAAAGTAAGATCTGCAAAAGCCATCAGAAGCTTAATAAAATTAGCTGAGGAGTATGTACTCTCCTTAGAAACTGAAACTCAGGATACTAGTGAAAGTAATAATAGTAACAAGGAGCCAAACCATGAAAGTACAGTCTCCTCTACTGAGCCGGTTAGGAATTATGAAGCTAGTAGTGAAGAGGAATCAAAAAGCGATTCGGAGAGCACAGTCGCCAATAAAAAGAACAAAAAGAAATTAAAAAAGAGAAAAGACCGTCAAATAGAGGAACCACTAGCGCCCTCTGCTCCTTCATGGATAGAATCCCTAACAGAAACAATAAAGAGTATGGATCAGAGTATACGTGCCCTTGAGGTAGAAATTGGCGGCCTTTCAGAGCGCTTATACGCTCTCGAACAACATAGACCACAGGAGCACCTAGAACTGCCAGTATTTCAAAATGAACAGGGACAAAGATATCATGAGTTCCTAGACTTTAAAACAATAAAGAATTTTAAAGAGGCGGTAATGACCTATGGGCCTCAAGCTCCGTTCACATTAAGTATGATAGAGTCACTTAACACCCTAACCTTAGCCCCCTCAGATTGGAAAAGTCTATGCAGAGCGGTACTAAGTGGGGGACAATACCTAATCTGGAAAACTCAATTCCAGGAACTTTGTTCAGAAATAGCAAAGAGAAATGCTGCAGCAGGTTTCCCTCAACGCAATATAGATATGCTCACAGGGGAGGGTGAGTTTGCCGAACTACAAAATCAGCTACAATACGATCCAGGTGTGTATGCCCAGGTACACACTGCAGCTGTGAAAGCCTGGAAGACAATCTCAGGCACAGGGGATCTGCAAGGCAGCCTATCAAAAGTTATACAAGGGCCTAACGAACCTTACGCTGATTTTGTAGATAGGCTCTTAAAAACAACATCTAGAGTTTTTGGAGAAGTCGAGCAAGCTATGCCCCTAGTATCCAATTAGCATACGAGAACGCTAATAAATATTGCCAGGATGCAATAAGGCCATGGAGAAGTAAAAAAGACTTATCAATTTATATCAGACTGTGCAAAGACATTAACGAGGCTGTTATCACAGCAACGTAATTGCTGCAGTGATGAAAAATTCCTCCCCTCAAAATTCCCAAAGTTTCAACCTAGAACAGGATATTCCAGACAAAATTATTATAATCAACCAAGATATGCTAAGCAATATCCCCCAAGGGTAATAAAATCAAATTCATACCGTGCTCCAGGCCGATGCCCCAGATGCAAAAAAGGTATACATTGGCCAATCAATGCCATTCTAGATATGATATATATGGAAATGATTTATCAAGGATTTCAAAAAAACGGGGCACGGGGCCCAATGCCCCGGGGCCACAAATGTACGAGGCACTAGAGGAGGAAGGCCCTCAGATTCAAATGATTCCTCGTCACAGTCCCTCCTACCCATTAACTCCCTTATCAGAGGGACAAGAGGAAGTGCAGGATTAGATCTCTGTTCTACTGCCCGGATGGTCCTGACACCTGAAATGGGGGTTCAGCTGATTCCTACGGGAATCAGGGGACCTCTCCCTTCAGGAACTGTGGGACTAATCCTTGGGCGTAGTTCCAAAAGTTTATTAGGCTTTAATGTTATACCAGGGGTTATTGATTCAGATTATAATGGAGAGATTAAAATAATGCTAAGTACACACAGGGGCATCATCTCCGTAAATCAAGGAGACAGAATCGCACAGCTGCTCCTCATTCCCAGTCTCCATAATTCTTTTAAAAGCATGCCACAAAATAGAAATAGCAGAGCATTCGGTTCCACTGGTTCAGGACCTATGGCTTTCTGGGTCCAGGACTGTTCACGGAGGCCTATGTGCAAATTAAAAATTCAAGGTATAGAGATGGAGGGGCTGATTGATACAGGAGCTGACTCTTCCATCATAAATCTACAACAATGGCCTAAGCACTGGCCTCTACAGAAAGCCTCAACCAGTTTAAGAGGCTTGGGATACAGTAATACCCCAGCTCAAAGTGCTGTAATCTTAAATTGGCAAGACAATGAAGGCCATACAGGAACATTCAAACCCTATGTTTTAAACAGCTTGCCAGTTACCCTATGGGGAAGAGATATTTTACATCAAATGGGGCTACACCTAGCGACCAAGCCTGCAGGTGTTAAGAATAAAAATCCTACTCATAATAAAAAAGGCAAAGGACATTTTTTCTAGGGGCCACTGAGAAAAACAATTTTAAAAATACCATGGCTCTCTAATAAGCCAGTTTGGGTCCCTCAGTGGCCCCTATCCAAAGAAAAATTGCAAGCGGCCCATCAATTAATTAAAGAACAATTAGAAGCAGGACACATAGAGCCTTCCACCTCTCCCTGGAATTCTCCCATATTTGTAATTAAGAAAAAAATCAGGTAAATGGAGACTATTACAAGATCTAAGACAAATTAACAAAACAATGCAAATTATGGGCCCTACTCAACCTGGACTTCCTAATCCTGTAGCTATTCCAAAAAACTATTACCTTATAACCCTTGATATAAAGGACTGTTTCTTTTCTATTCCCCTACATCCTCTGGATGCCCCCAGGTTTGCTTTTTCAATTCCTTCTATTAATAATAATGGCCCTGATAAAAGATATCATTGGAAAGTATTGCCGCAGGGAATGGCAAATAGCCCTACACTGTGCCAACTATATGTGGACAGAGCTATACAGCCCATTAAAAACAAATATCAAGACCTTATGTGTCTACACTACATGGACGATGTTTTATTAGCTCACCCTAATCAACAAATCTTATTTAATATATTTAGTGAAATAACAAAAAATCTAAAAAAATATGGATTATATATAGCAGAAGAAAAAGTTCAAAGCAGATCACCTATACTATATTTAGGCTTTAAAATCATGGATACTTTTGTTAAACCCCAAAAAATTCTAATAAGTAAAGAACATTTGACCACCCTCAATGATTTCCAAAAATTACTGGGTGACATTAATTGGCTTCGCCCTACACTAAGCCTCACTACTGGACAATTAAAACCCTTATTTGACATCCTTCGTGGGAACCCTGACCCATCCTCACCTCGAACATTAACTCCTGAGGCCAGGAGAGCTCTAAAATTAGTAGAACAGGCCATTGAAAGATCCCATTGCGATAGATTTGATTTTGCACAACCACTAATATTGATTATTATTCCTTCACAATATACTCCAACAGGAGTATTTTGGCAACAGGGACCTATATTATGGATACATTTGCCTGTCTCTCCTAAAAGTACAATTGAGTCTTATACCTCCATGGTGGCTAAACTTATTCTTCAAGGACTTAAAACCTCTACTAAAATATTTGGAATTCATCCCGCTACTATTATTACTCCTTATTCATCGTCACAGGTTGAATATTTGTGCTTCAATGATAATGATTGGGCTGTAGCTAGATGCTCTACTTCTGCAAATTTTGACAATCATATTCCTAAATCTCCTATACTGTCCTTTTGTATCAATCATCCTATCATATTCCCACAGGTAATAAAAAATCAACCCATTCCTAAAGCATTTAATGTATTTACAGATGGATCCTCTAATGGTACTGCTGCAGTAGTCACTCAAAATGAAAAAATGATTCATATCACTAATCAAAAATCAGCTCAATTAGTGGAACTCGAAGCTATAATAATAGCTCTGGAAAATTTTAAAGAACAGCCTATGAATATTTTTTCAGACAGCCATTATATTGTACATGCTGTCCAAAATTGGAGCTAGCAGGTCCAATAGCACCACATACTCCAGCTTTTAAATTGTTTTCTCAAATCCAAAATCTCCTATGGCAACGAAAAGAACCTTTATTTATAGGTCACATAAGAGCTCACACTAATCTGCCTGGTCCTCTCCATGAAGGTAATCAAAAAGCTGACGCCCTCACTAAAACAATATTTATATTTACTACAGTACAACAAGCTACTTTATTTCATTCCCAGTTCCACGTTAACAGCACTACCTTAAGACAAAAATTTAAAATCACAAAAGAACAAGCTCGTAGAATTGTAAAAGAATGTCCATCTTGTGTAACACTTTTGCCCAATCCACATTATGGGGTTAACCCACGAGGTTTGATGCCCAATCATTTGTGGCAGATGGATGTCACACATGAGCCAAGTTTTGGAAAATTACGATTTATTCATGTCACCATAGATACATGCTCAGGCATGATTTTTGCTTCTTTACATTCCGGAGAAAAAGTTAAAGATACTATATCTCATTGTCTGCAAGCTTTTGCTGCATTGGGCATCCCCAAAATGCTTAAAACAGATAATGGCCCTGCATATACATCCACATCCTTCAAACAATTTTGTACAAAGTTCAATATTATCCACAAAACAGGTATCGCTTATAATCCTCAGGGACAAGGAATAATTGAAAGAGCAAATCGGACACTTAAAAATATGTTACTAAAGCAAAAAGATGGAAACTGGAAAAATCCTAAGGACAGATTGGCAGTTGCCCTGTTTACCCTAAATTTCTTAACTTTAGATTCTAATGGACATTCGGCTGGAGATAGATCCCACCTGGGAAGCTCTCTTGGCTGAGAATGTTTGTCTTAAGAGTGTCCCCACAACCCACAATTGGACTGATTGAGGAAGGTAGTTCTTTTGACACATGCCATGGCTCTAGAAAAGATCAAGAATGATACTCCTCACAAGCTAGATGTTCCTTTCATAGTGTTTTCCTAAAAATTGGACGGCTGTTAGTCAGACTGGTACAGCATTCTGCGTCCAAGCAGGAATTCTCATTTTTATTGCTCCCTCATTTTATTGCTCCCACCTCATTTTTAATGGAAACCTGATTTCTAATCAAAGTCTGCATGATTGTGGGTAAGGAATATTAAGTGACTCTAAGAGAATGGAGAGAAATCGCATTTTACAAGTGGAAAGGGCCTAAAAATAATCTATCCCATCTCCCTTAATTTTCTGATGAGTAAAGAGAGGTTTAGAGAGGTTATTCATTCACAGTGCATTATTGGTAATTGCCCTGGTTTCCACTTTAAAGCACTGTTAATTATACCATGACTTTGATTATGTTAACATCATTACAAGGGCCATGATAAAATATATTCAATTCAATAAGTAGTTACTGATTCCCCAGCATGTACAACTGCAGTTCACTATATGAGACACAAATGTTAGACATATAGCTAAGTGCTAGAGATCCCCACAAAGTCCTTGTTCTCCTGGAGTTCATGTTTGACTGGAGAATAGATTGCAAGGAAAGCATTACCAATATTATGGTTATGAGCTTGAGTCACCTCACTACACAGTAAGAGAATTTACAAAGAAACAGCTAACTGAATGCCATTCTACAATCGTGGTGAACGAGTTATCTTCTGTCTTCTGTGGCATTCCCAACTTAGAACCCTCTAGGCACATGTCAAGGACCAGGCCTCCTGTTCTCTGGCTCTGAAGAGGTGTTCACAATGATCATGACAGGTGTTGGGGTGGTCTGCTTAGGAAACATACTACAAAGGCAATCATTTGGAGAAACAAGTATAGGAAGCCAAAGCAGAAATTTACCCAAAACCAATTGGGAAATTTTTTAAATTTTTTTAACATGTATATTTCCTTGCTAAAGAATTAAATTAAGTCAGATTTTTCCTGTAAATATTTTTGTATAGAAATTAGTTAACTCATTAAGTATAAAATAAAGAAGGAGTTGAGGAGGAACATAGAAATTCTAGCAATGAGGCCACTAGAATATGGTTTCTCTGTGGAGAGGGCTTTCCCTGCCCCTGGTGAAATAGCTCTCCAACCCTCAACCTCCTTTGCTTTTGATCTCAACTTTTTTTTTTTTTTTGGTACTGGGGATTGAACTCAGGGGCACTCGACCTCTGGGCCACATCCCCAGCCCTTTTTGTATTTTATTAGAGACAGGGTCTCACTGAGTTACTAAGTGCCTTGCCATTGCTGAGGCTGGCTTTGAACTTGCGATCCTCCTGCCTCAGCCTCCCAAAGTGCTGGGATTACAGGCATGCGCCACTGCTCCTGGCTTCAACTTTTTTATTTAAACTAACATTCTGACTGGATTCAGACCAGGACACTGGCATTCTGTGTTTTTTAAAGAAAGTGTTATCTATGCCATTGTGCATGAACCAAATAGTTTAAATTCTTTGAGATGGCAATTATGTCTATAAAAGTGCTGATTAGTTAGACAAAAGTAATTTCCTCAAAGAGAAGTTATTCATGTATCCTATATGATCCATGTTGGATATTCTCTCCTCAAGAGAAAAAAACCCTAATGTCTGGGGATTTAACAGTGATAGAGCACTTGCCTAGCATGTACCATGAGGACCAGGAAGAAAAAAAATAAAAAATCCAACCCAACCCAAACCAAACCAACCAGCCAAACAAACAAACAAGAAAACAAGACCTAGGATTTGTCCTAGAAGAATTTACAGTCCAGCTGGGAAAATACTGTGAGATAGAAAATTTTTTGTCAATTATTAGTAGCAATTCAGATTGAGGGTCAGACCATGGCTATTTGGGATTTCCATGTGAATTTATGGTGCATACCACATTCATGCTAAATAGAATTTCCTCACTAAAACATTCTGTGTTGAGTACCTACTACATGCCATCTAGTCATCTGGACCATTAGAACTGATTTATAAATGAAACAGATGAAATTCCTTGATCTCATGAGAACTTACACTTAAGCAGAGGCTTGGTTGTTTACATTGACAGACCCCACAGGGGCTCATATCCCATGATGCTTTGCAGTACTTAATAAGCAAGTTGTCTGCAGCAATGAACATGATACCAAACTACCTGGAAGACCCATTCAGAGTAAGAATGGACCGGGGCAGGAAAGCACAAATAACTTTTAATTTACCTGCAGTTTAAAATCTTGCCATAAACATTTTTCTTGAAATTTTCTTTTCCCTTGCATTTTTTCATTTAAAAATAAATTTATAAAGCCTGCCTTACATGGATTATCTAAAGCATGCCAGTCACTTCATCTGGGGTGTTCCACTGGGCAATTACAGGAGAGTCAGAAAGTCTTCCTTCTAAGGATAAAACACTTTACAGTGGCTTTTATCCAGTCTACTAAGTTGGCAGTTCTCTTGAAAACAACTTTCTGCATGTCTGGCTTGTGTACAATCATCTGTGATTTTTCCCGAATGAACCCAAACATGCTTTTCTACTCTGTAGTATTCAGAATGTAGCCCCCAAATTAGTTATTCTCACAATCCCTGTGACTTAAAAGTCCTTCAGGGAAATGATGATATTGACCCACAGCATGTGACCTGGACCCTGTCTCCACTCTGTGCCTTGGCAGCTTTGCAAAGGACAATTTCTCAGAGTCTCAGTTTTTCAATGATACAAATGCAAAATAATTGGCAAACTCTAAAATGGCTGATGTGAGTGATTATAAACATGTACATTGCGGTCTAGATATACACTGAGAACTTGCTTAAGGCTGTGCAAAATGCTGGCTTCTTCTGTGGTTCTATTTATTTAATTTTCATTCGAGTTTTATAAAAACAGAGATTATTAGTTATATTTTATAGATAAAATAACTGGAACCCAGAATGTAATCTAGAGTAAAACAGGCAGTCAACAGAGGGACTGGGATTCTAATTCTGAATTATTTGACATTATATCGGCTCCTTTTCAGCTAGACCAGGTGACTGTCCCCACACAATAAATAACACCACCAGAGAATTTCCTATGTAAATGTGTTGCTAAAATGTACTTTCTTGCCAAGAATGATGGTGCACAACTGTAATCACAGTGACTCAGAAATGGAGGCAGGGAGATCACGATTAAAAATTTGAGGTCAGCCTCAGCAATTTAGCAAGGCCTTAAGCAACTTAGTGAGACACTGCTTCAAAATAAAAAACAAAAATGACTCTGGATGTAGCTCAGTGGTAAAGCACCCCAGGTTCAATTCCCAGTAACCACCCCCCCCAAAAAATTAAATTTTCTAAGCAAGCTGGGCGCGGTGGCACACGCCTGTAATCCCAGCACTTTGGGGGGCTAAGGCAGGAGGATCGCGAGTTCAAAGCCAGCCTCAGCAATGGTGAGGCACTTAGAAACTCAGTGAGACCCTGTCTCTAAATAAAATACAAAAAAGGGCTGGGGATGTGACCCAGTGGTCGAGTGCCCCTGAATTCAATCCCTGGTACCACAAAAAAAAAAAAAAAAAAAAAAAAAATCTAAGAAAGATATGAGATCAATTTTTAGTCAGGAGAGACATTTTGAAACTATCCCCCCCCTCAAATATAATGATCACTTAACCTTTTTAGAAAAATTCTTCTGACTATGATCCTTTTTGAAGATGGGAAGCTACAATAGAAGACTTGGGTAAAGTTTTAAGCATTTATTTGGAACATTACATTTATTTAAATTATGGATAAGAAAATTTGGTGGATTCTTTCTTTGAGAAGACCAAGTCTCTGACAACTCTGCTAACTACCACATATCGATATTTATTTTGCAGCCTGATGTTGACTAAAGTCTTCACAGTTTCCTCAATCTTTCTAGCTTCTGAGTGTGAAGTACTACTATTTCCTCATTTTATAGGTGAAAAAAGGCAACAGAGAAATGCAGAGGTGGAGTTCCAGCCAGGAGGGCCACCTCCACCAGTGGGGGTGCTGGGAGTGCTCCAAGACAGTTACTGAGGGATGTACACATCAAATTTGTCACGGAAACAGCAGAGATGTGAGGCAAGGTTTCTAAGGATCAGCTCCACTCTGACAAAGGTTATGCTTAAGTTATTCCACAAGATGCATCTTCACATGTAGGTGAATAACCATGACACCAGCGGGATTCTAAGAACATTTTGTTTTCTTGCCAGGACACTGAATTGCATCTACGTCACTGTAAAAAGGGAAATGAGTTCTCTGAATAGGTTTGAGGAACAAGCCTGTTAGACTACCACACATCCTTGAACTTCCAGTATGAACCGTGCCCTCTGCAACTGGCCTCATGCAAGCATGGGATGACGTGGCAGACTTGTCTAAAATGGAAAGTTTATACCATTTTTTTTTCTTTCTTTTAATTAAATGTTTTTTTTTTCTTTCTTTTTTCTTTTCTTTTCTCTCCCTACCCAGCAATGGCTTATTTTTAAAGGTCTCTACTTTTAGAATGTAAAACTCTTTTTTTTTTTTTTTTTTTTTTTTTTGGAGTGGGGTACTAGGGATTGAACTCAGGGGCACTCAATCACTGAGCCACATCCCCAGCCCTATTCTGTATTTTATTTAGAGACAAGGTCTCATTGAGTTGCTTAGTGCCTTGCTTTTGTTTTTCCCTCCCCACCTGCCCCTCTCCCTCTTTCTTCCTTTTCTTTCTTTCTTGCTTTCCTCTTTCTAAACCAGGAGATAACATGTAAGGTTATACACTTCAAATTTTTCATCTGATAATTTAATTTTATTTATTTGTGGTAAGAATGAGAGCTTCCAATTATTTAACACTAATGGTACTCCAGGTTCTATCTAAGGAGGATATATTTTTTGTTTGTTTGTTTGTTTGTTTGGTGGTGCTGGGGACTAAACCCAGGGCCTTGTGCATGCTAGGCAAGCACTCTATCAACTGAGCTATATTCCCAGCGCCCAGGTTCTATCTAAGACTTGACAAGTGAGTTCTTTGGGAATTTAATTCTTGACCATATTATGAGGTAGGTATTACTGGTTATTACTTTTAGATTGAGAAGGAGATATGGAAAAGATGAGATATGGCCCAAGTCCACAGTAATGGTAATTTTTAGAAATAAGTCTTCAGTACAGTTATACCTGATGTTAGAGTATGTATGTGTTCCTAACTGCCCTCCTTTAAATTTTAAGCAGCTCCTTCAAGGCAGATCAAACCACTTTTCCAGTCACATTGTGCAAGTGGAGATAAAGACCCATAACAATTATAGCACTGCTTTCAGAGCACTTCACCTGTGTGAGCAACACAAATCCTCACAGCATTCCAGGTCATTGCTCTTTTTTTTTACTTTTTTCCCCATATTTTTTATTAGTGCATTATTATAATCACACACAATAGTGGGATTCATTGTTATATATTTGTACATGCACATGATATAATAATATAATTAGGTCAATATAATTTCTCAGTACTTCCCCTTTCCCTCTCCTGGTACTCTTTTTATCTCAATTATTGTGGATTAGCAGATGAATGCAGAGAGATTAAGCAATTTGCCCAAGATCACAAAGTAAGTAGTGAAACTGAAATTCAAATTGCAGGCACCTTACTTCCCAAAGCCACGCTTAGATCACAATTCTATCCTGTCCTTCTGAGTTACTAAATTAACTAGCATGACCTAAATATGTGTGCAACTCTTAAAGATTATACTGCCTATTTAAAGCCTTGATACAAAATATGCAATTCAGATTTTTATCAGTTCTCTTACACATTTCATGATTTTATTTTTAATCATATAATCTTTAGTTAAAATTTTAAAAAATGATATAGACTGTCCAACATGTCTTAATCACATGAAGAGGGAGATTTTCTAAACACTGATAAAATCTTTAAATCAACATACTCTGCAGTTTATGTATCTTTTTTTCCTGGAATTTAACTTGCACATGCCTACTGTTTTCTCAAAGCATTAAGAATGTACAAACAAGATGTTTATAAATGTATGGCATATAGCATGCACAGTCCTGTGGTTGATGGCAAATGGGCAAGAGAAGCACCAGATCACCCAGCCAGTGAGTTCAGAGAAGGGAGCTCTGGTCCCCTCCTCTCCTTTTTCCATAGCAGAGATCCCTAATATTTCTAAGAGCAGGGTCATGGCAGGCCTACTTCTCAAGGGCCAACTACAAAAAGTGGAAAACTCTTGATCTGCCAATGAACAAGAAGACACTAGATGTTGGACAAGTTGTAGTTGAGATGTTTCCCAAGTAAGATGTCAAGGTGGCAGTTGATATTAAAATCTGGAGTCACTTTGTGTCATCTGTCTGGATAAATAGATGATAGGTATTAAAGGCAACATGATATGGGTCCAGGTTAAAGGGCATTGAGACACCAGGACTGGGCTTTAATCCAAGCTCTGTTATTCACGCCCAGTGTCATCCTGGCCAAAGTTTGAGCTGTAGTTGTTGCAATTATGAAATGGGGATTCATTCAATAGATACGTGTTGACTTCTGATGGTATGGCAGGCCCTGTTTTCAGTACTATATAAAGCAGTGAACCAAGTAGACTCAAAACTTTACCGTTATTTAGTTTATTTTATAGCATATGTAGGAGGAGGTAGGATGTGCAGTCAGGTAACACACCAATGAGATGTGAACTATATAGTAAGCCAAATACTTGTAAGTATCAAAGAATAGAAGAAAGCAGGGAAGGTGAGAGGGAGTGTCTACTAGGGTGGAAATGGGAGCCAAGGAAAGTGAGAGCTATGAATATAATTAAGGTGGTTATGAAAGTCTCCACTGAGGAACAGAGATTGTAGGCATGCAGGCATCTGGATCAACAGAGGCAAGAGCTAGTGCAAAGACTTTGAGGCAAGAACCTCCCAGGTGAGAACAAAGGGGAAAAAATTCAATGTTGCTGAAACAAGTTGAATTGGAATCAGGAGGGCACAGGAGCCACAGAGGAGCTAAGGATGTCACCACAGTTTTCAGACTGAGTGACAGAAAGATGGAGCTGCCATTTTTGTAATGGAAAACTCTTTGCAAGGAGTAGATATGATTTTGGATAAGGTTTCTAATGCTGCCCATGTGAGATGTCAAGGATCCAGTTGGACATTCAAATTTGGAGTCAACAGAGAGGACAAGACTGAACCTATAAATGTGGGAATTGCCAGGTAATGAAGATATTTAAAACCACAAGAAGTATGTATAGGTTGAGAAGAGAAAAGGTCCCAATTCCAAGGCTTGGGATATGTGAATTTTTAGAGGTCCAGGAAGAACCAGCATCTGAATGATAAGAGAGTGAAAGAAAGTCAGGAAAGTATAATCTCATGGAAATCAAAGGAAGAAAATAAGTTAAGAAAGAAAACGTGAGCTGCTGAGTGAATGCTATTATAAGTCAGTACTTTCCTCATGGAAAAAAAAAAAAAAAGCCTTTGCGCTAGCTCTTGCCTCTGTTGATCTGGATACCTGCATGCCTACAATCTCTGTTCCTCAGTGGAGACTTTCATAACCACCTTAATTATATTCATAGCTCTCACTTTCCTTGGCTCCCATTTCCACCCTAGCAGACACTCCCTCTCACCTTCCCTGCATGAAAACAATAATGTAAAAGTTATACACCACAGTGTAATACCAGGCACAGCATCCCATTCCATGCTTGCTCTTATTATTTTAAATGAAATCTTAAAAATCTATTTAGGACTTCCCAAATAAAATTCAATCTCATTTGTAATTTCATAGACATTTTATCTATAATGACTTTATCTTTCCAAACGCAATAGAACTTTTAACAAGCAAGGACATAAAATATTTCTTTTAAAGGTGCTTCATAAAACCTTAAATTATACTTTATTTTCCCTGTGAAATTTATGTATACTTTTGTAACAAGTTATAGTGAGAAAATCAGATTTGTTACATAGAATTTTGTTTCACAACTGAATTTTTAGGAATAAGTCATTTGGTGCATTAAGTAATAGTAAGTAGGAGGGAGGGACAATAAAAGGAAAAGAATAAAATAAGACATTTTTTGTATTTATTCTGTGTAACATACTACCAAGTCCTTTATTTATGCATTTCCCTTACTCTGCACATTAATCCCACAAGTTGGAAATGGCTTTTCCTAAACACT
The DNA here is from genome assembly GCA_025594165.1 of Tamias sibiricus. Classification (NCBI taxonomy): domain Eukaryota; kingdom Metazoa; phylum Chordata; class Mammalia; order Rodentia; family Sciuridae; genus Tamias; species Tamias sibiricus. The sequence goes on from CM046665.1 coordinate 62,255,851, forward strand.
GGACATAGAGTAACTTGAATGTACCTGCTGCTCTGATACCTGTCACGTGGGTGTTTTCTCCAAATGCTAAAAATCATTTATATAACAGAAGAAGCTGTATTCTGCCTCAAAAGGTGAAAGTGACCAAAGGATGGAGATATACATTGTCCCCAGCACTGTCATTGACCACATAACCATTCAAAAATTGGAAATAATGTGAATAAATAAATGCAGAATCCAAGTTTCAAATCCTTTCTGACCTAAGTTCTTCATTTTTTTAGCTGAATATAATGGGAGCCAAATGGCTTTCTTCTACTTGCTTAACCAGATGACAGGAAAAGGATTTGGGAGGCACAGCCAGGGATATCAGATCTCTGCTCTTGGCTTGAGATGTTCATACTTTTGAGCTGGTGAGCCTGACTTACGAAGGAAAGGATTCATCATGTGTCATTTGCACATTTTTTTAAAATTTTTATTCTAAGATGTTATAAATGACAGCAGAATGCATTACATTTAGTATTACACATATAGAGCACTTTTTACAAATCTCTGGTTGTATGCAAAGTATACTCATACCATTCGTGACTTCATACATGCACTTAGGGTAATGATATCCATCTCATTCTACCATCTTTTTTTTCCCTTCAACATTTTTGAAGGTTAGAACATTTGTCAGAAGTGGCCCGAAGGCTTTCTGTGTGGAGATGAGTATAAAAATTGAATATGGACAATTTAAATAGTTTTGGTGACTCATAATAAATTCAGTTTCCATAGGACACGGGATTTTCAATACCACACTCATTAGTGGAATCCATAAGCAAGTATGAAATCTCATCAGGGCTTGTGTTATGTTGTGCTTTCTGTTATTTGAGGGAAGGGAAGAGAGATAGAAAAACTATCCTAAATACATGATTGAAGACCTGAATGGTACGAATATACTTTGTATACAAACAGTTGTATGTAAAAAGATGCTATATATGTGCACTATGAATTGTAATTATTATAAATAAAAAATAAATTAAAAAAAGAAAAAAGAAAAATATAATAAAAATAACAACTAAGTTTGTTCATCAAAAAAAAAAAAAAGAAAGAAAAACTTATTCTTGAACTCTGTGCTATTTTACACAGTATTTTAGTTTTAATTTTTTTTCCTTTTTATTGCACTAGAAATTGAATCCAGGGGCACTTAGCCACTGAGCCACATCCCCAGCTCTTTTTTATTTTTTATTTTGAGACAAGGTCTCACTGAGTTGCTCAGGGCCTTGCTAAACTGTTGAGGCTGGCTTTGAACTTGTGATCCTCCTTCCTCAGCATTCTGAATTTCTGGGATTATAGGCATGTGCCACCATACCCAGCGATGTCTTATTTTTAAAGGTCTCTCCTTTTAGAATGTAAAACTCTTTTTTTTTTTTTATGGGGGATTGAACTCAGGGGCACTCGATCACTGAGCCACATCCCCAGCCCTATTCTGTATTTTATTTGGAGACAAGGTCTCATTGAGTTGCTTAGTGCCTTGCTTTTACTGAGGCTGGCTTTGAAATTATGATCCTCCTGTCTCAGCCTCCAGAGCCACTGGGATTATAGGCATGTGCCACCACGCCTGGCTAGAATGGAAAAAAACTCTTGAAGGGGCTAAGGATATGTCTTCTATTTCCAAAATTATAATCCCCATCTTCTAAAATTGAGTCAACACTTAATAAACATTTCCTGTATGAATGTATTCTGTTTCCTTTCAGACTCCTTCTGATTCTCAGTCCCACTGCAGGCTGCAGAGATACTCGCCTAGACTACTTTCAGTGCTCTTTATTTTTACCAGTTTATATGAATGGACAGAGAAATGTCGCATAACTAGTTGCTCAGGAAATTTAGGTCATATGCTTTGAAATTCAAAATCTTAAATTAGGAGTGAATGTTGAGCCTACTAGACTGTATACTTCATGAGGGCAGGAACTGTGCTTGTCTTACTCACCATTGTATCTCAAGAGGCTTCATAGTACCTGGCCTATAGTGTGGTTCAGTAACTAGTTTTTAAATAATCAACTAATCAGAAAGGTGTTTTATGAAACAGCAATGATAAAGACAGTATGAAGAGCTAGAGATAAAAACAGTTATGAGGGTCTTTCAATGCACTCCACAGTGTGAATTTTTCTTGATCACCTTATTGTGTAATGAATGACTTTGTAGGACATAACCGGTATTGAACAGATCTATTTTTAAAATAAACCAAAGGAGCAAAATCCTCTCAATTAATGTAAAACTGATCAAATCAATAGGACAAAAATAATTTTAAGTGTACAGTATTTGATTTTCTATAAATTTTGATGATTTTTACTTAATGCTATCTTCAGTCTCTATGCCAAACATTTTAAAAATGATTTTGTGAAATACTAGCTGTTTTGCTAATATCTTGGGATGTTCAAATACTAAATATTTCTTTAATGGTAATGTTCCACACAGAGGTCAAGCAAAGGCTAACCAGCCTAACCTTTCCTGAACTCCAGTGATTACCCTTATAAAATTTAAAATCATAATAGCTTTGCTTTTTATAATTGAATATCAGATAAATATTGATTTATGGATGGAGAGATAATAAAAGAAATCATTTTAGTTTCTGGTTTCATTGGGCTATTATCCCTAACTATCATCATAGCTAAGAAATCCATTGGTCTAACACTTTTAGCCTTACAGTCTGAGGGAATTAAAAACCATTTCAAATTTAGTATCTCTTATTCAAAAAGCTTGGTACAAGAAATGTTTCAGATTTTGGATATTTTTCAGATTTTTTCAGATTTTTTAATATTCACATATACATAATGAGATATTTTGGGGATGGGATTGTGTTTTATATATAACACATGGGCTGAAAAGTAATTTTACACAATGTTTTTTTTATTGTACCTGTGTTTTGTCTATAACCCACAATGTGGGATCAGGTGAGGAATTTTCAACATGATATCATGGGTCTTGGAGCATCTCAGATTTCAGATTTTTGGATGTGGGACATTCAACTTGTATGGATTGCATTTCTTCTTTAACCTTGAGGGATCCTGTTACCTCAGTGAGGGCACTGTCAGCTCTATTTTTGTTTCTATCCAGATGGATATAATGAAAGGTAAAATGTTAATTTTGAAAATCTATTAGATTACTTACAATGAGAGTTAATACTTAGAAACCCTTAGCAAACAAGTCGTATTCTATCAAGAGCACTTGACTTGGAATCAGGCAGTCTGATTTAGAATCTGGCTTTCTATTACCAGCTATGTAAGTGTGATAAAATCACTAAAATGCTAACTCATCTTTGTTCCCCTGCCCCTGAAAAATGGGGACATAGTAGACCCTACCAGTACTCTTACTTTCCCCTTTCCTAAGAGAGTGCACTCAACCCCAGCTGCTAGAAGCACTGACTGCTGATGGCTCACAGCTGCCTTTCTGCTAGGAGAAAGGCTCTTGTCTGGGTTAGTTATGTGCCCTCTCCCCTTCCCTGATAGCTCACAGCCAATGAATAGCTGACATCAGTGATAGGGAGTAATAATGCTTGGCCCACAGAGTTGTTTGAATGAAATAAAATAGGATACATGAAAATGCCTCGGGTGTAAAAGTTGTTTTTTTAAAAAAGAAAGAAAATAAGGAACTAAAATAGCATACCCATTGCTAACTTAAAAAGTTAGCTTTATGTTGTCAAAGAGGATGGTCTGAACTTTTACACTTTCTACGATAGAATTCTGGCAGAGTGATTGACATATGTAATTCATAATGACAGTGTTTATGTTCTCATATGCAGAACAAGCTTTTTAAATCATCGTAAGAAAAACTGTCTCATGGCAGTGCCAATAATGTATGAAATAAGAGGATGTTGTTCTCCATGTCAGACTGTCTTCTTTAGCAACTTCCTGAAAAATTATAAACATTCATATTGCCAAATAAGCAAAATGCATGTCATCGCTCATTGCAACTCTTGACCCATCAGAAGTTGACTTATACCTGGGTTTGATTTAGATCTTTAAAATAAGCAACCAATAGTAATTCTCTCTATAAATGATAGTCCCAACAATTGAATGTGTACTGAATACTGATAACTCTACATGTTCTCATAATATCAGTTAATCCTTCAAAAAAGATATAATTATCCCAAATTTGCATACACAAGAAACTAGAGATCCCATTGTTAAATAACCTGCTGAAAGCCACACCACTGATAAGTGTGTATTTCTCAGGATTGAGAGCCAGCATTGGCTCTTGTCACCATTCTCTGTAGAGCTAAATTAGAACTGCACAAAGATAGATAGGCTTATATCCACATTTTATAAGTTTTCCTCCATCTCATACAACTGGTGTGACGAAATTGCTTTTCTTTCTCTACCTTTAACCACATGCTTTTTTTTTCTTACTCAGAATAATCTTGCAAAAGGTCAGCAAAGTGGTCACTGATGGGCCTCTACTTAAGCTGCCTGTATGATACTCCCTAGTTTCCTTATATGTAGTTTTGATATTTTTTGTGTGTTGACTACAGGGAACTGAAATATTTCTGACCACATATAGTAGAGCAGGCACCACACTAAATGGTATTTACCTCTGCTGTCTCAATACAGTTCTCAAATTAGCCATGTCAAATAGTAATTACTGACCCCTTTATATATATATATATATATATATATATATATATATATATATATATATATGAGAATCTGAGGGAGAAGAGAGATTAAATAAACTGGTTAAAGTCACACAGAGGATGGCAGATTTAGGATTTTTACTCTAATATGTCTAACTCTGAAGCCTATGTTACTTTAGGCACATTGTTGCATGTTGCCTAAGTACCTGAAATTTTTGTTCCTAATTTTTTTTAAATCTTTTGAGATAGAGTTTCACTATGTTGCCCAAACTTGCATCAAATTCCTCGGCTCAAGTGATCTCCCAAGTGCCTGGGACTATAGCTTTGTTATAGCTATACTTTGAGAAATGTTTGAGGTTTTTGGAAACCTCAACTTTTGGTGGGTGATTTGATGGAGGATATTCATAGGTGATTTACTTGTCAGACATTTACTTTGTTTCACAGTTTCCTAAAAAGAGACAGCACTATCAAGCTTCCATGTGTAAATTCATCACTAGGACAAGTGCAAAAAGAAATGATGAAGAGGAACCTAAAAGCCTAGTTTAGCAGATGAAAGATCTGATGTCCAGGGAGAGAGTGTGGCTTTCTCCAGGTCAAAGGGTAACTGATCTGCTCAGCAAGTGCCCAGATCCCAACTCTCTGATATTGGCTCCAGTTTAGACAACCTGATATACCTTTAAGGAAAAGGAAAAATTAAGTAAAATTGTTTCATAAGTTTAATTATCAGTCATTAGTATTGTAGAGCAGACTCTGTTATCAGAGATTTTTCTGGTCTGGTGAGCATTCTACAAGATATTTTAATAGTTAAGAGTTTTATAAATGCTTCATTATGAAAAAGTGACCCAAATCTCTCAGTGAAAGGGAAACAAAGGCCAAAGGACTTGTTTAAGTTAATCCATAGATGAGATCCCAAACCCATGCCCAGTGACTGATAAGAATTCTCTACATAAGTTTTGACATATAGCTTAGTGTACCACTAATAATGTTCTTTTTAATGTTTAGAGTCTTCATCCCACCTTCTAATGGAAACCGCTTTCCCATAAAAAAACTGTGACCAAATATTTTTAACTCCTGAATTATGGTTGTATTTCAGTCTTGGGACATACAGCAAAGCATTTGCCCAACTGAAAAGTGAAGAATAGAATTTGCAATGTAAGATTTGGATTAGAAGCTGGGCATGGTGGTGCATGCCTATAATCCCAACACTTGGGAGGCCGAGGCAGGAGGATCGCAAGTTCAAAGCCAGCCTCAGCAATGGCGAGGCACTTAGCGATTCAGTGAGACCCTGTCTCTAATAAAATACAAAAAAGGGCTGGGGGTGTGGCCCAGTGGTCAAGTGCCCCTGAGTTCAATCCCCGGTACCAAAAAAAAAAAAAAAAAAAAAAAAAAAAAAAAAGATTTGGATTAGATGTCTTCAAAGAACACTGTGGTTCTCATTCTAGGTATGACAGCATACCCCAGTTATTGACTTCTCGTATGTATAATGAATTCTGATGCAATAAAATGATTTATTCTGCTAGTATCAGCAAAAGGGACAAAAAGCTTTAAACATTAAGGATTATTTATTTGTGGTTTTAGTATGCCAAGTTTCAAATACCTTGGAATTTTAAAATAGTCTGAATACAAAGAGGTTTAGATAAATATTTCAGAATTATTACAATATTGAAAGTTGGACAAACAATGCATCTATTATGTTTTTTCCTAATTTATTTAGTATCCATGCTTGTCATTGTGTGCAGTTTCTTTCTTGGATGCTTCGTGAGCTCATGCAGTTGTATTAGGTAAGCATCGTGGATGAATGAGAGAGGCTGGTAGGCTCTTAGTCCTGGAAGTGCTTCATAGTTTGTGGCATGTGCTTAGGAAGCCAGGCTCTGGAACTTGAGAGCTAAAATCTCATTCTGACTTAAGCTTCCTGTGGGACATTTTACAAAGTGCATAGCTTCTTCTGCCACAATGTCCTAGTACTGACTCCATAAGGCTGTTGTGATGATTATATGATCTCATGTATAGAAAGCACTGGGAAAGTTTCTGGCACATAGAAAATGCATTGTTGATACCTTCTGCTGTCACTTCCTGGATTTTCATTTAGAGATGAGGAAAGTAAAACTCATCAGGATCAAATGACTTTCTTTAGTTTCAGAGAATAGAGCTTTACCTAACATAGATCTAAATACATGTAACAAATTCCAGTGAGTTCTACAGTGTATAATGCTGTCTGGTACTGACAGCTCATATTGGACTTTGAAAAAGATCACAATTTTTCATAAAAAACTGAGCCTGATCTGACTCATGTAATCCAGGGTCATCTAGACTTATAAGTCATTGGAATATGTCATTGTTTTATGTGGTATTTTCTTTAGGACAACTGGGAATACCTCATGACAAAAATAATTTCCACCCCACTAATTGATGCCTGCAATTCCCTTTGGTTTAGAACATGTTTCCTGGTGAAACACATATTTTTCTATTAAGAAAAACACTTTAATGGTCAAAGGGAAGAGAAAGGAAGGGAAGGAGCAAGGGGGGTGAGAGGGGGAAAAAAGGAAAAAAAAAAAAAAAAGAAAAGGTGGTTGAATGAGATGGATATCATTATCCTAAAATGCATGATTGAAGACCTGAATGGTACAAATATACTTTGTATACAGTTGTATGTAAAAAGATGCTATATATGTGCACTATGAATTGTAATACATACTACTATTATAAATAAAATAAGAAAAAAAGAAAAACACTTTAACCCTTTCAAAATCATTTATGCTATGTTGTAAAAGACAAATCAAAAGGCAGGTTATGAAAAAAGTGAAGGAAGAAGAGAAAATGAGGGTACTGGCTCTAGAGGTACAGCCTGGAATTAGAGCAGCTTGGGAACTTTGCTAGCAGCCTTCCCCACAATTTTGCTTGTAACAAACTTTACCTGACAAATAACACCCCCTCTGGAACAAATGGGTCTCACTCTGTTTACAAGGCACCAAGTCATGTACTGGAAACAATGGAGGAGATGGAAGAGTGAAATGTCACATTTCTGTCTTTACAGAATGTGTAGTAGGAGACAGAAAATGAGCATACATATAATTACAACAAATTGCTAAGTACAGTAGGGTGAGAGTGAATAGGATTCTTAGCAAGACCCTGATGGACCAATTCTCCCCCATGCATCCAAAATACCTCAATGGCACAGGAAAGGACTGATGGTAAAAGCTTCATGGTCTACACAACTGTGAAATTCTCCTCAGAGCACCTGTTTTCACTTCAAGATTCAAGAAATATTTCCTGCTTCATAACTTTTCCTTGTATATTTTAATGTACCATAAGAGTAATATCTTAATTTACTTTATATTCATGAAAGCTGATGGTCCAGGGAGATCACCCTGTTGATCTCAGGCTTCTGTATGCTGTGATACAATGCCTTATTACCCCAAAAACCAGGGTGCCCCACTCTGGTGTATGGAAACATGTGACCTAACACCTACAACTTTTCCCATTTTATGCCTTCATTAATCACCTCCAGTTGCCTGAATATTCCATTATAAACTATGCTTCATGGCCTGGAAGTGAGAAAGAGTGACCTATGCTTTCTGCTCCATGTGTCATAACATAGTGACATCCCAACACCATGTGGACCAATAACTGGCAGGGAGAGGAAAGAATTAGGGGAAAATTAAGTCCATGTAGGATCTTCAAGGGGATGATATCCCTAAAGGGACCTTAGCTCTGGCAAATGTGCTTATAGTGCCTGGCTTCCCTATTGGAGACCCCATATTTATAGTATTTTTTTTATGTTATATGCAGCATAAACATGAAGATTGAACATTTCTGTAGTCGTTTTGGAAATAAATAAAGCTTAACCAAAACATAATATGAATATTCTTTACTCCCCTCAGCTCTTCCTCAATCTGGACATTAGTCAGAGTTTTGTATAACAATAATGCTATGATCAGTTTTGCTTGAGCAATAAGGGAAAATTGTAACTTGTTTAATTTCCAAGCTGAAATAATTGTTTATACATTTGGAATGTAAATTATGTGTTTAAAATAATTTTGATAATACAAATATTTTCAAATTAAATATTTAGGTATTTTGTTAAGAAATTTTAGTGTGGTGGGAGACATTAGTAAATTTTTACAAAAATTCATCTTTACCTAACACCATGCTTGGCATTCAATAGGCCTTCAACAAATATTAATATAATGATGAATGAAAGAAACATGATAAAAAGTAAGTTAATCACAGAATTGCTTTTAATAACATAGACACAAAAGAAAGCATTGCCATGGTAAATTCATGACATTTTTATGTAAATCATCTGTTAATTGTTGATCATGAAGTACATAACTCTGAAAGGTCATTTTTTCATTCACCTCCCTATGTATGTCTTCATGTTCTAAATCATGTGTCCTGGTGATTATGGTGTTAAAAGGGGGAAAAAAATCAGTATTGACGACCTCAGAAAGTCTAGGCAATAGTTCCTAAGAAATTAGGGAAAAATAGGTACTGAGGGAGCTAGATCATTCCTATGCACCTTGTTTAATCTTTTCTAGTGCTGGGGGAAATAATAGTTAACTTCTAAATCTGTCTAGTCCAAGATTGCCTAAGGCAATTGAAATTTCTTTCATTGGGGTTCTTCAATTAAATGAGTGCTTTTATTTTCTACTACTATAGAAATTATTATCAATTTTTATAGAAATACACAAATTAATAGCACATTTTAAAGGACGGTCCTAACACCTAGAAGTTCGATGTGTAAAAATGAAACCAAAACACTTTAGGGAAGCAGGACTTTGGTTCCTGGCTTCGTGTTTGTGGGAAGTCAAATGAATAGTCAATTTCCTGAATTTGGCAGATTCATAGATTGGACATTCTGTGTATAAAGCAGATGTGGTTAGCAGGCTAGAGGATAGAATAGAATTCTCCCCATAGAAAGCTTCTATTAGGACATGTTCAAAGGGGAATTTCTTTCTATGACATTGCATTTTCCTTGACAAAGAGTTTTGTCTTTCCTGTGTTCTATTTACTACCAGAAACAAATAATTTTCCTGTAGAAAAAAAATATTTACTGAAACTCTAAGATAAATCTCATATAGCTTCCTCTATGATTTGTTTGTTTGTTTGTTTTATGGCTCTTTTATTTAAAAGGTGGGAATATTGAACTCTATTTCTCACCTTTCCTCTAATCCATGCAAACTTCTTTTTATTAGTACATAATAGCTATATATAATATTGGGGTTTGATGTAATCATACATGGCTCTTGATAACAAAGTTAATGAGACCCATTGTGGCAATTGACAATATATCCACAGGAAAACAAAGGCTTTTTATTCCTATTTTTGATACATCTGTGATGGAAAATTTATTAAAGAAAGGGGACTTCAAGGGAGATTTCTCAAATCCTTGGGAAATTCCACACATGGTCAAGGAGCTCATACCCATGACTCCTGGAGCATGTCAGCAAGTGGTATTGCACAGGATTTTCTACTGAATCATGCCTCCGGAATCTGAGATTGGAGTGGAGCTTGCAGAAGGAAGCTGACTGTGGATGGTTGCTCAGCCAGAGGTCTCCTGTTTCAGGAGATTTCTTATGTGTTCACCTTGTAGGAGGATCTTCACTAGCCAGAGTGAGAAACAAGAAATCACCCATGATACAGCTCATTGGGAGAAAGCAATGGTTCTTAAATTCTGTCCTCAGAGAAGCATCATAAGTATGTGTACTTGGTAGAAAAACAGATTCTTAGGGGCCCTTGACCTCCTGAAACAGATGCTGTGGGAATGGAGCCCAGCAGGCTGGGTTTCAACAAGCCTTCCAGGTTGCACTCTAAATCCTGAGAATGCACTGGGCTAGGAAGAAGGCTCTCTATACCAGGAGAAACCTCACCCCACAAGGGGCTGGCCAAGGGCAATGTTGAGAGGGAAATGTAGCCTAGACCTTTGAATAGATCAGCAGGTTTATTGAGAAAAAGGGGTGAGGGTGAGAGATAGAAGAAAGGCATCCCAGACAGGGTGTGCATTAGACAGTCAGGAGTTGAAAAGTTGAATGGTGGGGGATGAAGGGATAGACCCAGGGATAAGTCTAGAGAGACCAGAAGGAGACAAATGGAGGACTATTAGGAGAAGGACTGTTAGCAGGAGCTATCCTGAAGACAGTGGCAATGGGTAGACCCTGAAGGTTAACGCTAGGTAAAAACAAGGTCAGATTTATAGTTCGAAAAGTTCACTTGGCAGAAGTGAGTGGACAGTGAAGGAGATGAAGCTTGAGATTCAATCAATTAGAAGCTTTCTGTGGTGATCTTGGGTCAGAGAAAGCAGGCCTTGGCCTAGCACAGTGAGGCTAGGAAGGGAAATACGGAGCCATTAGGAACAATGACTTATAGAACTATAATATCACAGATGTTGAAAGTCATGAAGTAGAGATACTGACTGATAGCAAACCCTGACAAGAGTGGAACATGAAATAAGGAGAACATAGAGTTGTGTGTATGCTATAATGCCAGTTTTGAAACATATGCATATATATATACACACACACACACACACAAGTTCTAGAAGATATATATCAAAAGCGTCATCCCTAGATTACAGACAATTCTTACTTCTTTTTCATGTTTTATTTCCCAAATTTTCTACACTGAAAGTGAATCACATTTATAATCAAATGAGTGTTAAGGTGGGAGGGAGGAAGAAACAACAAAGAAAGGAAAAAAGGAGGGAAGGAAGGGAAAGTTATATTTGAAAGTAGAAGAAGATAATGCATGGGAAATGAAGTCAGAATGGGTTCATGAATAGATATGAATTATAATTCTCCTATTAAATTTAACCTATCTTTAAAAATCTCCTACTTCTTGGCCTGATGGATCATGCCTTTAGTCCCACTATTCAGGATGCTGAGGAAGGAGGATCACATGAGCCCAGTAGTTTAAGACTAGCATGGACAAACATATCAAGAACCTGTCCAAAAGCAGGCCTGAAAGGCTGTTGACATGGCTTCTCAGCCACCAAGCCATGTAGCTATCCCACTGGTCCCTGCTGAGAAGCTGCAGGGGGAGTGGTGGAGTGACAGCTCAGGCAGGTTAAAGGCCAAGTAACAAGCTCAGCCTGCAGCTGTGTAGAGCCCACCAGGCAGGCATGGAGATCCTGGCATGCTGGGAGCCCCAGCTCACTGATCTATCACCCTTCAGTGGCCAGGACTGTGCACCGTATGGATGCCTGCTGGCTGCAGAAGCCTGTTCCATGCAGCACTGCAGCCTGGAATTTGCACACACAGACCATCTGACAACCTCAGCCTCCTGCTTCCTGACCTGCCAGGAGAAAATGGAAGTGGGGAAGACCTGAATGTTTGGGACTCAAGGGTTGACTAAACAGTGTTAGTGCCCTAATTAGCATAAGTTAGGACCAACAGCAGTGACCTGAGTGCCAAAGAGCCCCCTAGACTAGAACCATCAATGGAGAAAACCTGCTACTAGGCCCCTTCTTGCATGGCAAGGTTTCTGTTCCTATTGCTATTCATGAATAAATCCTACTCTTATACTCATTCATCCTGGCCTGTGGATTTCATTCTTTGAATTCACAAGACAAGAACCCAGAAAGAAGAAGAAATTGACAGTGAGCTGCTGCGGCCTGCTGCAACACTGGAGGGCATGGCTCACGGTTTAGAGCTGTAACACTTCACATCTCCAGAGGCCTGCAACCTTCTGCAGACCTCACCCATCAGCAGAAGTGGGGAATCAGGTTTCATCTCAAAACTCCCATTTTACTATGATAAGGAGCTCAGACATATTGTGGGGCAGTAGGAAAGGGGGATTGACTTGGTGGGGGCTGGAGCTAGAAAAGGAAGTCAGTTGTGCCCTTCCAGCTTGTCCATTAGTTTATGCACTGCTGTTATAAGAAGAGGACAAGTGTACCAGGAAGGAAGATCTCTGATGGAAGGTCTTAGAAAGAGTCGGCCTTGGAGAATCTGTACCCTTGACTGCCTCACAGACCCTGCCCCACACCAAGGCTCTGTCTCTCTGACTCAGAGCATTTGATGCTCCAGTGTGGAGATGCGGTAACAATTTAAATGTGTTGGAACAGAGTGGCTCTAAGACCAGTTCTTTGATTGCTGTAGTAGCTACTTACCTATTTTTCTGGACCTCTTTTCCTGCAATAGGAGATGACACATAGTTCTAAAAACTTATAAATAAAAATATTGTAAGAAATCTATGCAGCAATAGGGACTGTTTGCCCACAATCTAGAAGTGAGGGAAGCAGCTTTATTCAGTGATGGTAGAAGGTTTGGGATCTTGTTGTTCATGGAAAGAACATAAGTGGCCAGAATTCCAGGAAACTAATATCCTAACAATAAGAACTACTAAACTATCATTTATCATTACACTAAGCACTTTACAAATATTATCATTTAATCCGTACAAAAACTCTGTGCACTTTTTTAAGTCACCATTCACAGGTGAGACAAATGGGACCTCCAGCATTAAGTGATTCTACTAAGTGTCAGAGCCTGAATTTGAACGAAAATATCTTTTATTCAAAAGTTGGCACTAGAGTTCTGGGAATGGATGGTGTTGATAGTTGCACAACAATGTGAATGTACTTAATATTACTGAACTATATATATGTTTAAAAATGATTAAGGTGGTAAATTTCACATTGTGCATATTTTACCACAATTAGGAAGACTGCTGTTTATAATACTTTCTACATATTCTAAAGATGTTTTTTATGTGGCCATTTTAAAAGGTTCCCACATTAAGGACATGCCTGAATTTTGGAGAGAAAAACTGAGGAGTCCTAATACAGTCCAAAAGTGGCTCAAGGAACCCCAGGCATAGGTCTCCTTTCTCTCATTTCGAACCCTCCCCACCTTTAAATATTATCCTGTCCCCTTTTCATTTCTTCCTTTCCTTACCCTGAACAGTCAGAAAAGCTGCCCACTTCTATATTACACACCCACACACACAGTCCATAATCATCAGCTCCTCCCACTACTAGGGTTGCTGAGGCTTCCAGAGCTCACCTCATAATGCTTGTGAACAGAAGAAAACCTGTTGGAGCCCACTAACTCTAACCCTGAAAAGGGAAGAGCATGTTTGTTTTAACCTGGAGGCCTGGCTTTGAAGAGGCTTTGGAAATTCCAGTGGAGATGAAACAAGGCAGTGGGACATCCAGCATGCCAAACTCCTTATTTAAATGCAACACCAAACATACAGACACACAGAGGAAATGAGAAGGAGCTGGTGGCATTCCAGAGAGAGGAGAAACTCTAAGAAAAAGAGGGCAACGTGTTTGCCTAAATACTTCCTGAGCTCACCTGTGGGCAATCCTTCTGTAAGGGGAGGGTGAGGCGCTGCCTTCTAACCACAAGGTGGGGCTTGTGCTGGAGTGACCAGAATATCAGAAAGATTCCTTGTTTTTCTACATTGCCACCTGGGTATGATTAAGGCTTACTACATATTACCTTACCAGGCTGCAAGATCCCCAAAACACTCAGGATGGAATCTGAGCACAGCTTAAAGACCTACATGTGGAGTACTTATTTATCACAAAAAAGAAAAAAAAATGTTATTTTTCCAGAATTTGTTTTTGCTTCTATGGTATATTTATGAAGGTAGGTAGTGCCTAGCTGTGCTAGATATAATGTTCTGCCACAGAGCCCCTGGAAGATCAAAGTGAGCCTGCCACTCCCTTTATCTTCTTTTTTTTTTGGGGGGGAAAGGGGTGGGGGTGTACTGAGGATTGAAATCAGGGGCGCTCAATCCATGAGCCACATCCCCAGCCCTATTTTGTGTTTTATTTAGAGACAGGGTCTCACTGAGTTGCTTAGTGCCTCACCTTTGCTGAGGCTGGCTTTGAACTTGTGATCCTCCTGCTTCAGCCTCCCAAGTGCTGGGATTACAGGGGTGCACCACCACACCCAGCTCTTCTTCTTATTTTTAGAGTTCCAGTATATTGAAGAAGAGGAGGAGGAAGAGATGGGGGAAGAGAAGAAGAAATTTCAAGACAGAATTATAAGAATTTTAAAAATTATATTTAGTAGATTAACATTTATATATTACAGAGATTTATTGAGTATATTTGTATTATTGAAAATATGTGCACTTCATAGTACAGTCCTGTGTTCAGGATGGGATAAGAGATCAAAGTTGGTCTCAAGTGTCTTCTGTTTTCAATCTTGTCAGCAATGTGACTGAGGGGTGTGAGCTTATTGGATCATAATACCAAAGACCACTTTGAAGATTTTGTGAATGTAAGGGTTAGATAGAAATTCTATTCCCACCCCACTCACTGAACAATCTTTCCAAACCACAACAAAATTCAGACCCATAAGAGACTTTTCCTGAGGATTTTACAACCATATTTGATAAGCTTAAAACCCTCTGTTGAATGGCAGTTTTTGACACTTGGACCAACAGATAGAAACGATCCATGGCCAACCTGGCCTTCATCCTGCAGAGAAGAAAGAGCCTAGGCTTTTGAGTCAGAGAGACCTGATTTGAATTCATATTTGAACTCAGCTGCTTGCTAATTGTGTAATTTTTGTATTGTGAGCCCATTTTCTTAATTATTAAGCGGCGATAATAGCACCAAATGCCTAAGTGTGTGGTGACAATAAATAAAATGAATTAGCTTGTATAAAGAACCAACTACAGTTACTGGAACACAATAGATATAATATCCTCTTACCCTCCCTGCTTCCTGATTCTCTGTACCAGCAGCCATAGCCTCTGCTTTCCACAGCTATGGGACCAAGTTGAGGAGTTCCACTCAGGATGGATCAGAGGAGCACTGTCAAGCAAGATTTGCCCCCTACCAAAGAATTCTGCAATGTAGTCTGAGATACTCTCAAGGATCTAAGTTGATAGAGATATCATCCTTCTAATTGCTTACACCTAAAATCTTCTCCATCCGTGTTTCTCTTTCTCACATCTCATATCCAATTCCAGTTACCTGAATCTGATCACTAGTTACCACCCTTGTAGTTACATCCTGGTCCAGTGTGGGCAATTATTATCTCTCTCCTGGATTTCCACAATGTTCTCTACTTGTTCATCCTGCTTTTGTTTTGTCCTCCCATCCTGCCTCCAACTCTCTTCTCTCCTAGAAACCAGAGTGTTGTTGGATCATGTCACTGATGTTCTTTAGATACTGCAATACCCTCCACCCAGAGTGAAAGCCAAAATCCTTACCATGACCACAAGACCTCTCTGATGTGACCCCTTATTCCCTATCCTCTTTTCCTGCTTGTTCTCCCCACTCCAGTCACAATAGACTCCTTACCCTTCCTCAAATATGCCAGTCATGTTCCGGCTCTGTTACCTCTGTCTTTGCACGTAGTCCCTAAGCCAATTGTTAGATTGTGCAATGCTTAGCTCAGTGTTAACCTGTCAAGGAGACCTCCCCTGACTCCCCAGTGCTGTATCTGTTCACTTCCCCAATCAAACCCTTGCCCCACCCAGCCGCTCTGCTTTTTAAAAAATTTCCATGCTACTTATCCACCTAAAACACACCCTAAGGTGGACATTTCTATTCATGTTATTCCCCAGCCTTTCCCAAGCACTTTAGAAGTATTTGAGATCTAGAAGATGCTCTGTCAGTACCTGTTGAATGGTTGAGTGATGGGAAAGTTAGGCCTCTTTACATATATTTCCGAGCACTATCCACTAACTTTGATGATTCTGCTTTGGAGGAACTCAAGTGGGTTGTTTGCTTTTCTTCTTGTTTTCCTTTCTTACTTAAATTTTCCCCTTAACTCCATCCACAATACGTGTTTCACAACAAAGGGTCAGACAGTTACAACTTGTTTAAGAGTCATGAGGAAATCAAGTAAGAGGAAGCAGTGTCTGGTAAGAAGAGCACAAGAAGCATTTCCTTCCATTCCTGGAGGCTGAGGGTGATGTCTGACAGCAATTCTCACTGTCCCATGGCCTCTCACGCTATCCTCTTACGTTGTTAAACCTGCGCCCTTTTCCTCTTATAGATGACAACTTTGTAAAGAACATGTCTGAGCCACATTCAAGGACAAGTACAAATTCTCTTAATGCTTTGCTAAATCTGAATGTTGGCACGTGTCATCTCCCACTTACAGGTGGTCAGGCTTCCCAGAGGAAGTGCTCCATCTACTTCATGTACACCAAGCATCACAAATAATGAAACAAAAGAGACTATAGGAGAATCCCCTTATTTTAGACATGAAAAACATGAGGTCTTGACTGGAGGTAGGACTGGTCCTTCCATTGTATTATCATGTCCCTCTTCCCTCACTGAATCAAGATCCTCTTTTCCAGACTTCTGTATTCTCTCAGGCAGAGAAGATGGGATAAAGAAGGGAAATGTGCTTGAACCAAAGTTTGTAATACTTGTAGACATGGGAGAGAAACTTTCTGAGACAGCATAGAAACTCTGGACTCTGCTTAAGTGTATCTCTGCCTCCTACTTGTTGGGCAGTTGACCTTCTGCAAGTTACTTAACCTGTCTGAGTTTGTTTTCTCATCTGAAAATAAACATAGGAGAATAAAAAATAACAAAATGTATTGTAGTGAATATTACAAAACATAATATGCCATGCTTAGTTATAAGATGCTGTTGTCAGAATTATTCTTGAGTGGAAACGCTCTGCACCCACTGATAAACCCAACTAGGTCAAATCCAGAAGAATATGTCAGTTTCATTCCTTTCATTAACCTTAGCTCATTAACACCTATCTGGTTTCTCTTTGAGTCTCTTGTTAGTGTGTTTTCATGGCCTTATTCTTCTGACCTAGTATATTGGTTCTTACCCACCTCCTCTCCACCCCTATCTATTTTGCTTTCATCTTTGTAAGGGATGGTGCCAGTGGTGTTATCCCAGGTCCAGCTCTCACTGGTAGGGAAAAGGAAGTGCATAGAAAGTTCATTCAATAGCTTTGGAGTGGACAGCTTTTACATTGTTTCAAAAGTCCCCTGGAGCCTGCAGTAGTGATTTCCTGCTTCCTGGTTTAGACCCACAGGGAAAGATTTGGTTAGTAAGTAATATGGTAAGAATCCAGAATAATATACTATAAACGAATTGTTGTGGCAAACAGAGAATCATGCTAGATGAGAGAATTAACCACCTAGAAATCAAAAGAGTTCAAATCTGGAAATGAAATAGTATGAGGCACCAGATGAGAGGGAGCTTGATTAAGAAGATTCATATCCTTATTTTTGCTATGAATTTGGGGGACTGAGAGACTATCCCACATCTCCAAATATGTACATAATCTGAATTGTTTTCTAATTTTGCTTCCCTTTAATGTGAAAAATCATTATGTAGTTTTTCCTTGAATTAGGTAGCTATTAAGGAGAGGTGAGAGGAATATGGAAGGACTAAAATTCAACCCTCTGCCTCAGCCACCTTTGCCATTGGCTCTACTTTTTAGTAGGTTCGCTGAGGAGGTTATATCACTTCATTTTAAAATAGATTTGGGTTGTACTCTGATGGATGACAAAAAAATCAAAGGTCATTCATATTTTTACTTAATATTATAAAAATATTCTCTTCCTCCTCATTCTGCTCCCTAAGAACTTCACAGATTGTTTTCTGGAGTTTTCATTCTGGACATATACAGAAAGAGCAAGAATCAGTCATAGGATTCCATTTCTCTGGCAGCTAATATGGCTTAAAGATGGTAAACTCAGTATTGACTTACTATTTTCAAATTATACCTCCGACTTACTCTGTATTGATTTTAGCCTTTGAGGGTTTGTAGGGGAGGTTGGTAAACTCCCTGAAATCCTTTGGGGATTTCAACAACTTTGTACCTTTGGGCTCAATATGGATTTGGAGCAGAGAATGTATAACTTTTATTACACTTTCATAGAATTCAATGGTTAAAATAAAAAAGGTTGAGAACCACTGAGATAATACTTAAAGGGGAAGTTAATCTCTTTAGTCTAAGCACAGTGGAGGATATTGGATTTACTCTGTAGGACACCGTTCATGTTTACTGGGCTCCGTGGTCTGTGAAATGCAGGTGCTGGGTAGTGGACTCCAGTTGCTGGTAGTCCTACTACAGCCTTAGAGGAGCCTGTAAAAGACTGGATAGTTAATTCACTAAGGGAGGAAATTGCTGCCTGGTTGCACTGGTTCTAGTTTATCCACTCACTACTAAATTAGAGCGCATGAACTAAAACTGTACTTTCCATACTGAATTCTTTTGGGTTTATATAAATAAAATAATTGTCCCCAAGGGAGGACAAAAACAAACAAAGATAAACCCTTCCACTTCCTTTTGTTGATTTTGCTCTTGTTTGGAGAGGTTGTGAGAACTGGGAAATTTGTGCTTTCATTCAGGTTGTGAGCACCTGTGATGTGCAGGCACTGGTGGGAGGCTGGCACCCAGTGTAGATGGGGCTGGCATGGTTTCTGACCTTGTGGAATTTCCAGTCCAGTGTGTGACATATGTCAACAAATGGAGGCCAGATGGGTTGAGAGTGCATCACTTCCAGGGAATTCATTAATGTGGAATTCATACTTGGGTCGGTTTTGTTATAATACTTTAAAAATCCCCAAGGCAAATAATTAAGGAGCTTTTGAGGAAAAGAGAAAAATTTCAATCATACCACGTTGGATCAGCATTTCTGAAACCTTTTTTTTTTTTTTTTTTTTTCCTTAGTCACTTGACTTAATTGCTTGGCATATTCATTATTCACCCCAAGGCATCAGTGCTGTCATTTCTAATGGCAAATTCTCTTTCTGCCAAATGATATCATTTCCTGTGATCTTTACTTTGAATGAAAGAAGTCATTTAACAAATAATATATAATCATTGTCATTCATAATATATATTCACAATATATCTTATCACATGCCATTATGAACATTTGAGTAAACAATGCCTAAATGTCTTCAAAATAAATCTAACAAAGAAAATAAGTATGTACATACTTTTGTTGTGTATATTTAACAAAGAAAGAAATGACTGCAAGTAAGCATTTAAATTCAGTCTTTTGTTTCACATTAAAGACAGATTGATCCTAGATTTCTCAAGTCCATTTTAGCCCTTTTTACCAAACCTGTCTTTCAAACTGCAAACTCCACTGATTTGGGAGATACTATTATAAATGATACTTAGTTCTCTGTGTATAACAATCAATAGTTGTAGTGCTATTTGCTACACCCAAATGTGAATTGAATCACTAGACATAAAAAAGAAAGCTTGCATAATGGCAAAAGGCATCTAGATAGAAGCTCTAAGAGATCTACTGTATTACCACAGTGAATTTCACCATCATGTACATCCACAAGACTGCGTTCCTAATTAGAATAAGATATATTCCATGCTTGTATAATTATATCAAAATAGACTCTACTGTCATGTATAACTAAAAGAAATCAATAAAATAAGAAAAATCTATTGTACTAATACTCCTTTACTTTTTGATTGACAAACTATTAAAAATAAATATGATTCTCTTACTCCAGTAAGGGATAAATGTTACTCTATTTTTTAAGGAGGGTGTCTTTGAAGAGGATAGTTACCCTTGCTTATTTTCCTATTTAAGCCCATTTAGTCCTTCTACATGGCGTAATGACTCAAAAGGTTACTTTTACAGAGGAGGCACAAGAGACAAGTAGTGTCCCCTCTAGTCACTTTGTCTATCCCCATCTCTGATGGAGGGGATC
Source organism: Tamias sibiricus (assembly GCA_025594165.1). NCBI lineage: Eukaryota > Metazoa > Chordata > Mammalia > Rodentia > Sciuridae > Tamias > Tamias sibiricus. The sequence goes on from CM046665.1 coordinate 62,276,070, forward strand.
CTAGAACATAGTGTAAAGAAGGTCGCATTGTGAGGGATGAACAGCATTTGCAAAGAGGTCTTTTTACCCTGTAAGTGCTCCATTCTAGAAAGGAAGAAAGGAAAGATGGGAAGGAGGGAGAAAAGAGATCAAGGTTAAATGGAACTCATTGACTCAACTTCTAAGAATGATGTCAGGATGAAATAGGAACTAAGGAAGTAGGAAAAGAGGCAGATACAGGGAGATGGAAATAAGGAGGGAAATGGGGTTCCCATGTAAGTGAAACTCAGCAAAAATACAAAGGCAAACTTCTGGGAAAAGTAAAGGAGTATTTGCACTTGGTCAGAACTCTTGAGCATCTTGGCAGTGCTGCTAGTATGAACGGGTCTTACTGGTGATGACTAATTGTCCATAAGCAGCTCTAGTTTGAAAACTCCTTGAAGTGGGGTACTATATCTTATTTACACAATATTCCCATCTTCATACTCACACATGACACGAGTACAAAAGCAATGTGTTAAATAAATAAATGGACAATTAAGTTCCTGAAATACTAATGTTAAAATAATAGGAGTTAAGTTATACAAAATAAAAAGTTACTTTGCTTTTGAAGATAGTGTAATCCAGGCACTACACTGTCCTCAAGCATTAGGTTGCTTGGGGGAAGACACAAAAAGAAGTATGATTGCTCAGAAACTGGCCTTTTCATAAAGCACTTGAAAGTGGCATTCTTCCCACACAACCTTGTTTGGGGGGGGTGCAGCTCACTGCTCTATCTTACTTCCTAGGACAGAAGAAAAGAAAAGCGTTAAACCAAGCTGATTTGTTGGTAAATTGAGTACTTCTCCAGAGAGGACAGCCTTCTACTGTTTATCATAAAGTCCCTTACTCAGTATTCCTTATCCTAAGAAACTAGAACCTATCTTGAAAGGACTTTTCAGGAAACTAGGACAGAAAGCCATCTTTTTAACAACTTGGAAATTTCTCACTCTGTTCCTCTATCTAGTGATCACAGACCTTCAGGGTTAGTCTTCGTTTCCCCAGATAAGGAGCATGAAGGAGAGGCAGCTAGGCCAGAGTTATAAAGAAGGTGTCTTTTCACTAAGCAGGTGTGGCTTACCTTTCCAAGGAGCCTCAGTGTGCCACTCCCAGGAGCAGAAGTGTACTTGGACTCTACCACTGAGAGTCTTTGCCTGGATGTGCTGCTCCTTTTCCTCTTCACCTGTGTCTGTTCTCCCATCCTTCAATAGCCTCAATTGCTTTTGGAAAATTCTACTCTAATGACCTTGACTGAAATTAATATCTCAGTACCACTTATCTAGTCTGTTATACAGTCAGTCCTTACGTGGATTTCTTCTTCTGATAGACCAAACTCTTTTAAGACTACTTAGTCTTACCATCTCTAGATCCACCACATTACTCAGAAAGCTGCTACATAAATGGTTTTGAAACTGAATTATTTTTGTATACAGCAGGTGTGCCTTTTAATTCTATTAACATAAATTAATAACCACAAGTTTAAAGTTTGACTATGCTCCTTGAGAGCGGTAATAGTCCCTGGAAGCACTCCAATATGCTTAGGAAAGGACTTACCATGAATTATGTACCCAATAAAATCCGTTAATAAGATTACCTTCACTATCTTCACAGCTCATATTATTTGCCTAAAGAAATGATCCTGTCATAAAAAGAACAATCCATGACTTTGTTCTAACAGCTCCACTCTGTCATGCAGTACAATGATAGTTATCCATAAATAGAGGAATATTATTGATTATAATTTGTTAAACTGGGAAGCTTGAGTATATAAAAATATTTGTCAACATTATTTCAAAGATCAAAGAAAACTTCAATCATACTGAAAACGTGATAAGGAACTGATCAGGGAAGTCTGATGATTCATGTTTGGCTTTGAGGGAAGGAGGTGGTTGCATATAGTGGAATTTCCTCTGACACAATGCAAGGATGAGGGTGCATCTCTTCTCCAGTGTTGTGATAATATAAAAAGCCAGGGGAGCACTCCATTCAGCACAGATCCTCAGAGACAGCTGAGAACACAGCTTCAAGAACAAGTGCCAAAGGAAACCGGAAGAAACCACTTCATCTTGATTAAACATGACTTCCAAGCTGGCCATGGCTCTCTTGGTAGCCTTCCTACTCTCTGCAGCTCTATGTGAAGGTAAGCACAGCTTTCTCATGCACAGACTTTCTGTGTGTCTCAGTGTGATCCCTAGATAGCAAAGCTACCTTAAATGCACTGATAACAAACATCAGGAAGACAAAATAACCTTTGCAGTTATGTAATGTTAAGTAGAAGTTTTATTTTTTAGGCTGTATCTCTATAACACTTAGGAAAGTATAAAGTTTGATTAATCTAGACACTGTTCTTATAATTTATATTCTGCAGTATGCATATATTTCCTATAAATTTTTAATTGATAGGGTATTCTATTAACGGCCAAAGTTAACCAAATTATCTATTAATAATGAGCAGGTTTAACTCAGATAATTTAACTCCAAATAGTGCTATTTTGACAGACTTCCAATAATTATCAATTCCTATTTGGTTTATAGATACCCTGATTGTTGATCTTGAGATTGCTTCAATGAAATAAATAGTTTAGAATGCTGATAGTATAAATGTTTATACTTTTTCTTTTAAGCATTAAGGATTTTACTATGATATGACACCTCTGTGAAGCTCATTTACATTTTCTGTTAAGTCTTTTAGAGAACAGTTTCTATGTTGGTGAAACTTAGTTTGCAAGTGTTAAATAGCATTTCATTATTACAAATGATTATATAATATTGATTGGAAGAAAAGGTACCATGAAGATGTCAGCCTAGCAACTCCAATGCTTTATGTAGAAAGCTAATCGATGTTTTCAGCAATAGCTTTTTAAAACAAAGAACAAAACTGAGGTCAAGGGCTATGACACCATCTGGACCTCAGTGTCAAGATTTGGGTTTTCCAGAATATGAAGTTTTCTGTGCTACACAGATAATCGTGCTGGGATCAAAGAGGGAGTAGCCAGCAGAGCTGTACCTCATGAAATCCCTAACCCTTCTTTATTTCTTCTTCACAGCTGCAGTTCTGACAAGGATTGGCACAGAACTTCGATGCCAGTGCATAAAGACTCATTCCACACCTTTCCACCCCAAATACATCAAAGAACTGAGAGTGATTGAGAGTGGACCACACTGTGCCAATTCAGAAATCATGTAGGTACTTTAAAAAATGATTAGTTAATGTGCTTAAGCAAACCTAAAATTGAGGAAAGTGGAAGAAATATCCAGGAAAGTTCTAGGTACTGAAAATATAGTAGCGAGCAAAACAATACAAAACTCTATCACTTGATATTTGAAATGGAAGGCTACTTTGGTCTTAGATTATGCCTATACTTGAGGAACCATGGTTTGAATGGGAAAGGTAAACACTGCTATTAACTATCTCTCCCATTTCAGTGTCAAGCTTATTGATGGAAGAGAGCTTTGCCTGAACCCCAAGGAAAAGTGGGTGCAGAAGGTTGTGGAGATATTTTTGAAGAGGTAAGTGTTTTTAAAAAATTGTTTAAATTCTTCATTTATTCTGAGGTATATAGTCCCAAACTTGGCCCATTAATTTCTTGCTGCTGCTGCTGCTGCTGCTGAAAATCTTTTAATTAAAAATCTTTTTTGTAAAAAGCAACAATAGTGAGATTGTTGTATTTATAACTGATAAGACCATGCATATCAGCTTGTTCAGGGAGTCTTGCTTATGCCTGTGACCTGTATGGTGAGAAAGGTTTCCTCTGTATTTCACAAGGGTCCTGTTTTAGATAATTTTTCTGGTCTCCTTATACACAGTCAAAATTCTAAGACATTTCCAACACATGAATGTCTGAAAATACATTAATTTTTCAAGAAAATATATTTTAAAGAACCCTACTTGTCTTGTTATGAGAACATTGATAATATTGAATTATTTTATTATCTTTTGTTTATTTTCAGGGCTGAGAAGGAAGACTCATGAAAAAAAAAAAAAAGTGTTCTCCATGGTATCCAAGAATTCTTCATTAAAGATGCCAATGGAACTTCAAACAAATCTAATTCAGCATTTCATGTATTGTGTGGGTCTGTTATGAGGCTGCCAGATAAAATACAGGATGCCCAGTTAAATTTAAACTTCAGTAAAACAACAGATATTTTTTTTTCCATTGTGTTGTGCAACATGTAGGATGTATTTGTTTTAAACAATTTTTGAGACTATGGCAAAGTTTAGGAATTAGTTTGCTAGAAATGTGATCTTTCAAGCATTACATGAAAATGATCACACAATGATGTTTTCTGTAAATTCAAATTTAACTGGAAATCATAGTTTTTTTTTTTATTTGTGAAATCTGGCAGATTCACATCTCATCTGCAGACCAAGATCCACAAATCCTTGGTTTCTTTTTTATTCCTAAACTGGGGAAAACCATATCAGTTTTTCCATCCTACCTCACAGGGATGTTTTGAGGACATGTGGAAGCACTTTAAGTTCTTTTCATGATCATGTTAATTATTTTCAAGTGTAACTTATTCACCTATTTATTATTTATATATTTATTTAAGCATCAGATATAGTAGTATTTGTGCATGAATTTGAAACAATGGAAAAGGTAAAGAAAGAATCTTGGTTGATAGGATAGTATAACTCTGTTAGAGAGTGAATTTATATTTATTGTAGATATTAAATTTTGTTATAGAGCCTTAATGGAAAAAAAGATAATCAGTTAAAATTTATTTAATGTAAGCAACAAATAATGTTTCCCTGTAGGTGCATCATTGCTATCTGAAATTTTAGTTGAGCTGACAATCCTGGTTGTGATGCTCTTGCTCTTACCTTGTTATTGGTAGCTTGTTGGCAGTGCTTTGATGAATTATAGAATCCTGATTTAGGACTACCTGTCTCAAAACAGTCAAAATTCAACAGTAAGCAATGTAATTTCTTAGTGATTAAATTTTATTTACAATGTGCAAATAGATTCTCATAATTTGATTTAAATGATTGCTTTTTAATGACCAGCCTTCTTTTTTAAAATTTTAAGATGCTTTTATGAATTCCCAAAGATTTTTTCTACTGTGTATGATAGCATGAAAATGGAAATGTAACTAGAAAACATTTAAAATATAATTTATTGTCAAAGTCATCAGGTATTTGTCTTTCTTTTGTAACTTTAATGTACTGGAAATCTACTTGTTTATATTAGAATAAAATTTGATTTAAAAACAAATAGTCTGCCTTAGAATTTCATGCATGGTATGGAAAATTATAAACTTTTATTATAGACAAACAGAACCCCTTTCCATAAATGGGTTACAGACAGCTTGGGTTTCCAACATAGGATGTTGGACATTTTCTCTCACCTCCCCACAACATACTGTTGTGCTAACAAGCCTGACTTCAGATTTTCACTCAACCAGTCTATGTGTACGAATATCTGAATGCAGATGGATGATTAGTTAAAGAGGGAAGAAAGCACACATTATGACGTGTTTATCAGTAATTGAGAAGTAAAACTGACACATATAAGACAACATAACCAACAATATAATTATTTATAATCTGTGATATAGAGCAAAGTCTGTTTTCTTTTATAGTTCCCAATTCATATTAACTCACATAAAAGTAATAAAGATTTAATCAAGTAAAAGGAAACCAACTGAAAACTCAACTCTAATTTTCAGTGTTCAGAAACATCTTGATTGTTTCCTTCTAGAGATTTCTCCCTGCCTATATTTCTTCTCAGGCCATGTCTTGGGGCTCTTATTTTTCCTTGGTGTTCTGATTAAATTTCATTTCCATATTCTCCTCTTTCACTTCAAGGCCTCTGTCCACCCCCCTTTGCAGTCTGTCATTCTGGGGTTCTCACAGGATGAGTGAATAAGAAGGATAATGAACAAATAGTTTTAATAAGATGTAGCTAGGCAACACATAGTATTCTTTGAAAGAAGAAGCCAGGAGTTATCTAATGTAACTAGCCTATGCTTTCGAAAGAAAATCTGAACCAGATCTGAAGGATGAATAGCTGCACAAAGGGAAGAAGGGTACTCAGAGAAGAGCTGTCTAGACAGAGGGAGGAAGTAATCTGCAGGCAAGAGCATGACACGATTTGAGAAGTGAAAGAATTTCAGTGTGGGCATGAAACAGAAAAAGTACTAACAAAAAAAGCTATGCTATGTGGACAGTGTATTTTTCAAAAAGCTTAGCACAAAAATGAAAATTTTAGTGGATTCTGATTAGCCTTGTTTCAAATTGTGAACACTAAACGTAATTCTTCTGTGTCTCTTTCAAAAAAGAAGTGGAAGTCCCCAAAAGCAACTCAAAAAATCCCATTTCAGGAGCTTTTCAGTGCTGGTTGAAGACTGAGTCAAGGAAAAACTCCCAACCTTATATAAAACCTCTTAGTGTGTTAAGTACACATCTTCAATCTGATCGGTGTTCAAATCTGAAAGCAAAAGGAAAACACCTGCATCAAGCTGATAAATCTTTCTAATGAGTACTCCAAAAACCTACTTCTCAATTTCCTCTTTATCACCTTTATTGTACACCAAGTGTCTTCTTCACTATCCTACCATGTTGTCACTGACTGTGAGACAGCAAAATATTTCATTAAAAGGCCGTCATATAGATCAAATTGGAATTTCAGTCCTGTAAATGAGCCAAAAAAGGAAGAGAGGGAGAATGTAAGAACAAAAATGAGATAGAAGGAAAAACCTATTAAACTGCTGAAATTAAAGTTTTCCTTCACTTTACTTTAATTATATTAATAAATCAAGCATATTGACATGGCTTTCATTTGTAGATACATAGATTTAGACACAAACCTGAACATGGAACTCTTACCACACACGTTTGATGCATTTGTGAGATCTTCAAATTACAAATCTGATTTTTCCAAATAAAAAGCCTGAATGTAAATACATAAACACAAAGTCAAATGGTATGGGGAGAGATGATAAAGTGTTCACCTTAAAACTACATTAAGTCTAAAATACCACAATAATTAATTGTCACAATTCTCATTTTATTTTGAAGATTTTGGTAAATAAGTAATTTTTACTGCAATACAGCTATTTTGCCATCTGGGACTTGTTGGAAAATTTCATAAGGAAGATAAAGAACTATTCTGCTTTTTGCTTATGGGATGATAATATAGAAAGTTAACATTGCTTAAGAATGTATTAAGGAAACCAGTAATTACTCCATTCAATTGCCTTAAGAGAAAGTCAGACGGGTATTGCCTCAAGTTTGGTTATCATTAGCCAAAGATGTGGAGATCATAGACAACAAATAGGGAGTTTTCCAAGGCATCAGAGAAAATGCTGATTTTCAATTTCATTCTGTAAGATTTACAGAAGAGGAAATTAGGAATGTTCTAAAAGATTATATATGGGACAAAAAATCTATCTGTTATAGTAAGTGAAGAAAGACAAATTTTTGCTTTTTACATTTCCTTAGATAAAGATCAGGTATAAAATATTGTTATAAGACTTTCTAACATTATTTGTTAAGATGATAAATGGACAAAAGCATACCTTTGATGGAATATAAAAATGGGAAACATTCATCAACATTTTCACCCAAAGTTTGTTTCAGATATATTTAAAGAAATGTTCTAGTGGTTTGTAAAAGATCGTGGAGGAGAAGATAAGCTTTCAAGATATCTGCAATTGAATTTCACAGGGCATGGATTTAGTTTGTGTTTTAATCATGCTACAATGCAATTCCATTGTCAGCATCCTTAGTTAACCTTTGGTCATATGTCCCATGCTGTTTCACTTGCAGTTTTACTATTGCCCTAAATTAAACATTTATGGGAAATTTTTCTACCAGTAGATACTTATGTCTAGATATAGTTTTTTTCTTTTTGCTTCCAAAGATATCCACTATGCCCCTTAGGGAAATACTGTTGAGAAATAGGTTATTGAAGTGGCTTGTTTCTGCTCAGGTCTCTTAGGTCTCCAGCAGCCTCATTATCATGTGTGTAAATTATCCTTCCACCAACTTTCCACCCTTTCATTCTTCTCAGCACTTGCCAGTTGTGCTTTATGAATAGCTAATCCCTAAGCTTTCTCAAATAAGTGACATTTTGCTATTGTTTCCATTCACAAGTATATTTCTGGTTATTAAAAAATTCATATTCTGGGCTCCTCCTGAAAAGCTTGACTGAATCAAGGACATTGTAGAATATACTGCTAGATATGTCTGAAGGTAACTTTGGGTGGAAATTTCTACAAATGTTTCCCATCTTGATTTACCATTAAAGGCGTGTTATTATCTATTTATCATCTTACCAAATAATGTTAAAAAGTCTTATAACAATAATCTTTATTTAACTTTATTTTTATCTTTGGGAATACAAAAAGCACAGAAGTATGCCTTTCTTTACTTATTATAAGAGTTGCGTTCTTTAACCTTTATGTAATCTTTTGTAGAATTCCTGATTGCCACTTCTATAAATTTTGTGGATTGAACTTGACCAAGTATTATCCTGATACCAGAATAAAGAAGAAAATCTTAATATTTTCCTCCTTTTTCTATTTTCCTGATCTATCTTATTCATCTTCGCTTATGAGTATGTGGTATAGGCCTCTATGCTACCATGTAAAGGACTCTGACATCTACTTGTAAGTCCCTTTTCTAGCACCAAATTTTTTTTTTCCCTTCATCTTTTGATTTTGTAGTTCACCAAAACAATTTATGTAGATACTTCTCCACCTAAGAGGGGGAACATAACTTCATAATTCTAAAGTATGAGCCACATACCTAGTGACTTAAGTCCAAATACTGCAGTATGGGAAGAGGAGGAGAAAGAAAGACTTTACAGTAGAGAACCCTGAAAAATACTACCTCATCCAGTGATCAGATCAATATTACAAGTGGCAATGAGGTAATGAAAATGGCACCCCACCTCTATGGTCTTCCTCCCCAAGATACATGACCCCCGTCTAATCATGAGGAAAACATTAATGAATTCCAATAAAGAATTCTACAAAATGCTTGACTAGTGCTTCTCAAAATTATCAAGGTCATCACAATAAGAAAATTCTGAGTAAATGTTAGAATTAAGAAAAGCCTTAGGAGATCTCACAATTAAACATCACGTGGTATCCAGCATTGATTCTAGAACACAAAAGGACATTAGGCAAAAACATGAAAATCTGAGTCAGGTATGGATTTTAATAACAATGTATCAATACTGATTCTTTAACAGACTTACCCTATTAATATAAGATATGGATAATAATGGAAACTGGGTATTGGAGTTATAAGATTTATAGTATCTTTTTAATTTTTCTATAAATCTAAAATTGTTTTTAAAAAGGTTTATTTTTAAAAATGAGAAAATACTTCACTACCAAATCTATAGCATGTAGTAATTTTAAAAAAAATTCTTTTTAGTTGTAGATAGACACAATATCTTTATTTTTCTTTATTTATTTTTATGTGGTGCTAAGGATCAAATCCAGTGCCTCACACATGAGGCAAACTCTCTACTGCTGAGCCCCAATCCCAGCTCAGCTTGTAGTAGCTATTTGAAGTTTTCTGTCAGAAACAATGAAACTAGAACATGAGCTATAAAGCTGAAAGTCACTGAGCATGTTCTCTAGGCAGTGACAGGGCCCCGCTTACTATAAAGCACAGCTGTACAACTGTCTGAGCCCAGTGCACTTCTCAGCCACCATTTTGGTCTAAAATTCCTGCTCCCCTCCCTTATAGGATCCCAGTGTAATTTGAATGATGATGATGCAGAAAACCAAAACAGGATATAGGGAACTAGACATATGGAGATCAAACAAGTTATATTGACCTACATAGCAAATAAAATATTTAGGCAACATTTCACTCAGTGAGACTCATTTTGACTACTCAATAACACTTAGCCAAAATTCAGCGAAAACCAAGCTCACTTTAGCTTTGCTTATGACTTTCTTCTTGCACCATATAATTTTCTTACCTTGCACTCTGTTTTGGCAACACCGGCCTCTGATCATTTATTTTTGTTTTCCTCTGTATGTAGTACATCTTCTAGATGTAGTCCCCAACTTGTTCTCTAGATGCAATAATTGGGATTTTATTTCCGTACAGACCCTTGGCGGGCTCCCTCCATTACCTGCCCTTGCCCCTTAGCACTGTCTGCCTCTGACTGGTTAGAATAGCCTCCAGTGTATTCTACCATAAACTGGAGATGTTCTGTTTAGCTCTAAAAACAAGGAATTGGCAGCCAAAAATCAGAAATATTCTAGAAGGGTTATGTTGAGTAGATATAGGCAAGGAATACTAAAGATAATTTGGATAAGTTATATCAGATTCCTGACTTAAGAAACATGTCTGAATTCAAGTATGTCCTATCTGTGTTTTTTCACCCTTTTTATCCAGTGTAAGAAATATCTATACAATAATAAATTCCTTATTTATCTTCCTTCTTACCTTTCTTCTTCATTCCTTCCTTCTAATTCCATGGCACAAGTCATCTGAGACTTTTAACATTTCTCAAGATTCTGTAATGCTGACCTGTTTCCATCCTTCCTTTATTTCTCTAGAAGTCAAAGTAGTCACTGAGGGGATTACTGATAATAATAAATAGTAAAATTATTTTTCATTGAGCTTCTGTGAAAATGGTGGGTAAATTCTTCTGGATATTTTATGCCAACACTGTATTATTGCAAAGAGTTAATGACAGTCACTTTTCATATAAAATTTCCTTACTTTCAGTATAAGTAACTATTTACTTTTCTGAAGTGTAGTAATATTCATGATTTATTTTACATAAAATGGAACTACGTGCATTCATAGTTTTTACATTATTCTGAAATAAAGTGTTGGCACTAAAAGTAGTGTATACACATGTTAAAAACTACAATTGAAACCTCAAGTAAAGGTTCCATGGAACTGCTTTTCATTGGGGACAATGGACCATACAAATTTTTAAAATATGATTATTCCAGTGCAAGGAAGAGAGTCTTTCTTTATTGTATGTAAAAGGTTTATGATGATGAAATATATATAGTACACACACACACACACACACACACACACACACACACACACATATGCATGCATGCATATACACATTGAGTTATTTGAGATCATTATATTCTTTCACCTTAGTACATTTTGAGAAAGGTAATATTGTCACATTTCACAATTAAGACTAAAATTCAGAAATTAGGCAGTGTGTCCATTATTATTCTTCACAACACTGAAAAGAGGCAGGGAAAAAAAAATTGAGATGTTGGTGACAAAATAAATGCTCTAAGTCTCAATATTACAAAGTCTGAGACCTGGAGAGGTTACTGGAGTAGAAAATAAACTCAGAGTTTCCTAACTCCAAAGAGGAACCAGGGTGTAGGAAGAGGGGAGGAACAACAGAGAAAGAGAGGGGAACAGAAATTCTCCTAAGCTCGCACTAAAAACATTTGGAAAGAGAGGCAAAATTTAAAGCATGACAGTAACAACAGGGTTCTTAAAAAAGAATGAAAGGCTTAAAGCCAAATCTTGAAAAGAAAATTGAGCCTGGGGTCCACAGCCATCTTGTGGAACCCTCAGCTGACCAGTCAGCCCCTTAAATCAACACAGACTCTTCTCATGCCAAGGCAGCTATAAATTAAACCAGAGGGAATTTCTCTGCAGTGGGAACACTTACGAATCCAGGCAGTAAGAACGTCTAGAGGACCACTACTAGCAGAAAATCCCTGAAGGCCCCCTTGCCCTCCCCGTCCCTATGAGTAAGGGGAATGAATGGGCTGGTGGGGACCGAAACCAAGGCGCAGCACCTAGCCCACTAAACTTCTGTGATCCAGGCAAGGGCAGAAAGCTCTGCACAGCCTCCACTCGCTCCACTCAGTCAACTATATAGAGACAGCCTGTCTCTGAACTGAGGAAAGTGGATTCACCAGGCCCTGACCACCGACATTTAGGGAGGCACTGTGGAAAGTCTAGGGATGGTCCCTGGAATTGTGGGTCCATACCAGAGGGAAGTTGCCTGAATATCCAGTGACACAGAAACCCAGTTCCTGGATGGTGTCAGCTGAGGACAGATGGCTGTTGCAAAGATAAATTGCCTGAATACCCCAAGAGACTTAAGCTGAAGCACCCACAAATAGCTAGAGGGAGATCAGTTAAGATGAAAAATTACCAGAGCCTACACATAAGGAAGTGTCTGCTCCCAGCCTTAACTGGGGCACAGCCTGACCCATGATCACAAGTGGTGAGTGAAAGGGCATTATTTGGATATTTTTAGGATGTTGCATCAGACTTGTTAAGCAGAGGGGATCAAGGCCTGCCATTCACAACCTGGGAAAGTGGAAAATAGAAGCCAGGTGAACCACCTGAGTCCCTTCACTATAGTACCCCAGACAGCAGTGTCAGCTATGGAAATACTTCTGCACCATGTAACACCCACGGAAAACCCAGAGTTCCTGCAGTCACAGACAGCCACCAGGATCTTCACTACCATGAAAAGGATACTGTAGAGCTCTAGAGGGGAGCAGGTACATGATGACCCACAATAATCACGGGACACTCCAGAGCCAGCATCCTGACCTCCTGCACACAATAGAAACAACCAAAGCACTACATGGCATAATCTGAGCCATCAGCTTCAGGCCCCTGAGATGATAAACCAGACGCTGGTGGTGGGGAATTGGCTCCTGTGCCCCTGCAACTCAGTGAGATCCACAGCCAAAGACTGATGGACATTTGCTAAATGTCCAAACCCCAATGAAATCCAAACCAAGATTCAACAAAAATCTTCTTTACTTGACATAATTTACTATGAATAACTCTAATATCAACTTAGATTATAAGAATAAGTCTTTAACTTGTATTATAATTGTTGACCCAATAACCAACATTATACCTTCAATTCACTTGAATGCATTTTATCTAATGATTTAAAGCACTAATTGGAATCATTCTTCCTATCTTTGTTTTCCTAGCTCTAGTTTATACTTCCTCCTCTTATTCCCTATTTATCCTCTTGCATTATCTGCTACTACCTCAAATACCCACCATTCATCTATTTCTCCTTTCTGCCTTGGTGTAAATTATTTTTTATACCTTTCCTCTCTTTATTTCTTTCTGATTCTCTTTTTCCCCTCTCCTTTTTCCCTCACTTTTTCTTCCTCCCCCACTTTTACTAAATTTAACAACGATTTTTTTTTTATCTATTACAGAACCTTATTACAAGTTTATACCTGAATTTAATGAATAAAAGAGATCAACTGCAACAAGATTTTGTTCTTATAAGGTTAAACAGAATAAGACTTGGCTCTCAAGTGATTATAGTAAATAGGGCTCAGTGTCATCTTTTGAAGTTCTGCTAGTATTGGTATCAGCATAGGCCAAACATTTACTTAACATATTATTATCTGGATGTTCATCCAAACCACAGCCCTTAAGGGAAAGAAGTTCAGAAAGTAGTTCTTTGTTTAAAAGAAGTAATAACTACACCAACTGATGGATAGACATACAAACAATATGAAATAGCAAGGGAACAAACCACAGCAAACAGCCCATAGTGCTTCAACAACTGGCTACATCAATACCACAGTGGAGTAAAAATCAGAGAAAGATTTTAGAAAATTCATAGTTAAAATATTCTCCGTGCTAAAAGAGGATGACAAATAAGGAGTGAAATCAGAGATAAAACACAGGAAGTGAAAGGTCACTTCAATAAAGATATAGAGAGTCAAAAAATAACCAAACAGAAATCCTGGAAATAAAAGAACCAGTAAACCAAATTAAAAATTCAATGGAAAATATCACTAATAGATTAGACCGCTTTGAAGATAGTTTTTCAGGCCTGGAAAACAAGCTATATAATTTTGAAAATGATAGTTTTTCAGGTCTCAAAGGCAAGTTACATAATTTTGAAAATAAAGTTAACCATAAAGAAAAGATGTTAAAAGATAATGCACAGAATATTCAAAATATTAAAAAATTAAAAGGCCAAATTTGAGATTCATTGAGATAGATGAAGACTCTGAAATACAAGTTAAGGGATGCATAGTTTTTTCAATGAAATAATATTTAAAAATTTCTGAACCTCCAGAATAAGATAGAAATTCAAATACAAGAGGCCTATAGGACTCCAAACATACAAAATCACAATAGATCTGCTCTAAGACACATTATAATGAAAATGCCTAACATATAGAGTAATGATAGAATTTTTAAAAATGCAAGAAAAAAAACAACTGGCCACATTTAGAGGTAAAACTATCCAGATTTCAAACAATTTCTGGACCCAGACCCATATATATCAAGTTCTGAAAGAAAATGGAGGCCGACCATTAGAAAACTATATCCAGCAAAATTTAGCTTCAAAATTGAAGGTAAAATAAAAACCTTCCATAATAAACAAAAGCTAAAATAATTCATAACTAGAAAGGCTGCACTACAAAGCATACTCAATAAAATATTTCATAAAGAAGAAATAAAAAAATAAAAATGAAAACCAGCATAGAGAGAAACTTGGTTTGGATATAAGGTGTCCCCTCAAAACTCACGTGTGTGACAATGCAAGAAAGTTCAGAGGATAAATGATTGGGTTGTAAGAGTCTTAACCTAATCAGTGATTTAATTCCCTAATGGAGATTAACTGATTGGTAACTGAAATTGTAGGTTGTGGCTGGAGGAGGTGGGATTTGAGGTGTGTCTTTGGGTATATATTTGTATCTGTTGAATGGAGTCTCTCTCTGCTTTCTGATCATGATGTGAACTTCTTCCCTATGCCACACTCTCACAACATGATGCCCAGCCTTTCCTCTGAGCCCCTAGGAATGGAGCCACCCTTCTATGGACTAAGACCTTTGAAACTGTGAACACTCAAATAAACTTTTCCTCCTTTAAAATTGTTCAGGTCAGGGCTGGGGATATAGCTCAGTTCAGGTCAGATGCTTTAGTCACAGCAGTGAAAAAACTGACTAAAACATAATTACACTTGACTAATAGTCAATTAAAGTAGAATCAAGTCAAATTTAAACATTAGAAATAAATAAAAATGGCAGGAAACGAAAAATCATCTCTCAGTAATAAAATGGAATGTAAATAGTCTAAACTCTTCAATCAAAAGACACAGGTTGGCAGAATGGATTAAAAAACAAGACCCAATGATATATTGTGTGCAAGAGTCTCACCTTACAGGCAAAGACATCCACAGACTGAAGGTGAAAGGATGAGAAAAAAAAAAAAAATACCATTCACCTGGTACTTGTAAACAAGCAAGGATAGCTTCTCATATTGAATAAAGTGGACTTCAAACCAAGATTAATTAGAAGAGATATGAAAGTTCACTTAATACTGCTTACAGTATACATCATACACCAACATGATATAATATTGTAAATATTTATGCCCCAAACAATGGAGTATTTATATACGTCAAACAAACCCCTTTCAATATTAAGAATCAAATACTATTATTACAACTACAACAACTTTGAATTAAAAAAAAATGAAGAATATTAAAAAAAAGAATCAAATAGACCACAGTACAATAATATTGGGTGATTTTTAAGGTGCCTCTCTCACCATTAAATAGATCATCTAAATATAAACTAAGTAAATATTCTGCAGAACTAAACAATATAATAAATAATATGGAACTAATAACATCTATAGAATATTTTATCTATCAATGACTAAATTCACTGTCTTCTCAGCAGCACATGGAGCAATTTCCAAACTAGACCATATTTTAGGTCACGAAGTAAATCTTAACAAATACAAAAAATAGAGATAATACCTTGCATTATATCAGATCATAGTGGAATGAAGTTATAAATCAATGATAAGATACAAAACAGAAACAACTCTTACACCTGGAGATGAAATAATGCCCTTTTGAAAGCTGAATGGGTAATAGAAGAAATCAAGGGGTAAATTTAAAAAATTCTTATAGGTAAATGAGAATCAAAACATATCAAAAATCTCTGGGACAGCATAAAGGAAAGTTCATAGCATTGAGCTCGTACATTAAAAGACACCAAATAAATAATAAAGACACCCAATAAATAATCTAACATTACCTCTCAAGTCCCTAGAAAAAGTACAACAAACCAACATCAAAATTGGTAAAAGACAAGAAATAATTAAAATCAGAGCAGAACTCAATGAAATTGAGAATTTTAAAAAAACACACAAAAGATCATCTAAACAGAATGAATTGTTTTTTCAAAGGATATACACTTGATAAATCAAAAGAAATAGGTAAAAATCTCACATTATCAAAATCCTAGGTGAAAAAAGGAAATATCACCCTAGATGCTACTGAAATCCAGAGGATCATCAGAAACTATTTCGAAAATTTCTACTCCAACAAGCTAGAAAATCTTGCAGATATTGACAAATTCCTAGAGACATATGATTTATCCAAACTGAACCAGGCAAATATAGAAAACTTAAATAGATCAATTTCTTTTTTTTTTAATATATTTATTTATTTACTTTAGTTGTACACAATGCAATGCATTTATGTTTACGTGGTGCTGAGGATCGAACCCGGGCCGCACACGTGCAAGGCAAGCGCTCTGCCGCTGAGCCACAATCCCAGCCCCAGATCAATTTCAAGTTATGAAATTGAAGAAGCTATAAAAAGCCTTCCAACAAAGAAAAACCAGAACTGGATGGATTCTCAGCTGATTTATACCAGACCTTTAAAGAAGAACTAACACCAATCCTCCTCAAATTATTCCATGAAATAGAAGAGGAGGGAACACTGCCATACTCATTCTATGAAGTCAGTATCACCTTGATACCCAAACCAGACAAAGACACATCAAGGATAGAAAACCTCAGACCAATATCCTTGATGAACATAGATGCAAAAATTCTTAATAAAATATTGGCAAACCATATACAAAATCACAATAAAATTATAGTGGACCATGATCAAGTTTCATCCCAGGGATACAAGGTTGATTCAACATAAGGAAATCAATAAGTATAATTTGCCACCTAAATAGACTGAAGGCAAGAATCACGTGATTATCTCAATAGATGCAGAAAAACACATTTGAAAACATATTTTTCTCTATTCATGTTTAAAACACTAGAAAAACTATGGATAGAAGGAACTTACCTCAACATTGTAAAGCCTTTATGATAAACCCAAGGCCAAAATTATTCTGAATGGAGAAAACTTAAAGCATTTCCTCTAAAAACAAAAACAAGACAAATATTCCCACTTTCATTACTCCTATTTAACATAGTCCTTGAAACTCTAGCCAGAGCAATCAGGCAAGAAACGGAAATTAAAGAGATATGAATAGGAAGAGAATAGCTCAAATTATTTGCTGATGACATGATCCTATATTTAGAAGACTCGAAAAACTCCACCAGGAGACTTCTAGAGCTCATAAATGAATTCAGCAATGTAGCAGGATAAAACAAAAAATCTCAATCATGTTTTTATATTCCAATGATGAATCTGCTGAAAAAGAAATTTAAAAAATTATCCCATTCACAATAGTTTCAAAAAATAAAACCTGGTAATCAATCTAACAAGAGGTGAAGAACCTCTACAACAAAAACTACAGAACACTAAAAACAGAAATTGAAGAAGACCTTAGAAGATGGAAAAACCTCCCATGTTCTTGGATTAGCATAATTAATATTGTCAAAATGGCCATACTACCAAAAGTGCTATACAGATTAAATGCAATTCCCATAAAAATTTCAATGACATTCTTCACAGAACTAGAAGAAGCTGTTATACAATTTATTTGGAAATACAAGAGACCCAGAATAGTCAAAGCAATCCTTATCAAAAAAGGCAAAGCAGGAGATATCACAATACCAGATCTCTTTTATATTACAGGACTATAGTAACAAAAACAGCATGGTATTGGCACCAAAATAGACATGAAGACCAATGGCATAGAATAGAAAACACAGAAACAAACCCACATAAATATAGTTATCTGATAGTAGACAAAGATTCCAAAAACCCATGTTGTAGAAAAGATAGCCTTTTTAACAAATGGCTCTGGGAAAATGGAAATCCATATGTAGTAGAATGAAATTTAACCCCTCTCTCTCACACTGCACAAAACTAAACTCAACGTGGATCAAAGACTTAGTAATTAGACCAGAAACCTTGCACAAACAAGAAGAAAATGTTGGCCCAACATTCCAACCAGTTGACACAGGAACTGACTTCCTTAACAAGACTCCTAAAGCATAAAAAGTAAGATAAGAAATCAATAAATGGAGTGGCATCAAATTTAAAAGTTTCTTCACAACAAAGGAAACAATCAATAGTGTGAAGAGAGAGCCTACAGAATGGGAGGTAATCTTTGCCACCTGCTCCTCAGGGCATTAATATCCAAAATATACAAAGAACTCAAAAAATTTAACTCAAAAAAAATAATCAAATTTATAAATGGGAAAAAGAACTAAACAGACACTTCTCAGAAGAAGAAATACAAATGGTTAATAAATACATGAAAAAAATTTTCAACAATTCTAGCAATTAGAGAAAAGCAAATTAAAACTAGATTGAGATTCCATCTCACTCCAGTTAGAATGGCAATTATCAAGAATAAAAGTAACAATAAATGTTGGTGAAGAAAAACGTACACTCATACATTGTTGGTGGAATTGAAAATTAGTGCAACCACTCTGGAAAGCAGTATGGACATTCCTCAAAAAACTAGGAATGGAATTACCATATGATCCAGTTGTCCCACTCCTTGGTATATATATCTAAAAGATTTTAAATCAGCATATTACAAGGATACAGGCACGTCAATGTTTATAGCAGCCCAGTTCACAAGAGCCAAACTATGCAGCCAACCCGGGTGCCCTTCAACAGATGAAAGAATAAAGAAAATGTGGTACATATACACAAGGAAGTATTAGTCATAAAGAAGAATGACTTTATGACATTTGCTGGTAAATAAATGGAACTGTAGACTATTGTGCTAAATGAAATAAGCCAGTCCCAAAAAGTCAAAAAGGTCAAATGTTTTCTCTGATATGTAGAAGCTAGTCAAAAACAAGGAGGGGGGCATTTAAAAATTGGAGAAAGATCATTGGAATGAAGATCAGTGGAATGAATCTGACCTAACTTTTCTATGTACATAAATGAAGATTCCACAGTGAATCTCAACATCATGTACATCCACAAGACACTAATTAAAAAAAAAAAATAACTAAGTAAATATCAGAAAGATCAGTAGAGGAGAGGAAAGGGAACTGGTGGAGGAAGGAGGGAAGCTAAAGGAATACTGGGGACTGAATTAGAACAAATTATATTCCATGTTTTTATAATTATGTCAAAAATGAATCCCATTAATGTATAACTAAAAAGAACCAATACAAAATCAGAAAATTTAAGGGACTTTCTGAAGATTAGCTCAAGCCAAACTTGAAATCATGTCTTCAGCTTCTAAAATCAAGCCTCTTTCCATTGCACCACAGTATTTTTCTAGGCTCATTCAAATCAGTTTTGTAAGAATTCATTATCAAGCACCTGTTAGTCCTGGATAGTTCAGGGAACATGTATGAGTAAGTAAGCTACAGTTCCTTTCCTTAAGTATTGGGTAAAATATAGTCATTGCTACTACTATTTGACATATGTACACTCAAATGTACTCTAACCCACAGGCATAGGCAAATACCGTGCCACTCAGACCTTATGGACAAAATTCATTCCTGAATAAGAGTTTAGTGTAGTACCCATTACTTTTAAAACTGGATGTTTAGCTTCAACCTTCCTGCCCTTGGGAAATAAATGAAATTTGACATAAGCACTCTGCCCAAGGCTTTGTAGGAGTCTAGAATCTGCCCTACAAATCCTGTGGATAATGTAGCTTACTCATTCTTCTATTACTATCATGGTGCAAATCCTATCTCCACCAAATTATAGCCCCCAAACCTACTGACTGCAGACTGTCTATACATTCATAAACCTGTCATGGCACTGGTTGTGGGACTGCCAAAAGTAAGGGTCCATTGCAAATCATATGACCTATGGTATTGTTCACTGATTCATCTCTTCCACTCTCATTATCTCCCTTTCTCATTTTAGGTTCTAGGTTCTCACATAAAATAATTTTATTCATATTGGGAAACTCAACATTTCCCCTATTCATCCATCAGAATGTTTTTGTCAAAAATAATAACTATTTCTTTACTTTGATAAATAAAATATTTTGCTCCCATTATATTTTCTTCCTCCTCTTCTTTCTCTTTGTTTTCTCTTGTCCTTCTTCTCTTTCTTCTTCTCCTTTTCCTCTCCTCTCTTCCTCTCCCTCCTCCATCTTTTTCTCCTCCTCCTCCTCCTCCTCCTCCTACTCCTCCTCCTTCTTCTTCTTCTTTTCCCACCCCCTCTGTCTTTCTCCATTCACTGGGGATGTTGCACTTATATCAGATTAATATTTATTTAAGTGTCACTTAATTGTTCTCAATAAAAAATAAATAGCATATATAGAAAAGTACCAGAATTAACTACTACAGATTTTCTTTAGTAATTGGTGTAACTGCTAGAGATGGTAACATTCTGGCCAGATCAAGAGCATATTTTATTGTTATTGTTATTATGATGATGGTGGTTATAGTAGTTGTTATTGTCTATTGATAACTCGCTCTGGTCACTAGATCACTTCAGAAAGTGTTCACTCATTTTGCTAAGGCTATACATGTTATTTTTTTCTAAATGTTATTTTAAAGACATTTCATTCTGTATTTGTTATGTATTAATCATTCTTACAAATAGGACTTAAAATATATACATTAAGAGCTCATGCTGTGTCAAATGTTGCAAGGACTATAAAATAAGCAAGACGTATGTTTCCATCTTTTTAGGATTTTTCCAAGAACTAAATTATGAAAATGAAGAGCTGGAAAGGTAATTAATAGTCACCTAGTCATTTATTTTTGGGAAAGCAATCTGAAGAAATGAAATTCCCATAGCTGCACATCATGTGTGTCTCACTTGGAAAGAATGACACATCAGCCTGACAAAATAGTTCTTCCTATGTGGTGGCAGAAGCATTCTCCAAGCATGTAGTCTGGCTTCCTTCAGTAGTAAAGTTGAGCTTGGTAAGAACACATCAGCACTAGGGCAGAGCTTAGTCTAATAATTTGAGTGCTTGTCTGTTATCTCCTTGGGCCTTGAAAGCAAATTGTGCTGTCATGATTAAAACTTACATGTCGCTGGGCATGATGGCGCATCCCTGTAATCCCAGTACTTGGGAGGCTGAGGCAGGAGAATCACGAGTTCAAAGCCAGCCTCAGCAATGGTGAGGCACTTAGCAACTCAGTGAGACCCTGTCTCTAATAAAATACAAAAAAAGGGCTGGGGATGTGGCCCAGTGGCCGAGTGCCCCTGAGTTCAATCCCTGGTACAAAAAAAAAAAAAAAAAAAAAAAAAAAAAAACTTACATGTCACCAATTTTGTGTTTATTCTTTTTTGCTAGCTCTAGCCTAAGTGCAGAATTCACATTTCTCCCTCTGAAATCATATGTAATCATGGATCAGTTGGGCGATTTAAAAAGAAGCAGAACTGGGACACTTACAAGTATCAGCAACCTATTTCTGAGTCTTTCAGTACTAGAGATAATATTCCAACAAGAAGGATGATGCCATCCATATGACCAGGATCTATTGCTCTTTGAGTTGTTTGGAAAAGTAAAATGGATTTGGGTCCTTCTGCAAACAATGGTGAGTGTGCTTACCATATATGTGACTAATTTTTGCACTCTTTGGGAGCAAAAGAAAAAAGTATGGGGCCTGGGTGGAAAAGAAAAAAAAAAACCACTTATCTTTGCAAATTCAACAGAATTGGGAACCACCTGGATGAGCAACTTATCTTAGATAACCTTAGGGCAACAGAGGAGGAAAGAGAGGGAGAATTATGACTTTTCTGCCCTTCTGTGCTTCGTAGCTGTGGCAATAGGTATAAGAACTTGTCATAGCAAATCATTTCCAAAGAACAGCTTCATATTCCTGCACTTGCTGAAATTTGCATCATTGATCCAGAACTAAAGTGCTATTTCTGTAAATAATCACTATATTCATCAGTGACTGCAAAGAATTAGAGAAAGCAGGAAAAACAACTATTATTCTGTTCATACCAGAAAGACATGAAAGTAACCACATTTCTGAGTCAATGGTTCTGTGGAACTTAATAAAAGATTAGAATCAGAATCTATAGCAATCATTATTTATGGTATAAAGTTTCAGAAAAAAAATCAATTGAAAACTCACCTAAGTACCTATTTAACTGTACAGATGAACAATGAGCATACCCATCAGAATTGCTAAAATTAAAAATATATATACAATACCAATTATTGGTGAGGATGTAAAGCAACCGCAACTCTCAAAAATCTGCTGGTGGGAGTGTAAATGACAGTACAAAAAACTGTTCCCATCTACTAAAACAGACATACACTTTTCTTAGACTCCTGCTATGGTTTGGATAAATGTCCCCCCAAAAAATGCTTGTGTTAAAGGCTTGTTCATCAGCCTCTAACACTATTGGGAAACAGTGGAACTTTTAGAAGCTGAGGCCTAGAGGAAGAAAGTCTGTCAGTGTGAAATTGTCCTTGTAGGGGATATGGAACACCAGACTTTCCTCTTTTTCACTTCCTGACCACCATGAGTTGAGTAGCCTCTTCTACCACTCACTCCTGCTAAGGTATGCAGCCTCAGAAACTTGAAGCCAATGTAAACTTTCCTCTTTTCAGATTTATTATTTCAGGCATTGTGTCACAGTGACAGAAATCTGACTTATATACCCAGTAAGTTCCTATTTGGGTAAACTCAATAGAAATGTGTACATATGTTTATAAAATGACGTAAAAGAATGTTCAGAGCAGTCCTGTTTGTGGTGATCCTGAATTGGAAATTATCCCCCAAATCTATCAACTATAGAATATATAAATTATTTATGACATATTCCTGTAATGGAATACTCTATATTACTACAGCAGGATTGAGAAAAACTCTTTGCAATTATACATGAAAATATCAGTGAATCTACCAAATTATTGAGTTTAAAGATCGAAACATAAGAACTAGGCAAGTTTAATCTAGAATTTATTTGAAAAAGACCCTAGGATAACCAAGTCAGTGAGTTACAACTATTTCATTTGGGTTCACTTAATCTTTGTAGCATCTGAAGTGACCACATGGCCACTTTGTAAAAACAAGACAAAACAAAAGCAAACAAACAAACAAAAAAACAAGGGAGACTTTTCATACTGGATCTCAAGAATTATCACAAATATATAGTAATTAAAACAGTTTAGTATGCACAAATATAGAGAAAGACAAATAGATCAATAGAGCAGAGAAAATCTCAGCTGTAAACCCTTGTGGGCTTGGAACATGAGGCATCATAAAGGCGACATTATAGACCACTGAGGAAGGGAGGAACTACTAGGCAAACAGAGATGGAAAAGGACTATTTAAAAGATGAAACTAGATCTTTGTCTCACAACATGCACAAAAACAACTGCAGGTGCAAACTTCAAAGTTTTGGAAGAAAATATAGGTGAATACTCTTTTGATCTTGAGATGGGGAAGACTTTTAGAAAAAAAGCTATAAAAAAGTGCTACCCAATAAAAACAGATATATTCTCAAATGTAGTTCCCATCTCAAATGTAGTTCCTATACCCACAATCACTTTTATGTGTTTTTTGGTATAATATCTTACTCATTAAATTAGGCAAAAAAGCTCATGAATATAGGAATATTAAATGAATAACATGTATTAGAAGTAATGTCAGAGTATTCTGTATTTCTGTGAATGAAGATTCTATGAAAGAAGAAAAATAATATTTCTCTGCCTTCTTATATAGGATATTAACTAGATTACAGCATTAAATGGCTAGAGAATAGTTGTATAATTTCTATTTTGAAATTGACTTTTAAAGCTACTAATAAGAGAATTCCAAAATTGCTTGTGGACCAAAACTTTATCTTCAGGCATTTGTGGGTAACCCTGGTTATGCAATTCTCAAAGTGGATTCTCTCCTTGGATAATAAGTTTTCAAATGACAGATACCAAAGTTAAGTCTAAGGAGCTGCCCAGACACTAACTGGCTGTGTGTTCTCCCTTTTGGACTCTGAATGAAGACAGGGACCCAGAAAAGGAAGGGTGGGAGCTAATCCCACCTTAGGCCAGCTTGATTTGTTTGAAGATTAAATATCACCCTAACACACACATACACAGCCATACACATGGGTAGATTCCACTGACACACAATTTATGAGCAGATTTACAAAGTGAAAAATGCTTTGTGTACTGACAATACATAGCCACATTTCTTGTGTCTGCCAAAGTCCACAGTCTGACTGCAGTAGGTGGCTAAAAATAGCAAATATGATTTCTGAGGGAAAACCACATTATTATCATATTAAGATTAAGTAATTTTTTTTCTTAAATGAAGATGATGTTCCTGAGTGTAATCTCCAAGTGCACTGAAATCTTATAACACTGCTGTTGTCATATGTGTATCATGGCCAGGGAGAGGGAGGTGAAAGAATTTTAGATTGAGCACATCTATATGGCCTAACATTTATTTTAAGCTCAATGAAAATTTTATTCTTCTACAATTGTTGTCTGGAATATATTACAAGCTGCTATACATCAATATGAAAAAGACAAGCAAGTCAAAAGAAAAATGAACAAGAATATAAATAGGCAACTAACAAAAAACTCAATAGATGCTTAGTTTCATTAGGTACCAAAGAAAATCAAATTTCAACCTCAGTGAGGTAGCATTTCATATCCATCAGAGGGTTGACAATTGGTAAATCTGGTTAACACTGAGTTTGGGTGAAGATATAGGGAAACGATAACCCAGACATCACTGGAGGAAACATAAGTGCATATAACCACCCTGAAAAACAGCTTGGCAATAACGAGTTGAAGTCAAATGTTTGCACATCCTGTTGCAGCATTATTGCTTATAGGTGTCTTCAAAGAGAAACTCTCAATCATGTACATAAAAAGTTCAATATAAAAATGGTCAGGCTCATTCATGTTAAAACACTGGATAATCTAGGGATAGAAAGAACTTTACCTTAGTATCATAAGGGCCATGTTTGACAAACGCAAAGTCAACATCATACTAAATGGACAAAAACTGAAAGCATTCCTATAAAATCAGGCAAAAGACAAAGATGTCCACACTTCCTACTACTATTCAATGTAGTTCTTGAAACTCTAGCCAGAACATTCAGGCAAGATAAAGAAATTTTAGGGATTAAATAAGAAAGAAGTCAAATTATCTCTGTTTGGTGGTGACATGATGCTATATCTAGAAGACTCAAAAAACTTCACCAGAAGCTTCTAGAGCTGATAAACATGTTCAGCAAAGTAGCAGGATATATGATCAATATGTATAAATCAATAATTTCTACACTCCAATAATAAATCCAAAAAGAAAGGCATTTTTTTTAAAAAAAAATTTCATTTACAATAACCTAAAAAAAAAAATGGACAAAATACTTGGGAATAATTCTAACCAAAGAGGTGAAAGACCTCCACCATGAAAACTACAGAACACTGAAGAAAGACATGGAAAACCTTAGAAGATGGAAACTCTCCCACATCATTTTTAAAAATTTTTTTTGTAGTTGTAGATGGACAGAATGCTTACATTTTACTTGTTTATTTTTATGTGGTGCTGAGGATCGTACCCAGTGCCTCATGCTTGATAGGCAAGCACTCTGCCGCTATAGCCCCAGCCCTCTCCCACATTCTTGGATAGGCAGAATTAATATTGTCAAAATGGCTATATTATTTGAAGCATTCTATAGATTCAATGCAATGCCCATCAAAATACCAATAACAGTCTTCAACAAACTGGAACAAAAGTTCTAAAATTCATTTGGAAGAATAATACACTCAAAATAGACAAAACAATATTGAGCAAGAAGAATGATGCTGGAGACATCACAACACCTGATCTCAAATTATACTACACAGCTGCAGGAACAAAGACGGCATGGTATTGGCACCAAAACAGATGAGACCAATGGACTAGAGCAGAAGACAGAGACAAACCCACATAAAATAGTTATCTGATACTCAGCAAAGGTGCCAAAAGCAAACATCAGAGAAAAAAAGCCTTTTAAATAAATGTTCTGGAAAAACATATGAATATACATATGTAGAATATATACTGAATATACATATGTAGAAGAATGAAACTAGATCCCTATCTTGTAACCTACACAAAAGTTAACTCAAAGTGGATCAAAGACCTAGGAAATAGACCAGAAACTTTGAAATTTCTAGAAGAAAACATAGGGTTCACATTCCAACATGTTAGCACAGTCACTGACTTTCTTAATAAAACCCTTAATCTCAAGCAATAAAACCAAGAATCAATAAATGGATGACATCATATTTAAATTGTTTTACACAGCAAAGGAAAAACTTTGTGAAGAGAGAGCCCACAGAATGGGAGAATATCTTTTCCATTTACTCCTCCAACTGTGGATATCGAACTCAAAAAACTTGACACCAAAAAAAAAAAAAAAAAAAAAAAAAACAACAACAAAAAAATCTAATCAGTAAATGAAAAGAAAAACTAAACAGACATTTTTCAAAAGAAGAAAGACATATGGCCAACAAATATATGAAAAATGTTCAATGTCCCTAGCAATCAAGGAAATACAGATCCAAAAGAATTAAAATTATCCAAAAGAACTAAAATCAGCCTACTATAGTGATACAGGCACACCTTTGTTTATAGCAGTTTAATTCACAATAGTCAAGTTATGGAACCAACCCAGGTACCTAACAAATGATAAAGAAAATATGATATGACATGATATGATACATATATGTATATATAATCATAATTTCATTCTTCTTTATGGTTGAGTAAAATGCTAGCTAGCTAGCAGATAGATAGATATAAATATTTCATTCCTCTTTATGGCTGAGTAAAATAGCTCAGCCATAAAGAGGAATGACATATGGCATTGGTTGGTAAATTGATGGAACTGGAGAATATCATGCTAAATGAAATAAGCCAGACTCAGAAAGTCAAGGGTCAAATATGTTTTCTCTCAGATGTGGAAGCTAGAGCAAAAATAAGGGGGGGGGGAGTGTGGGTGGGGGACCCCATGAAACTAGAAGAGAGATCAGTGGAGTGGAGGAAGAGGATTGAGGAAGAGAAGGGATGGGAAAAGGAAGAAACTGTAGAATGAAATTGACCAACTTATGCTATGTGCATATATGAATATATCACAGTGAATCCCACCTCTATGTATACCTGTAAAGCACTAATTAAAAATAAATAAATAGAAGGAAAACCAGCATAGTAAAGGAAGGGGTACAGAGGTAGGGAAAAGGGAAGAGGAAGAGAAAGAGGAAGTACTGGGTACTGAAATAGAGCAAATTATATACCCTGTATGTATGATTATGTCAAAATGAACCCCATTATTATATGTAGCTATAATGTACTAATAAAACATTTTTAGAAGATGCTCATGAAGCACTGTTTGTAAAAGCAAAGATGTAGGAACAACTACTCTCCCTCAGTAGTCAAATTAATAATACAATGATACAGGGTTAAAATGGAACAACTGTGTTTAATTAGATTCACGTGGGAAAGTCTTCAAAACATAGCTGTGAGTGAAAACAGGTGCAAAATGCTACCTTCAGTACAATGCCATGTATGTGAATGCTAAAGCACCAAATACCATAAACACATGTATATGAGCTGGGTGTGGTAGCACATGCCTGTAATTCCAGTGACTTGGAAGCTGAGGCAGGAGGATCACAGATGCCAGGTGAGACTCAGCAACTTGGCAAGGTCCTAAGCAACTTGAGACTCTGTCTCAAAATAAAAAATAAAAAGGGCTGGGGATGTTGCTCAGTAATTAAAGCACCCCTAGGTTCAAACTCCAATATGAAAGAAAGAATAAAAAAGAAAGACTAATATGGTAAACATTAGAACAGTAATGCGAATGACATTATCATCACAGGATTTGGATAGTGAAAGGGGAATACAGCTCATGAATAGGACTTTACTATATATAATTTTTAAATTAAAAAAGATCGGAAGCAAATTCAGTGAAATGTTAACATTGCTTCCTCTCAGAGGTGGGTAGATAGGTTGTTGTTATATGCACATAAATATTTTATTTTCTTGCTTAGAAGTTTGTATAATTGAATATTTTTTTGTTTGTTTGTTTTGTTACCAGGGATTGAACTCAGGGGTACTTGACCACTGAGCCATATTCCTAGCCCGTTTTTTGTATTTTATTTAGAGACAGGGTCTCACTGAATTGCCTAGGGCCTCACTTCTGTTGAGGCTGGCTTTGAACTCAAGATCCTCCTGCCTCAGCCTCCCAATCCGCATGCACCACCGTGCTCGGCTTTGAATGTTAAAAGGGTTAAATTTATAGAATTTTTTTTTTCTCTTCATGGGGAAAAAGAAGGGAATTTGAATATTTTCTCTATCAAAAATTCCTTTTAAGTTTTATTTGCCAAGCTTCCTTCTTCCTTGTTTAGGGATTAGTAACTCCAAACCATATTCACTTCTGTGGCTCATTCTGAAAAAGAAGATTTGGCTGGTTTATATAAAGCTCCATATTAACCTAGATTCTGAGTTAGAGGTTGCAAAAAGAAGTATTTTCTCTGGCAGACCTGAAAGGAAAAGCCAAAACATTCTAGTGTTGACACAACTACTGGCGAAAAGTCATAAAGGTCACTGAATCTGTGATTCTTCACGGTGTCCACAGTGTCTGGAAAATTTGCCTCTTCTACCCACTATTTGGTTCAGGGTTTTCAGAGCAGGTGGGCATTCTGGCATGCTTGCTGCTGCCCCTAGATTGACACTCAACACTCAGCATACTGCTTATATCTGTTTTCAAACTTTTACCCATTGAGCGGCTAGCGCAATGTTCACAAACAAAGGAAGTCACTTGTTCCTGCTGATTCATGCATGCTAATTTTTTTTGCTTACATAATAAATTTATATTTTATAAAGTGGACATTTTCTTCAAGGTATAAACTTACAAGTGTGCACATTTTGGTAGAGAAGCAAAGGCTTTTTCTCCATATATAAAGATAATGAAACCAATGTTTTGTACAGTGCTATGTACCTTTACTGATATTGATTAAAAGCTCATCAGCATTTGTCACAATAGTTTTATTTAAAAAGCAAATGTAAAAAGGTTTGATTTTTTTAACAAGTGAAAAATGACACCTAACTTGTATTATTTGAAATATGTGTAAACCAAATAAATGCTTCCTGAAAATTATTATTTAATATGTAAAATTATATTTGATGGAGATTAAGTTTCAACATATAAATGGGGAAGGGAACCCAAATATTCAGACCAGAGAAAAGACTGTCTATGTAGACATCATAACAATGTCTGTGGGTTTTTAAAACAGAAATAAACATACAAGTTAGGAAGTGGGTAGCTGGAAACAGTGTGATCTGTAGATCTTTGGATTGTGGGGAAAGAGGACAAAATAGTGATTAATTTTACTATTAGCTAGTATTTATGGTTATAACTAAGACCATAGGAACAATATGTTTTCCAGAAGTAAAGAAAGTAAAATGATGAAGAAATCCTCTCATAAAAGTAAAGACAGGAAAAAAAATTTAGAATAAATAGCCCAAAATTACAGGAGAAAAACAAATCTGTGTTAACATGAAATGTAAGTGGACTAAATGTTTTAAATAAAAAAATAAATACTGTTAGGCAATATGAAAAGTATTGATATATGAGGTTTTATAAGAGACTTAGAGATCTAAGTGATTCAAAGAAAAAAGCATGGGAAATAAAAACTTATACAGAAACTGGGATAGCTATACTAATACTGGGCAAAAGAGACTATCTTGCAAGGGATATAAAGTATAAATAAATATTTCACTTCATAATGAGAAAAATTTTCAATTAATGAGAAAATATAACAATGATAAATGTTTGGAAAATATAGCTTCCAAGTATATTTTGTTAAATTTGAAAAAATAAGCAGAAGAAATAAATAAATTCACAAGGATAGAGGGAGATTTTTTATACACCTCACTCAGTAATTGATAAGCCTACCACCCCCTCAAGAAAAATTCAATAGGAATAATGTATAAAAATAAAAAATAAAGTATGTACATTGATAGGTTTTTATATGATATCTCTAGAAGTTGAATGTGGTTAAGTACAGTTAATTGCTCTAGTAATTAATTACAAAGTAAACAAAAGATTATACGTACATTAGTATTTGACAATTTGTTTCAAATCACAAGAGATACATTAAAAGCATACTTCTTTGACTTTTTGGTAAAACCTGACGTTAAGTAAATAATGCATATTGAGCCAAATGAAGAAAACTTGGCTTTTGAATAGTATTTCAGAATTCAGGTGGGGGGAAGTCACAAATTATTAACATGTTTTCATTTATTCACATTTTAAATTTATACAATTTTAGTTCAGTAGTGCACAGTCACTAAGCACTTTTTAAAATTAGTCTTTTTTATTCATGCTTATAAATTGTGTCATTTATCTTGAAAATGGGACAGGAGCAGTTTAAAATTATTTTATTTGAATTATATTTTCCAAAATAGGGCTGTATGTGAGTCATCTTTGAAATTTTTCATATCATTTGCAGAGCCTCACTTGCTGGAATGAAATTTTCCAATGGGCTTGATGTCATGGAGACTTCAGGAACAGCAAACAGTGAAGCTAAGTGGCAAAAATTGTCCCACAGTTTATGGATCACTGACTGAGTGAGTCAGACCAGGACTCACTGTGTTGCCTGCAGGAGTCTGTCTGAGAAGCTCCTGAGATTCCACTCTGAGCAGTATATGGAGTCTGGATAATATTCACTGCTCCAAAAGGGAGTTGGCTTTTCCTCTCCAAATTTGAGACCTGCATTTCAAAGTGAAGATGACACTTGGTTTCCCATTTGTGACACATTCTAGAAGTTGCCATACTGCCATTCTATTTGAATAAGGGTAGGAAAAAGCAAATCCAGGCATATCTTAAATAAAGTAAAAAATGCATCCTTTTAATGTATAACGTTTGATGAGTTTTGACAGGATCCCAACCGATGTAGTCAACACCACAATCAAGACACAGAATATTTTCGTCACACGCCCGAAGTTTCCTCTTGCCCTTTTCAGTCAGTCACATTGTCCTCCATCAGTCCCAGATGAACATAGATCTACTTTTCACCACTATGGAATTTTTAACTGATACTAAAATTGTACCTATTAATGGAGTACCGTGTGATGTTTTGATACATGCATACATTGAGCAATACTCAAATCAGGGTAAGCATATCTACTTCCTCAGTTATCATTTCATTAAGTCAGAAATACTCAAAATCCTTTCCTCTGGCTTTTTTAAAAAATATACAGTCCATTATCATTATCCATAGTCACCCTACTGAACCATGGAACACCAGAACTTATTTCTCCTAACTACAGTTTAGTACCTGTTGATCAACCTCTCCCTACTCTCTCTGGCCTCCAGTAATTACTATCATACTCTCATACAAGATCAACATTTTTAGATCATGAGAGAAATCATGCAATACTTATCTTTCTCTGGCTTATTTCACTATTGTTGATCTCATACAAGATCAACTTTTTTAGATCACGAGGGAGATCATGCAGTACTTATCTTTCTCTGTCTGGCTTATTTCACTTAACATAATCATCTCCAGTTCCATCTGTGTTATCTCAAACAACAGAATTTCATTGTTTCTTGTATGAATAGTGTTTTATAAAAGTCACAGAGTGCATCATGTGCCCTTCGGTCTGTCTTCTTTCACTCAGTAGAGTGTGTGTGAACTGTGTTCATGTTTGTGCGGTACTCATTTCTTTTAGTTGATGGATAGGATTCCATATGATAAGATCATATTCAATTTTTCATGCTTTCACTGATTTCAGTTTTTGGTTATCCTGAATAAAGTTGCTATGAACATTCATGTTCAATACTTTTTGTGGACAGATGCTTTAACTGCTCTTGAATTAATACCTGGGCATGCAATTACTAGAGCATATAACTGTATAGTTAAATTTTATAAGAAATGAACAAGTGTTTTCTGAAGTGGTTGTCCCATTTTACGCTCCCTCTAGTGATGCATGAAGAGTTCCAGTTGCTCCACATCTTCTCCAATAATTGGTAAGCATGCTTTCAAATTTTAGCTCTAATCTTGTAGGCCTCTGACTGTAATTTTAATTTGTAATTCCCTTATGCCTACTAACGTTGAGCACATTCCCATGTGCTTATCAGCCATGTACATACTTTCTATAGTTCAGTATTTCTATATTTTTTATTATGAACCTTATCAGATGTGTGTATTACACTAGTTTTTTTTAATAGTTGGTGGCTTTACACTTCTCATTTTATTAACAATGTTGTTTGAAAAATCAGCAGTTTTTAATTTAAGTCCAATTAATCAAGTTTTCAGTGATGATTAGTACTTTTACTATCTTGACTAAATACAACCTTTACCTACTCAGAGGTTACGATTTTTTTTTCTATAGATTTGATAATTTTAGTTTTGATGTTTAGGTACAGATACATTTTAAGTTTGTGTATACTATGAAACAAAAGTCAAGGTTTATTTTATTCAATGAGGATATCCAGTTCTTCCAGCATCATTGATTGAAGACTATCCTTTTCCCCATTGAACTATCTTAGCACATTTGTAGAACACCAGTTGGCCACATATGTATGTCCTAAAGGTTATATTGGTTAAGAACTCAGCCTCTGGAATTAGAATTCCTAAATTTAAATAGTCTCAACCACTTACAGGATGGTGACCTTGAGCAACTTCTTTAACTACTGGAAGACTCAGCTTATTCTATTCCAAGCATAAATAAGGGGACAAGCTAATACCCAACACCCTTAGCAATGTGACTTGCCACAGGTTACTCACATACATTGGTGGCAACATTGGGAGTTGAATCCAAATCATTCACCCTTTTGTTCATAGCTCATTGTACTCTAGAATATTTACCTTCGCAAACACACAAATCTCTCAAATTGTTTGTATAACTTTGGGTAAATGCTCAGATTTCATCAAGTTGACTTTTCATATGCTTACATGTGAGAGAAAAAGCAAGCAGCTTACCAAGCTATTTACAGTTTTATGAATTTACGATCTTTTTTTTTTATAATTCCTGTAAAAGAAATTTCAGTAAAAAAATTCCCAGAATAGATGTCTTATTTTAAAATATTCATTTCAGTTATCTCTGTTGGTGTGTGTATATGTATGTGTGTGTGTGTGTGTGTGTGTGTGTGTGTGTAATAATCCAATAGTTTAAGATAATAACCTCAAATTAAATTCAGACAAGCAAGTGGTCAGAACAAATAAATGAAATTAATTAATAATTGATGCAGAGTAGCTGTAGGATGGCCTTTAAGTCTTTGAATAAAACTAGTTTATCTCTAACTCTGTGATTGTGAAGTTCTAAATAAGCACAAAGGCTGCAACATCAAAATTTATTCCAGGACACTTCTCAGAAGAAGATACACACTTAATCAACAAATACATGAAAAAATGCTCAACATCGCTGGCAATTAGAGAAATGCAAATCAAAACTATTCTAAGATTTCATTTCACTCCAGTCAGAATGGCAGCTATCAATAACACAAACAACAATAAATGTTGGAGAAGATGTGGGGAAAAAGGCACACTCATACATTGCTGGTGGGACTGCAAAATGGTGCAACTGTTATGGAAAGCAGTATGGAGATTTCTTGGGAAAATGGGAATGGAACCACCCTATAATCCAGCCATCCCACTCCTGGGTCTATTCCCAAAGGACTTAAAAACAGCATATTACAGTGACATGGCCACTTCAATGTTTATAGCAATACAATTCACAATAGCTAGGTTGTGAAACCAACCCAGATGTCCCTCAGTAGATGAGTGGATGAAGAAAATGTGGTATATATATATATATATATATATATATATATATATATATATATACATATATATATACACACAATGGAATTTTACTCAGCAATAAAGGAGAATAAAATCATGGCATTCGCAGGTAAATGGATGAAGTTAGAGAATATAATGCTAAGTGAAATCAGTCAATCTCAAAAATACAAATACCAAATGTTTCCTCTGATATAAGGAGGCTGGTTCACAGTATTGTTGGGTCGGGGTACATAGAAGGATTAGAGGAACACTATAATGGTCAAAGGGAAGGGAGGGGAAGGGAAGGGGGGGATAGAGGGGGAGAAAAAGAAAAAGTGGTTGAATAAGATGGATATCATTATTCTAAATGCATGATTGAAGACTTGAATGCTAAGAATATACTTTGTATACAAACTGTTTTGTGTAAAAAGATGCTCTATATGTGCAGTATGAATTGTAATACATACTACTACTATAAATTAAAAAAATATTTTTTTTAAAAAAAGTTATTCCAGGGAATTTCACACCAAAAGAAAGAAGCAAAGAGCCCTTCTCACTAAAAGTATCTCTTTCTTTGTGGAATTTTTGCTTTGACTTTTACAAATAACTTTCTTTATTGCAGTCTAAGTACTGAGATGTCCCTCTAATAATAAATTTCAGAAAACTTGTGACATGAGTGTGTATGGTGTGAAAATAAAATTGTACTAAAAGCCAGTTTAGTTTGGCAAAATATGTAAGAGGCCCACAGCATAAAATCAAATTTTTGTTTCATTTGACATATTCTCTTCTCTCTTTATCAAAAAATACAGATCCAAGGATGTAAACATGAATCTAACACAATTTGAAAACTTCCTTCTTTCACAGGTATGGCATGTGGACAGGAACATTGCCCCCTCTAACAGACAAAACACACAACTTCTGTGGCCAGAATAGAGATTCAGGAATTAAATGTGAAGAAGTAGTTATCGAATGCCAGGTGGCGGACTGGTTTTCTCTCATTGCACATTCCACTGATATTGTCATGCTGGCTCAATTGGCACTTGGAGTTCCATTTTGTTAGATACATGCATGGAAATACACCTGTATTGTGTTTTTCTTGATTTGGGGTGAAACATAATTTGACATTTTAAAAATCTACCAAGAAAAAAAAAAAATACACCCAGGAAATAGTGTTGTAGAACCAGTTTGTAAAGTCCTGTATTAGATTGCAGACACCTTTCTTGAATTTCTTATGTCCTAAAATAAGGTCACTTCTAGGTGAAGATTGTCACCTGTGACATGACATCAAGAGGTTCCCTTTGAGGCATTTTGACCTCATAGAATAAAAATCAGAGGAAGTTTCCCAGTCAACAAGTAGTCCACTAAATTATATCCCACTCTGTTTAAGAAATGAGTGAATACTGTGGGTACCAAAAGAGATTTCAGCCTTATTTAGACCATCTCATATAGCAATTAACTTCCATATGGACCATACATACAGCCACAACATAGTCATTGTGTCAAAAATGCCAATGATAGCCATGATCTTATAACTGTCATTTATCAAGCTCCTATTATGTGCCAGAATATGTGATATGTGCTTTACAAGCCAAATTCTATTTAAAACAAGAACTAGATGCTATGTAAAGTGTTAATTATTAAATACAATCTATTTATTTATTTTTGGTACTGGGGATTGAACTCAGGGCACTTCACCACTGAGCTACATTCCTGTTCCTATTTACTTTTTGATGGGGTCTTGTTAAGTTGCTGAGTGCCTGGCTAAGGTGTTACAGCTGCCCTTGAATTTGGAGCCTTCTGCGTAAGCCTCCTGAATCTTTAGGATTACAAGTGTGTGCCACTGCAACCAGCGAAGTAATTAAATACTTTAAATAAGGTCTTATTTTACCTACAAGTGGATTCCATTCATTTGTTTTGAAATAAGTCTAAAATTTTATTATAGCAAAAGACACATAATACAAAACTTACAAATTTAATCATTTTTGCATGTTTAATGGCATTAAGCACATTCACATTGTTAGACAATCATCACCACCACCTATATCCATGACTTTTCCTCTAAGATCAGGAACAAGACAAGATGACCACATCATTGTGGCATTATTCACAGTAATTTAGATACTGACAATCTAAATGCCCTTCAACAGATGAACAAATAAAAAAAATTTGATATTTTATATATATTATGTATATATATATTTTTATACATATATTTTTTCTATATAGACACACACAATTTTTCAAAATTTTCTATATACACACACAATCACATACATATCACACATGTATCATACAAATATACATGTGTGTATCTGTAAACAATGGGATATCATTCAGCTTTAAAATAAAAAAAGGAAATTTCACCACTTGCCACAATATGGTTGGACCTATAGACTAGTATATCAAATGGAGTAAGCCAGACAAAGACAGACAAACACCTTATCATCTCATGTATATGTAAAATTAAAAATGATAAAACTGATAGAAGCAAAGAGTAGAAGGTGGTTGCAGGGGCTTTCAAGGAAAAGAAACATAATGATGACAAGTCAATGAACCCAACACTTGAGTTATATAAAATAAGTAAGTGCTGGAGATCTACTCTACAGCAGAGTGCCTGTAGCTCATGACACTGTGCTAAATACTTCAAGTTTGCTAAGAAGGAGATCTTATGTTAATGTTTTTACATCCCTCCAAAATAAATAATGATAATGAGTAAAGGGGCCTGGGAGAAACGTTGTGTCTAAAGCCTTGATGGTTTTACGAGTATATGTTTTTCCCCAAATTAATTGAGTTGTATACATTAAATATGTAGAGCTTATTATTTATTGATAATACTCAAAAAGGAGTTTTTAAAAAGCACAAATTGCTCACAAAAGTAATTATGCAATAGAATTTAATTAATAATAATACTGGTATGCTTGAGAATAAGACTAAAGAGTGGTAAGGACACCCAGGAGGGGAGTTGAATTTCAAAGCATTCCACCCAAATAGGCAAGTGGGTCAGTCAGAGCACAGGCATTGCAAGCTTCCTATTAGCAGGACTGTTTCAATTTCAGATTCTGATTGGAAAGTACCTCTTTCTTCCCTCAAATTCCCCACTTAATCACTTTGTTTGAAATTCTTTTGTGAGGATAACTGCCCTTCATCTTTCATTAGATACCTAGATTAAAATGTTCAAAACAGGTATAAACTTTAACAGTAAGATGTGCAGGACAAGATCATATTTTTTTTGCTTTCAAAAAAAAAAAAAAAAAAAAAAAAAAAGTATTTTAATAAAGGGGAAGTGCCAGAAGGAAACTGGAGTGATTTGGAGATAGTAGTTAGGAGAAGAGGAAGACAAAGTCCCCTCCCTCACAGCTTGACCGAGGACTAGCCATGCACGTCAAGTTCTATGGCCCCTGCTTTTGGTTTTAGTGTAATAGTCTAGGATTTCACACCTAAGAATACGTGACCAGATATCTGCAGACCTATCTTGTGTCGGAAGCATTTCAAAAGGCAGAGTTGTTACGCATTCATTGCTCTGGGTGGAGCAAGAAATTAAGCCGATAGAATAAACAGGTGTGGCTTTGCATTTTATTTGACACTAACCGAACCTACAGGAAATAAGTTCCTTAAATAATGTTGTCTTCCTTTATGGTAATTCCCAGAATAGTG
Organism: Tamias sibiricus; assembly: GCA_025594165.1. NCBI lineage: Eukaryota > Metazoa > Chordata > Mammalia > Rodentia > Sciuridae > Tamias > Tamias sibiricus. The sequence continues at coordinate 62,313,603 of CM046665.1, forward strand.
TTCTGGAAAATACTTTTCTTGGAGAAGTCCTTTCATTTTCTATGATGGCTTGGTAGGTTCCATTGACGTTTCTGAGAATACAGCACTGGTGCTTTGGGTGGTCTCACCTCCACCACATATTCCACTGCCAGTGAAGCTGATAATTTTGTCTTTAAAGGAAAATAGAAGGAAGGGGAGATCTTTTGTGGCAAGCCCTAGAAAATTTTATATGTGGTTTATTCACCTGTGTTTTTATAGAGAACACCAAACAGCATACATTCTTTGAAGTCAAGACAGTTTTGTTACATGCTCAAGATAGCAAGATGACCATGAGAAACTGAGAAAAACCAAAAGGAGTAAGAGAGCTGATAGGAAAAGGCCTTCCTGCCCCCAGGATGCCACACTTGCTATAGAAATTCTCATTTTTGTGTGTTCCTTATTTATTATTTATTTTGTAGTATTTTACTTTTTTAAAAATACAGGATTTTTTTAAAACCAAATGAACAAAAATAGTGTATTTCCATAATTTCAAAGCAAAACTTATTTCTCTGGGAGGACTATAAATTCAATGCATGGGGGTAGGAGTCAACTCTGGATTTACCACATAGCCTAAAAATGTAGTAAAGAATTTTCCGATCCTATGGACATCATTACCCTAGGTACATGTATGAATACACAAATGGTGTGATTCTATTTTGTGCACAACCAGAGAAATGAAAAATTATGCTCCATATATGTACTATGGATTGAAATGCATCCTGCTGTCATGCATATAACAAATCAGAACAAATTTTTAAAAAGTTAATGTCACAAAAAAAAAAAAAGAATTTTCCAACCCTAAATGCATGTAATATAAATATTAGATATGGCTGTATCCCTAATAGGTCTTTCACATTTCTGAGAACGAATGGTGAGAATGGAGGTAATCGAATGATTTTTTCAACTGAAATATGCTGATGGTTACTATAACTGCCAACAATAACACAATAGGGTCACGTATCTCCCACTGCAAAAGTCCCTAAGGAAATTCCCAGCCTCCTTTCTCAGCAAGAAAGTTACCAAAGCTTCAGTAGAAATTCAGAAACACAAAGCACCATGGCAGCATAAAGTTAGTACCACAAATAAAGTGAGGACACATCTCATTTTGTAATTAGAAATAAACAGGTGCCATAGCTTCTATGTTATTAAATTGAGTAAGTAAAAAGCACATTGATGGAAACAACAGATAGGTGCCTTGTATATTCAGCTTGAAATTACTGGAGTTTCCACCCCTTTCCACACCTGTTCCCTGGGGTGGAATATTTTTCTCACACTTACTTGTTATTGGTTCACCACACCTTCATTTTGGAGAAAAATAACAACTGACAGAGTAGAAAAGACTAGAAACAGTGATTTTAAGAGTAAAGGATCTTCGCAGAGGGGAGAAACAAGTATCCACAAGCAGAGATGAAATGCAATTTCATTATTTGTGTTATCATCTCTAAAAAAAATTTACAGAAGCAATGAAAATAGAGATTGTTCTACTGTGGTGCTCAGGAAGGCTTGGATTTCTAAAACTCCTCTGAATCTCAAGAAATAATGCAATTTATTGTAATGTCAGATTTCCCTGAGCTTAGCATCTCCCTTAACATTGGTAAATGAAGACGTTGTCTATTTAAAAGTTATTAAAAATAAGTAAAAGTTATGGGAAACCTCGTTGTCATCAAATATGAGGCTGATAAGCCCACTGAAATTGCATGGGCAAAACTGGTTTTGGTTGTATTGTTAAATGTGCCAGCACAGGTTCACTCTATCCCATTTATCAATTCCAAAATCTGTCTTATTTCCTTCCTCCTTTTCACAAAATATGCTTTAAATGCTTACAAGAGTGCTAGATTTGATCAAAGTTAAGGTATAAAATGGAAAGAAGTAGACATAGCCCATTGCCCTTATGGAGTTTATGATTTAATGAGAGTCAGATAATAGCTAATAATCACTCACATACACACACCCAAACATGCACACATACATGTACACACACGCACAGCTGTGGAAGTATTACAAGGTGAATACATTTCCATACACACAGAAATAAAACTTTATGAGATAATACTTATCCTTACTATGTGCAATCCACTCTGACATTTTTAATCCCATTCTGTAGTATTTCCTTTATTAAAAAAATTTTTTAAAAACATTTCTCATCAGGCATGGTGGCATATGCCTGTAATTCCAGCAGCTTAGGAGGCTCAGGCAGGAGGATCACATGTTCAAAGCCAGCCTCAGCAACTTAGTGAGGCCCTAAGCAACTTAGCAAAAAAAAAAAAAAAAAAAAAAAAATCTTGGGGATGTGGCTCAGTAGTTAAGTACCTCTGAGTTTAATATCTGATACAAAAAAAAAAAAAAAAAGTTTCTGGTCATAAGTTTTTAAATTTATTTCATAATCTGCTGCCATGAGGGAAATTAGCTTAGTCATAAAAGTCAGAGAAGCCTCCCTTAAGGAAGTGATGATTGAGTTGAGGCTGAAGATGAGTAAGAGTTAACTAGGTAAAACAAGGCAGAAAAGGGGCGTTTAGTCAGAGAACACCAAGTGTAAAATCAGGGCAGAGGAGGAAGCAGATGTGTGCTTGGGACTAAAGGAAGGACAACGCATGGCAGTAGTGCAGAGGGCAAAGAAGAGCTGGTACCTGGTGACCGCAGAAAGAAAGGATGGCCAAAGCCAGGAAGAGTTCTGCAGTGACATGTTAAAGATTGTTGCCTTTGAGAACAAGGAGATGACATTGAAGATTTGCTTTTTGAGGAGATTATGTGAGCTAATTGTGCGTAACATAGGGGTAGGGATGGATGCAGGCGGAACATTGAATTAACGCAGGAAACGAAAACCATACCTTGGGTTTAATTACATGGAAGCAATTGTGGGGGGAAAAAAGTGTGTTCTCAACATTGAAAATTAATTCCTATTATAACACAAATAGAATGGCTTGTAAATACTGACTCTCAAACATATCAGTTTCCACATAATCAATTACCCAAGGAAGTAGATTTAAATTACTTCCTGGTCCCTACTCTTCGATGATTATAATTTGAGTTTGTGATAAAATTCTGGTATATTGATATATGTTAAATCTCCTTAGGAATTCTGGTGTACAAGTAGAGTACTATTAAGAAGATATAGTTCTCTTTTTTAAATTCATTTTCCTAAATGACCTACTCCAATTCTTTTTATGCAAATACTATCCATATGATGGTGATCCTCAAATTTGTATATTCAGCAAGACCTCTGTGCTGATTACACATTCCTATATCCAGCTACTTACATATTTACTTGGATGATTTAACAGGAATGTCTGTCATTAATACAGATTAAATATATCTTTAAATTCCCAGTCATTTCCCATCTAATCTTCTCCTTGAGCTTCCCTGTCTCAGTTATGGCAACTTCACATTCCCCTTACTCAGATGAATCTTAGATACTACATCCATACTACATCATGTATGCCATGCCTCCCATTCAATCCCTAGGAAGTCCTGAAAGCTATACCTTTCAAAGACCCTCCTCAACCCAACAACTTCCCACCAGCTCCATGACTCCCACTCTAGACCAAAGCATCATCATCCTGCACCCAAACTGTTGTTATAGTCCTCATGTTGGTCTCTCTTCATCTTCCTTTGACTCCTTTTTTTCTATATTTTGTGTATCTTGTAGAAAATTTTATAAAGAAAGAAAGATCATTTTACTATTCAATATTATCCAAATGGCTTCATAATCAATATAGATGAAATTCAAAGTTCTCATCATACCCTACAAATATTCCAATCTCACAGCCTCTGTTCATACCCTACAAATATTCCAATCTCACAGCCTCTGACTCTTTCTTATTCATACTGCTTAGCCACAGTTGTCCTTAAATACACCAAGCAAATTCCTACCTTAGGATATTTGTACCTGTGGTACTCTGTGCCTGGAACACTCTTCTGACAAAGCTACATGATTTCTCTTTCCCTTATTTTAGATTTTTGCTTAAATATGATTGGAATGGTGTCCTCAGAGCATGCAATGCAATACACAAAACAACTACACACACACACACACACATATATGTGCACACTTTAAAAAAATTGTCAACTATTTCCCCACCCTCAAAATGGGATGGCTAGTCCTTGAAAGACAAACTGTCTTATTGCTTAGTGCCTTTAAATTCGCTTGGTTCTTAGTAGAAGTTCAATAAGTATTTGGTAAATGCATGAAGGAGTGGCATATGGAGCGAACGTGTGGTGAGAGGGGCTGGTGAAGAGGATGGGGTGAGTGGCAGGGTCATGGGAAATGCACAATGGCATCTTTGACATATACCTAGCCATGGGAAAAAGTCATATCCCTATCCATCTTCTTGTAGAAGCTATGCATATACAAAGAAGATCTTGAAGAGGCAAGGAAGGATATCAGGCAGTGGTTAACCTGTGTTGGCTCTGCTGTCAGATAGCTTGATTTTAAACTACAGTCCCATCATTTTTCTTTATGACCTTGGTCAAGTCACTCAACCTCCCTAAACTTCTACCCTTATCCAAACATGGGATGAAAGTTTTACGGAGGATTAAACAAAGATAATTCACAAAATGCACATTAAAAAGGTAGTTGTTATTAAATATTAGCTGTTATTATTATGTGACAAGGTTAGCTAGTAATGGGACAATAAAAGAAAGATAAAAAAGAGGATTAGAAGAGCCAAAACATTGGGATTACTCTGCTACAAATGTTTGGATAAGGAAGATTTTTCTCACCTCTTAAAAATGCTTATTTAGAGTAAGAGGTCAGTAGAACACCAACAATCAATCTTTCTAGGGTTGACCTAGTTAAACTTTGTTTAATTTCAGGAAGAGGTGTAAGGAAAAATCAGATCAAGTGCCAGATGGAAAGAGGAAGACTGTTGAGAAAAATTAAAAGCCTGATTCAGCAGAGGATTTAGTGCGTCACGTTACACCACATCCTGTTTTGCTCTTAGGCCATTACCCAGTATCATGTGTCGCAGCAGGATGAGGATAGTTCAGATCAACTTTACTTAGCATCATCAGGGATTGCCAGAAGCAACCAACTCCAGCTTTAGTCAATATATATTAGATGATACAAAAAAGCACAAAACTCCCAGCATGTGGAAACACAACAGATATATTATAACATTTTGTAAGTATAGAATTATATTTTTATACTCAATCATAATAATTAGAATGAAGAAACCAAAAATTCTGCTAGGACACATTTTAAAGAACTCAGTCTGTTGTTTCCATTTTGTCCCCAACATCCCAACATACATACAATAGGTTGGTAAATTTCCTAAATATTAGCTCACATCCAATCATACCATTTAAGGTTTCTATGATTCATAAGCATGCTTGAATGGGTTTGGAGCCAGTTCATAATTTCAATATTTACCAAAATGTTAAACTAAGCTTTGTATTGCAGGCATCAATATGATTAAAGCAAACAGGTTGGGAAAACATCTCTCGGAAATGATGGATCTCAGTCACGTAAATGTGTAATTGAGTATTAGTATTGTTTTTATTGAAGGTCTTAATTTGGCATCCTAATATCTCTACTGAAAAAATCAACAAAAGGCTCATTATTACCTCTCTCATTAAGTATCAGGGAATTTCCATAAGTCTCAATGTTGGATGAGTTGACCAGTAACAAATTAATCCTTAAGGCAAATGATGAAGCAGAAATATGTTATAACTGTATTTTGATGTAAAATTGAGAGTTTAAATCTCCTATAAGACCCCACAAAAAGAAAACTGTTTAGAAAGAGAAAAGAAGATGGGTGAAATGAAGACTTGGAAAGGCTCCTTCTAAGAGCTACAACATCCTAGAGAAATGGAGCAGGAGTGATTAGTTGAAAGAAAAAGACATTGGTGAAGATCTGTTGACAAGGTCTTGCTCAGGAGATTGCTCAATAGCTCTCAGTATCTCTGAAGCTGTGGCCTTGCAATTTAAGTGGACGGAATAAATATTTGGCATATGGAGAAGAGAACTGAAGGGAAGGGAAAGCAAATAAAAGCAAACGAAAGGATACAGGGCATTGAATCCTTAAATATCCATGAAAAGATGAGGAAAACGAATGTGTTGATACAGAAAAAGCTGTTTCTGAGGACAGTGGAGAAATGAACAATAGAGCAAATTCTGGAAGATCAGACTCATTTAGAAAACATGACAGCAGAAATTAGCTGCATCTAAATGCTTCTGTGAAGAGCCAGGTGAATTCTGATTTCACACCACGTCACCCTCATTGTTAGAGGTAGTAATTAGAATTTGAGAGAAGCTGGAGAGAGGAGTGGTATCAGAGGCCTATAATGGGGGAAGAGGAGAAGACCACTAAGCCGGCCCTGGAGCCCCAGCTCCTGACTTGGTTACCAGCACTGATATGGTTATGACACTTGTTGAGGTCATGTTCCCTACATTAAAAGCTTTAGGGGCTTTGGGTGGCCAAGGTTTCTTCCGTAAGTAGAGTCCACATATCCTCAACCCATATAAAACCAAAATCCAGTGATTTACCTAGGTCTTTGCTACCACCACGAAGCAACTTGGTTACCAGATGAACTTCAGCTTGGAACTTAGAAAATGGCCTCTAAGAATCAGTCAGAGGAGGACCACATGGGTACAAAGGTACAGATCTTCAGTCTCTTGAAGACAAGCCAGACTTTGAAGTACTAACGTTGATTTTCTACCTAATAAGCCTTTATCAGAAAATCAAGTGAAGACAGAAGGAAGGATAATGTTAAAGTCCTTTTTTTTGGATATCAACTTTCTCTCCTATCACTTAACATCATGAGAAAACAGTCTAGTCCCTCATACAATTGGTGATTGACGATACCTATAGCATAAATGGACTAATACACCAATTTTTAGAAATAGGCCTTTGTGGTTCAGTGCCTTTTCAACTTTGGGTACATTATAGGGAGATTGAAATTTTTTGAGCAAATTGTGAAATTGTCACATTAAGGAACAGATGGACATAGATGCTCTATTGCATCAGGATTTTTTTTTGTACTACAGTAGTAATAGTAGCACTGACAGAACTATTTTTATCCTCTCTAAGGTCCTGGTACAAGAGTAAACTAGTAAAAATGTATCACCATGACTATCTGAAGCTAAAAGTTGGCAGAAAAATTAAAGAATAAATAATCTCATTTCCTCTTGAGCATCTTTTGAGAAGACCTCATGAATTGAGTGTGAATAGTTTTTAATTGAGAAAAGCTTCATTACATATGTATTAGTAGATTATTCTGAGGAGAATTCATGGTTAGAGTTACTATACATTTTTCAACATGAAGTGAAAGTTGGCTACCCACAAGGCAAGATAGCAAAATGTTAAATGATTCATGACAGTGTCAGATAAATCTTGGAGAATTACATTAATAGGGAATAGTGACCCAAACATCTTTATAGGACTGTTGGCTCACATATGGCTATACACTTATGAGGATCCCATAATCCATATACCTCACCAATTAGAAAAGGATTCCGGAAAAATCATATGAGTGTTTATTATGATATTCTTAATTTTGTATCTGAGGCTAGCCAAAAAGCATTAGGCCTAACTCACATGCCAAGGAAGATAAATTGTTTGTCTCACTATAAAATTAATGTTTTACAATTAAGGTATCACAGGTACCAATAGATGATGAAGAATTGGGCAAACACACCTTTGACTTTATTATGCCTTTAAACAGATTCCTCTAAAGATATATCAGAAACCTTTATGAGGTTTTCTGGTAGCTTTTCATCACTGTGACTAAAACATCTGACAAGAACAATTTAGAAAAGGAAAAGTTCATTTTGAACTCATGGTTTCAGAGGTTCAGTCCATGGTCAGCAATTGCTCTGGGCCAGAGGTGATCCAGAAAATCATGGCAGAAGGCTATGTTGGTGGGATGATGCTCCACTTGTGGTGGCCAAGAATCATAGAGGGCAAGGGGAAGGGCCAGCATGGAAGATGAACCCTTTAGGGCCTTTCTCCAGTGGCCCATCTCCTCTAGCCATGCCCTACCTGCCTGCAGTTACCACCCAGTTAGTCCGTTCAAAGTAAGATGGACTGGTGTAATTACAGCTCTCTTAATCTAAAAATCTCATCTCTGAACATTAACATAGGAGCTTTGGGGAGACACCTTATACCCAAACTAAATTTAATGAAGGTCTCAATACTTAATGAAGAAGGTGGTAAGACCCAAAGGGGTAACTCTAGCAATGATAACTGACAATGACAGCTGATGTATCTTTTTTCAGCAGCAGCAGCTACAACAGTTCTAGTGAAAGCATCCATGGTCCAGCATTACAAGTGTCTATAAGTGATGCAGATGAGGATGTCCATGATCAGTGGAGAGTTTGTGTTGTCTTCATCAGCCTGGGCCTGCTGTGTAGGTTTGGACATTATTCTTTATGTGCATCTTGTGAGACTGACTTGCAGGTCCTCCTGGGAAATTATGTGAGTCTCCTAGTATCTTTTAAATTCATTTATTTTCTGCTTAAATTGTTGATGTTAGTTGTCACTAATGGCATCATTGTCTTTAGGAAGTTATTAGGGTCACCTGGAGGCTGCATGAAGTCTCTTTGAATATCTGTCTGGAAAGGGCCAATTCTGTGAGGCTTTTATACATAATGTGGACCATACTGTACTCCACGAGGAAATGAACAGCAAAACAATCAGAAGTAATACCCCACATCCCACTATTGACTGGCATAAGGATATGTTCAGGGAAATAAAGTAGGTCAAAGGTCTTGGAAGCAGAAAATACATTTAGAAGATTGGTAATAAGTCAATCAACCTCTCTGGATTTTGTTTCTTACACATATACAACAAATCATAGCATTTATTTTATAGGATTGTTATAATATTTATAGAAATGGATGTGAAATACTGAATCAGATCCTGGAGAAGATAAAAAGGATTGAATAATGCAGATGAAAGGGAAAGATTTGAACATGAGGATAAATACTCTGAGACTGGAGATCACTAAACTTTTTTTTGCTGGATGCATCATTTGAGGCTATGTTTTCTTTTTAGCCTTTTTATTGGGGCAGAATCTCCAAGTCATTCTATATATAATTCCAAAACAAATCTCTTTCTTGAGTTCCAGACTGATAAAACACTTCTTCCATGACATATTCACTTGGATATTTCATATGCATTTCTAATCCCACTACTGTGTAAACACATTCCTCACCATTCATTTGTGTCTTCATAAATGGCATCACCATACATAGTTATGCCAATCAAACAATGGAATAATTCTTGAATATTCCATTGCCTGCCTCCAACCCCTCAGCATGTCTTGTAAGTTGTATCTATAAAATATATAGAGAATCTCCTCACAGCTCTGCTTCTCCATTGATATCATCCTAGTCCAATCCATCATAATATTTCATCCAGACTAGGGCTTGATAAACTTTTTCTATAAAGGACCAGATAGCAAATATTTTTTCTCTGCAGGTCATGTAGTCTCTGTCACAATCATTCAATACTGCCTTTGTATCATGAAAGTAGCCATAAGACAAATGCATACAAACCATGTTGGCTGTGTTTTACTAAAACTTTATTTACACAAGCTTGTGGGAGGTGAGGAATGACCCATGGGTGATACTTGGCTAGCCTTCACCTAGACTGTCAAAGCTATCTTCTAATTTGTGCTTCTGAATCCAAATTTGACTCCATTTCCAAACAAAGTCAGAGGTTTTTTTTTTTTTTTTTTTTTTTTTTTTTTAATATAAAAATGGATCATAGCCTCTTTAAAAATCCTAGAAAGGGTTCTTATTGCAAATAAAGTAAAATAAGATCTCTGTACCCTGGCCTAGAACTCTGAATGGCATAGTTCTTGCTCACTTCTCCCCTTTCTCAGTAAGTTTCAGTCATCACCAGCTCACTTTTCAAGCAGGCTCTTTCCTGCTTCTGACTTTTGTCCTCATTGTCCTTCTACCTTAAAACTCCCTCTTAGACTCTTTTCAGGCCTCCATCATTTTTATCCTTCTGGTATCAGTTTAAAATGTCATTTTCTCAATGGCCACTCTTCTAAAATAAGCACATCCCTTCCATGACGCTTTTCAATCAGGTTATGAAATTATTCTGATTCCTTTTTAACATTTATGACAGTCACAATCTACTTTCTTCGCCTGCTTTGTTAACCTCTCCCATTAGGTTTCAAGCTCCATGAAGACAAGGTCCTTGACAGTGCTATTCATCACTGGATCTTGAGTTCTTAGCACAATAAAGAGTCTCAATAAATACAAATTGAATATTTTAATAAATAGAATGAAATAGAAAAGACCAGATACAAGTATGGAAGCCTGAAGGCAGGGAGACATGAATTGAAAAGGTTTCTGCCAAACAGAAAGGAAACAGGGGAGGGGTGGGGGAGGGGGGGTTAAAGCATGGACTTAAAGAGATCAGACCAAGGAAGTTTCAAATTACCACTGCTCATTTGCATGCCTTCTTTATCTCTTTTTTCTTTTCTTTTGTGTGTGTGTGTGTGTGTGTGTGTGTACAGGGTCTTGCACATGCCAAGCCTGCACTATACCACTAAGTTTAGGCTCTAGCTCCTATATCTTGTTTGAATAAATGTATATTTCAATGTTTTTTTTTTCCTTTTTAATAGGGTTGTCTCTTCATTGTTACATTGTAAGAATTCTTTATATATTCTGTGTGTGAAATATTTCCCATACATAATATTTGCAAATATTTTCTCCTATTCCTTGGGATTTTTGCTTTCTTAAAAATTACCTTTGAAGCACAAAAAATTTTTTAATTTATTTTTTTCTTGTGGTTTCTTATGTTTTTAAAGGAATTTGAAACTAATTTGAGTCCAGGTTTGACTGGTTTATTGATTGATTGGCCAAAAATGAATGAAGTTCTCAAATACAAACTTGAAATTATCCTTTGAATATAAAACAGGATAGATTTCATTATACCTTGTTAAATATATTATAGGAAATAATAACTATATTATAGGAAAATTAGCAACTTTTAGGTAAGGATATGAGACATTCCTTCTAAAAGCTGAAGATTTTTGAGAGAAAAATAATCTGAAGTGGACAAAAAAGAAGGAACAGTTACTGCTTAATTATGTACCCAGACAAAGGAATGCAACTGAATTTATGAACCTAAGAAGGTACTATATAAGGGATCAATGCAGTTCTTTGGCCAAAGGCTGGGATGTACAGCAGACTATAGGTTGAGATTCTGTGAGGCCTAGAAAGATGGGCAGCTCTGTGATTGAGAGCCAGATAGCAGTAGCAGAGCTCATGCTATACTAGGAATGTTAGAGCTCTAGTCCAGGAGGAGTACACAGACTGTGCTGAATATCTCTGATATTCAAATTAAAAGACAAAAATAAAGAAAAAGAGCTATGGTTTGTACCTTAAATTGAAGAAAATACTTTGGAATTAAATTCAAAACCACAAAGAAAAATAAACAAGCTAAAATGACCAACATAATTTATCAGTAATATGATACTTTTCAGAACAAAAGACAATGCCTTTTACAAAACAAAAACAACATTATTTCAACTCCTGACAAGATTCAATACACAATAGTCTGCACATAATTAAATAGTTATACATATGATACATAAATATGGCCCAAAATCAAAAGGAAAAAAACGCTAATAAAATTTGACCCAAATTAAATCAGATATTAGAATTGGCAGATAAGTTTTTAGAACAATTATTGTCAATATTTTAAAGCACTTAAAGGAAAACATAATCATATTGAGTTAATAGGTAAAACATTAAAAAAAATTATAAAATTTTTAAAAATTTTAGCTGAAAAGTGCAATGTTAGAAATAAGTAAATTCACCCAATAAGCATAAGAAGTAAAACACAGATAAAAACAGAAGATATCACTAGAAAACAAAAGTGGTAGACTTAAATTTATCCATATTAGTAATTATACATACATTAACTAAAATCCCAATGAGAAGGCAGAGATTATCACATTATATAAACTAAACAGTACAAAATTCCATGTAGTCTCTAAGAAATGTCCTTTAAATATAAAGGCACATATTTTCCATCAAAATGGAAAAAACCTTAACTGGAATCAAGTAATTTTATGAAGCCTCGGTTGCCTTATATAGACGAAATACACCTCATTATTTTCAGAGATAATGAAGAACATTTCATAATGGTAAAAGGTCAACTCATAGAGAAAACATAATTCTGTATGTGTTTACCATTTATGCTTTAAAATACGTCAAAAAATCTGACAAAACTGACAATGGGCATATTTTTAATCATATTTAGAAATTTCAATATCACTCAGTAATTAAGAGAAGTAGATAAAAATATAAGTTAACATACAGATGATTTGCACAGCTCATCAAACAACTTGACTGACGTAACGAGACCAAGACAATTAATTTTATTTTCACTATTTCAATACTACTTTGTGCTAAAGGTTATAGCCACCATGGTAAGGCAAGAAAAAGAAATAAAGACATAAAGATCAGAAAGGAAGAAGTACAACTGTCTTTATTTGTGTACAAAATAATTCTACATGTAAGAAAAATTTTAAATCTACAAAATCTACTGAACAATTACATGAATTCAATAGTTTCAGGATACAAAGTCAATATATGAAAATCCATTTATTTCTGTATTATAACAGTAAATAATTAGAAAAATTTCTAAGAATGCTACTTATACTAGCAGCAAAATCACATAATATTTAGGAATAATTTTCACAAATATGGACAATACTTATACACGGTAGATTACAAAATAGTTAAGAAAAAAATAAAAAACCTAAATAAATACCAAGTTCATAGATTGAAAAACTCAATATTTTTAAGATGATAATTTTCACCAAGTTGATGTACACATCACTTAAATTATATAAATATGCAAGAAATTATAGCAGATCAAATAATTTTGAAAAAAATGAAATTAGAGGAATCACACTAATTTTGAGATTTACTATGAAGCTATGTTGATGGAGACACTTGGTGTAATGAGAAACAAATAGATCTATGAAAACAAATAAAATCCAGAAATAGACACACAACTATGCCATCAACTGAATTTTTGTAAAGGTTCCTAGGAAATTCCATAGGAAAAGATTTCAAAAAAATCTTGCTAGAATAATTAGAAATTGATTTCATATGTATGCGTGTGTGTGTTTGTATGCCTTTATATGCATGTATATCAAACAAAAATTTAAAAAATGAAACTCAGCCACTATTTTGAAATATTTGTAAGAATTTAAGTGAACATAATCTATATACAGAAACATACAAGCTGAAAGTGTAATTTAAAAAAATAAATAAATAAGAGAATATCTGTCCACCTTGGAAAGATGATTATTTTAGAGAACAAAAAATATCATTAGGTGTGGCCAGCCCCAGGTCAATCCTGCTAACCTCCACCCTAGCGGGGCCAGGCCCAGGTCAGTCCTGCTGACCTCCCCTTGTGTGTGACCAGGCTCCAGTCAGTCCCGCCTACCCCCTCCTCAGAGCAGGAGACACAAGGACAGACCCGCCAACTCTGTTTGAGTGCAGGCGGGCCAAAGACAGTCCCAGGACCTACACTGGAGTGTGGCCAAGTCCAGGTCAATCCTGCTGACCTCCACCCTAGAGGGGCCAGGCTCAGGTCAGACCCACTGACCTCCACCATAGCATGGCCAGCCCCAGGTCACTCCTGTTGACATCCACTTGAGTGTGGCTGGGCTCAGGGCTATTCCATCAACCTCCACCCGAGTGCAGACGGGCCCAGGTCAGCCCAGCTCACACCTGCGAACTCAGGCAGGTCTAGGACAGCTTCACTGACCTCTGCTCAGAGGACCGCCTCTTCCAACCAGCAGACCACCATAGGAGCTGTCTTTATTTGTGTACAAAATCAGATTCAACCAGCTCAGCCCACACCAACCTGTATGGGACCCAACCCAGGTAGCATACTTCAAGGGACATCGGCAGGTTCTGAAAGCCCAACATTAAGGGGAGACACAGACAACCTGTACAGATATCTCAATAATATAGGGTAGAAACTGTAATATCTCAGATCTACACTGCAAGAAAGAAAGGCAAATAGACAACATGAAAAAACAAGGGAGGAAAATACCTCAAACAAACCAGGATACTACATAACAGAACCCATGCTCAGTGAAGTTGATAAAATGTCAGAGAAGGAGTTCAGAAGGTTCATAATTAAAATGATCTGTGAATTAAAGAATGACCAAAATGAGCAAATACAAGCAAATTGACCACTACAACAAAGATATAAGAGAGCAAATACAAGTAGCAAAAGGTTACTTCAAATAAGAGATAGAAACTCTGATTTAAAAAAAAAAAATACAGTCATAAATCCTTGAAATGAAGGAAACAATTAACCCAATAAAAAAACACAATAGAAGGCATCACCAACAGACTAGATCAACTAGAAGAAAGAACATCAGACAACGAAGACAAAGTATATAACTTGAAAATAAAGTTGACCACACAGAGAAGATAGTAAGAAACCATGAACAGAACACCCAAGAATTATGGGACAGCAGCAAAAGACCAAATCTAAGAGTAATTGGGATAAAGGAAGGCACAGAGTTTCAAACCAAAGGAATGCACAATCTCTTCAATGAGATAATATCAGAAAATTTCCCAAGCATGAAGAATGAAATGGAAAACCAAATACAAGAGGCTTATAGGACACCAAATGTACAAAATTACAATAGATCTACACCAAGACACATTATAATGAAAATGCCTAGCATACAGAATAAGGATAGAATTTTAAAGGCCGCAAGAGAGAGGAATCAGATCACATGTAGTGGGAGACCAATTTGTATCACAGCAGATTTTTCAACTCAGACACTCAAAGCCAGGAGATCATGGAACAACATATTCCAAGCAATGAAGGAAAAGGGATGCCAACCAAGAATCTTATACCCAGTCAAATTAAGCTTTAGATTTGAGGATGAAATAAAAACCTTCCATGACAAACAAAAATTAAAAGAATTTACAAGTAGAAAGCCAACACTAAAGAACATCCTTGGCAAAATATTCCATGAAGAGGAAAAGAATAGCAATGATGAAAATCAACAGAGAGAAATATTACACTAAAGGAAAAAAAAAATTAGAAGAGAAACCATGTCAACTTAAATACCAAAAATAACAAAAATGGCTGGGAATACAAAACATGTCTCAATAATAACTCTGAATGTTAATGACCTAAACTCACCAATCAAAAGACGTAGACTTGCAGATTGGATCAAAAACTCGGACCCAACAATATGCTGCCTCCAAGAGACTCATCTCATAGGAAAAAGACATTAACAGGCTGAGGGTGAAAGGTTGGGAGAAATCCTACCACTCACACAGACTGAGGAAACAAGCAGGGGTTTCCATCCCCATATCAAATAAAGTAGACTTCAAGCTAAAGTCAATCAAAAGGGATAAGGAAGGACACTACGTACTGCTCAAAGGAAACATACACCAACAATACTTAACAATTATATAAATAAATATGCCCCAAACAATGGAGCATCCATGTTCATCAAACAAACTCTTCTCAAGTTCAAGAATCAAATTGACCACAACACAATAATCCTAGGAGACTTTAACACACCCCTTTCACCACTGGATAGATCTTCCAAACAAAAGCTGAACAAAGAAACTATAGAACTCAAAACTACAATAAACAATTTAGACTTAACTCACTTATATAAAATATTTCATCCTTCAACAAGTGAATACACTTTCTTCTCAGCAGCACATGAATCCTTCTTTAAAATAGACCATATATTATGCCACAAAACAACTCGTAGCAAATATAAAAAATAGAGATACTACCCTGCATTCTATCAGACCATAAAGGAATGAAATTAGAAATCAATGGTAAAATAAGAAATAAAAGCTACTCCAATACCTGGAGACTAAATAATATGCTACTGAATGAACAATGGGTTGCAGATGACATCAAAGAGGAGATTAAAAAATTCCTAGAGGTGAATGAGAACACAGACACAACATATCAAAATATCTGGGACACTATGAAGGCAGTTCTAAGAGGAAAGTTCACTGCATTGAGTTCATTTCTCAAAAGAAGAAAAAGTCAACAAATAAATGACTTAACATTACATGTCAAAGCTCTAGAAAAAGAAGAACAATCCAACACCAAAAGCGGTAAAAGGCAGGAAATAATTAAAATCAGAGCTCAAATCAATGAAATTGAACCAAAAGAAACAATTGAAAAAATTGACAAAACAAAAAGTTGGTTCTTTGAACAAATAAATAAAATTGACAGACCCTTAGCCAGGCTAACAAAGAGAAGGAGAGAGAAAACTCAAATTAGCAAAATACACAATGAAAAATGGAACTATCACAACAAACACTACAGAAATAAAGGAAATAATTCAAAATTATTTTGAAAACTTGTACTCCAATAAAATACAAAACACTGAAGGCATCGACAAATTTCTAGAGTCGTATGATCTGCTCAAATTAAAGCAAGATGATATACACAATTTAAACAGACCAATTTCAAGCAATGAAATAGAAGATGCCATCAGAAACCTACCAACCAAGAAAAGCCAAGGACCAGATGAATACACAGCCAAGTTCTACAAGACCTTTAAAGAAGAACTTATACCAATACTCTTCAATTTATTTCAGGAAATAGAAAAAGAGGGAGCACTTCCAAACTTATTCTATGAGGCCAATATCACCCTGATCCCAAAACCAGGTAAAGACTCATCAAAAAAATAAAACTTCAGACCAATATCTCTAATAAACATAGATGCAAAAATTCTAAATAAAATTCTGGCAAAATGGATACAAAAACATATCAAAAATATAGTACACCACATTCAAGCAGGGTTCATTCCAGGGATGCAAGGATGGTTCTACATACGGAAATCAATAAATGTAATTCATCACATCAATAGACTTAAAGATAAGACCCATATGATTATCTCAATAGATGCAGAAAAAGCATTCAGCAAAATTCAACACCCTTTGTGTTCAAAACATTAGAGAAACTAGGGATAACAGGAACATATCTCAACATTATAAAAACTATCTATGCTAAGCCCCAGGCCAACATTATTCTAAATGGAGAAAAATTGAAAGCATTCCCTCTAAAAAGTGGAACAAGAAAGGGATGCCCTCTTTCACCACTTCTACTTAACATAGCAATCGAAACGCTGGCCAGAGCAATAAGACAGATGAAAGAAATTAAAGGGATAAAGATAGGTAAAGTAGAACTCAAATTATCACTATTCACTGAAGATATGATTTTATGCCTAGAAGACCCAAAAAATTCCACCAGAAAACTTATAGAACTCATAAATGAATTCATCAAAATAACAGGATACAAAATCAACACCCATAAATCTAAGGCATTTCTATATATCAGTGACAAATCCTCTGAAAGGGAAATAGTGAAAACTACCACATTTACAATAGCATCAAAATAAAAAAAAAAAAAAAAAAAAACAACTTGGGAATCAATTTAACCAAAGATATGAAAGGCCTCTATAATGAAAACTACAGAACACTGAAGAAATATGGAAGACCTTAGAGATGGAAAGATCTACCTTGCTCTTGCATTGGCAGAACTAATATTGTCAAAATGAACATACTACCAAAAGCGCTATACAGATTTAATGCAATTCCAATCAAAATCCCAATGACATTCCTCATAGAAATAGAAAAGGCAATCATGAAATTCATCTGGAAAAATAAGAGACCCAGAATAACTAAAGCAATCCTTAGCAAGAAGAGTGAAGCAGGTGGCATCACTATTCCAGACCTTAAATTATACTACAGAGCAACAGTAACAAAAACAGCATGGTATTGGCACCAAAATAGACTGGTAGACCAGTGGTACAGAATAGAGGAAACAGAGACTAACGCATATAATTTCAGTTATTTTATACTAGACAAAGGCACCAAAAATGTACATTGGAGAAAAGATAGCCTCTTCAACAAATGGTGCTGGGAAACCCATATGCAACAAAATGAAATTAAACCTCTATCTCTCACCATGCACAAAACTCAACGCAAAGTGGATCAAGGATCTAGGAATTAGACCAGAAACACTATGCCTAATAGAAGAAAAGTAAGCTCTAATCTCCAACATGTCGGATTAAGCCCCAATTTCCTTAATAAGACTCCTATAGTGCAAGAATTAATATCAAGAATCAATAAATGGGATAGATTCAAACTAAAAAGCTTCTTCTCAGAAAAAGAAACAATCAGTGAGGTGAATAAAGAACCTACTAATTGGGAACAAATTGTTACCACATGCACTTCAGATAGAGCACTAATCTCAAAGTATTCAAAAATCTTAACACCAAAAAAACAAATAACCCAATCAATAAATGGGCCAAGGAACTGAACAGATACTTTTCAGAAGAAGATATACAATCAACCTACAAATACATGAAAAAAATGTTCAACATCTCTGGCAATAATAGAAATGCAAATCAAAACCACTTTAAGATTTCATCTCACACCAGTCAGAATGGCAACTATTAAGAACACAAACAACAATAAATGTTGGCGAGGATGTTGGGAAAAAGGCACACTCATACATTGCTGGTGGGACTGCAAAATGGTGCAGCCAATATGGAAAGCAGTATGGAGATTCCTTAGAAAACTGGGGATGGAACCACCTTATGACCCAGCTATCCCACTCCTTGGTCTATACCCAAAGGACTTAAAAACAGCATACTATAAGGACACAGCCACATCAATGTTTATAGCAGCACAATTCACAATAGCTAAATTCAGAACCAACCAAGATGCCCTTCAGTAGATGAATGGATAAAGAAAATGTGGTATATATACACAATGGAATATTACTCAGCAATAAAAGAGAATAAAATCATGGCATTCGCAGGTAAATGGATGAAGCTGGAGAATATAATGCTAAGTGAAGTTAGCCAATCCCAAAAAGCCAAATGCCGAATGTTTTCTCTGATATAAGGAGGCTGACTCACAGTGGGGTTGGGACTGAGAGCATGGGAGGATTAGAGGAACACTAGATGGGCCAATGGGGAGGGGAAGGGAGGGGGCAAAAGGGTGAAGAAGAAAGAAAAAAAGAGATGGTAGAATGAGTTGGATATTATTGCCCTAAGTGGATGTATGAAGCCACAAATGCTGTGAATATACTTTGTATGCAACCAGATATATGTAAAAGTGTACTTTATAAGAATAATATGAAATGTAATGCATTCTGCTGTCATTTATAACAACTTAGAATAAAAAAATAAATTAATTAAAAAATAAATGTTGCTCAGCACTTAAAAAAATATATGATTAACCATAGAAGAAAAAATTTACAAATTGTATTTCATGAAGATTCAAAATTTCTCCTAAATGACAATCTTAAGAAAATGAAAATTCAAGCTCTATACTGGGATAGTTACCTATATTTATCTGTCAAAGGATTTCTAACTATAATACACAATGAACTACATATTAAAAAGAAAAAATCTATCAATTTGAAAAATAGGCAAAATGCTCCACAAAAGAAGATTTAAGCATGGCAAATAGGCACATAGCAAGTTGTTCAATATTATTAATTATTAAAAAGCCCAATGAGGCCAGTTCAGTGGTGCATGCCTGTAACACCAGCCACTCAGGAGGCTGAGGCAAAAGAATGCCAAGTTGGAGGCCAGTCTCAGCAACTTAGTGTCACCCTGTCTCAAAAAATATAGAGGGCTGGGGATGTAGCTCAGTGGAAGAGTGCCCCTGAGTTCAATCCTCAGTACAAAAAAAAAAAAAAAAAATTGACAAGGACTTAGAATACCCAGAACACTCACTTTGCTGATAGAAGTATGAAATAGGTGAACTACTTTGACAATGATTTGGAAGTTTCCTATAAAATTAAATATATACATATATTATTATGATTTAGCAGTTCTACCTACTTGTCCAAGATAAATGAAAATATCTTTTATATTTATTCCTTTATTTTAAAAAATCATCTTAAAACTTAGTGGCTTAAAATCATCTCAAAACTTAGTGGCCTAAAACAATGATTTTTTGCCTCAGGATTAGCTGGGTTGACCAAGGACTAGATTCATTCAAGTGATTCTTTTGTTCAATATGGCTGGAGTTGCAGTAATCTGAAACTTGACTGGACTGGAAGGTACAAGATGGTCACTTACATGGCTGTCAATCCATGCTAGCTCCAGCTGGGAACTCAACTAGAGCTATTAGCTGGAGAGCCTTGATTTTGTTCTATATGGTTTTGTTCTGTATGTTTTATGTACACATAGCGCAGACCTCTCAGCATTTTAAATGGGTTAGAAAAGGAATTATTCCAAAAAGCCAAGGGTGGAAACTTCATTCAGAGCTTCTCTCACAGGTCATATTGGCATCACTTCTGCCAAAGTATATTGATCAAAACCATTTTCAGAACATATTCAAATTCAAGAGTATGGAAAATAGATGCTGCATCTCACTGAAGGAGTGGCAATAATTTTGTAGCCACCATTTTCCCCACCACATACAAAAAGACTTACATAATAATCTTTATATTTCTTAAATCTGTAATAGTCAAATTAGCCAAAATTGGAAATGACTCAACTTTCCATCCACATATAAATAAATAAATAAATGTTGTTTATATAACCAAATGCTTTATTTGCATTATTGAATGAATATTCAATTGAAAAAAAAAAGAAATATACAACTAATACTACAATAACATAGGTGAATTTTCTGAACATTGAGTAAAATAAGCCAGGCACCAAAGAGCACATATTGGATGATTCCATTTGTATGATATTCAAGAATGGGCAAAACTAAAAGTCAGAACAACAGTTTCCTGGAAAAGATATATTTAGTGGGAAACAGCACGGATTTTTCTGGAGAGAGGAAAATGTTCTATTATTTACATTATTTAAAACTCATTAAACTATACATTTAGTATTTGTGTATTGCACTATGTACATTTTACTTCAATTTAAATTATGAAAAACAAAGTATTCTAAAAGGTTTCTATAACCTTTTTGTTTGTTCCTCTCAATAATTTTATGAGGAATAAAGCTGGTACTGATATTTCCATTTTAAAAATTTATTTTAAGATCATATAGAAAGTTTGTAGGAGGAATGACTAGAATCCAGATAAGGCAAGTATTTATAGCTGAAGAAACATTTTTTTTTTCTAACTAGTGCCTCAATTTAAATAATGATTGTATGTTCAAACCACCAAAGAAAGGAGATTACATACTTTGATTGAAAACTTTCACAAATTTCATTTACTTTAAAGAACCATCTTTTACATAGCCACATTGTGACAGATACCAGCTTGTGGTCTAACATTAATCACTAGTATATTTCTTTTTTTTTCTATGGCATAATCCCTGGTCATAGTATTCATCAGTCTGGTCTCTGATTTAAATTAGGTAAAATTTTAAAACTATTCTGAAGGGACATTCTGTTCCAAAGAAAGTGACTTCTATTCCGACTTACTAATACTGAGGTTTTTTTGAAACCGAAATGATTCAAAGTAAAACATTTTGTGAAAGCAATTTGGTCAATTTTCTCTCTAGAGGAAGCCATGCTTTAAAATCCCAGATAGTTAATAAGGGACTCATAGTCCATTAGCCAGAATTTCTAGGATTTTGTGTATTTGGGTTTGAAGTTGCAACATGTTTTATGTCAGTGGGAGCAATTTCCTAATTCCCAGTTCTTGTAAAAATAGTATTTTAAATGCACATGGAAGCAGTTACTCACTAAGAATTCATAATGAGATTCAACCAAAAAAATGGTAGTAATCAATCATATATAAGATGTTTTATTCTTAAAAGTTCATGAACACTGTCTTGGATACTTGTCAAATATTAGGTCTTTTTTTTTTTTTTTTTCAAGAAGTGATAAGTAAGGCAAACAGAGTTTTAACTATCTAAGAAACACATTAAGTCATATACATGTAATTACATCAATATTATTCCTGTTAAGACATTTTATTCCATCATCTCATATGTGGTACACCTACAAAAACTTGAACAACAAATTATTATTGCATCTGTGTCATTGAAATATTTGCAGAATTGAAAACTTGGGACTATGGCAATGATAAAATTCTACTATATATTAAATGACAGTAATAAATATTGTGAGGCTATGCAGAGTGAATATTCTGCTGCTAAAAAAACAAAAAGTACAAGGTGTGGAGGTAATAGTGTCCAAAGCAACAGAGCAAATGGTCATTATTAAGCACAATGTTAGAATTCTTAAGCACATTATCATACCATATGCCTTCTCAAAATTATTTGAAATAGCTAACACTAAAAGGATTTTCTTTCTATTTTTTGCTTAACCCAGGTCAAATTGATGAAGTAAGACATAAATGCTTCCTATTCCTGAGAAGCCCAAGGCTTTTGTAAACATGTAGAATTTTAATCCTAACTTTTTCTGTGTATCATTTTTTATTGTCAACAAAAAATAATTTTAGGATTGCACAACTAAACAAAAGATAACTAGACTCCCTTTTCTTTTTTTTCTTCAAATTTATTTTTTATTCTAAGTTGTTATAAATGACAGCAGAATGCATTACATTTTAAACTCCCTTTTCTTTTGTGCGCAAGCAAGTAACTCCTGTGTTCAAACTCTCATTTTCATTTGTTTTGTTTTGTTTTGTTTTGTTTTTTGGTACCAGGGATTGAACTCAGGGGCACTTGACCACTGGGCCACATCCCCAACCCTTTTCTGTATTTTATTTAGAGACAGGGTCTCACTGAATTGCTAAGTGCCTCGCCATTGCTGAGGCGGGCTTTGAACTTGCGATCCTCCTGCCTCAGCCTCCCAAGTGCTGGGATTACAGGAGTGCGCCACCGCGCCTGGCCTCATTTTCTTATATTGAATTCTTTGCTATGCTTAACCAGACATTGATATATCAACATTCTAAATTATTGGCACTTGTATAGTATTTCTTAAAGGTATTGTAAGGAGTAATGGACATAAAGGAGAATAGAAGTTTGGGGAAATACTTGAAAAGGCCTATACAATACACTAAATCATATAATTAAAAACTTCTAATTTGTTGGAAGAGATCAATGAAGAATGACATTCTCATACTGTTAACATTCAATACAATATAACTTAATCAGAATTTCTTCTAGTCATTTATCTCCAACAATCCCTGTGTCACAGAAAATTCACAATTTAGTGGTATAATTTCCTTTCTTTTAATATCAAGTATCTTCCTGGGTTCTGAAAATTCTTTTGAATAATTCAGATTCCAATGGCTGAACATATCATTTGAATTTTCCCTAAGAATTACCAAGAAACCATTTCCAATGTAGAGAAAACCAAATCAAAATAGTAGAGTTCCAAAAAGTAGAGATGTTAACAATCTTATCCTTTCCTCCTTAACTTTCAGATCTACTGGTAAGGTAAAGAACACTGTAAAATATAAGCTATTATCATCATGTATCATCAAATGCTCATATACTGCTCACTATTGAACTTAGAACATACTAGAGGTTATCTGAAGAATACATCAACTCTGATTTTAGAGTTTATAGTTGACTTGAAGGAGGCAAAAACCAAATTAAGGAACAACTAAGCTCAGTCTTATGAGGTAGTTATAATAAGTACATTAGGTGTTCAAATAAAAAAAATGTATTTCCAAAGGGGAAATACACTTCAAATGGCTGGAGGTGTAGATCAGTGGTAGAGTGCTTGCCTAGCATCCATAAGGACCAGGGTTTGATCCCCAGAACCAAGCAAATTAAAAGGTAAGTAAAACCTGAGAGCACACAGGATTTGTCTTGAAGAAAGTGAAGGATATAGAAAACAGTATGGTTTCAAGCTAGGCTATCTGGAAGCTTCTTGGACCTTTGATATCATTGTGGCCCCAAAGACAAAAGTGAATAGACTGATGATTTCAATAGTTTAAAATATAACTGTTGGGAAATACAATAAAGTGGTTAACCAGACTGTGGAGAGCTCCCAGGGGGTGTTTGTAGTGATTGTGAGGAAAGTGGTTTGTAATCTGGAAACCATTAAAAATGTTTTATAGCAGATTCTCCATTGCTGTACTTCTAATCCTGAGTTTTCTACTTCTTAACATCTGTCTCTGGTCTTGCTTTCTGTACCTGATTACTGGAGAAGAGATTTTCTCTTATCTGCCTCAAGAAATCATGAGCATGGAAGAAACTTAACAGTTGCAAATCATTCGTGTGTTCATTCATATTATATTATTTGGGGGTATTATGACTAAAACCCAGACTGCTTTTGACAGACAGAAAATTTTTCAGGCTATCAGGATAATGATGTCATTTTGTGGGTTATTTTATTGTAGTTAAGGAAAATAGCAGCATCTTTCTTTACCACCTGATACAATGCCAGTAAGACAAATGGTATCCCTTTAAATTGGCAATAGAAACACAATTGTTTTTAAACTGCTCTGTCTCCACTGATTCTTAATGCTTTCATTCTCAGTCTCAGGTGATCTTTGGACATCCACATTCCTAACTGTCTTTGTACAAGAGCAACATCAAAGATGCCTAGACAGGAGCCTGACATGGCTATGGGCAAAAACAAATTCAATGAGAAGCTAGGTTAAGTTACATACTGTTTCCTAATTAGGTTGGACAACTGAACAGCCCACTTCTTATGAGGACATTCCTTTAACTGCTTGCCATTTTTTTTTCCTTTTTATATTCTGTAAACAATGCATGGTGAGTTGATTCAGAGTGCCAGTCAGGCAAAGCATGTATATCCATAAGACTGAAAGGTGGAAACGGCAATATCACTCCATGATTTCTTTTTTATTATTATTCTAATTTGTTATATATGACAGCAGAATTCATTGAAATCCATATTACACATATAGAGCACATTTTTTCATATCTCTGGTTGTATACAAAGTATATTCACTCCATTCGTGTCTTCATACATGTACTTTGGATAATGATGTCCATCTCATTCCACCATTATTTCTAACTCCAAGCCCCCACTTCTAACTGAATTTATCATTTAGTGCCCATAACTAATTCACATGTTCACTTGAATTTAAAATAATTTGGAACTAATCTAAACACACACACACACACACACACACACACACACACTTAAAAACTCAATAACCTGGATCATTAAACTTTCTTCCCCCACAGTCTTATGATAGTGTGATTTCTTCCTTGCAGTTAAAATGAATTTAATTGATCAAGATCACTAGTTTTGTTTTTGAAGTTTTGTCTTAGCCACTTGAGTGAGACTTATTTTTCATCTATAGATATATTTTAATATCTAAAATGTTGGTATAATAAATCCACAGGCTACTTTCTACAGATCACCACTCTCCAGAAGGATGAAGGACTACACTGGCTGAGTCAGGGATGATGCTGATGGTATCAGGAAGCTGCGCAGAACAGAGAACTTCCCACTTAGCTTCCCTCCCAGTAAGGACCAAACCTCCTACCCATCCTCAGCCAGATACTTGTTTCCTTCCAGAATAAAATTTCTAAACATAAATGACACCTCTTTCTTGCTCAGCAATGAAAGTGCTGCTGTTCCAAGAAAGATGGGTGGGGGAGTTAATAAATTTCCCCAAGGTCACAGGGGACAAGGAAGAGTTTCATTCCATGACTAGTTTCTGGTTGCCATCATGTATACTGATTGCCTTTGCTGAGGTCAAAGGTCTTGAGAACAACCCAGAAGAGAATCTAGTTGTTTTTTCCATGAAAGAAAGCCTATGTGTCACAAGGTATCATAGCCATAACTGCCATGGAGTGAAGATCTGGTCATTAAAACCCCTGTTCTGAAAGTTACTTCACCAGTGAATAGCATGAGACAGCTCTGAGCTCTAGTCCAGGTATTGGAAAGAGCCTAGCTCACCACTGATCATGAAGCTGGAAGGTTCCACAAGCTTGTGGGAGAGGCAACTCCCCCCCACCATGAAGGTATTTATTGGAAATTAGAGTGGATTCTGACTTGATGCCAAATTGATTCCAACCCTTAGATCACGCTTCCACAGGAGTCTCTCAAATTCATCAGTTTCCCATTGCTTCTCCAAATTGTGTCAAATCACATACACACGTGGCCCAGGAGCCAGAGCCAGAACAGTGGCTCTCTGGTATTGTCTTTAGACCGCAGTCACCCTACACCACAGCAGCCCCAGGAAGACCAAAACCTCTTCTAATTCAAGTGTGTGTTGAATTGCTAGAAGCAAGGCGTCACCTTCCAGGGCAATCTGCTGCGTGTGAGTTTTGAAGATTTTTGTTTGTTAACCACCTCAAAACGCCGTATACTTGCTGAACTTACACGTACAGGATTTACAGTAAGTAGTTTTGATTTCAAAGCCCGTTCCAGCCACTGACTTCAAGCAGAAAGTAGAGAAGAAACACTTTCAACATATCATCTTGGCTTCTAAAGCTGACTGAATTCCAGAGAATCATTAAGTAATCTGAGGAACCTTATAATGACCTGCCTGAAAGGAGAAAAAAAGGTCTTTCGGTTTAGCGCAGTTCTAATCATGGATTACATTTCCTGAATAATAATAATAGCTTAATATCTACTGAAAATTTTCTAAAGCCAAATCTCCGCTACTTTAGTTCCAGTCTTCTTCTCTAGATGGAGACCTCGCAGAGGGATTTGCCATAGGTAGGAAGCGGCTACCCAGGGATGAGGTCCCCAAAGGATCCCTCAGGGTGTAGGGAGGGAGTAGTAGTTCCCTGCACCTCGGGGCGGGGCTACCACGTCCTTTTCAGCACCCGTGCTGGCAGCTCCTCCCAGCCACCCTCCTCACCAATTCGCCTCGTCCAGGCCCCCTCCACAAGCCCCCTCCGCCAATCCCGACCCCCAAGTGCAGGGGATTTCCCGAGCATCCCAACTTGAATTTCCTTCCTGGGGGAAGGGATGGATGCAGATAAAAGGAGTGCAAAGGACTCGAGAAAGTCACAGTGCTCTGGAGCCTCAAATCTCCGCACCTCTTCCACGCTAGAACCCGCGCTCCCTCGCTGCGCTCTTTTGTCCGCGATGAGTCTCCTGCCCGCCTCTCCGCCCGCGCTCCCCGCCCTTCTCGATCGCTGTGCGCGCTGCTGGCGCTGCTGCTGCTGCTGACACCGCCAGGGCCCCTTGCTAATGGTGAGAGCTCGGGACACAGCGGAGCCACCCCAGCAGGACCGCCTGTCCCAACCTCTGCACTGCGCAGCGACCTGGGCCGGGTGAGGGTCGGGGTGAGGGCTCTCCCAGCACCCTTCTATAACGAGTCTCTCTTCCCCAGCTGGTCCGGTGGGGGCTGTGGTGAGAGAACTGCGTTGCATTTGTTTAACCACCACGCCCGGAGTTCACCCCAAAATGATCACTAATCTCCAGGTGATCGCTGCAGGCCCTCAGTGCTCCAAGGTGGAAGTGATGTAAGTTCTCCTGCGCTGCGGTGTCCACTGTGACCTTAGCAAGAAGGGATTCCTCCAGCCTTGTCTTCTGTTCCTTTAACTTAGGCATGCATCCTCCTTTTCTCTCTGTAGAGCCTCCCTGAAGAACGGAAAGGAAGCCTGTCTGGACCCAGAAGCCCCTTTGATCAAGAAAGTCATCCAGAAAATTTTGGACAGGTACTTGCCATTTTGATCTTCACAATTTCTTAATCTTTTCTCAGGAGGATGTAGAGTTCACAAGGTCGTTATTCTCTCTATAGGATTTGGGTACCACATTCTAGAACATGCTTAGAATTAAAAGGTTGTTAAGAAGGGAAAATTGTTCTGGACGGACTTGGGAAAACCCAGATCACGAATTTTTACATGTAATTGCCTGAGCGATAACACAAAGCTCATTATTGAGAGATGTATTTTTCCCTCTACACTTTACATTTATCCTACTGTTATTTTCATCAACATTTCAAGCACTGTGTATTGAAAACAGGGTAGAGTAGACCAAAATATGGAAATCTGGTTAAACTGATATAATACTTTTCTCAACAGTGGAGACAAGAAAAATTAAGAGAAAGGACCATGCATTGGAAGGACTGTCCAGCTTTCAGCTGAGGAGTTTGCCAAGAGAGTCTCTGGACCAGTGAAGACAAGAAGAAATGGTTGGTTCCCACCACCCCCCAGTAGCTTTCTGTGTGGATTCCCTGCTTTGCAAGGAACAGGGAAACCTGTTTGCCTCTCAAGTTTATGAAGTATTTAACATAGTATTTCCTGCTATTTGCTCTTATTTTATCTGCTATATTACTGGAATCCTTGGAAACTATTTTGTGAGCCAAGAGTCATTGGTGGGTGATCTTTCAAAGTGTCTTGAATTGAAGGTGACTTCTACACTGTATTTTTAGAATACATTCCTATGGTGTGCATGAAAAGGCTTTGGATTTAACAAATGAATGTTTTGTTGGAATGCTGTTGGGGGAAAGACATTCTTATCCTCATTCTGGCCATGAAATAGGAAATATTTTAGTGTGGTTTCTTGGATAATATGTTACAGAACTTTTTTAACTCTTGACCCTGGTATGCTATTTAAGTTATATATATATATTAGAAATCTGGGTGTGTCATGCAATAATGTGTAGAATATATTTCCTTATTTAGAATTTCTAAATGTTTAAATTCTATAAGGAACAATATATTCTCTTCCTATAATTTTAGACATTTGGTGTCTTCTTAGTATGGCATAATGTCATGACTTACTCATTAAACTTTGATTTTGTATGCTATTTATTAACTGCTTTATTAGCACAACTGTAATCCAGTCACTAAATACTTGTCTAGAATAGATGAAGACAAGAAACAGGTGAATTTTTGACTTATAGTTTTTATTGGAATGCATTTTTTTTTAGTTTTTCTAAGTAAAAGCAAACTTAACATTAATCTATACTCTGAAAATTTTGAAAGCATATTTTTCATATTTGAATATTAATTCATCATTTAGTCATCCAAAAATATGTACCATTGCTAAGATATTTACATTTTGATAATGTATCTTTAAAAGGTTTTGACCATTTTGTTGTAAGTATGTATACATCAATCACATCCACTATATTAAAATTGCACTTTTTTAAATTATGTGGCTCATTGTTTTATAATACTTATTTGCGGAGTGGGGGGCTTGGGAAAAAATAAAAAGATTTCTAAACTTTACTCACATTATTTCTTCTTTCTTATAGAGTTATAGTGAATTGTATTTATCTATAATTCTACATTATTCAAAAAATTAATTCTGCTCTTCTCTGGCTTGCAGAGAGGGCCCTCATTTTCCCATACTGTTGCACTAGTTCAACTTTCTCTAAGCTTACTCCCTTTCCAGCAAATCCTTCATGATATCAATAGGTCCTGGCATCTTTAGAAAACACAAATAGGATAAGACTTCACTATCTGAAATTCTTAACTAGCTTCCCACTATAGTTTGGATCTCAAATGACCCCCTCACTCCCCCCCCCCAAAGTCCATGTTAAAGACTGAGTCCCAGTTTGGCACTCTTAAGAGGTAGTGGAACCTTTAGGAGGTGGGGTCTAGTGGGAACTTGCAGGTCATCAGGGATATGTCCTTGAAGATGGTTTTGGGATCCTAGCCCCTCTTTTTCCTCTCTTTTTCACACTTGACCATGAGGGGAACAGCCTCTTTTGCCATGCTCTCCCACATCATATACTGTGCCACTACGGGCCCAAAACACCTGGGCCAATTGGTCATAGACTGAAAGCTCTGAAACTCTGAGTCAAAATAAACCTTTCCTTTTTTTAAGTTGATAATCTCAGGTATTTGTTACAGTAACACAAAGTTGACTAATATAGTCTTTATTTCCTAGATGCTGCTAAGCATGGCAAATGAGGTTCTGTCTCATCTCACTGCTGATTACTACTTAGCTTTACTTCTTCCTCACATTCTTTGCAGTCAGGCATTTAGTTCCCTAACAGAGCATGTTCTTTCTTGAGTCCATGCTACTTTTTATGGCTCTGCCTGTAAGGAACTTGCCTCATTTTTGCCTATAGGAAGATAATTACTCATCCTTTAGAACTCAACTCAAACATTACATCTTTCATGTAGTTTCCCTCGCCATTGCTAGCACAGCTCATGTTTTTCATTTTTATGTTTCCTTAGCATCTTCTAGATGTCTGAGTTATAGCAAATATTGCATTGCTATTATTTGTTTGTAGGTCCTTTCACCCTAGTCCTGAGAACTCCCCTAGAGTATCACCCCTACTTCATCCATCTCTGTATCCCCAATGTGTGGCACAGAATGATGGTATTAAATTAGTAACTTATCCAGACCCAAGTTGCCCTGTAGTGTACTACCTGGCTCATGGTAGATATCTCTCTTCTCCTTGTCATCAGGTAACCCAACAAGGGCTTTGGGTTATACAACTTCCTCGTCCTGTAACACACACACCCTCACTTTCATAATAACTCCCATCCTTCACTTCCTCCATGCATCCCGACCCTTCCTCCTACCAGATTGAGATTCCTTGCTTATCTTGTCATAGAACTTTGTTTTTCCTTTGTAGTATTTTCTCACCAAGGTGACTATTTAATTTATGGAGTCTATATGCAAGTGGTTATCTGGTTAGTGTCAATCTATTTCAATTACACTGTAATCTCCATGAGGACAAGGACAGTGTTTATTACTGTTTCTAGGACAGCACTGAACACACAATGGGCATTTAAACAGATGAATAATTGAGACTAAACTAGCCCCACTGTCTTTTTAGTACTAAGATATAAATTTCATATAAATATCCTATTCATATGACAAGCAAGAAAGGAAAAGAAGGAGATTAACTAATATAAACACACACACTCACATACACACTGCAATTGCATTAACATACTTATATTGGCATGTATTTATTTTAGTAAGTACTAATATTATTAACATATTTATATCTAACCTAGGTTTTCTGTAGCTTTTTTTTTTTTTAGAGTTTAATTCAACCACAAATCTGATAGAAAGAAGGTAAAAGAATGTTCAACACAAACACTTGAGAAAGGAAAGGATCAGATGAGAAAAGAGGGGAGAGAAGAGGAGTAGTAAGCAAAGGCCATGGAAAGTAAAGGAAGAAAGAGAAGAGATTGCCAGGGAGAGAACAGATTGTGGTCCAAAGTCCAGTCTTGGCTGCCTTGTCTCTGCTCCTTCCCCTGATTCTGTAGCTTTTGATCTCTCATTATATGTAAAATGTAAGTTAGATGAATATGTTTTCTATTATTACATATTGATATAGCTATATAACAGAAAGAGAAAGAAACAAAGAGATACAAAGTTATGGAAAAACCTGTTGTAGTTTCAAGAAGATGGGCTTGCTGACAAATTTTCCAGCAATATAGAGAACAAAATGACTCTAAATTTTAAGAAAACATTGAACTTAAGTGGTCTCTTTCTTTTCTCAAATAGTACCTTTTGTTTTTACCTTTTATGAATTTTAGGAAACACTAAACAGCAAACTAAATTATCATAAATGTTTGAGCTCTAAAATTTGTTATACTAAAATTCGTTACAACAAACACTTATTGAATAAGTGCCTGATAATAATAGCAGAAAGCATATTAAATGACCTTAGGTGGTAAAATAGAAGTTTTGTGAGCAAATAAATATTCCTAGTTCTTTTTTGCTTCATCATGATTTCAAGGTCTTTTTTTTCTCCCAGTAGCAAGATTAAAAAGTTCAGTTTATATATAGACCATAGAATAAGACCTTATCTTTGCAATTCTTCTTGTTATACCCATTCCATAAAGAAGAAAAATATACTACAGTGCATTACCAAAGTGTGACCTGTACAAGCACCCCAGTGACAGCTACTGGTCACCATTTCTACCATTACTACTTGATTATACCACTGGCAAGCTCAAGGACTACTGTATCTGGGGAAAAGTAATCTAATATATGTCTTCTAGGGATGTCTTCTAGTTTCCTCATAATGGCCCCTAAATACTATTTTCACTGTCTTATCCACCTGAAACTCTCTCTCATGTATGAAATCACTTGGAATTAAACAAGTGGTCAGCTAAAATCCACTCTGTGTGATTGGACTCAATTCAGACAATTTTCAGTGTTTAAGATCCTTCATTCACTTTACCATACTTTCCTGCTTGCTTCTGGGTGTGACCCATTCACTTAATCCCTCAGTTCCTGAAGGTATGACAAGATCTATGGTCAAATATGACTAGTGGCTTTGTTTTTGTATCTTAGTTTTAATTCTTGCATGAGGAAAAGAATTGCTGTGGGTAACTCTTACATACATCACCTCAAAAGACCTTCCTGGATGTCACAAAATGAGAACTTTGTCAAACAGAATGGGCATGACTAAATCAAGGAAGAAAAGCAGAGTGTGCGTGATTCTGATTTTGGCTGATGATCCTGGTTTACTCTTAGTCAGCAGAATTATTATATTTCTGGGAAGGATTGTTGATACATCAATTATGCAAAGAGAAAGAGTGACATAGGAAGACCTAAAGTTTAGATCTAAAAATTCATTTCTACAAATTCTAGAGTCTTATTTCTTCAATATAGAGAAATTACAAAAACACTTGACCCCTGCTTTGCAAAATCACCTTGACACATAAATTTGTTTGTTTCTGAGCCACCTCTAGGATTGGAAAAAGTGCAAAACAATTAATTCATTTCCAGGAAGGGGCTAGGTATTCTTTACAGTTTGTGGTGCAGCACAAAGTCAGAGCAGTTGTCTTTTAAATCTAGTTTTGAGTATTCACAGATATGTGACCTTGGCAATTTATATATCATCTCTGTCCCTTGGTTCTCCTATCTGTATACTAGTATAATAATACCTGCAGGAGCCCTGTTTGGGGAGATGGCTTGAATTGCGGTTGAATATGGGCCACGGAGATTTGGGCATTGTCGCCTTCCGTAGTCTCACAGGACTTGGCCCGGGATCTCGAGTGACTTGCTGATTGCTGATCGGGTCAGCGCCATTTTGGTGGTGTGTGTGGCGCGTGTTAGTCGTTGTTAGAGCCAGAGAGAAAAGTTATCAGAATAAAAAGCTGTTTGTCTCCAGTTTGCCTCTGAACTTCTTCCCGCGGCTTCGTTGCTCCAAGCGGCCATCGCTTCAGGCAGCAACAAATACCTATCTCACAAGCTTTCCTGGAGGGATTTTATGGAACAAAGTAGATGCTTGCTGCTTGATAAATATTAGCTCCCTTCCAAGTGTTCTAAATTTACCCATATTCCTTCTACCTGTGCAAGAATGATATTTAATACTGCTAAGAATTTATTACTGAATAAATTCAAGATATATATTCAAAATATATAGTTTCAAGAGGCTTCTTGAAACTATATATTCCTTACATATTTTCTGTCAATTACATGGTGTCATTATTAAAATACATGATTCCCTGTTATTCCTATAAACATTTATCAATCAAAAATCAATGTATTGACACTTATTTATTTTTTTATTCTAATTTGTTATACATGTTTGCAGAGTACATTTCATTTCATATTACATATAAAGAGCATAATTTTTCAAGTTGCTGGTTTTATATAAAGTATTTTTACAACAATTGTGTCTTCATACATGTATTTAGGGGAATCATGGATAACTCAGTCTGCTATTATTCCTATCCCCTTTCCCCTTACCCCTCTCTTTGTTCTATTTAAAGTTCTTTCTTTCCTCTTATCCCCACTCCCTTGCCTTTATAAGTTAGTATCTTCATATCAAAGAGATCATTCGACCTTTGATTTTGGGGGATTGGCTAACTTCACTTAGCATTATTTTCTCCAACTCCACCCATTTACCTGCAAATGCTATGATTTTATTCTCTTTTAGTGCTGAGTGTATATATTGTATATATATACAATATATATTCCATTGTGTATATATACCAAAGTTTCCCTATTCATTCATCTGCTGATGGGCATCCGGGTTGGTTCCACAGTCTAGCTATTGTGAATTGTGCTGCTATAAACATTGATGTGGCTGTGTCCCTGTAGTAAGCTGTTTTTAAGTCCTTTGGGAATAGACCAAGGTGTGGAATAGCTGGGTCAAATGGTGGTTCCATTCCAAGTTTTCCTAGGTATCTCCATACTGCTTTCCAGATTGGCTTCACCAATTTGCAGTTCCACCAGCAATGTAAGAGTGTGCCTTTTTCCCCACATCCTCGCCAGCATTTATTGTTGTTTGTTTTGTTGATAGCTGCCATTCTGACTGGAGTAAGATGAAATCTTGGAGTAGTTTTGATTTGCATTTCTCTAATTGCTAAAGATATTGAACATTTTTTCATATATTTGTTGATTGTTAGCATATCATCTTCTTAGAAGTGTCTGATTAGTTCCTTGGCCCATTTATTGATTGGGTTATTTGTTTGTGTGTGTGTGTGTGTGTGTGTGTGTGTGTGTGTGTGTGTGTGTGTGTGTTAAGGCTTTTGAGAGCTTTATAAATCCTTGAGGTTAGTGTTCTATCTGATGTGCTTGTGGTAAAGATTTTCTCCCATTCTGTAGGTTCTCTATTCACCTCATTGATTGTTTCTTTTGCTAAGAAGCTTTATAGTTTGAATCCATCACATTTGTTGATTCTTGGTGTTAGTTCTTGCACTATAGGGGTCTTATATACCAGATTCTCTGCAGGATCCTTATGATTTTGAGATAATAAGGAAGAACTTTCAGCTTGAGTTAAGGCTTTTTTTGTAGCAAATATAATTAGTTTTCCCATGAAACAAAGATTTTCTTGAATGAAGAGAGGAAGGGAGAGGAAGAGAGGGAAAAGGAAGAACAGGGAAAGAGGAGGGGAGAGGAGAGATGGAAGAGAAGGGGAGAAGGAGGAAGGAGTGAAAGAGTTTGTTTCTTTTCTTTTTCCTTTCCTTCCTATCCTTGCTCTCTTCTCTTCTCCCTCTATTCCTCCCTCCCCCCTTCTTTCTGCTTATTGTGGAGAAGTAAAGGAGCCATAGGAGGAGGATCATTGCCATAGGAGGAGTCCTGAGGAGCACCTGGCTATCTCAGCAGAAGTGTCAGCAGCCAGCTGCCAGCAGCCAGCACCCACCATGTGAATGAGGCCCTTCTTGATTTTTCAGCAGTTTTGGTCACTGTTGGACTAGGCCCACCAAAGTGAGCACAAGGAAGAGGGAGACAGCAGCCTCTAAGTTATCAAGTGTGGGGTTGACTTATTACATAGCCAAGATGATCAATGGTACTTGGAAAAATTTTAGTGTGTTTTCAGTTTACAAACAACATTGTATTTGTATTTCCTCAGATGACTAGATAGTAAAACTGGGTAACATTCATGTATCTCATATCCATTCATGTATCTCATATTCATGAATCTCATATTCATGTATCTCATATCCAATAAATGATGTTATTCAAAATAAAAATTCTCAGGCCTGTAAACCTTTATAGTCCTCCTATGTTTTTTTTTTTTTTTTTTTTTTGGGGGGGGGGGTACCGGGGATTGAACTCAGGGGCACTCGACCACTGGGCCACATCCCCAGCCCTTTTTTGTATTTTATTAGAGACAGGGTCTCACTGAGTTACTAAGTGCCTCGCCATTGCTGAGGCTGGCTTTGAACTCGCGATCCTCCTGCCTCAGCCTCCCAAAGTGCTGGGATTACAGGCGTGCGCCACCACGCCCGGCAATAGTCCTCCTATGTTATAGCACCCAGGAAGATAAAATTTCCCTTCAGCTCCTTCATCCTCTCCACTCATCCCCGCCCCTACTGTGTGCTTTACCTCTGGACAGTATTTAGCAAACACTCAATAAACATGAGTGCCAGAATTATTGAGGTTTGGACAATTCTTGTCAACTCAAGAGGTATACAGCAAGCACATTTGTTTTCAACATTTATGGAAGTTTTTGTCCTCTAGTATTTTAATTTGTAGACTAAGGTAATTTAACAGATGAAGCCCAAATTTTGGTACCCTAGGATCTTCTGTACCAATTGCTTTTATGACCGATTTGTAGATGATAGTTTATTTTCTTTATACTTGGAAGAAGAACTTGAGAGATATCCTTTCAAAATGTTCTATATAAAGCAGAGTTTATATATGTCTTAATTTTAATGCATAATAGTCCTCCAATGTCTTTAAATATTTTATTTAAAATAGTTAACAGATAAGTTGTATTTTTGAGTCTTAGAAAAACTTGCTTTTTTCCTGAACGACTCTGCTACTTATAAGGTGACTTAAAAGGACAAGAAATAACACACACACACACACACACACACACACACACACACAGTGAAAATGCAAGATTCAAAAAAAGCCTGTCAAGTTATTTTAAAACCCAAGAACCTCTGGCATTTGCTTCTACTTTTATTATTCATTTAAATTCTAATTTTTCATGAGTTAGCTGCTTTTAATTGAATAACTTATTTTAAAATATGTTTTACTCATTTTGTACATTCAGTTTATGACCATCTGTATTGTGTATCTCATTATGGAAATGGAAGAAAATTGTAACAGAAATAGCAGTTAACAGTAGTAGTCATAGTAATAGTAGTAGTGTAGGGTTCATTTTTATCTCAGTGTCTTGTGCAAATATTTTAGGTCCTACTTTTTAAAAAGAAATAGTTAAACGAATAAGTTGCATATGAATTTTATAATGCCTTGCACATAAAAGATACTTAATTGATATTTCTGGAATAAAGAGAAACTAGCAAAAATGTTGTTGTATATTAAATATGCACTAATAAGCAGTTGAAATTTTAATGATAAGAACTTTGTTAGTACTTCCTTATGAATCTTGCTGATGATGTGTTTTTTGTGACAAGACACATTTGTT
This sequence comes from Tamias sibiricus, assembly GCA_025594165.1. Taxonomy (NCBI): domain Eukaryota; kingdom Metazoa; phylum Chordata; class Mammalia; order Rodentia; family Sciuridae; genus Tamias; species Tamias sibiricus. The sequence continues at coordinate 62,350,202 of CM046665.1, forward strand.
GATTAATACTGATGTAATGATATTATGCTACACATTCACCCAATTGCTGGTACCAACCAACTCAAATAGTACCACTGATTCAGAAGATGTTCCACATATTTTCCCCCAATGGATTAAGGACTATTGAGTAATCTAAATAAACCATGAAAGAAGTTTGAGTAGAATTAAATATGGAGAGAATAAAAGTGTGTGGTGAGCCAATAAACATCATTAACAATATGTTTTGGAGGGTTGTGATGGACAGAAAAAGAAAGAGATTATGAAAAATGTTTAAAACCGTTATGTTTCACTCATTGTTTTTGAACGACAAGAGTAAGCTGTATAATGATCTCAACAGAATGATTCCACTTATATAAAAGGACTATGTCTATATGTATGTTTTTCTCTATGTATTATACATGTGTCTTTCTGTATATGTCTATGGGTATAAATAAATGTAGATAGAATAGAAAACAAATGCCGAGTTGTTAATGGTGGTTTCTATAAAAGAGCAATAATATGGAGCAACTATGAAGAGGAACTTGAACATTTTGTTCCACATATATGCACTGTATATGAATTTTTTACAACAGATTATGTCATCTATATTTAATTAAAAATAAAAAGAAAAATGTACTGTTTCTTTCTCTAGGGTATACTCAGAAGAAAAAAAATAAGTAGTTTATTTTATAATACAAAGGAGAATGAGTTTGCTTCTACTTTCTGGATGAAATTACAAAATGTAATTCATTCAGAAGACAGAAAGAACCCCATCAACTAATATCCAAGATGAGCCTTTGGTGGTATCTACATACTTCAAACAAATCCTGATATTTTTCAACAGCCAAGACCCAAACATCTGCTTTCTTTGCCATTTGGAATGGGAAATAACTCTCTTTTTTCAGGGGCCATGACGCTTATGTCTTCAGGTGTTCACAAAGTGTCTATTAAGCCTATAAACTGTATCATAAGAAAGGCAGGCATATTGTTATCCAGTCAATACAAAGAAAAGACTTATGGTATTTTAATCTAGCTCTTACCTCGCTATGTAGAACACTTATATGTGTGTAATGGATGCATATATTGAGAAAAGGAAAGTGGAAATGTGAAATGACTCATAAAATGCAACTAATTTAGCAGGAATTTTGATCTGTCTGGTGTCTTCTGGGTGATAGGACTTAAGCCTGCATTTACGGGTATATCAGCACAAACCCTCGCTTCCCCTTTTCTAACTTCTTCCTCCTTACTTGAGTCAGGCACATCAAAGACATCTGGAAGGCATATAAAGCCACTTAGCTGCAGACTTCTAGGCAGTAACGCACCCTCAGGCTGAGGTCTCCTGGCTCTTGAAACAGCTCTAGCTCACTCTTCTCCACCATGAGCCTCAGACCTAGTGCCACTTCCTTCTGTACCAGGACTAGACCCGTTCGTGTCCTGCAGGTGTTGCTGCTGCTGTCATTATTCCTGACTGTGCTGGTTCCCTCTACCATTGGACAATGTAAGATAAATTTAGGGAAAGGTGAAGGTAAAGGCCATACTGCTCAGCAGCTGTGGCTGCTTCTATTGCAGATGTGTGGGGGCTGGTGGGGGCGTTTGGGGGGAAGACCATCCTGGCCCTTCTAGGATTAGAGAATGCCATTATACTAGTGATGCTAAGTGAAGGAGCTGGGCTTACTGGGCATTACGGATGTGTTGTGCTATGCAGTCTGCTAGCCACATTACTAAAGGTTTATGGATTATTTGCACAATGAAGTGGTATAATTACCCTGAATTTACAAATGAAGAAACTGAGGAAAATAATCATGACTACTGATAAAGTTTCATGTTTTTCCATAGCCAAAAGTGCAGAACGGTATCTTGAACTGCGATGCGTGTGTTTGAAGACGATCTCTGGAATTCATTCTAGTAACATCCAAAATTTGGAAGTGATCAGACCAGGGGCCCACTGTGCCAAAGTTCAAGTGATGTAAGTTCCTGCTGCTGTATCATTGCCTCATTAGGGAAGCCCTGCACCTCCTCCCACCTACACTACTTTCTCCAGTCTCATGGATCTGTTCTAAGCTAGAATACTCACAGATAATTGTGTTCTCTCTTGCAGAGCTAAGCTGAAGGATGGGAGGGAAATCTGCCTGGACCCAGAAGCTCCCAGAGTCAAGAAAATGATCCAGAAACTGTTGGAAAGTCATGAATCAACTGCTTAATCTGTTCACTTTCTACCAACCTTTTTTTATCTCCCAGAAAGGGTAGGATTTTGAAGCCTTGAATTTCTAGAATTACTATTTATTTAGAGACTCATTTTTACTATACAAAAATTCAGATACATTTTCCATTCAGTATCCCAAATCTTACTTTACTCTGAGAAATCTGCTTAAAAAATGACAGAAAGAAGATGAAAACAAGCAAGGCTAACATAGAATTTAAGGGTTACTCCTCAGTTTTTGGCTAAACACTGTACTTGCTTTGCATTTTTTTAGTTGAAAATTTCTTTCCAAACACATTTATGTAAATTTTATTTCTCTACTTTATTGTTAGGTTCAACATTCCTATGATGATTAACAGATTTTACAGTACTCAATGACACTAGGGATCATGTAGAGCCAAGCCTGGAATACTTGCTCAATAAATGTTTTTTAAGTAGGCACTTAGAGCTTTTCAGTGTTTCTGTTCTAGATGGCTTGTTTAAAAGTATTCTTCAGAAAATTTTCTAATGTTTATTTTAGCCTTCAAACCCTAAACATAATAAAGTTGTAGAATGTAAGTCTTGTAAGCAATGGTTATTTACTTTAAAGGTAATATATTTAACTCTAGTAGAGCGAGAAAATATATGGTGAAGAAAGCCTTAACATTCTTTATAAAAAAAAAATACTCTAGCATTTTCTGAAAGAGAAAAGATAAAAAATGGTAGATTTTATTTTATATTAAATGTTTTACTGTGGCATTGTGTACATGCTTGCATTTACTTAATATGTGCATGATTACAATTTCAGTATTAGAATTGGACTTGCAAATAAATACAACAGAGAATTTAAACTTTACTAGATATTAATTGTTCCTTTTAAAATTCATATATTCTTCATTGATTTTTAAATCCATAAAATTTACACCCATATTATTCTTACAGAAGTATGAACATGAAACCAAACTGTGTTACTTATTTATCATATATTATCAATTTATAGACTTGGAAAAAGAGTTTTAATTCTCTCTCTCTCTCTTGTTTTTGTTTTACACTTTGGTATTTTTCAATATTGCCAACAAAATTCACTAAGTTGATAATCTCTGTTATTTTTTACATGGTATATTAGTCAGAAACTATTAATCATTATTAAAAGGCCAGGCATAGTGTTTTACATACATTGATTAAATAATTCTTACAAGATTGCAATGATCTGGTTAAAAGTCTTTTCTCTGTAGCCAGAATAATTAGGTAACCTGGCTCCCCGACTTGTTGGCTGTTTGACTTTAATCAGGTTGCTTCATCTCTAAGATGGTGATCATGTAATTGCCTATTTCATAGAGCTGATGTGAGGAGTAAGAGTTGTTAAATTCAAAGTGCTTGAAATAATGCATATCACACAAATAATATCAGTAATTGTTTACTATTACTAGTAGTAGTATTGCAAAGAAGAAATCTGAAGATGACCCTGAGGAAATTTATGCTGGGCTGGGGATGGAGTTTAGTGGTAGAGTACTTGCCCAGCATGTATGAGGCTTGGAGTCTTATTATATTTATTTATTTATTTATTTATTTATTTATGGTACTGGGGATTGAACTCAGGGGCACTTGACCACTGAGCCACATACCCAGTCTTTTTTTTTTTTTTTTCTGTATTTTATTAGAGACAGGGTCTTACTGAGTTGCTAAGTGCTTCGCCATTGCTGAGGCTGGCTTTGAACTCATGATCCTCATGCCTCAGCCTCCCAAGTGCTGGGATTACAGGTGTGTGCCACCCAACAATGAAAACAAAGAAAGAGGGGTGAAAGAAAGAAAAGAAACTCACCCGAAGATCAGATACTAAATGATCAGAGTGATCAGAGTAGGGATTTGAAATTGTGTTCTAACCCACTACACCATGCCACTTTCCTTGATTCTTCTTTCTCTAGTGAAATTATATTATCTTTCACATAGTGTTGTGGACACATAAAATCATATTTAATACATAAATATCATACTGTATATACTATATTGGTCATAGGAAAAGAAATAAGTTCACCAATTCCAACCTATATAGGGACTTAGGAAACATTTACCTACTAAGAATGTAGTTCATATCAACTTTGCTTTATTAAGGGCTCCTTATATTATCTCCTCACTGTCATAAGTTCAGTGCCTTAAAATGTTTTGCCTATAAAATAAAAAAAAACTTTAGGTAAAAAAATATGCATAAGCATGTCACAAAACTGTAAATGGAAATTGCAGCCATTTTGTAAATTTTTATCCAAAAATTAAAAATAGCTTAGGCATCTCAGTCAATAGTGGTTTCCTACAGAAAGCTGACAAGGCCATCTCATGAGATATGACACAGAGTTTCCACTGTGCTTACATCTCCTAAGATACAGGGGCCATTTATTGTTGTTGTGTGTACATATTGAATTATTTTGTGTAAATGTAGAGAAAGGATGATTTTATTGCCTCTCACTATTGCCTGGATTCCTTTACTCTGAAACTATTAAAATCTGGGGATATGGTTATACAAATCCAGTGTTTTGCCCATCCATATTCAAAATAATCCTTCCTCTCCATTCCCTCTGCTGCTAACCCAGAAGGAGACTCAAGTTTCAATTCCAAAAACACATACGATTTTTGACATGTTGAATACAACCATTATATTAAATGCTGAATTTTCAAAAATATATGTCATAGAGAATTGCCCTTGAAGATCTCACTGTTCAGTTAAGAGAGGCAGAAAAGTGCACAGAAGAGTATAACCATATATGGCACATGTCAGTATAGAGATCTGCCACAATTGTACAAAGAAACAAATGCATGAATAAGTCAAAATAAGTCAAAGCTTCATAATCATTTTCAACATGTGTTGTTCATTATTAGTGTAGCTATTTATATTAGGCCCCTACCAGCATGCTAAAATAATGATAAACATGACCTCTAACCTCCTAGAACTTTCCATTTAGGCAAAAGGGGAAAAAAAAAACATTTTAAACACTATTAAACACACTCAAACACATGTGTCTGAGCATACCATGTATGTATTATTGGTGTGAAACAGGAAGGGCTGTGGTGCTGCAAGAGAGAACAACAAAGGAACATAATACATAGAGTTGTCACTTCAGGTTCCTCTGAGGAAGTGTTATTTAAGCCAATACCAAAAGCATGAACAGAACTTTAGCCGGCTGAAAAGGCAGGTGGTGGTGAGAGAATAGGAGAAAGAACATTCTAGGCCCAAGGATTCAGTTTGCACTGTGCATATTTCTGCAGATGTTCCATCTTGCAGAGCAGTTGGATGTCAGCTAATTCCATGCTGCAGTCTCCTAATATCCTTCAACAGTACTAATTTGTGCAAAAGAGAGAGAATCTGGCTTTGGAATGTACATATACTTGTCCTGAACAACAACCAAGCCATTCCTTTTCAAGAAAAGGACAGTTCATGTTGATCTCTTCACCTTTTCTATGTGGGACTCTGTGGCATATCCTCCACCCTCACCTCCACATCATTTAAACACTCAACTCCCAGACTCTGTATCCTCCTTTAAAGAGCGTTGTTGCTCCCCACCAGCCATACAGCTTATTTCACCCTTCACTGAGACTGGGACATGTGGCCCACCAAACTCTCCTGTTCTCTCTTCTGGGATATTATCCAGGATGAAGCCAAATGGAGAATCTTCCAAGCTCTAATGTTTTACCTAAATAAATAAATAAATAAATATAACTTTAGTAATTTTTCTAAGAGTATGAGTAATGAGGCTAATTGACCTTGCTTCCTATAGTATATTGGATGAAGGTTAGTGGAGGCTTGGACAGTCATTGCCTAGAGAATGAATTGAACTTTTTAATAGCAGAAAACAATTACAAACAACACGGCTTTAACTACACAGTCATAGCCAAACCCAATAGAAGTCAACAAGAAAGGCAGGAGTTTAAGGGCAGTTTTTGGTAATGCAGTAGGGATTTGGGAAGGAAACAAATTGTCTGGGCCCCAAAGGTATACACTGTGTAAATTGCTTGGTGACCACAGAGCACTCTGTGGTTACACATAAAGAAAACACACCTTATAAGATGGAGTGCTACTGTTTTCAACTCCATAAATGTGCGCATATTTAAGTTAGGGTTAGAGATGTGGCTCCTGCTGCCAACTTCCGGCCAAGGCAGCTGACTCTAGCCTTTTTTTGGGTTGTTTTGTTTAATCTTTCCTGGCCAGAGCCCAACTCTTCTCTGAAATGACTTAGCTTCCGCAACCCAGTTCCTCATCCCCCATCCCAGCTTTAGGACTGGACCAACAGTAGGGATAAAAGACGCGGGAAGCGTCGCTGGAGCCACTGGCCCGCGGAACCCTATCCGCCACTTGCTGGGGGCGCTCAGATCCTGCTGGAACCTCCAGGACATGGACCTCGTATTGCGCTCCTGCAGCCTCTGCCCTCAGCCTAGCACCGGGCTGCTGCTCCTGGGGCTATTGCTCCTACCAGCTGTGGTCACGTTCGCCAGCCCCGGTGAGAGCAGAAGCAAAGCGGGGAGGGACGGGAACAGCGGGAAGAGATTCCGGGAACCCCCGGGGGCTGGGGATGCGTCCTTAACGTTAATGGTACAAGCTCTATTGTCCTGGGCTTAAGAAGTGTGCGGGCACGGTGCCAAGCTCTGCACGAGCGCACTGCCACTGAGTTAGTATCCTTGCTTCTGGTGGCTAAGGAAATGAAGGCCAAAGGCGGTGGGAAAGGTAGATGTGAGGTGCCTGGGACACTCGTGAAACCATCCTCCCTCCCCTACTTCTGGCTCCCCACCCCTCCCCGCCACCTTCAGTGAACCCTGAAGAAGATGGGGACCTTCACTGCATGTGTGTGAAGACCACCTCCTCAGTCCATCCCAAGCACATCACCAGCCTGGAGGTGATCAAGGCTGGACCCCACTGTGCCACCGCCCAGATGATGTGAGTTCTTGCCCTGTGGAGTCCTTGCCTACCCTTTGCCTCTCTGCCTGTCCCTCTGTTTAATCTTGTTTTGGAATCCAGGCACTAAAAGGTGCACCTCTTCTCTTTTTCCTGCAGAGCTACGCTGAAGAATGGGAGGAAAATTTGCCTGGACCCGCAGGCCCCCCTCTATAAGAGAATAATCAGGAAACTCCTAGAGATTTAGTTCTTAACTGGCTAAATGTGTACTTTGCTATAAAACATGTTTGGCTCTTCCCCCCGCCCCCCACATTCGATCTAACTAAAAAAGAATCTTCTAATGCTTATATGATCCTTCAAATCTTAAATAAATAAATAATATGAATCAAGTTGTGATTTCGTCAAAATATTTCTTATCCATAATAGAGCAGAAAATAGTGCTGACATATCACATTTTCTCACAAGAAAACACCTCCAGAATTTTAAGCAAAAAATGTTTTGAAGGTTTGGTTTCTAAGGACTGAATTTGCTTGGTGCTAGATGTTGGCTGATAGATATTTGCATGTTTATGTGATTGCATTACTTCATAGCTACACATTTACTTTATGTGTTATAATTAGCTTTGTTGACAATAGCATTTAAGCATTACTAGGCTGCTTTTTTTAATTAAGTAAATAAATCAGACCCTGATTTTATCCCTTTAAGATTTATACTGTACTGCTTTATTATCAGAAAATCAATAAAAATAGAACTTGAAAATAGTACTTAATGTTAATATATTGATACTTTGGAAAACTACATTAAACTAGCTTAATCTTTTATTAGTTATTTGAAAATGTTGATATTTCACAAAAATGAAATATTAAAAGCAGTTTTTGCATTCATATTGCTGCCTGCACTGGATCCCTATTTTGCAAACCTACCAATTTTGTTCTTATTATATTTACATGTTATTAGTGTTACTCTAAGCATGCAGATGTCTTGAATAGAATTCCCTCAGCATTTTTAGGTTGAGGAGTTGCCTTATTTGCAGTTCACTATTATCCAATGCATCCCCTAACATCAGAGCTATTAAGATTACATATTAAACAGCCATGGAAACCAGGAGCAGTGCAAGCTGGTGTTTTCATGCATACTTTGGGAAGATGTTATTATTCTTTGGGGAGAAAAGAAGATGTTGCAGTATGGGTATATTAGTTACCTATTGCATATGCAATAAATTCTCACAAACTCAGTGGTTTACACAGCACAAACCTATTAGCTTACAGTCCTAGAGGTCACAAATTCATAATAAGTCTTAATGGGCTAAACTCAACATGTCCTCAGGGCTGTGTTTCTTCTGGCTTTAGAGGGCAATCTTTTTTCTTACCTTTCTCAGCCTCTAGAAGCCACCTCCATTCCTTTCCTTGGGGCCTTTTCTTCCACATTTGAAGTGCATCATTTCCAGTTTCAGCTTTTGTTGTCACATCTCCCCTCTCCTCTGACCTTCTCTAATAAGGAGCTTTGTATATACATCGGGCCCAATTGGATCAACCAGAACAATTTTTCTATCTTAACATTCAAATACATGTGTGAATTTTTTTTTCTTACCATAAAGGTAACCTAGTGATAGTTTTCCAGGCATCAGGCCACGGGAATCTTGGTAGTAGGGGACATTATTCAGCCTACCACAATGGGCAAGAAGGCAAAATCTAGTTGAGGCAGAAGGCAGATAGAGATGCTTGCTTATGAACTAAAGCAATTTCAACCTAACATGACAATATTTGTATAATGGTATGTTTAAACTCTTAAGGGAAATGAGACTATGATAACATTCAGCCTCTTGGGAAAGAGGGACACCTTAGGATGACAAATTAATTAAAATAGACACAATTTATAGAGGCTTATGAAGGGCCACAGCATCATCTAGAATTTCTACACCCACATTGCAAGTTAGGTAATATTATTCCCATCACAGAGTTGAGGTAACAGTCTAGGAAAGGCCACAGCTTGTTAGAAGCTGTACAAATCAGTCTGATTCCTATCTCCCTGCTCTGGGTTTTACATTGTACTTTCACATAGGCAAGTAGCATGGCAGTTCATGCTTCAGAAAGGAGTGGCCCCATAAACTGGCTCTTGTAGGTGGATTAAGGTTTGCCAGTGGGTCAAAGGGAAGAGTGGTATTACCACAGATGAAAAAATAAACAGAAAGACACATCATCATTAAGTCTTCGGCATATTTGGACCGCAGCTCATAGTTCTGCAGGGCTGAAGTCTATGGGGAAAGAGAGCAAGCAATGGTGTCCCATTTAGTTTTCATCCACTTAGTGCTTTTCACTTCCTGTATAGCTTTCATGCAAATACTTTAGGTAAAAACCTAAATTATCTTTTAAACCACAGATATAAGTATGGCACTTCCTTTTATAAAACAAAATCCAAAGCCTTAGTATGGCGCTCAATGCTGTGCCACATTCACTTTCCCTCCGTGCCTTGTTTCCTCATCTGTGAAGTAGGAACAATCTGAGTATATACTCCATGGGTTATTGTGAGGACTAAAAAGTGGCATTGGTGTAGTTCCTCATGATTAAGAACAGCAAATATTAATTCTTGCTATCAATAATGCTTCCAAAACACCATCTCAGTCAGTTTGGAGTGCTAATTGTTTAGCAAAGCATTTTTTTTTTCTTTTGTGACAGATAGCAATAAAGGGTTGCAATAGCACCAATGTTCTTCAGATCAAATGAACTTTGAGGGAGAAAATGTTAGAAACAAGATGGAGGTGGTATGATTTACTTTGCTCATTCCCCTTCTGCTTCCTGTCTCAAACAACACACTCGGTTGTATTCCATAATAGAGGTGAGTTAAAGAGACAAAGGGCCACAACAAATTTTGCTGAGTGAACCAATGGTGGAATATGGGGGCCTCATATGTCTTTCCTTCCAAATTACTGTGGTCTAACTATTCTGAGAACCCTTTCAAGTTGCTGTCTTTATCAGCAAGGGCATTAGGAGAGGTCTTCCTTACCAGGAAAAGCGCAAGACACACACAATTTCCTGTTGTTCAGGCATTTATGGAGTAATAAGCTTGAGTGTACTTGAACTGTCCCTCCATCCCTACCCTCCCAACCCAGGTGTTAGTTAGGGGCAGGCAGAGGGAAATGTCCACAAACTAGACACTTGCCTCCTGTCATGGTCCCTATCAACCGTGCAAACAAAACAAACAAAAAACCACCAAAGGATATTTTGCCCCCAGAAATTGTTCTGCAGTTTTTGTAATCTTTGCTCCCTTTTTCCTTCTAAGGCCTTTGTGGTAACAATTTCCTCTGTAATATGAAGAACGTTGAAGGCTTACTTGTTTTTAAAGATATATCCATAGTTTTCTCATTATAAAGGACGTGTCCCTTATAGATAACAGAAAATAAAGAGGAAACAAATATTTTTTAAAAACTATAACATCACAATTCTAAAGTGTCCTTTTCCTTTTTCAAAATACTGGTCATATGATATGGTTACAAGCTGAACAATTAATTTTCCATAAAGTGTCATTTATTCTCACAGACTCATAAAAGAAACAGTAATTACTTAATTATATTGCAACAAGTTAGGGAGCATTCCTGTCCTAATTTTACAAATTGAAAACCAAATTCTAGTATAATAGAATAAGTTTTCTTTGGCCAGGGAATGAATTGGCAAATCCATGTGATCTAGCAATTTAGCATTCATTTATATCCATTCATTTATATCATTCATATATACATGTAATGTGTATGCATATATTCATTGTGTATTATATATGTATGTATATAGTTCCACATGTATACATATATATTCAGGTATGCCCACACATGCTCACACACACATAAAAAAATTCAAAATACAATACTTATACAATACTTGCTTTATACTGTGAATCCTGGTACTTCATTTTCTGCCCTATCCTATCCAATTGAATTTCACTTTTAAAAAATGTTGACCACAAGTCTATAATTTCATAACTCACTGCTGGACATGGATTTTACTATAAAACCACTTTAATTAGAGTCAATTTCTGATGTTTCATATTGAGTCCACACTCTGGAGAGTCAGCAGGCATGGAATGAGGAGGGCCAGCTGCATAGTTGAATATGCTTGCCCACTTGTCCTCTTCCTTCATTCTCAGTCTTCACCCCGACCTGGGTTGGAATCCCCTTGACAAGCAGTTTTTGACATAGAGATATTACACCAAATAGGTGCTGTATGAGGTGCTAGCTCCTTGTCCTATTATATTCACTGCCTCTTCTGTTTCAACCATGTATATCCTAGATTAGTTTCTAATGGAAACTTAATCAAGGGCAGAAAATGCATTGCTTTCCAGGAGGGTTTGGAAAAACCCAAACATATTAATTTAGTGAGTTTAGCAGTTTTATACTGATTTTTCTTCCCACATTGCTCTTTTTGTTATTATTCTCATAAATGGTGACATTAGCCCAATGGGCTAATAGTTTGAGTCTCCCATTTTGTTATGGCTTGGATGTGAGGTATCCCCCAAAAGCTTACATGTGAGACAATGCAAGAAGGTTAAGAGGAGAAATGATTGGGTTATAAGAGTCTTAACCTAATCAGTAAATTAATCCCCTGATAGGGATTAACTGAGTGGTAATTGAAGTAGTAGGGTGTGACTGGAGGAGGTGGGAATTAGGGCATGGCATTGTGAGTGGAGTCTCTCTCTGCTTCCTAATCATCATGTGAGCTTCTTCCCTCTGCCACACTCTTCCTCCATGATGTTCTATCTCACCTTGAGCCCTGAGGAATGGAACCTGCTGTCTGTGAATTGAGATCTCTGAAACTGTGAGTCCCCAAATAAACTTTTCCTCCTCTAAAGTTATTCTGGTTGGATTTTTCAGTCACAGCAGTGAAAAAACTGACTAACACATCTTCAAAGCACATGTTCAAAAGTAAGTGCCACCATGACGGTATTGAGACATGGGACCTTTAGGAGGTGATTAGGTAATAAGAAGTCCACTGTTTTGAATGGATCAATGCCATTATGGCAGAAGAGGCTTAGTGATGGGTAGAGTGGGTTGTTATAAAAATACACTCAACTTTCTTGGCTTTTTCTTGCTGTAGCCCTGGCCCTTTCTCAGGGGCTTTCTCACTATGTGATTTCTTTTGTCATGTTATGAAAAAGCAAGAAGGTTCTCATCATATGCAGACCCTTGATCTTGGACTTTTCAGCCTCCAATATTCTAAGAAATAGATTTCTTTTCTTTATAAGTTACCTACTTTGTGGCATTCAATTACAGCAACACAAAATAGGCTAAGACAACTCCTTTGGATTAAATCTTAATTTTGACTCATTGTGACCCTTGGTTTGCTCAGTTTCCTCATTTGCAAAACAAGGACTATGTTGCCCACTATGCAGGGCAATTAAAGGAGTAAATCACACTAATAGTAGGACCCAGCATGGGTTCTGATTCAGAATTGGAACCTTACAAGTGAATATTACTTTTCTTCCCTTTCCTTAGAGATTTGCCCTAGAGCACCTGGCATTCCAAACAGTGGGGGCCATAATCCTTGACCCAACACATAACCCACTAAGAACAAGGCCAACCTGTCAGAACTTTCCCACACAGAACCACAATCCAAAGCTTGCATACAGCTAGTTAGAAAGAAACAGTTGAATATGACAGACACAGCTGGAACTTTCTACTGTTGGTAGCAACTAAAAGAATCAAATAGGGGCTGGGGTTGGGGCTCAGTGGTATAGCGCTTGTCTCCCATGTGTGAGGCTGTGGGTTTGATCCTCAGCACCACATAAATAAAATAAAGGTATTGTGCCTACCTACAACAACAACAAAAAAATTTTTTTTAAATCAAATAACAAAACCACAATGTTTATCAACGAATATATCTAAAGATTATAAAATATACAGGACATCTGATGATTGGGAGTCTGACTCAACTGTCTTCCTAGTAAACAACGACAACAACAAAAAAGAATTAAGGTTTTGATGTAACAATTTAGTCCTTTTTATGCTGCTATAACAGGATACCACAAACTGAATGAACTTACAATAGATGGAGATTTATTTGTGTCATGGTGCTAGAGGCTTGAAAAATCCAAGATTGAGGAGCTAAACGTGCAGAAGGCTTACTTGCTGCAGCACAACAAGGCAGAAGATATCACAAGGTGAGGAAGAGAGGGATGGGGAGTGGGGGAAAGAAAGAGGCTGAACTCAAGAACTCATCCCTTAAAAGGAACCCACCCCTATGATAATGAACTTGTTCCTGTGATAATGATAACTAATTCATTCAGGAGACAGAATCCTCATGACCATCTTTTAAAAGTTCCCTCTTCAACACTGTTCCATTGAAGATTAAGTTCCCATCATGTGAAATCTGGGAGATATGTTCAAGCTATGCCAATATTTATTTCTTCTCTGTAGCAGATACAACATGGGGATTATACCCTTATTGGGGATTATACCCTTATCTCACATTATGGTGAAAGGCCATAAAACTTGTAGGCAGAGCAGTCATCAAGCAAAGTTGGAACAATTAGCTTGTACTTACCAGCTGTGTTGTAGAACCAGTCTTCTTCTGCCAGTATTCTAGAGAAAGCTATAGAAACTATTATGAAAAAAGGAGTAAGGCAATGTATGCATACCTCCATCACCAGAATGACTATTAAGCTACACTGTGAATATGAATTTATCTGTTTACCTACTTTAAATCAGGGAATAATGGTCAAACCTATTCCCTCTCTCCATTTCCAATTCCAGATAAATACCTGAAATAAATATTTGTCAAATATTACCTACACGGAGAGGAACAATAATACACTTAGTCCTGCTGATGCAATGGTGTAGTCAAAGGTTGAGCAAAAGGCATCTAGTCAACAGAAAGTTAATTGAATATTAAAGACATTCTTCCCAACTGCTAATCTTGTTAGGCTCAGAGATCTCGCCAAGTTATTCATAGACACTAGAGTATGCTTATGCTCTTTGCACTATCAGTGATTTGTTTGATTTTTTAGTTACAGTCACCTCTGTAACTATTAGGGAATCTATTGAGTTCCCTTCATCTGTCTATCCTCATCCTTCAATCACATTCTGATGCTATAATACAAGCTCATTAAATGTTATTTAATGTAGACATTTATATTCAATGCATAACATATGCAAATGGAAAATATACACCATCAAGGCATTTCTCCACTATTACCTGTGGAGGTCCAGCCTCTGTGGGGTTCAGGGAATTCCCGAAGGAGGAGTGGCCTTGGCGATGAATGAGATGAGGAGTCCTTTTCTTTGAGCAAGCTCCAGAAAGAAAGCTAATTCTGCTTTTCTCTGGGTCCATATTTATTATGCTTTTTTTTTCTCATTATGGATTCAGAATCATCAATAGAATATATCATTGATTTACAATTTCCAAGTTTTCTCAAGATTTGAGATAGTCATTATGGATACAGAAAAAATAGGTCATCAATTTACATTTTACCAGGATGTGACATTTCCTTAATAATTATCATGGGTACAAAATCAGCATTAATTTATATTTTTCAGGTTTTCCCAAGGTATAATATTTATTTATTAATAGATGCCAAACTATGTAACCAGACTCTAAGTCTCCTAGCCCATCATTAACCTTTAAGTTTAAAGTACACCTGTACTTTATTTCTAGTCTAATATTCCTATCTAAAAGTCCCCTTAAGTCTTAAAGCTTATGTTAACCTAAAATATATAAACTTATTCTTAAAGCATCTAAAAAACCCATAAAGGTAAATTTTTAAGAAACTGAAAATATTTTGCATTATTCTAGATCATTAATTCTAATATTATTCTAAAAAAATCTTATAAAGCCTAAATTAATTTATGCCTACATTTATTCTCATAAAATTGGTTGACTGCTTTCTCACAGAATATCTTTAATCCTTAATCAAAGTGCACTAGCTCTTTTATCTTTGTAATCTCTAACTAAAAGGAAAGTTCTAAACATCAGTCCACCTGCCACCAATATTAACTATGTTCATTATAAGTCCTTATGTAAGGTAAAAGAGGGTCTGTTATATGGAGAGATGTATTTTATTAACCTTTTCTCTCCTGGATAGATACCACAACCTTCCTTTAATCTAATAAGCTACATATGGTAGGCTTTGTGCAATACGCATAATAATTAAGCTTTTTAAGAGGCTAGAGATAGGGGCTTGGGTTCTTAGTTGATATAATCAATGTGGTGCCTAAAGTTCTCATGACCTTTTGGGGAATGATTGTTGTTCATTGATATCAATTTTTCCTCAATGTACTGAGATAGTAAAACAGACTTCTATTTTGACTTTGATAAACTGAAGAGTCTCAGAATAGCCTTTAAGGCATGAACTGCCTGTTACGTTCTAGCCACCTGGATTTTAATTTGATTTAGCAATAAGTATACTCATGCTTCCTGTCAGGAATATGAGCATAACAATGAAAAAGTCCCAATCATAGAAAAAGGGTCTCATGGTTTTGGTTTCCCACAAATGGGCCTTGCCAACACTGTCATCCTTACTGTGACCTTGTCAAGACAGCAGGGGGAGGAATGCCTTCACCAATTACCTTAACTTCCACTATACATAATTGGATCTCACATTTCTTTAGAGTCTTTAACTGTTTAGAAATGTCAGCCATTGAACCAGCTCAGTCACACATCAGCAGTGCCACCTCATTGTGATTAGTATCATTCACAATTTTGTCCCTCAGAAGTTTCCTGAGTATATGGACAGAGCCTAGAAGAAAAAATAAAAACAAAGATATTTCTGACCAAAACATTGGAGGATAATGAACATTGAAAAATACTATGGACAGCGTACATAATATCAAATTTTAATAATCGTTCAAAATTTTCCTAGTTGAAATTTGTATCTTCATGCCATGTATTTTCATTTGTGGTTTATATATTTATCTTGCAACTTCCTAAATTTTATTTCCATAGTATCAAAGTCATAATGATGTTTTCATCTTCAAAATAAATTTATTATATTTTTAAAGAGAAAATTTCTCATTTTCTTTTCTTTTGTTATTTTGGCAATCCTATATTCTTTTCAAACTATGTGGTCATGACAGCATTTATTTACTAATTACCACTTCCAAAGAGTTCAGAAAACAACCTTAAGAAAATGGGGATGCAAAGCAATTTATAGAAACATTTTTTAAAAATCAATAACCTACTCCCGAAACATCTGTGAAAGGCTAATACATGACATGTTTATCAGTGTTAATGCAACAATGTTAAGTATTTAAAACTCCTCTTATCATCATATTATCATGCCAGAGGAGAAAAATAGATGATTCTTTGTAGAAGAAGCATTATAGAAGAAAGTAGACAGGTTAAATGTCTAATTTTACATTAAAAATTAGACTTAATCCAATTTTACCTATTCTATAAAACCCATTACTGTGCTTTATACACATACATGAATGAAAATGTGTATGATGAATAGTTATTATTTACTCTTTCTGTCTAGACCACATACCTCTAATTAATTTGATCTTTCCATTGGCCATGATACAGATGGTCCATAAAGGTCAAACATCCCAGGTCCTCTTGCTTTGAATGCATTTCAGACTCATCTAACTTCTTTGGTCCTGTTGGCAGAGCTAGGCCTCAGAACTTTCTAATGACTTCTGTTCAGATTCATTTCTCTAAGGTAGGGTAACCTTCTCAGGCACTTCCTCTAGAATTCAAACTCTGGCTGTGGACTAAATATCTTTGTGTTCACTTGTATTCCACTGCGATTTTATTCAGGTGGTGAGTGGCCAAAGCAAGCAAAGGAAAGTAAGGAAATCTAGGCTGCTAAAATCCTTCAAGGGCAGTTCTCTGACCTCCTTCCTCAGAACACTTTGATTATGAAACCATTTATTAGTGCATTATTTCCACAAGCACTTATTGTGTGCTTAGTGAGAACCAGACTCTCACTGGAGACCTGTGAATGCAAAGAGAAATGAGATATAATTGCTTTCCTGGCAGAGTGCATAACTCACATGAGAGTATGTAAACCAGTGTGCACCACATCCTATGATATGATCAGAAACCAGGGGCTGAGTTAAGTCCTTAAGAGGAATTATGAACTTTTGATGGGGGAGGGGATGTTAGAAATACCCCCTCAATGACAAGTAGGAGCCCCCCAAATGACTAAGTCATATCCATCCTCTTTTTGAACTCTCAGCACTCCCTGTCTCATGTTAAACTCTAAGTTAGAAAAATAAACTGCTTATTTTTTATTTGTTCTTTTTAGTTTTACATGACAGTATAATGTATTTTGACATGTTATACATACATGGAGTATGACTTTCCATTCTTGTGTTTGTATCTGATGTGGAGTTACACTAGTCATGTATTCACATATGAACATGGGAAAGTTATATCCAATTCATTCTACTGTAAACTGCTTATTTTTCTTCTCAGGTCTTATGACATTGTTCCCAGTTTTCATGCCTTCATTTATTCCATCTTCCTTTTCTGAATCAGTCCCCTATCCCCTCACCTTAGGTCAGTCCATCCTCCAGAAAGTTTTCTGGGGCAGCTCCCATCCTTCCACAAAAGGGAATCAGGTGCTCCCTCCTCTGAGAACCTACAAAGCTCTGTCCATTGCTGAGTGAGCTGGGTCCCTGGACAAGTCCATGTCTTTCTGTCCTACTCCATCGACTGTGAGTTCAGTAGTGATAGAGTCTATCATTTCCCTCTTGGTAACCTAGTTCAGAACTTAATTTAGTTCACAGCTTCTAAGTGGACATAAATATTTAATTGACAAATGGGTAGATACATTAACAATAAACAGAGCAACTTGTGTTGAAAAGTAGCAGAGACATGGGAGGTAGGTAATTTTAGGAAGACCATTTCACTGAGAAGAGACAAACATCTAATTTAACTTGCCCGAAAAATTAAATAAAGAAAATATGTTGGCCTACAAAACAGAGAAGTCCATGAAAAATCAAAGCCAGCTGGAGTATATCAGTATCCAAAGAATTTTCTCCAAAGTAGAAATATATCCCACTTCATTTTCTCTAGGCCAACTTCATTCTCAGGCATTTTCTCCCCAATAATTGGCAAAACTCTAGGCCCCTTTGTGGTTTACACTTCAAGGGTTCTAGTGCTGAGGTTTGGTCTCCAATGTGGAATGTTAAGAGGTGGCTGGACTTTTAAGAGGTGGGGCAACGTGAGAAGTCCTTAGGTCATTGGGGTCATGCCTCAGTAGGGATTAAGGTAGTTCTTCTAGGATCCCTGACTTAGTTCTCAGAAGAAAGTGTTATTGAAGTTGAACCTATTTTGCAAGCAACAATTCTTAAATAGGAGAATCTTTAAAAATTGAATTTTTGGTGATTAAATTCCATTTGCCCTATAATCATCATGGAACCATTCAGAATGGACAAACAGTAAACTTCAGGTGCTCACATCTTCCACTCCCCTCCCCAGGCATTGCTGCAGCAATAGCCGCATGCAGGAGTAACCTGACAGCTGCTCGCCTCTGCTGTGTCAGTGTCTTTCACTTTCTGGCCCAATGTTTCTCAGTTGCTGCCATGAAACATTCCTTACCATAAAACCAGGAACCAGTGGATAAACATTTCCCATTTTTTTTTTCCTGCTTTAAACAGATATTTTCCATTATTTCTCAGAGGGTTTCCAGTGGGAATGAACCCCAGTTTCCCACACCCTCTTTTCCTATTTCGTTCTTTCCATTTCTTCAGTTCTATACATTGGGGACACATTCTCAAATAAATGACCTGCACGGCAGACCCATGATTAGTGTGCCTAGAATATTTACCAGCCCATCCAGCTCTCTCCCTATTTCCCTCTCTCCCTTTCCCCCCCACCCCCGCTCTTTCTCACTTTAATTTGTTCCCATAATTGTGCTGCCATCAGCCATGACGTGATGCAGCCAGAAGGACCCTCATAAGAGCCAGTACAATGCTTTTGGGGTTTTCGGCTTCTAAAACTGTGAGCTAAATACACCTCATTTCTTTATAAGTTACACAGTCTCGTTGTGATAATATAAAACAAACTAATACAGCATTAATTTTATCAATTTAGAAACCCAGGGCATTTTCAATTGTTCCAGCAAAAACTCTAGACACTGTTTCTGACTTAACCAGGCTTAGGTCATTTTCCCATTTCTGAATTTATCAGCAGGGTGGGGAGCAGGTTTAGACAGAAGCAACTGAGAAATGGCTCATCCTGTCTGAATCCCATGACTGAGAGCAGGTGTTACCAGATGAAAGAAAAAGGCTAGCCAGACAAGCAGTCTGAGGATAATAAATGGTGAAGCTGCCCCTGAACCTGGCACACACTAATGCCCTTGGATTGTGGGGGTTAGAGAAATCCTAGAATTTAATGGCATGCTTCAATATCTTTATTCTTCTTCACTTAAAAACAAAGCCAAGCCAGGTGCGGTGGCACACACCTGTAATCCCAGCACTTGGGAGGCTGAGGCAGGAGTATTGCGAGTTCAAAGCCAGCCTCAGCAATGGTGAGGCACTTAGCAACTCAGTGAGACCCTGTCTCTAAATAAAATACAAAAAAGGGCTGGGGATGTGGCCCAGTGGTCCAGTGCCCCTGAGTTGAATCCCTGGTACCAAAAAAAAAAAAAAAAAAAAAAAAAAAAAGAAAGAAACAAAGCCATTGCATCATTTTAGGGAAATAGGCATGGCAGTTGTGAGGCAAGAGTTCCTGAGGAAAGCTGGAGTAGATCAGTGTAGCTACACTGCCCATACCTGCCTGCCAGTCAGCATGGTTACTTCCCAGAACGGAGCAGTGTGTCAGTCTAGGCCTACCCCCTGAAAAGCAGAGCCTAATCATGGGTCTGCCGTGCAGGTCATTTATTTGAGAATGTGTCCCCAATGTATAGAACTGAAGAAATGGGAAGAACGAAATAGGAAAAGAGGGTGTGGGAAACTGGGGTTCAATCCCACTGGAAACCCTCTGAGAAATAATGGAAAATATCTGTTTAAAGCAGGAAAAAAAATGGGAAATATTTATCCACTGGTTCCTGGTTTTATGGTAAGGAATGTTTCATGGCAGCAACTGAGAAACATTGGGCCAGAAAGTGAAAGACACTGACACAGCAGAGGCGAGCAGCTGTCAGCTTATTCCTGCATGCAGCTATTGCTGCAGCAATGCCTGGGGAGGGGAGTAGAAGATGTGAGCACCTGAAGTTTACTGTTTGTCCATTCTGAATGGTTCCATGATGATTATAGGGCAAATGGAATTTAATCACCAAAAATTCAATTTTTAAAGATTCTCCTATTTAAGAATTGTTGCTTGCAAAATAGGTTCAACTTCAATAACAATCAAGGGGACGCAAATTGTAATGACATTGAGATTTTACCTCATTCCAGTTAAAATGGCAAATTTCAAGAATACCAAACATTAAATGCTGATGAGGATGTCAGGGGAAAGGTACACTCCTACATTGTTGGTAGAACTGAAAATTAATACTACTACTTTGGAAAGCAGTGTGAAAAATTTCTCAAAGATTAGAAATAAACCCACCACATGACCCAGCTATCCCACTCCTTGGTATTTACTCAGAAGAACATGAATACCAATCTTTATAGCAGAGCATTTCGCAATAGTTAAGTTATGGAACCAGCCTAGATGTCCCCAATAGATGAATGGATAAAGAAAATGTGTCATATATACACAATGGAGATTTATTCAGCTATAAAGAAGAATGAAATTATGTCATTTGCTAGTGAACGAATGGAACTAGAGAATATGATGCCAAGTGAAATAAGCCAGACTCAGAAAGTCAAGGGTCGAATTTTTCTCTCATATATGGAAGCTAGAGAGAAATAAGGAATTTTTTCAAGGTGATCTAATGAAAATAGAAGGGGGAAAACAGTGCAGTAGAGGAGGGAGATAGAGGAGTAGGGAGTGGGGAGGGGAAAGGGAAGGAAATGCATACTGAAATTGACAAATTATACTATGTGCATGTATGTATACATCACAATAAATTCTGCTTTTACATGTAAGCACCAATTAAAAATAAAAAGTAACCAAAGGAAGACCAATAGAGTAGTGAAAGGGGATCAGGAAAAGGGAGGAATAGAGGGAAGATGGTAGTAGTAGAGATTGAAATAGAGCAAACTATGTTATGGGAATTTATGAATATGTCAAAATGAACCCCATAATTATATAAAATCAAAATGCACTAATAAAAACATAAATTTATAAAAAGAATTTTTGCCTTCATGAGTTTAAAGACCACATAGAAATCTAACATTCACCTCTTAAAACGGACTTGTCTTAGAGAAGCATTTTTTCAAATGAGAGAATGAATTCGTTTCTTGTTCTAAGTTATAGCATTCCTGAGTTTAAAATTTTTTGAATTTTGATTTATGAATATTTCATGGATTTAAGTGGCATATTAAGGTGAATACAAAATAACAACCACATAACTCTTTGCTTTTTATTTCATGACAAAAACAAGTAATTTTAATTAAGTTATTGCCAAGAGTCAAGCACTACATAATCTCCGAATGTTGGCTGCTTCTTGACATGCTTCATTCTTTTGGCAGCTCCTCTGGATAAACTATGTCTGACTATCTCTGAGTCCTCTCATTTACGTCAGTTATGAGTTGGGTCTGAAGACCAATTACAGCAAACACTTTCTGTTTTTCTTCAGTTACAAGAAATAGACAAGATATTTGGACAGCATGATTAATGTTGAAGGCAAATTATTTAATCTCATGAAACATGATGAAGTGTCCAAGCTGTGGCAGCAGATATTCTGGATTTTCATATTTGAATAAGTAGGCATTCAACCAAAATTGAATTTCATTTCTTGAAAGCTAGCAGGTAAAGCATGCATGTCCACTAATTTCATTTTGGTGCTATCCTAAATTAATTTAGAAAGAGAAACTTTTAAAACATGAACATTTTATTTTTAGAATAACTTCAAATTTATAAAAATTGCAAAAATAATACACTGTCTGTGAACCCTTTACTCAGTTCCAAACATTTTACATTACCTGGGTGCATTTATCAAATCTAAGAAACAAATCAATGTTGGTAATGTGCCATTCAATGTACATTACTCTTTGAACTAAACTGCAGACTTAATTCAGGCTTCACCAGGTTTTCCATTAAGTCCCTTTTCTGTCCCAAGATCCAATCTAAGCAGTTACCTAGACTGTAATAGTTTCTCAGTCTTTTCCTATTTTTCATAAGTTTGACAGTTTTGTAAAATGCTGCTCAGCTATTTCAAATTCTTCAATTTGGGTTTGAACATTTTTTTCATGATTATACATTGGTTATGAATTTTGGAAAGAATACCAAAAAGTGCCTTTCTAATAACATCATGCCAGTGGGTATGTGACATCTACATGACACTATACTGATGGTGTTAATCATCATTTTTTGGTAACAGGGTAGTTTTCCCTGTTTCTCCTCTGGGGAAGTTACTATTTTTTTTTTTCCAGAATTGGGCACTTCAGAACAATGTAACAAGCTAACCAACACAAGGAAGAGTTACGCTGTTAGTGAAACAAAACTCCCAAGATATATGACTATTTTGCTGGGTTTCATTTTATTTGTTTTTATTTATTATTTCTATATAGACATGACAGTATAGCATATTTTAACATAATATACATGCATGGAGTATAACTTATTCTAATTAGGATCCCATTCTTTGATTGTACCTGATGTGGAACTTCACTGGTCATGTATTTATATATGAACATAGGAAAGTTATGTCTAATTCATCCCACTGTCTTTCCTATGCTCATTCCTCCTCCCTTCCCTCATTCCCCTTTGTCTAATTCAATGAACTTCTATTCTTCCCCCTTCCCCTTATTGTGTGTTAGCATCCACATACCAGAATATTTGGCCTTTGGTTTTTGGGGACTGGCTTATTTCACTTAGCATGATAGTCTCTACTTCCATCCATTTACCAGCAAATGCCATAATTGCATTCTTCTTTATGGTTGAGTAATATTCCATTATGTACAAATACCACATTTTCTTTATCCATTCATCTGTTGAAGGACACCTAGGTTGGTTCCATAGTTTTGCTACTGTGAATTGAGCTGCTATAAACATTGATGTGGCTGCATCACTGTAGTATGCAGATTTTAAGTCCTTTGGGTATAAACCAAGGAGTGGTATAACTGGATCAAATGGTGGTTCCATTCCAAGTTTTCTGAGGAATCTCCATACTGCTTTGTGTTTCATTTAGAATAAGAAAAGTTGAACAATCCAACCAGGGTAATAACAGATTTTAAAAATCACTCCTTTTCTGAAATTATTAATCATGTATTAGAGTTTTTTTTTTTTTTCTTATCATAGTATAATTGTTAAGAGCCATTTTATTTCTGGATTTGATTCCAGGCTTAAGGACATAATTCATTAGGGAAGTTACTTGATGATTTTGTACCTCAGTTTCTTTATTTATAAACTTAACATTCCATAAAGATAACAATAAGGTCTACTTCACAGAGTTGTTTGAAAGATTGAATGGGTCAATATTTGTAAAGTGCTTAGAGGAGCATAAAATAAAAGCTCTTTACCTTGGGTAGGTGCAGAGGGTTAGTAAGACACCCAGGGTGTGTGGCAACTAAATATAGGAAGCAGCATATTTCATATTTACCCAGAATCTTGTAAGTTTTTTTATAATTTAACCACTATGTTTGTTGAGGAAGAAACAAATCAGACCTGTTAAGTTTTCTCCCTAGACAAAGGAGAAAACAATACCTCTTTATGCCATTCTACTTCACAACTTAATAAAACCAGCACACACTGCAAGTACAATTAGAAAACAAACAAAAAAAATTTCACATTTTCAAGAATTACTTTCACATTTGTAGAGAGTTTTCCATTAAATCCCAGAAAAATAGTAACCACACAAATTCTCAACTACTCATGAACTAGTCACAAATTTTATGACCTTTAGATTATTTCTTATTTCCTTCTCCCTGATACAAATTTCAATCTCCTTTTACTTTTCTGGGTTTTTTTTTCCACATGATCATACTGATAAATACTAGAGTATTTTTTAATATCATCATTCATTTTGTACATCTTTTCCAATAAATGAGTCTTTTATTCGAACTCTTTTAATAGATGAAATGATTGAAAGTGGAATGACAAAAAAATTAATGATTCATCTTAGCAGTAAAAAATAAAATCCCATCTACATGCACCTCATAATAGAGCACACATATCCTTGATGAAAGTCTGACATACATTATTCTACTTTGTATTTTTTGTAACTCTCAATTGATTTTTAGAAGTTTTTAAGTGTATAACACTGACTATAACAGGAAAACTGCTGAAGATGTTACTTTGTCTTTCTGTCTACCTTGAGTTAGTGCATTCTGGGTATCCTTTTTGTTAAGAAATGTAATCAGGGAGATGGGGAAATTTACTGAAAAAGACTGGAACATATATGCTATCTGTAGTGTTTAAGCACCACATGTCAGCACACCTGTTTCACTCTACACCAAGATTATTGGGCTGCAGTTGTAGCTCAGTGGTAGAGCACTTGCCTTGCATGTGTGAGGCACTGGGTTCAATACTCAGCACCACATGTAAATAAATGAATTGTGTGTGTGTGTCAACAACTAAAAAAAAAAAGATCATTGTGATAGCACTGTCTTTTCCCAGCATCAGTAACCACAAGGGCAATCTGGATGCCCAGATGATGGTGGTTTTATAAACTTTATTCTAGGATCTCTCT
The DNA here is from genome assembly GCA_025594165.1 of Tamias sibiricus. Taxonomy (NCBI): domain Eukaryota; kingdom Metazoa; phylum Chordata; class Mammalia; order Rodentia; family Sciuridae; genus Tamias; species Tamias sibiricus. Next base: position 62,374,909 of record CM046665.1, read on the forward strand.
TGATGTCTTAAAGACACACTGCTAATCTATATGGTGTTGTGTGCAGTTAGGTACAGTTGGGGGGCAGCAATTGATACAGAAAATTCTAAATGTGTAAAGAAAAAGTGGGAATTAACTTATCCATTAGATTTTTAAATTATTTTCCTTTATAAGGAGGATTCACAACAGGTTGAGTTTCTGTTTAGGCAATATTGGAAAAAAATTGTTTCCACTTTATTTAACAAACATTCATAAGGTACTTAATCCGTGCTGGTGCTTTACGTATGTTGACTCATTTTTCATAACCACCTTGGGGGAGACACAAAGGTTTAACAAGTTGCGGGTGATACGGCAACTATGTGCAGGTAGACCTACTCACCCTTGGTTGACAGGGGCACCTGCTAGTATCAGTTGAGATGGGCAGTTGGAAACCCTGTCCTGCATACCCGCGCACCTGGGGCAGAGGCCATTCCCTTTCTCCTCTCCCACTCCCATCTATTTCACGTTTTTGTGAGAGAGATCTGAATACAAGTTGGAGAATCAAACTCACACCCTGCCCTGCCCTCTAAAACCTATTGATGAAACAGTTCTCTGAAACTCCTGGAGAAAAAGCAATCAGAGAGTCAGGTTAAAAGAACTTGAAATTTCTAGAGAAATAGGGACCAACATGGAATAACAGACAGCCCTGTAGTAAATGGAATGGGATTTTTGTGTGTGTGATTGGTGTTTCCTATCTCATTCGCATGCTTCTATTTGCTGCTTTGGGGGCACCAGCGCTGCACAGAGAGTACCCACTCCCTAGAGTCCACCAGCGTGCCTTGCCGCTCAGTGACACTAGAAAAGGTAACTCCGTGAGCCTGCTCCACCCATCCTCTGCTCTATGGCTTAGGAGTGGCCGTCAGTCCTGTATTGCAAAGATCAAATTTTAATCCCCTTATACGTGGAATATTAGATCCCCGGGGAATTTCTGAGGTCCCAACATTTCAGAGGGAAGAAGGAAGTTAGTCAGGATCCCAAAGCAGAGGTCATGTTACAACTCTCTTTTTCACTGAAATTAACAGTGCACTAATCCCCGTTCCCACCAAATGGAAAACGTAAACAAGATAATTGTGGTTTGAGAAGCAAGTAGAATATTCTCTTCAATCTACGATATTGGCTCAAGTTTTGAACAAGAGAATAAATTTCAGATGTACATGCAATGTTCAAAATCGAAAATTAGGGACAGACACAGGAAATGTAGATGATGGTGAACTAAGCAAAACCTAGGTCCCCCTTCCCGCTCTTCCTTAAACCCCCACGTCTGATAACTAGTGAGATATAATTCCCTTCCTCTAAAAACTTGGCGCCGCCCCTGCAGTGGATCTCTCAGGTCTGCTCCCAGTTCTTGCCTCCCTCTTTGCCCTATGCACTGGGGTCGCTGGGTGCCCACAGTCCCCTTCACAAGCGGTTTGGGATACAAAGCGAACAGCCCAGAGACCCCGGGAGTTAGGCAGGAGGGCGAGGCGGGCGGCACCGGTGTGTGCCCCCTACTCCTGCCAGGGGCGGGGCGGCGTCTTCCTTCCTCACGCGGGGAAACACCAGGAGCTCCGGGAATTTCCCTGGCCAGGGGCTCTGGCCTTTCCCGCCAACCATGCATAAAAGGGGCTCGCTGATCCCGGAGAGCCACAGAGCCAGGACAGCAGCCCCTCGCCGCCAACTCTTGCACTCCAGGTTCTGCCGCTATCCTCCCGCTGAGTCCCATGGCCCGCACTGCCCTCGCCATCCCCCGCGCTCCGAGGCTTCTCCGGGTCACGCTGCTGCTGCTGCTCCTGGTGGCCGCTGGCCGGCGCGCAGGAGGTGGGACCCGCGCTCTGGGGTCCCCTGGCGGGACCGGGCTTGGCGGTATGGGGTAGGGGCCTCCAGGATGGGGACAGCTCTGCTAACCTTGGTCTCTTTACCCTACAGGAGCGCCCGTGGTGGCTGAACTGCGTTGCCAGTGCTTGCAGACTGTGCAAGGCATTCATCTCAAGAACATCCAAAGTGTGAAGGTGACGCCCCCAGGACCCCACTGCGCCCAGACAGAAGTCATGTAAGTCCAGTTCCATGCTATGCCTGCTGCTTCCGCTGCTGCCCACCAACTGGCTCCTCTTCCCCACCTCTTGCCTCACTGGGATCCTCCCTTTTCTCTCCAGAGCCACTCTCAAGAACGGACGGGAAGCTTGTCTGAACCCCGAAGCCCCCATGGTTAAGAAAATCATCCATAAGATGCTGAACAAGTGAGTTATGGTTTCTATTTACACGTGTGAATGGAGTCATTATATTTAGAAAACCCAGGGGTGATGACCCACTAGAAATTATGACTGCTATTTTAACAACTTAGCCATAAGATAATTAATGTGCTCAGGGGCCTGAAGTTTATTTCCAGGGTTTTTGCATCCCCACCTGGAGCCTGTCTCTATTCCAGTGAGTGTAGGTAACAACTGCCTTCTCTAAAACTCTGATAAATGTTGGTTAGTTATGCTAAAGAGCGTTCGACTTGTTAAAAAATACATTTCCCCCAGTCCCTTCTGGGCTTCAAATTTGGTATTTTGTAACATGAGGCCCTGAAGTTTAGTGGTGAAATGATTTTACAGTAAAGCTGCAGAATAGAAGTCTGGGTTCCCCAAATATCTATTAACATTTTGCCTCAGGATAGTTATTTCATTTTGTCTGAAAACAGTAAAATAAGGGAAACAATAGTAGGTATTTCATGAGCTAAAGGAAGCCCAGTGTGACAGAAAGCAATCCATTCTGACTGTTATGTTAGTTGAACAAACCTTTAATGAGCAGAGACCACAGAACCTCCCAAACCCCATTCCTAAATGAGAACATCCACCACCCTTGGGGTCTCTGCTACCAGCTCAGCCATCACAGTCATCAAAGTCCACTTGGAGCCAGGCTGGGGAAACTGGATTGAGAAAACTCTGAAGCCTAAGGGACAGAATGCTGCACAGTCACATTTCCTGAGCAGCTACTTAAGGACAACAATTTTCTCATTCCAGTGCCAATTCCAACTGACCTTTGCGAAGGCTTCTTGGTGACCGTTCCTGATGCAGGACCTGACTTCCTATGAAAAGGAGATGAAAAGATAGCTCCTGAGGCCACCCAGAATGGCCTTAGTGTGCTTGAGCATGTGTTCTGAGAGCTCTTCTATTTATTTATTTATTTGTTTTCAAAGATTCTATTTTAATATTTTATTTATAAAATAATTAAGGATATGATTAAATCTACTTGCACATGGTACCATTTTATTTATTGTTTATTTTACATCAAACCCAAATTAGTTCAATCCTGATTCTTATTTAATTTGGCATCTAATGGATCCAAGCAAACAGAAAGTGAGATCATTCTCAGGGTAGAAGAATGTACACATCTATTTTTGTAACTCCTTTAAAAGAATGTCAGTTGTTATTTATTGAAATGGCTTTCCAGTATGTGGTCAACATTTCTCATGTTGAAGCTTTATGAATACAATGTTCTCAATATCCCTTGGACATTCTATGTCTTTCTTTTGTAAGGCATAATGCCTTGTTTATTGTTAATTATGCAAGATGTTACTATGTCTTAAAGAGGTTTTAAATATTGATGTTTTTTCAAAGAATGTGAAAATAAAGTACCTAAAAATAAAGAATGTTTGTTTTATTTCCTGGGGGGAGGGAGAGAAAGGGATATCTTTACTAGATAATCTAATGATTTACATCAGTGTTTCTCAACTTTTTCTTCCTAAGGACTCAGTTTGTTGCATAGAGAAATCATGAGTCGTGCCTAATTTCATCTGGTGATGGATCTCACTTCCCTTGGCTCTCACCTACTTAAGAATGTGCTTCTCCAAACTGTAGGCTACTCTTGATGGGAGAGTTATTAATGTGGCTGGATGATGGATGGATGGATGAATAATAATAGATGGGTATAGGAATAGATATTCTTTAATGAAGTTGACAATAAAATCGTGGTAAAGTTAATTTTTTTTCTTCAAAACTATGTCATCAGTAGAAGCAGGAAAAGTGAGTGGCTGAGTACCTGTAAAAAAGATGAAATTGCGATTCAGATTCAAGTTTCTAACTCTCATATACATAAGAAATTACCACCAACTTTAATGTATTCTTCCAATTCTTTATACCAATTATAAGAAACATGGCTTTAAGGTTTGATCACATCAGTTCCCACCCTTCCCAGTGAAGTTTATGTGGAATTTGATACAATGTTTATCCTGGGAAAGCCTTTGTATAGCTTGGTATTCAATGCTGCCCAAGGATAACAGCCACAATCTAGCTTTCCAAGAGAGACAAAAATGCCATGTCTAAAGAGAAAATGTCTCAATAATCTTTAAAAAAAATTCTAAATCTAACAGGAAGGAATTTTTGTACATGTGTTAGGTGTGTGCTCATCTCCAATTTAGGACTGATTCAGGAAATCCGAGCTTAGGTAAACACCTCCAGCAGACACAAGAAGGCTGGGCTTGCAGCCTGAATGCTTGAGATCAAGTTCTGGCTTGGCCAGAATAGCTAGGTAAATAAAGGCCCTAAGTAGCAGGAAACAATCTTTCTGAGGTTTTTTTCCCTGCATCTAAAAAGTTAAAGGTTATCTCTTCATAAGTCCCAGATATTAATTATGAATGAGATTTAAAAAAGGAAGAAAGTTTATAAACTGCACAGAAATAAATAAATGCAAACCATTCTAGAAACTCCATAAATGCTAGCATTCACTCCCTAACCCTGAGTTAGAGGACACTGGAAAATGTTTACAAGTAGGACTCCGAGGGCTCAATAAAGCTATACCTCACACCTAAGCTCAGTCCTTATCTACAACATTGTCTGGAGCTTGCTGTTCTGGGTGCTATGTTCTAATTAATATAGAACACCGAACACGAGAAGGACAAAAGAGATGCTTTTATTTATATGGTGGTTGAAGACAGGTTTCAAAAGATCAGATAGACTTTGGGGTAAATTCCAGCTACATCACTGTGATCCTGAGCAAGTTTTGTGACTTCACTTGACTTTATTTCCCCTTCTGTAGAATGGAGATAATAACAGAGTGCACCTTCTGAAGTGATTCAATGATTAAATGTTATTGATGGCTATACAAATCTGCTTCTTGTCCTGGGTCCCCAGGACAATGTCATGGACACATTTCAGTCAAAAGGATATGCAAATTCTAGTTTCCATACCAAATCTCCCTATACCTTCAAAGTGCAAGGCAGTTTCCTATGGGGAGTGTTATGGCAGGAAGTGGGACACCAGTGTGCGTGAGGTAGCCCAGAGTGAAGGAAGTAGGAAAAGAATATTATGTATCATATCTTCACTGCATGAGGCAGTGAAACAACAATGACCAGAGTGACTGAGCTTTCCTGAGAAATGCTACCAAAGGAGACAGAGGAGAGAAGGAAATATGGCTGAGGCTATCCTGTCATTTGTGAGTTCTCCCGAGATGTCCTTTCAGGACTTCCAAATGTAACAGAAGAGAAATTGGAGGATGGTGGAAGTGGCAGACCCACACTAGCACAGTGGGGGCCATCCAGAAAAGGCATGATAGTGTTTCTTTCTCTGGTTACCTATACAACTAATAAGGAAAAGGGCTACTCCCATGTTCTTTGTCAATGCCCTGCTTCACATCCCTCCATTCACCAATGAGTTCAGCAGTCGCAGTGGGCAACAGCTTCTCAACTTGAGCTCCCAGTTCCCCAACTTCTCTTTCTGAGCACTTTGTGTGGGAAAGGGGACCTGGCAGAGAGTCTGCACCATTCCCATTCCAGAAGGCCTGTGATTTAATGCCCTCAGAGGCAACTCTTGTGGAAAGACAGAACTTAGTAGATGAAGACTCTATTTTCCCAGTCCCTTGGTTGGACAATGCTAGAAATTTCTTTTTTTCTCTTTCTCTTTATGTGTATATGTGTGTGTGTGTGTGTGTGTGTGTATGCATGTGTGTGTTATATTTTTTAAATAAATTTTATTTTATCCTAAATATTTTTTTAAAATAAAGTTAGGTGTAGCATAAAATAAATATATGAAATACATGAAATTTATTCTCTCTTCATTATGTTCACAGTTTCATTTAAACACCTGAGCACATTTAATAGCTATTTTAAAGCCCTGAGCCACTAATTCTATCATTCTGTCATTTCTAATTCTGTTTATATTGACTGATTCCCCCACTTCCCCTATGGCTCAGGCTGTTCCATCTCTTGGCATGTGTAGTAATTTTTTAGTTGAATACAAGAAAGTTTTTATTATCATGTATTAACTTGTGCATATTAATGGGGCTCATTCAGTGTGATATCTCCATACATGCATGCTAGTTACATTGATCAAATCCAGCTATCCCTTTTCCACCCTCCCCACCCCTGCACTCTTCTCAATACCTAATAATCACTATTCTACTTTCAGATTAACTCTTTTATTCTTTCTTTTTCCTAAGTTTTCACATGAGAGAATATTTCGTACTAGTCATTCTGGGTCTGGCTTATTCCACTTAACATAACATCCTCCAGTTCCATCCATTTTCTTGCAAAATATAGGATTTCATTCTTTATATCTGAATAATACTCCATTTTGTATATATACTACACTTTTTTTAATCCATTCATTTGTTGATGGGCACCTAGACTGATTAGTGTTGCAATAAACATAGGTATGCAAGTATTACTTTTATTTCCTTAAGATATATATCCAGCTATGGGATAGGTGGATCACATGGCAGTTCTGCTTTTAGTTTTTTGAGGAACCTCTATACAGTTTTTCACAGTGATTGTGCTAGTTTACATTCTCAACAACAGTGTATAAGTTCCCTTTTTCTCCACATTCTCACCAGCATTTGTAATTGCATGCATTTTTAAAATAATAGCAATTCTAACTGGGGTGAGATGGCATCTTATTGTAGTTTTGACTCACATTTCCCTGATGGCTAATGAGATTGAACATTTCTTCATCCATTGGATAGCCATTTGTATTTCTTCTTTTGAGAAGTGTCCCTTCAGATCATTTATGTATTTTTAAGTTAGAATACATATTTTTGTTAAGTTCATTGAGTTATTTATATATTGTAGATTTTAATAATCTGTCAAATGAAAAGTTGGTAAGTTTTCTGTTATTCTGTAGGTTGTTCTTCACTCTGCTGATTGTTTCCTTTGTTATTCAAGAGATTTTTAGTTTGATATAAGCCAATGTGTTAATTTTTTGTTTGTTTTCTGTACTTTTAAGGTTCTATTGAGAAAATCATTGCTACACCAATGCCTCAGTGTTTCCCCTCTGTTTTCTTCTAGAAGTTTCAGAGTTTCAGGTTTTTGATCCACATTGATTTGATTTTTGGACAAGATGAGAGACAACGGTCAAGTTTTAATGATTTCTGTGTGCATATCCGGTTATCCTGGCGCCATCCATTGAAGAGGCTCTTCTTTCTCCCATTTGTGTGTGTGTGTGTGTGTGTGTGTGTGTGTGTGTGTGTGTTGAGAATCAGTTGGCTGTGGATGTGGGTTGATCTAGAACCTCTATTATGTTTGATTGGTCTATGAATCTGTTTTTAAGCCAATACCATGCTGTTTGCGTTATTATGGCTCTGTTGTATTTTCTTGAAATCAGCTATTGTGATGCCTCCAACTTTGTTCTTTTTGCTTAGGATTGCTTGGGTATTCATTTTTCTTCCATTTGAATTTTAAGATTGTTTTTCTAGTTTTGTGAAGAATGTCATTGGAATTGTCTGAATCTGTAGATTGCTTTGAGTATTATGAATATTTTTAACAATATTAATTCTCACAATGCATGAATCTTAAAGGTCTTTCCAATTATTTGTTTCTTCTACAATTTCTTCCATCACTATTTTGTAATTTTCATTGTAGAGGTCTTTCCTAGATTGGCTTTTTACCCCTTCTTTTTTACTTTCATAATTTTTTTTTCTCATCAAATTCATTATTAGTGTATTGGAAAGGCAACTGGTTTTTACATGTTGATTTTGTATGTCACTACTTTACTGAATTTATCATTTCTAATAGTCTTTTGGTGGAGTCTTTATGTTTTCCTACATGTAGAACCTTACCATCTACATATAGAGACACTTTACTTCCCCCTTTCCTATTCATATGCCTTTTATTTCTTCCTCTTGCCTCATTGCTCTGGCTAAAACTTCTAGTACTATAGTGAATAACATCAGTGAGAGTGAACAATCTTGTTTTGTTCTTGTTGCTTTTAAAAATCCTCCAAAAAAGAAGCTAAGTAGTTAGGTGAGGAAAAAGTAAATTAAATAAGATCAGAAATTGATCTCTTGGTAGTCAGGCAGGAGTTTGGTTCAAAATCTGAGAGATTGCAGAAAAAAAAAGTAATGTCATTCTGCTCATTTTATAGTTAGCATGGGAGATTCTCAGAGACTACCAAGGAATTATCAAATGTCAGATACCTATTTTATTTCAGAAATGGGCCAAAATTAAACTTTACGATGTTTAGTACAGGACTATCTTCACTAAAATAGATGATTTTCACGGTTGCCAAAGGAAAAAAAAAATGGGTTCAGCCACTTTTAGTTGCTACATTACTCTATGAATTATCCTTTGTCTCCTCAAAATATAGTGGCTTAAAACAACTGCCATTTATTTTCTGGCTAAAGATCATCAATTTGAGCTGGGTGATGCAACAACCTGGACTGGGCTCAGCTGGATGGTTTTGCTAATGAGATTTTCTAGGGTCATTCACGTGGCTATGGTCACCTGCTGAGTTGAGGTCCTGCCTCACTCCCATGTCTAGTGGCTGGTGCTCTCCAATAGCTGGACTTTCTACTTCTAGCAGATGGGCTTTGTTCTCTTTAAATGGCTGTAGCATGCCAAGAGAGCAAGAGTGGCAGGTGGGCTGTCTCCTTGATCTCTTTCCTGAACACCTGGAACATCCACATTGTCAATTTTGCCACATCCTTTTCACCAAAGCAAGTCATAAAATCATCTCAGTTAAGAGGTTTGGGAAATAGATTCCACCTCTTAAAGCAAGGAGCCAATAAGGATGTGTGGTTATTTTTAACTTTTATGATATTGAATTTCCTTGCCTATAAGATAGAAATATTTCCTGCAAACTTTCCAAATAACTTACAAAAATTCATACAGCAGCATTAGCACAAAGCAAAATACAGTGTGGCTATGATACATTATATTGTGTCTCAGTGTAGATACATATTTTGAAGAATGGAACATAGGATTACAGTAAAAATTGGAATTGTTTGAAAATTCAACTAATAAAGCAGATGTTCATAAAATCTGAGACATTGGCAATCTCAGCATTTTAAAGAAATCAGATCTAACTGTATTTTATTTTATTTCCTTATTTTTACGTGGTGCTGAGGATCAAACCCAGGGCCGTGCACATGCTAGGCGAGCACTCTACTACTGAGCCACAACCCCAGCCTCAAACTGTATTTTGATTGTGCTTCAGATATGACATAAAATTTTAATAGGTCTATAATTAAAGAACCATAGTTGATAAAGAAGATCACTTTAAAAAAACAAAAAACAAAAACAAAAACAAACAAAAAAAAGCTTTTGAACTATCACTATGTCCTAAGCTTATCTTTGAAGTTTTGGTTAAATAAATTATTTTGAGTCTTTCAACATTAGCTTACCTTATTTTTTATTTTTATTTTTTTTAATATTTTTTGGTTTGTTTTAGTTGTACACAATGCCTTTATTTTTACGTGGTGCTGAGGATGGAACCCGGGCCGAGCACGTGCTAGCACGTGCAAGCACTCTACCACAGAGCCACAACCCCAGCCCCTAGGTTACCTTATTTTTTGTGTATTTCCTTAATATCATCATAATATCTACACAGTGTTTCATTACCTTTATTTGGCACAGAGAAAACATGAGATTCCAGGAAATTTAGGTTGCATCTGAATAGCATTTCTGATTTATTTGCAGATTTTTCGTTTATATAAAAGTCAAGGTCTGATCAGACAATTGAATGCTATCGAGTTAAAACATCTCAGTTTGAAATTGACATTTTAGCCCCTTCCTTAACCTTTCACAAATATGTTCTTATTTGTATGTGTCTCTGTCTCCAATGTGTATCCATCTTGTTTTAGAAGGAGTTTTCTCTCATTTTTTTACAACTCCAATGTTACCTTATCTGGAAAGTCTTCCTTAACTTCCCCAGGGGAAGCCCCACTCCCCTCTGCCTCCAGAGTGCCTCAGATATACATCTATTATAACACCAGGTCAGTCAGTTTTCCATTGTATGTAACAATGAAATAATCAATTTATAAAGAAGAAAGGTTTTTTTTTGGCTCACAAGTTTGGAGATTCAGTCCATGACCAATTGGCCTCATTGCTTTGAGCCTATGGTGAGGTGGCATGTCATGGCAGGGAAGACATGGTGGAGCAAACTGCTCATCTCTTGGCCAGGACACAGAAAAGAGAGAGGAAGAGGACAAACCACAGATCCTCAACACCCTTTAAAGGTATGACTCTAATGACCTGAAACCTTCTACTAGGCCCCACCACTTAATGTTTCTGCCACCTCCCAATAGTACCAAGCCAAGAACCAAGACTTTAACACATGGACCTTTGAAGGACATACTGGATCCAAATTATGGCAAATAGGCTGTGAACTTCTCAACAGCAGAAATTCAATTTTTATTATCTTTCAATACCAACATCTAGGAAAGTCCCTGGGTGGTAATAAATTCTCAATGAAAAAGAAAAAATATTTTTATCATATAAGCTAAATTTATCTTCAGACTATACCAGAGATCCCTGATTCTTTAGTTAAGTGCACAGTTAAGTGCTATTATGGGTTGGACTATGTCTACCACAAATATGCTATTTTGGGCTATGGCCAAAGCCTCAGTAATTCAGAATGTGACCTTATTTGAATATAAGCTCTTTAGAGTGGTAATCAGATTAAAATGAAGTCATTAGAATAGGCCCTAATCCAATAAGACTGGTGTCCTTATAAAAGGGGGAATTTGGGGATTGATACATATACAGGAAGAATACCACAGACACGTGAAAACAACCATCTACACACCAAGGAGTGATGCCTGAAACAACTCCTTCCCTCCTGCTCCTAAAAAAGATATTGGACTTTCAATCTCCAGAACTGTTTAAAAAAAAAAAAAAAAAAAAAAAAAAACTTCTGTCATTTAAGCCATCCAGTCTGTGGCTATGGCAGCATATGAGAGCCCAAGAAAATATGAATATTTTGCTCTTTCATTTATTAATGCCAAAAAATGCAGTAAGCATGAGATAATTAAGGTCACTTGAAAAACTACTTAAGTAAAACATAGATAAATAAATAAATCTCACTGTTACTTAATTACTTAATTTAGCTTCAAGCCCATGGAAACTGCTACCTTCAAACCCCAAGTAAATTCTAGTTTTCTTTTATTTTTTAAGACAAAGTTTAGGGCTGGAGTTGTGGTTCAGTGGTAGAGTGCTCGCCTAGCACATGCACAGCCCTGGGTTCGATCCTCTGCACCTGGTAAAAATAAATAAATAAAATAAAGGTATTGTGTCCAACTACAACTAAAAAATAAATATTAAAAAAAACAAAGGATATTATAGTCTGGACTCCATTTTCTGTGTAGTTTATCTGCGCTGAGGTATTGTTTTGGCTTGATAAATTCCACTGAAACCTCAAGGGGGATTATGCAAATAATTACAAATGTCAAAAGCAAATATTTGCTAAGGAATAGTATCTTAAGTCCCTTCTTTGTGCAAACATGGCATTTGGAAAGATTCATAAATGTTCTCATAACTCTATTTAGCAATTACAATTGGCATTGGCATTAAACTTTTCACATCGTGTTTCACCTTCAGGAAATAATAGATTCCTTTCTCTATTCAGAAAGTTCATCTCATCCTGTCTCTAGCCCTTTAATTTAAACAATGCATGAAAAACAAACCCAGCTTCCTTATTGGCTTGTGAATGGCAAGCATGCCACTTATACATTGTGCCTTTCATTCTCCAGTGGGGAGAGAGAATGGAAGAAGAGAAAAAATTCTCAGGTGTCAGTGAGCACATAAAAGTGGGCTGCAGTATTGCTTCCACCACCCAGACAAGCATCAGATTAAGGATAGACATGGCTGCTGAGAGCTCAACAACACTCCTGCTGGCTGTCCTTGTCCTGGGCATCTTTGGTAAGCCAACTATGATGATTTTCTTTTCCTTTTGGTTACTGAAAAAGACATAGAAGAGATTCCAATTCTAATGAGCTTGTATTGGGCATTAAACAAAACATAGAAACTGTAAAAGTAAAGCTTAAGTAAGCATAAATTTAGATTGCAGAGTGTCACAAACTTCTTATTGAGTTAAATAAAAATATCTGTTTAACTCCCCAGAAATATCTGACTTTAAGTCTATGCTTTTTCTTTTTAGATATGATAGCAGAAGCATTACTGCAAATAGGTTTAGGGTATTTGTTGTAATAATGGTGTGCAGATAGAAATGCTACCCTCAATTGATAAAATTCACATACAATCTTTATGCTTAGAACTTTTTGTAAAAGTGAATCAGGTAATTTTACCATTAAATGTGTTATCTTATTGATGATGCATACTTCAAAGCAATGAACCAATGGTCTAGTGTATCTACCAATTTCTCAAATGTAGTAGATGCTCAATAAGTGATCTCTGAACATGATATCCAATGATTAGGTTTGTGTGATTGCCTTCCTAAATATTTATCAGTACTGAATTTGTGCATCCAATTGATCTGCTGCATTGATTTCAAATTTCAAATAAAGAATTAAGGGTCACAGCTGTATTTATTTTCACTGTTTTTTTTTTTTTTTTTATTCTTTTCTCACACAGCTCATCCCTGTAAGGCTCAAGAGTTACGATGTCAGTGTATTCAGACACATTCTGACTTTATTTCTCCGCAATTCATTGAAACATTACAGTTGATACCCGAGGGTGCTCAATGCAGCAGAAAAGAAATCATGTAAGTAGTGAGGATGTGGGGGACTATGGAAGCTCCAGCATTGGTGTTTTCAAAGAGGGCATTTCCTTATAAAATGTGCTAGATTGAGAGTATAGGGGACCAAGGTCCTGGGTTGTTATTCCCTCACAGACTAGGAAGATAAATGTGTAATTGTCTAGTATTCATGCATTCATTCTTTTTTTTTTTTTTTTTTTTTGTACCAGGGATTGAACTCAGGGGCACTTGACCACTGGGCCACATCCCCAGCCCTTTTTTGTATTTTATTTAGAGACAGGGTCTCACTGAGTTGCTAAGTGCCTTGCCATTGCTGAGGCTGGCTTTGAACTCGCAATCCTCCTGCCTCAGCCTCCCAAGTGCTGGGATTACAGGTGTGTGCCACCTCACCCAGCTTATGCTCTCATTCCTGAAAACATCATGGACCCTCTCCGGAAAAAAAATATAGGAGTTATCTCAAATGGGATCACAGGGTATGAATTCTTCTTGAAGAACTTAGCTTTGAAATCAATGAACAAGTATGATAAGCAACGATACTCAGCCATGAGTAAGGATAAGTGGGACATTAATTCATCATCAAGAAATCTATTATACACTTGGATATACAAATAACTTCAATATGGCTTAATGGTTTTTGTGATAATCTTTCTGGGGCATCAACCTACAAACATAGAGCTGGGAGACTTTGGGGAATACATCTGCATTTCATTAAAACTTTTTTTAAGATTGTGAAGTATATTTGCATACTGATTCAATCATTCATTGCTGACTCAACAATTACCACAATTTTGTGTGGAATAAACACATTTGTCATCTCACAGTAGTTGGGGGGTGGGGTGGGCTGGGTTCTCTGCTTGGAGTTTCATAAAGTTAACACCAAGGTGTCAGCTGGACTGACATCTCATCTGGATGCTCCAGGTAAGAATCCACTTCTAACTCCAATTGCTGGTAGAATTCAACTTTTTGAAGTTGTAGAACTGAGGTACACATATTGTTGTTGGTTGTTCATCTGGAGTCACTCTCAACTCCTGCAGGCTGCTCTCAGGTCCTTCCATGTGTCCCCCTCCACATAAGCAGTGAAAATGTGCCTCACATTGTACCTCTTCCAATTTCCTCTTCTGCTACCAGAGAATATTTACTACTCTTAGGGCACATGCCATTATTTTAGGGTCCCTAGAATAACAATTCTTTGTATCAATTTAATCGGATAATTAGAAACCACAATTCAAATCCTTTTTACCTTGTAACATAATATAATTGTGAGTGTAGTATCTCATCATATTCTCATACCCAGGCTTATGGATGGGAAGCTTAGTGGGCCTTCTTAGGATTCTGCCTGCTAAAAATATAAAAGAACCTATGAATATATATGGGTACCTTTTGAAGAGCAGTTATAAAATAAACTCCCACTTATGTACTACCCAGGCTAAAATATAGAACATAATAGCATGTCAGCCGTCACCATGTATGAACTTCCTGTTACAGGCCAAGTGGTACTTCCCTTTCCAATACCCAAGCTGAAGCTCTAACCCCCAGAACTCCAGAATGTGACTGTCAACATAAGTTCTTTACAGAGGTAGTCATGTTAAAGCAAGGTCATTAGGGTGGGATCTAACCCAATATAACAGGTGTCCTTATAAAAAGAGGAGATCAGGACACAGAGAACACATGGGCCAAGGGTTACCACAGAAAGACATGGTGAGAACATAGCCATCTGCAAGCCAGAGAGAGACTTCAGGAGAAAGCAAACCTGCCAGCACCTTAATCATGGACTTCCAGTCTTCAGAATTGTGAGCCACCCATTCGGAGGCATTGCATGACAGTCACAACAAACCAATATCCTTCCCAAATCATATACCCATCACCTTCCAAGAATTAACCACTATTTTGAATTGTGTCGCTTCTCACTTTTATTTATAGTTTTACCAAGTAGGTATGAAACTTACAACAATTAATGTTTATTTTGCCTCTTTTGAATTTCAGGTCAATGAAATTATGCTACATATATTCTGTAACTTGCTTCCATCATTTAACTTCATATTTTGCAATTCATTCATTTTAATGTGTTTATCTATCATTTATTCAATTTAAGTGATATATTCCATTATAGCAATACTAAATAAATAAGTATAAAATGTGTTTATCTGATATGCTCTTGGCACACATTTGGGTTCCTTCCAGATTTTTGCTTTTAAAACCGTTCTTTGTTTCCTAGTTCATGGATATGAAAGTTCCTTAAATTTTCATAGAAATTCAGTAGAAATAACCTATTTTATTTAGAGTTTGTACATATTCAATTTTGCTAGTTAATGATACACTGTATTACAAAGTAATACCAATTCACTCTTCTTTCTGGATAAAATCATCTGTTGCTCTATATACTGGCTAATAGCTGCTATTGTCAATCTGATGGAAATGTAATGGTATCATGTTGTTCTTTTAATCTGCATTTTTCTATTATAAATGGGAGTGGATAATTTATCATGTTTGTGAGCATTTATGTTCTTCCTTTTATGAAATTTCTGTATGTTTCTTCTTTTTCCAATTTGTATGTTACCTTTTCCCTTCTAACTCACAGGGATTCTTCATGTACTCTGCATACTAATCCATGTCAGTTTTATGGATAGAAAACCTCATTTTCCAATTTTTGGTTCATATTTTAATTCTTTCTATAGTGTCTTCAGTGAATACAATTTTGCATTTTTACTATACTTGAGTTTAGCAATACACTCTCTTCTGGTTAGCATTTTTAATGTCATGTTTCAAAAAATACTTCATGGATTTCACAGAAATATTCCTTTATATAATGACCTGAAATACTTTAGTAGTTTTATTTGTGTTTAAGACTTGAATCCACCTTTAATTTATTTCTGTATATATGATGTGAGGAAATTATCCAGTTTTATGTTACCTTTTTCATATGGATCATAAATTAACCCAGTGCTATTTATTAAGATGCCATCATTTCCCCATTGATCTGCAATGCCACTTCTGCCATAAATTGAGTCTCCTTTAAGTAGAGGGATTGTTCTGACCCTTTATCTGCCTTACTGATCATTTTGTCTATACCTATATGCAGCATTCCTTATTAACATTTTATAATAACTGACATCTAGAATGGACAATCAATCCATCTTTTCTTCCAAGACGGGCTTACTTCTTATTGGACTTCTGTTCTTTCATGTAAATTTTTTTTTTTTTTTTTTTTTTTTTTTTTTTTTTTTTTTTGGTACCAGGGATTCTACTCAGGGGCACTCAACTACTGGGCCACATCCCCAGCCCTTTTTTGTATTTTATTAGAGACAGGGTCTCACTGAGTTGCTAAGTGCCTCGCCATTGCTGAGGCTGGCTTTGAAATCGGGATCCTCCTGCCTCAGCCTCCCAAAGTGCTGGGATTACAGGCATGCGCCACCGCGCCTGGCTTCATATAACTTTTAAAAGCAGCTTGAAAATTGCACTAAATTAAATCATAATTTGAATAGAATTTCTTCAAAACCATAGACTCAGAATTATTGAGATCTTTATGGTACTAAAATTTCTGTTTCAAGAAAATGTACTTGCTCCCAATTTATTGAGGACTTCTTTACTGTTCTTAAGATTTTATTATTTCCCCCATACAGACTCTTTGTACCTTTTTTTTTAATTAAAAAAATCTTATTTCTAGATACTTTGTATTGTTTGGTGCTATTATAACAGGCATCTTAATAAAATTTTATATTCCAGCTGTTAGTGTTTAGACATTTGTATTGACTTTGTAATCATCAACCTTATACTTATTCATAGCATCTCAGAATAATGGCAGTTTAGCTCCTTTTTTGAAAAATCTTAGGACATTTATTTATCTTTCTTGCTTTGCTCAGATGGTTGTACTGAAAGTAGACACCTCTGGTTTGTTCCTGCGTTTAAAGGAATACTTTTAATTTTTTACCATTGTGCATGATATATGAGAGTTATTCCTTGTTTGGTAATTTGCTAAGGGTTTATTATTATCATTATATTTCACAATTGAATATTATGTCATGCTATTTTCTTAAACATTGGAATGTACACCCTTGGCTCAGAGTGTGATACGATGATATAGTCCTTATATAATAATCTTTAAAGGGGTACTGGAGATATTGGTGGAGCTTTGTGGTTCTTGTAGTACACCTGAAAACCACAGAATTAATTTAAATAAGAAATTCATGCTTTCCCTGTTCAATTTTTTAAAAAAGGCTTTAATGAGTTCCTGATGAAATCAGAGAGATACAACAATAAAGAATACATAATAACTGATTGACAACTGTTAGCCTAGAAGATATTATGTTAAAGTATATTTCTCAGAGTCTAGCACTATCCCTAGTACATTTTAAGTCCAAAAAAAAATGTTTGTGGATTGGTTGACACCTGAAAAAACTGTAAAACAGATATTATTCTTTCATTTTTTAAAAAATTGGTAATGCACATTGATATAACTAAAAGTCATATTCTAATAATCTGATTAAGGTGGTTTGAGAAATCTAGGTGTTCATTTTAAGTATATGCATTTCATGTTGTAGAAATTATAATTAATATATTTAACACATTATTATATTAAATATAGTTGTTGTTCAACCAAAACACTTTTTTTTTTTTTTTTAATTTTCAGAGTCACACTGAAAAACGGGCAATTAGTTTGTTTGGATCCTGAGGCCAAATGGGTAAAGGCTCTTCTTGAAAAGGTACAGTTAAGTCCAAGAGTGCTCACATTCATATTCTCTCATTTTTATATTAATTACAGACATGTTTAGAAATATATAAAGATGGTTATAGATTAGAATAAAGCTACAAGATTAGAATAAGTCCATTCCAGAGAAACCAAAAGAATAGTTAGTCCCCAGAATAGTAGTATTCATATTACCAGGAAACTTGTAAGGAAAATTTGCAGGACTCGCCTCACACCTACTGAATCAGAAACTCTGAGGGTGAACCCAAAAATCTATGTTTTAACAAAGTTTCCAGGTGTTTCTGATAACTCTCAAGTTGAGAACCCCTAGTTCACATCTTCTATTTAATATGATATCCAGGGTTACCTGTTACAAATAACCTTGTTGAACATAAAAGTAATATAAAATTGCTATCATCTACCTGTCTTATGCAGATCAACTAGGTAAGCTATTGGCTTATTTGCTGAAAGAAATTTTAAAAAGAAATGCTTCCCCTTTAGAAAAAATATGGCCATTTATTGCTCCACAACATTTCTACAAATTAAGCACCAAATAGTATTTGCAAATTGGTGAATGGAGAAAAGATAATGAGCACAGGCAAGTGATAATATGTGTGTATTTGCAATAACTTCTTTAAAAAATAAAACAAAACAATACTTAGATTTTTTCAGCCATACTCGTAGATACAAGTGAAGGGTTGACCACTTAGAAAACAAGTTCTGGGGTTTTTTCATTAGAAAATGAAGGGGATTTGGAGCCTATGATTCACATATGGGTCACCTTGGTGGTAGAGTAGTGTAACACAATGGGAAAAGCTGTGGTTTAGATTACCAGATTTATTAGATATAAATTACATCATTCTGGATAATTAGCACCAGAGACTCACATGCTTTCATTTGTTCTCACATTGGTTCATTATGGGAGAAAAAGGCATGTAAAATATTTCATTGTGGTTCTTGTTAATGTTCAACTGACCGACTAAAAGTGCTTTATTTTTCATTTCTTTTGCTTAGCTTTTTGAATTCTTTTTTTTTTTAACAGAAATCTTTATTAAAAGGGCCCACATGTGGGTTATCTTGTGTATCTGTATAGTTACATGCCTCTCTGTTTCTATCGTAGATCTCTTAACTGATGCCACACAAGAAACACCACATTCAATGATTAATAGGAGCCCTTTGTATCATCATGAGCTTGGACATACTCCAGAACGTTCTCTGAAGGTGGTTCCATCTTTATTCTAATTAAAGACTGGAATGAACGCCTTTATCTACTTATTCTGGAGACCTAAATGTTGCTTTCAGGAAGGTGACTGGCTGCTTGTAAGTGAAGTAATGGGAAGTACAGTACAAAACTTCTATTACATAGGAAAGATAAGTCCCAAATCTCATAGAGTAGGCGAGGAGTTTCCCTGTCAGACTCAGTTATCTTTCTAGATCCCACCTCCTCCATTGCTGTTCCCTACTAACCTTATTGTCCATTAACTTCCTAGCAGACTCTATCAGTTTAATGTTGTTTCCTTTCTATGTTTCTACCCCATACTTTGATATTACACTTAATGACATCATATGATTTTTTTTTTTTTTTATCCACCCTGGTCTCTTGATTGCTTAACCTTTTGACTTCCAATGGCCTTCACTTCAACCTCACTGTAGGAGGAACCTGAAACCTTGGATCACAGTATAAAGCAGAATTGCTTTATCTCTAGTGTCCAAAAACACTTCTTTCAGAGGAATTTTTGATTCATCATAAGATCTGAAATAAAATAAAAATATATTTGAGACAGGATTGGGGCATGATCAAATGTATAAGAGAATTATCTTAAATTTTAAGAATTTACTTTGAAATAAAGCAAACCTAATGAATAACATTGATCAAAAGTAGAAGTGACTCATGGTAGGAAACTAAAGTCATCATGAAAGGGAGGAAGAGAAGAAATTTAAAACTATCTAGATTCCAGGAAGATCATGAGGATGTTGCCCAGAAAGGTGAGGTGGGAAACAGAGCTGAGCCATGTTCTGGCCATTTAACTTCTTCCTAGTAGATTTTCTGCATATGCAGCAGCTTCAAATAATGAGTGGATAAACATCAACTTTTTTGCTTTCCATTTCAAAGAAGAATGTATTTACAGCTGAGTGATTTTCTCATGGAGCCAAAGCAGGATGCCATCTCAAAAGTAGACTGTTCACAGGCACTGGGGTTCTCCAGACTTTCTCTTGTTAGGTTTTGTGTCTGCCCTTTTCTGACAACATGAGAATCAATCCTAGTGTTGACATTTTAATCCCACATTAGAAAAGAAGGCATGGTTGTGGATCTTTGCAAGGCAGAATATTATAACAAAGATCCTTGTATAAAATCAGAACCTTTAACAGGAACACATCTACTAAAGAACACAGATTTATAATAAGGCAGCTCATCTGCCTCACCATAATAAACGTTTATGTCTTCACAAAGGGTCTACTCTTAGGCAGCTTGGGATTCCTTTATAACACCTGTGTGGTCTCGGAACTGCTTGGGAGAATAAAGGGGGCCATATAAATGCTTGAAAAAAAAATAAAATTAAACCTGCCTTAAGGGCAGACCTGCAACATGGACCTCATAGGATTCTTAAAAGTGAAACCATGCTGAAGATAAGTTCATAGTCCGAAGTCATAAAGTTGTCAAGGAACCATCTACCATAAATAGAAGTCAAAACCCACAATAAACAGATCTCTAAAATGTAAAGGGTTAACATCAACAAAGGAGTCCATTATAAATAGGTTTCAAATTAGACACCAAAGAATAAATTGAAACACAAGAAATTAATAAGATACAAGAAGACCAAGTAGACTTTGGGGGAAAAGCCCAAGCAGATAACAGGTAAAGGAATAACAAATTAAGGGGAGAGGGAACCTCTAGAAATAAACACAATATTACATTTTGGGGTCTTTATGTAGTGCTGGAGATTGAACCCAAGACCTAATACATGCTAGGCAAGTGCTCTACTACTGAGCTACCTTGCCAGCTCTAAAAATATACTTGTACAAGGTAAAAGTTCATAGAATGGCTTAATTGGTAGATTTGATTAAACTAGAAATATAAGTAAATTATCTAGGATGCAGCACAGAGATAAAAATATAGCATATGCAAAAAGGAGGTAAGAGACTTGCAGAATGATATGAGAATATCTATTGTACTCCTGACTGTACAAAGAAAGAGAAAGGGATCATATGTAGAAGGTTAATGACTGAGAATTTCCTGGGACAGATGAACTTTCCAATTCAGGGAGATCAATAGATTCTAAGCAGAACAGAAAAGTAAAGTTAGCACTTTAGTGACACCATATTGAACCTGGGAGATCCAAATGTCAGAGAAGACCTTAGGATGAAAAGCACAACTTACCATGTGGCAAGTACACTTGAAGAAGAATTCCAGGAAAGATAAAACCTGTGCCAGTTCCCTGGAAAAAACATTATTTTTTCTACAATGGAATTGCTCTGTATGAATTAGTAGTCAAATAATTTAAAATTTTGCTTTTTGTTTTTTTTTTGGTTTAGGACTGTAATGAAGAATTAAAATCACCAAATGTGGTATATATAACATATCTAAATTTGGGGTGGTTTCTAAAGGAAACTAGTACTGAAAATAGCAGGGTTAGTTATGTATTAACTTATAGATTAATTTTACTAGTAATGTTTGTGGTCCAAAGTCTATATACCTAATGACTCATACTGTTAACATTTCTTGCTATGGCTTTTCTCTCTAGGTTCAAAGAGTTGTTATTAAACTGTAAACTTCTGAACACATTGAGAAGAGTAAACCTTTCTTATTGCAATCCCATCCCCCCATCTTGATATGTTAATATGGGAAAGTGGTAAAAATTAATAGTTAGAAGAGGTTTGGCTCACACAAACCCTAGTCCTTCTAGTTATAAATTAAGTGTCTCCAGGCAAGTAACTAAGACTCAGACTGCTTCTGTGAAGTGTCAACACTTCACAGAATATCTACTTTATTGAAGTTGATTGAAAAGACTGAAGAAGAAATGTCTTTCACCAATTTATGATCTAGAAGTCAATCAAATTCCTTACAGTCTTTCTAAAAGTACTATTCCATTTCTTGGCCTAAAGCTCTTGTTCATACTGAGCCCTCTACTCTGATGGGTTCTCCTTGCCCTGCCCCCTAATCCTTCATCTCATCTAATATTTTAAGATCTAAAGAAAGACTTTGTCACTAAATCCATGATGCTTTCCCAGACCCCTCAAAACTAGGGTGTCTATTTCTCATCTACATAAACTGCCAAAATTGTAGTTGTTTCGTATTTAACCTCATTTCATAGAAGGAGCTTTTGAGTCAACAAAAATTTAAATGACTTGCCAAAGTTAAAAACCAGTTAGTGGCAGTGCCAAGGCAAGAAGCCAAGAGTCCTGATTTTTATCCCCAGGCATTTCCCCTACTTCTGCTTCAGTTAGCCAGGCAAGTCCCAGCCTGGTTACACCAAACCTCTGTGGGATGTTAAGACATAAAATCTGCAGAAAGAGACCCTCTGCATATTTCTGGGTGAGGTACATTTCTTCCCCATGATATGGGAATTAACTTCTCGGGCTGACTAACACATCCTGAATGCCACTCTCTGCCAGTGCTCCCAGTCTCCTTTCACTGGATCACCAGGTGCCATAAACTTGGTCCATACTGAGACCTGTCTCTTTTTCCTTTGAGTGCCAACAGTAATGTGTCATTATTTTAATAAAGCCAATCTCCTTCCAGAACTCACCATTCACACAGGATGCTTCTCTTCCCTTGAGCCTCATTTATTGTATGTCACTGATTAAGAACTACCCCCACGATCTCTCACTCCCACCCCTGTGCAAACATACATTTGCCCATATCTATACCCAACCTCATGGATCAGAAAGCTCAAGGAAAAAGAGATATCATTAATTATCCTCCCCAAACCTGCTACTCTTCTTTTTTTATTTTTTTCCTTTCACATTTTATTATACTACCATTCTCCCAGTTGCCTAAACCAGGGACCTAGGGTCATTACAAACTGAATTTCTCTGTTCCACATGAAACCAGCTGTAAGTCCTACCATTTCTACCCCTTACGAAACCTCACTTATCCCTCCTCCATCTTCTGCCACAGCACTTGTTCTGGTCTTCTCCAAATTTCATCTATACCACTGAAATAACCTCTTAACTAGTCTCCCTGACTCCAGTCTTCCCCTATTTAATCACTGCAAAGTGATTATTTTAAAATTCATATCTCACAAGATCACTCTCCTGCTTGGATTCTTCATCTATGAGATAGTCTACTAGGGTCAGAATGTTCATGTCCCTCCAAAATTCATATGTTGAAGCCTAATCACCAAAATGGTGATATTATCAGATAAGGTTGATTGAGAGAAGATTGGATTATGAGGGCAGAGTCCTTATAAGTGAGATTAATGCTCTTATGAAAAATGTTCCAGAGAGACATCTTGCCTCATGCACTATGTGAGGACAGAGTGAGAGGGTGCCATCTATGCCCAATAGGCAGGCCCTCATCAGACATTGACTCTTCCTTGATCTTGGTCTCCCTAGCCTCAATGCTGCTAAATGAGTTTTTGTTGTTTATAAAACTACCTAGTTTGTTGGATTCACCCTGAATGAACTAGGACACAGGCCAATAATTTAAAAAGATCATCATTCAGATCCTTCATGAAGAGAGTGTGTGTGTGTGTGTGTGTGTGTGTGTGTGTGTGTGTGTGTTTTTGCTGAGGATCAAACCAGGGACCTAATTAGGCAAACACATTACCATGAGCCACATACCCAGCCCTTGTTTTTCTTGATATTTGCCTGAAAACACTTTGGATAGGCCCAGATTTAATGGAGTCTTCTTGAAAGCCAATTAATTATGATAATCCTGAGGCTGCCTGGTTCAAAAAGATCCTCTCACATCATTTTTCTCAATATGCTCTTTCTTACCAATAGGCCAAAATTTACAACAGCAAATAACTGCATTATTATATTTATTCAGAGAAAACATGTTTGTGGTAAAAATTCAAACAGTGTAAGGGATTATACAATTAAAAAAGAAAGAAACATTTTTCCTTTTATTGCCAAAACCTCAGTTGTCTGGTTTCCATTACTTAGGAATAATGACTTTTATTAATTTTGGTGGGTGTTTTTTTCCAGAAATGGTCTCTGTATGCACAAGTGTATTTGTTGACACATAGGGGCATTGTTTCATTTCAGCGGATCTGTTACTTATTTTGCCAAGATAGGAAGTGGGGGCATAATATTTTTTTTAAAGATCTATTTTTAAAAAATATTTATTTATCTGTTTTAGTTGTACACAATTCCTTTATTCTTACATGGTGCTGAGGATTGAACCCTGGCCGCGCAAGTGCTCTACCACTGAGCCACAACCCTAGCCCAGGGGCAGAATATTTTATTGTAGGACCTACAACTGTTCAACAGGTTCATTCTGGTGGACATGTGGGTATTTCCAGATCAATCTTTCCTTTTTTATTTCCTTCCTTCCTTCTCCCTTTCTTCCTTCCTTTCTTCCTTCCTTCTTGCCTTCCTTCCTGCCTTTTTTTCCTTTTTAAAACAAAACTAATTTTTAGTGAACATTTATATATTCGATTATTTGCTTTCATGCGTGTAAGTGTATCTGGGGGGGGCAACTTTACACAACAGGAATTTCTGTGTCAGTACATAAATTTTACAATTTGGTAAATACTGTCAAAACATTTCAAAAGAATTTGTGCCAAACTGCCTCTATTAGTGTATAAACATGCCTGTTTGCCAGTGATAATGATGTGTATCAAACTTTTTAATTTTTACCTGGCTGATAATTGACAATTATTAACTCATTGTTTGAGTCTGTATTCTCTAATTATGAGTATTATAGGTCTTCTTTTTGTGTATTTGCAATCATTTGCATTTTTCTTTCTTGGAAATTTTTCTAGGGATTATCAATCTTTTGTCATGTATTTGTAAAATTTATATATTAAGAAATAAGCATGTTTCTGCTTAACAAATTGCAAAATATTTACTTTGTACTTTTCACTTTTATTTTATTTTTCTCCCAATGAAAAGAATTATTTTTAGGCAAAGTAATTCACTGGATTTTTCCTTCATGGCATTTGGAGTTTATATTTTGTTTCTATAGCATTTCCTCATTCCAAAACTCATTTAGATTTAATGTTTGATCCATTGGAATTAACTTTGGAGACAGATAAGGTTTATTTTTTCCCTCAAATCATTCACCATTTTCCCCAATTCCATTCACTTGCTCATTCCTTTCTCCTCATTGGTTTTAAACACTTCCTGTAGCATGTGTTTAATTTCCGTGTGAATTTAATTTCCAACTCTCTAGTGTAGCCTGCTGATATCTTAGCTGCCATCAGAATTTTTAAATTGCTACACCTTTCCATGCTTTGGCACCTGGTGGTGCTGATTCATTTTTAAAGATTTCCTTCTTCTCGTCTAAGAATCAGGTACATCTTTCCCTTAATTCAGGCGTGTGTATGTTTACATGTGTGGGGGCACATATATGCCTTAATGTCATTTTACAGTTTTCCTCATTAAACCTTCACCATTTCTTAGTTTATTCCTACATGATTTTTGCTTTAGTTGTAATTCATATTTGTTATGGTTTAGATCTGAAATGTCCCCCAAAAGCTCATGTGTTGAAGCTTTGGTTTCCAATGCAGCAATGTCCAGAGGTACAGTTTTTGGGGAAATGATCAGATCATGTGATCTCTAACCACATCAGTGGATTAATTCATTTAATGCATTAATAATTTGAAAGAACTACCTGGAAGTGGTAGAAACTATAGGCAGGTGGGACATGATTGGAGGGAGTACTTCATTGAGGGTGTGGCCTTTGGGGATTTATCTTGTCCTAGGCCCCTTCCTCTCACCCTCTTTGCTTCCCAGCTGCCATGAGCTAAGAAGATTTCATCTACCACACCTTTCCACCATGATGTTTCTACCTTAGAGCCAGCAGATCAGGGACTGAAACCTCTGAAACCATGAGCCAAAATAAATCATTTTTCCTTTAAGTTTTTCTCAGGTATTTGCCCCAGCAGTAAAATACTGACTAATACACTATGACTGGAAATAGGATCTTTTATTCTGTTAAACCTGTATTATTCTATTGCTTTCCTATAAGACAGCTCTTGATGTATGCATATTCACTCAAGAATCATGAGCTGACTAAACTTCTAAATTGCGTCAAATTGATTAACTTGATTATTTTCAGTTGTCTGATTGTGTAATCATACCAGTACCTCATAACAATTTTTGTTTCTTTCTCATGTTTTTATAGCTTGCTTCTTTTCTCAGAAAAAAATGTTGATAGTATTCCAGAAGAGTGTCATATGATATTGGTGACTATAAGCATTCTTAATCGTATCCAGTCCTTTAATGAGACTCTGAGAGTTTTACCGTTAAGCATGATTCTGGCTTTGGTTGACATTAATATTTTTGAAATAAGATTAAAATGTATGCATTGGGAAAACTACTCCTCTACTTTTAAGTACAGGCAAATACTTACCTCTGTTCAGCGTAGAGGGATTATTTTGTTTTGTAACAGTATGTCAGGCATGCTCAACACAGATCTTTGTTTTTCCTCTTAAGAGTCAGTTGCTAACAGGGAGAAGGAATTTTTTTTTTTTCTTTTGGTACCGGGGATTCAACTTCAACTCAGGGGCACTTGACCCCTGGGCCACATCCCTAGCCCTTTTTTTTTGTATTTTATTAGAGACAGGGCCTCACTGAGTTGCTAAGTGCCTCGCCATTGCTGAGGCTGGCTTTGAACTCGAGATCCTCCTGCCTCAGCCACCCAAGTGCTGGGATTACAGGCATGTGCCACCATGCCCAGCAAGAAGGAATTTTTTATGCCAAAACTCTTATCAGGCATCCATCTAGCTCTCCTACTCTACATGGACCAGACCTCCTGTCCTGCATTACTAAAGTCTTGCTGGGTGTGGTTTTCTAGTTGTGACTTTCAATATATGGCTCCATTTGGCTTTCTCATCAAGCCATATCTTTCAAAGTACTCCTTAGAAATAATGAACATATAGTTTTGTCTATATTCCATTCCTCTGCCTTTTTTCTTAATTGTTCAGGATGATTTATTAGATCTTCTCAAAGGCCCCAACAGTTAGAGGTCCAATTACATGTTTATTAAGAGTGTAAAGTCTCTGATGAAAGTTGGATCTTATTAAATACCTTTGCAGCATTTATTAGATATAATTTAAATTCTTTTTTCTACTATTTTCATTTGTTGATATCATGTCAGTGCTTTTGAAATCATAATTTCATTCAATCATAAGAAATCAAATGTTTATGAATTAATAGTAACAGCATTACCACAAAAACAATGGTAATATTTACTATTCTCATCATACTGTCTTACTATTTATGATTCTTAAAATTTAGTACTTTTTAGAATTATGGATATTATTGGGGAATATGATTCCTATTCAGGTTTTAAATGCTAAAATGATTTTAATTTTGACTAAATACAGTATCAGAAAGTATATTATGAAAGCAATCAATATCATAGTTTTTTATATATAAAAAAAACAAAGTATAGTTTTAAGATGTACAATATCCTGGTGGAGAATAAAGAAGATATCAGCACTCAAATGTATGAGAATATACAATCCCTGACACATATATTGATGAGTAGGTTCAGATTAAGACCTTAATCTTTGTGTTCTAAATGTAACCCTAGGATACCTCTTCCAAGGACTTAAATGGAGATTAAATGTACATTTTTAATTAATTTGAATGCAGCACCATATAGTGACGACCTTACAGTGGGGACTAGAAGGTATGGATTTAAAGGATTTTATGGATGAGAAAATTTTGCAAATAATTTGAGGAATTTGTGGGCATAGATGTTAGAGACAATGAGATCTGGGTTTGAACACTAGCTTTAGAAGATATTAGTTGTGTGACCTTGAAAACATTACCTAAAATCTCTGAGACTCATTTTCTTCCTTTGTAAAATGAGAAGAAAAATAGTAATCACCCAGCCACCACCACTACCAGGTTGCTAATGGGAATATATGTAAAGTCCTAAAATAGATCCCTGGCATGCAACAAGTTTTTAGTAAATGATAGCAATTACTAATACAATTGCCATTGTTTCTATAGTAGTGTTGCTGTTTCTTATCATATTACTCTTTTCAGTTATGACCTGTGCATCACTTATTTTTCTTATACTTTTAAGTTTCGATACTTACTAAACAAGTTTCACATTTTAGTATTTCCTATCTATCTCACTGCCTTCACCACTTAAACAGTAATACCTTACAGTTGTGTGGCAAGGTTGTACTAGAAAATAAGCTACAGTTTTCTTTTCCTAGGAGATCCAAATTAACCCTGATAATTCAACTTAATTCATCTTTTTATCTTTTAAAAAAAATCTTTTCCTAGCTTTCACTTCCTTAAAAATCTTTTAAATAGCAATGTATTGGAATCAAACAAAGGATGCTATCTTCCACCATCCACACATCCCCAAAATATATACTCTAAATTAGAACTGCTAGAAAACTGGCTTCCTGATGAATGGATCATTTAGATCATGTCTAAGTATAGTCAACATATGTTTTAAAGAACTTTTCAATCTGTAAATATAAAAGCAGTTTAGACTTTTTCTCCAGCCTTATTGAAGAATAATTGACAATATTGTACATATTCAAAGGTACTATGTGATTATTTGATATATGTATATGTTGTATAATGATTACTCAATAAATTGATCATAAAATCCATCATCATCTACAGTTCCCCTTTGTGAGTGTGTATATATGTGGGAGTTGGGTGAGAACACTTAATGAAGGAGCCTATAATCAAGGAGATAGCTAAAGATTGTGGTTAGCTGAGAGCCATAAAAGATGTTCTAGTTTCCACCTGATATTAATACATTATAAAGAATCTTTGTATGCCCGTGAACACTCTGTGACGCACCTGTAAGCTCGAACTATAAGCACTTGTCCTTGTTAAAGCTATATGTATATAACTGGGTGAGGTTGGTTAGTGTATGTGGGAAGAAGAAGAAGGTGGTGGTTGGAGTTAGAGCGTTTGGAGTGATTGCTGGAGCCGGAGAGAGAAGAAGAATAAAAGACCTTTTTTCATGTTCATCCTGCCTCCGAATTTTCCTGCGGTGTTCGTTGCTCCAAGCGGCTTCCGCTTCAGGCAGCAAAAAGTGGTGGCCTGTACGGGGAATTCGGCAGCCAGGTAAAAAAAAATTTAAAAAATGGGAGCGAATATAACAAAAAGTCAGTTTATAAAAGACATGAATGAAATTTTTGATATCGAGAACTCAGAGGATAGTGAGAAAAGTGAACAAGAAAGCATATCCTCTGACTCAGTTGAGACCAGCAAGGAGAGTAGTAATGTAAATTCAAAAGTAAGATCTGCAAAAGCCATCAAAAACTTAATAAAATTAGCTGAGGAGTATGTACTCTCCTTAGAAGCTGAAACTCAGGATACTAGTGAAAGTGATAATAGTAACAAGGAGCCAAACCATGAGAGTACGGTCTCCTCCACTGAGCCGGTTAGGAATTATGAAGCTAGTAGTGAAGAGGAATCAAAAAGCGATTCAAGGAGCACAGTCTCCAATAAAAAGAACAAAAAGAAATTAAAAAAGAGAAAAGACCATCAAATAGAGGAACCACTAGTGCCCTCTGCTCCTTCATGGATAGAATCCCTAAAAGAAACAATAAGGAGTATTGATCAGAGTTTATGTGCCCTTGAGGTAGAAACTGGTGGCCTTTCTGAGCGCTTATACACTCTCGAACAACATAGACCGCAGGAGCACCTAGAATTGCCAGTATTTCAAAATGAAGAGGGACAAAGGTATCACGAGTCCCTAGACTTTAAAACAATAAAGAATTTTAAAGAGGCGGTAATGACTTATGGGCCTCAAGCTCCATTCACATTAAGTATGATAGAGTCACTTAACACCCTAATCTTAGCCCCCTCAGATTGGAAAAGTCTATGCAGAGCGGTACTAAGTGGGGGACAATACCTAATCTGGAAAACTCAATTCCAGGAACTTTGTTCAGAAATAGCAAAGAGAAATGCTGCAGCAGGTATCCCTCAACGCAATATAGATATGCTCACAGGGGAAGGTCAGTTCGCTGAACTACAAAATCAGCTACAATACGATCCCGGTGTGTATGCCCAGATACACACAGCAGCTGTCAAAGCCTGGAAGACAATATCAGGCACAGGGGATCTGCAAGGCAGCCTATCAAAAGTTATACAAGGGCCTAATGAACCTTACGCTAATTTTGTAGATAGACTCTTAAAAACAACATCTAGAGTTTTTGGCAAAGTTGAGCAAGCTATGCCCCTAGTTATCCAATTAGCGTACGAGAACGCTAATAAATATTGCCAGGATGCAATAAGGCCGTGGAGAAGTAAAAAAGACTTATCAATTTACATCAGACTGTGTCAAAGACATTAACGAGGCTGTTATCACAGGCAATGTAATTGCTCCAGTGATGAAAAATTCCTCCCCTCAAAATTCCCAAAGGATTCAACCTAGAACAGGATATTCCAGACAAAATTATTATAATCAACCAAGATATACTAAGCAGTATCCCCCAAGGGTAATAAGATCAAATTCATACCACGCTCCAGGCCGATGCCCCAGGTGCAAAAACGGTATACATTGGGCCAATCAATGCCATTCCAGATATGATATATATGGAAATGATTTGTCCAGGATTTCAAAAAATGGGGAAAGGGGCCCAATGCCCCGGGGCCCACAAATGTACGAGGCACTAGAGGAGGAATGCCCTCAGATTCAGATGATTCCTCGTCACAATCCCTCCTACCCATTAACTCCCTTGTCAGAGGCACAAGAGGAAGTGCAGGATTAGATCTCTGTTCTACCGCCCGGATGGTCCTGACACCTGAAATGGGGGTTCAGCTGATTCCTACGGGAATCAGGGGACCTCTCCCCTCAGGAACTGTGGGACTAATCCTTGGGCGTAGTTCCAAGAGTTTATTAGACTTTAACGTTATACCAGGGTTATTGATTCAGATTATAATGGAGAGATTAAAATAATGCTAAGCACACACAGGGGCATCATCTCCATAAATCAAGGAGACAGAATCGCACAGCTGCTCCTCCTTCCCAGTCTCCATAATACTTTTAAAAGCATGCCACAAAATAGAAATAGCAGAGCATTCGGTTCCACTGGTTCAGGACCTATGGCTTTCTGGGTCCAGGATTGTTCACGGAGGCCTATGTGCAAAATAAAAATTCAAGGTATAGAGATGGAGGGGCTGATTGATACAAATCATTTCCATCATAAATCTACAACAATGGCCTAAGCACTGGCCTCTACAGAAAGCCTCAACCAGTTTAAGAGGCTTGGGATATAGTAATACCCCAGCACAAAGTGCTGTAATCTTAAATTGGGAGGATGGTGAAGGACACAAAGGATCATTCCAACCTTATGTATTAAACAGCTTGCCAGTTACCCTATGGGGAACAGATATTCTACATCAAATGGGGCTACACCTAGCAACCAAGCCTGCAGGTGTTAAGAATAAAAATCCTAATCATAATAAAAAAGATAAAAGACATTTTTTCTAGGGGCCACTGAGAAAACAATTTTAAAAATACCATGGCTCTCTAATAAGCCAGTTTGGGTCCCTCAGTGGCCCCTATCCAAAGAAAAATTGCAAGCGGCCCATCAATTAATTAAAGAACAATTAGAAGCAGGAAACATAGAGCCTTCCACCTCTCCCTGGAATTCTCCCATATTTATAATTAAGAAAAAATCGGGAAAATGGAGACTATTACAAGACCTAAGACAAATTAACAAAACAATGCAAATTATGGGCCCTACTCAACCTGGACTTCCTAATCCTGTAGCTATTCAAAAAAACTATTACCTTATAACTCTTGATATAAAGGACTGTTTCTTTTCCATTCCCCTACATCCTCTGGATGCCCCCAGGTTTGCTTTTTCAATTCCTTCTATCAATAATAATGGCCCTGATAAAAGATATCAATGGAAAGTATTGCCGCAGGGAATGGCAAATAGCCCTACAATGTGCCAACTATATGTGGACAGAGCTATACAGCCCATTAAAAACAAATATCAACACCTCATGTGTCTACACTACATGGACGATGTTTTAATAGCTCACCCTAATCAACAAATCTTATTTAACATATTTAGTGAAATAACAAAAAATTTTTAAAAATATGGATTATATATAGCAGAAGAAAAAGTTCAAAGCAGATCACCTATACTATATTTAGGCTTTAAAATCATGGATACTTTTGTTAAACCCCCCAAAATTCTAATAAGTAAAGAACATTTGACCACCCTCAATGATTTCCAAAAACTACTGGGAGACATTAATTGGCTTCGCCCTACACTAAGCCTCACTACTGGACAATTAAAACCTTTATTTGACATCCTTCGCAGGAACCCTGATCCATCCTCACCGTGAACATTAACTCCTGATGCCAGGAGAGCTCTAAAATTAGTAGAACAGGCCATTGAAAGATCCCATTGTGATAGATTTGATTTTGCTCAACCACTAATATTGATTATTATCCCTTCACAATATACACCCACAGGAGTATTTTGGCAACAGGGACCTATATTATGGATACATTTGCCTGTCTCTCCTAAAAGTACAATTGAGTCTTATACCTCCATGGTGGCTAAACTTATTCTCCAAGGACTTAAGACTTCTACTAAAATATTTGGAATTCATCCCGCTACTATTATTACTCCTTATTCATCGTCTCAGTTTGAATATTTGTGCTTCAATGATAATGATTGGGCTATAGCTAGATGCTCTACTTCTGCAAATTTTGACAATCATATTCCTAAATCTCCTATACTGTCCTTTTGTATCAATCATCCTATCATATTCCCACAGGTAATAAAAAATCAACCCATTCCTAAAGCATTTAATGTATTTACAGATGGGTCCTCTAATGGTACTACTACAGTATTCACTCAAAATGAAAAAAAATGATTTATATCACTAATCAAAAATCAGCTCAATTAGTGGAACTTGAAGCTATAATAATAGCTCTGGAAAATTTTAAAGAACAGCCTATGAATATTTTTTCAGACAGCCACTATATTGTACATGCTGTCCCTAAATTAGAGCTAGCAGGTCCAATAGCACCACATACTCCAGCTTTTAAATTGTTTTCTCAAATCCAAAATCTCCTATGGCAACGAAAAGAATCTTTATTTGTAGGTCACATAAGAGCTCACACTAATCTGCCTGGTCCTCTCCATGAAGGTAATCAAAAAGCTGATGCCCTCACTAAAACAATATTTATATTTACTACAGTACAACAAGCTACTTTATTTCATTCCCAGTTCCATGTTAACAGCATTACCTTAAGACAAAAATTTAAAATCACAAAAGAACAAGCTCGTAGAATTGTAAAAGAATGTCCATCTTGTGTAACACATTTGCCCAATCCACATTATGGGGTTAACCCACGAGGTTTAATACCCAATCATTTGTGGCAGATGGATGTCACTCATGAGCCAAGTTTTGGAAAATTACGATTTATTCATGTCACCATAGATACATGCTCAGGTATGTTTTTTGCTTCCTTACATTCCGGAGAAAAAGTTAAAGATGTTACATCTCATTGTCTGCAAGCTTTTGCTGCATTGGGCATCCCCAAAATGCTTAAAACAGATAATGGCCCTGCATATACATCCACATCCTTCAAACAATTTTGTACAAAATTTAACATTATCCACAAAACAGGTATCGCCTATAATCCTCAGGGACAAGGAATAATTGAAAGAGCAAATTGGACACTTAAAAATATGTTATCAAAGCAAAAAGATGGAAACTGGAAAAATCCTAAGGACAGATTGGCAGTTGCCCTGTTTACCCTAAATTTCTTAACTTTAGATTCTAATGGATATTCGGCTGGAGATAGACACTGGAACCCACACCAACAACATAAACCTTTGGTTTACTGGAAGGATGTTCTTTCAGGTACATGGAAGGGTCCAGACCCAGTATTAATTTGGGGGAGAGGATCTGTTTGTGTTTTTCCAAAGCACGAATCCTCTCCAATATGGATACGATCTAGATTGATAAAGCAGGTACAAAGTCAAAAGGATCAAGATGAAGTTATTGAGGAGTCTAGATTGAATAAACAAGTACAAAAATCAAGAGGACCAAAATGAAGGTATGAAGTGAGAGTCCTCCATTAAATTCACAACTTTAATTTCATTCTTCCCGGCCGGGACAAGAAGATCTCTCTTTAGTGTATACACAATTGTATTTTTTTTTCTTTTATATATGTCTTTATGTCTGTGCATTTGTCTAAATTTCATGTTAATGTGATGTCACAAATATATGTTCATATGTGCATCTGTCTAGTGTGACGTCACAAATAATTAAGCGCTTATGAAAAAAATAGATAGATATAGATCCAAATAACGTTAATTCATTTAAGCTTACAATATTCTAATTAGATAATCAGTATATAGAGATAGATAGATAGATATTCATATAAGTTCAGAGAATATTCTAATTAGATAATCAATTATAATGATAATCAATTTTGATTTATAGTTGTCTCCAGGACTTCTCTTCAGCTGTGAATATGTTTAATGTTGTATAACCTGATATTTTGGTGTTTTGACATAGGATCGTTTATTTGTTATTAACTTCATTTGTTTAATAGCTGATTAATTTGAATTATTTCAACAGGTATAGGATTGCTGTATATATAGAGACTCGAGGATTCCAGGTAACAAATTATTTTTCCAAAGTGCCTTTAGCTTTTCTTTATCTTTAATGCAGTAAACACCCTCAGTTTCTCTTTGATTATTTCTGAATGTGATATTTTGCCAGTTTATGTTTGTGGGAGCTTAAGCAGCAATGTGTGTGAGCAAAGATCAACTTTTATTTTCTACTCTAATAATTCTTTTTTTAGTTTGACAGCTCACCTTTTGATCTCAGTGCTGGAATAGCACTGCCTTTCCCTTAATAATGGATGCTTGAGTTTTTAGGTAGTGGGCCCTGAAGATTTGCCGGTGGAAATGTCTAGACATAAAAAAGACAGCTGGTGCTACAACTGCAGGGACCGCGGTCGCTGCAAGCATCCCTGCTGCTCAAGCATCAAACAACCTCACCAGCAGTGTGGCCTCTGCTCTGCATGCATGGGGCCTCCTGAATCTATGTGTTATAACTTATGGACATTTTGATTTTCCATTATTTTGGGACATTACAGGACAATGCCTTGCGGGTATTTGTCTAAGAGAACTCAGTGCATTACTTGATGAAACTAAGGGCAGCTGATTTGCTTAAAGAACTTGATACGCTATGGAAACTTGGCTCGTCAGTAGTAGGCTTGCCGCCTTAAAGCCGCAGCATCTCCTAAAAATTGGACGGCTGTTAGTCAACACACAGTCGATCCTGAAGGGCTCGATTGGATGGCTGGTTAGCCTATGATGGGTAAGATCCCCAGAAGGGGACAACCTAAGACACGGCACAGTCGCACGGGACAGTCTAATGTGGCCGGCACGTCAAGCTAAGCCAGGAGTCAGGACAGCCTCGATTCCCATGACGGGTAAGAATGTTGGTTGCACATGGACGTCCTAGAACATCCCCTCTTTTAAAACTAAAAGGGGGAAATGAAGGAGCCTATAATCAAGGAGATAGCTAAAGATTGCGGTTAGCTGAGAGCCATAAAAGATGTTCTAGTTTCCACCTGATATTAATACATTATTCAAAGAATCTTTGTATGCCCGTGAACACTCTGTGATGCACCTGTAAGCTCGAGCTATAAGCACTTGTCCTTGTTAAAGCTATATGTATATAACTGGGTGAGGTTGGTTAGTGTATGTGGGAAGAAGAAGAAGGTGGTGGTTGGAGTTAGAGCGTTTGGAGTGATTGCTGGAGCCGGAGAGAGAAGAAGAATAAAAGACCTTTTTTCATTTTCATCCTGCCTCCGAATTTTCCTGAGGTGTTCGTTGCTCCAAGCGGCTTCCGCTTCAGGCAGCAACAACTTAATATCTATTTTTTAGCAAATATTAAGTAAATAATGCAATATTATTAACTATAGTCACTATGCTGTATGTTAGATTCTCAGAACTTACTCATCTTACAACTGTTAGTTTGTACCATTTGGCCAACATCTTTCCATCCCCCACCCTTCACCCTCAGCCCCTGACAACTACCATTCTACTCTTTGCTTCTATAAATTTGGCTTTTTTAGATTCCACATATAAATGAAATCACACTGACTTATTTCACTTAGCATAATGTTCTTTAGGTTTATGTATTTTGTTACAAATGACAGTACTTCTTGTTTTTGTTTGAATAACTGTATGTATTATATATGTATATATACATATGTGTGTATACATATATTTATTTAGGCACACACATATTACATCACATTTTCTTTGTACATTTATTTATACATTCATCTATCAACTGAACAAAATTTAGGTTGTTTCAATATCTTGGCTGTTGTGAATAATATTAAAATGCACATGAGATTTTGACTTTTTGAGATACTGATTTAATTTCCTTTGGAAACTCATCCCAGAGTAGTATTGCTGGGTTATATAGTATTCTACTTTTTAATGTTTTTCCATACTGTTTTCTATAAAGGCTGTGCCAATTTATGTTCCCACCAACAAAGTTTCCCTTTTCTTTACATCCTTTTCAACTCTTACCATGTTTCATATTTTTGATAATAGTAATTTTAACAGGTGTAAGATAGTATCTATATTTTTTATTTGTTTCTCTGATAACTAATGTTAAGCACCTTTTCATATCCCTGTTGGTTATTTGTTGTTTTTCTATTTGTTCTTTTTAGATATACAGAACAATAGAGTGCTTGTTGGTTATTTGTACGTCTTCCATGGAAAAACATCTTTTCAAGTCCACTGACTGTTTTTTAGTTGGATTACTTGTTTTTTGCTATTAAAATATGAGTCCCGGGCTGGGGTTGTGGCTCAGTGGCAGAGCGCTCGCCTCGCACGTGCGCGGCCCGGGTTCGATCCTCAGCACCACGTAAACATAAATGCATTGCATTGTGTACAACTAAAGTAAATAAATAAATATTTTTTAAAAATATGAGCCCCTTACATATTTCAGATATGCTTACCAGGTGCACCATTTTCATTTATCCTTTCTTATTCTGTAGGCTGCCTTTTCATTTTCTCGATTGTTTCTTTTCTTGTTCAGAAACATTTTAGTTTGATGTAGTACCACTGTTTTTTTTTTTTTTTTGTTGTTGTTGTTGTTGTTTTGCTTTTGTTGCTTTGGGGACCATATCCCAAACAAACAAACAAACAAAACAAAACAAAACATAAATCATTGCCCAGAAAAAGGTATAGGAAGCTTCTGCTTATTTTCGTCTAGAAGTTTTATTGTTTCTGTCTTGCACTTAATTCTTTAATTAATCAATTTCTACTTAATTTTTGTAAATTTAAAGATTTTGGGCACTGGGGCTATGGCTCAGAGGTAGAGCTCATGTCTCACATGTGTGAGGCCCTGGGTTCAATCCTCAACACCACATAAATAAAATAAAGGTATTCTGTCCACCTACAACTAAAAATAATATTTAAAAAAAAAGATTTTGTATATGGCCCAATTTAATTCTTTTGCATGTGGATATTTAATTTTCATAGTACTATTTATTGAACGTACTATCTTTTTCTTTATTCTTTTTCATTACTTTTTTTTACTTTTTTTTGTTTTTGTTTTTGTTTTTGTTTTTGTTTTATTTCTTTGTCTGGCTAACTCAAAAAGACCTGTCTTTGAGTTACTGATTCTTCTTCTGTATGATTAAGTTGGCTATTGATGTTTTCTGTTATATTTCCTACCTTTGTCATTGTATTCGTCAATTTGGGGATTCTTTTTTTTATGGTTTCTATTTTATTAAATTTCTAATTTTGTTCACACAAACATTTTCCTGATTTTGTTTAGTTGTTTGTGTTCTCTTGTATTGCTTTGAGCTTCTTCAAGATGATGATTATATTTTGAATCCTTGTCATGTGATTCATAGATCTCCATTTCCTTGGGTTGATTACTAGACCATTTTTAGTTTCCTTTGGTGGAGTCATGAATGCCTGATTCTTTTTATTTATATAGCCTTACGTTGATGTCTGCATTTGAGGGATCAGAAATCTCCTTCAGTCTTTATAGACAGGTTTTAGCAGGTAAATACCTTCTCTTTCTGTGTCTCTAAGCTAATGGGATTGGCTTTAATCAAAGGAGAGTGAAGATGGTTTATGTGACTACTGATGGGTCCACAGTGGGGTCTGCAACTGATGGGCTTATTATCAGGATCTTGAGCAGATTGCAAGAGAATATCATACTGCATATTGCCAGCTCAGGAAAAGATCAAAATTCAAAGTCTGGTTTCACCTAAATGTCTGTAACTTTCATTCCATTATAAAGTCAAAAAATCATAAGATGAATCATTATAAGTTAGACACCATCTATAATTTTGGTAGTGTCATCTGCTGAAAATAATAAAGGCAGTTTTAAACTTTAACAAAGACATGTGTGATATGCATACACATGTACATATATGGTATGTTTTTTATATGTAGATGCATTTAGTAAAAGTTATACGTACATAGCCATTTTGAATTTTATGCATGTTATATACTTGTAGAGAAAATATACTACATATACTTGAATACAAACATACTGTTTTATATAATATATAATTTTTATTGAAATTTAAATTTAATCAAACTAATATATTTTAGAAAATAGATGAGAAAGTAACTATCCAGTACTAACATAATTACTGCCATCATTTTAGGGTATCATTTGCTGCCTAGTTTTCCATGTATATAGATTTTTACATAGTTATGAATATAATGACATAAGTCATCTTTATGGGATATCACATAGGGGTCTCCTGTTAGATCTTTCTTACCAGCAGGAAGAATGATCAGAAACTGGCAGGGCAGAATTTGAGAGAAGTATGGTCCTGCATCCATCCTACCCCCATCAGAGAACAAAATAATGCAGAGTATTTTGTGTAGGCGTATGTGACAAATGTGTCCATAAAAAACTCACATGTATAGCTTGTAATTAAATAATAATGCATGATCAACCAGTGTTAGCCAAGAAAGAACTATGGACAGTACCACTTAAATAAAAAGAATTTTGCCCTCTTCCTCTATATCATTCTATCTCTGTTCTGAGCCTTGAAAACATAGAAACTGCAGAATGAAAAGGAGGATAAGAGGATTTCAAACTAGAGAAAGACAACAGACAATTAAATCTGTGATTTCATACAGGATCATAACCTTAAATGTCATCTATGCGGCTATGATTCCCATACTTTATAACTCCACCTTGAACTCTCTCCTAAATTTCAGACTTGTATATCTAACTTCCTACTAAATTCTCTACTTGAATATATAATATTCATCTGAAAGTAAAAATATCTAAAAATGAATACTTCATCGTCCCCCAACAGTCTGATCTATCTTTAATTCTTTGCATCACAGCTGATGGAAATTTCATCCTTCTAATGGATCAAGTAAAAAATCTTGGAGTTTTGCTTGGATTCTGTTCAGAGAAGATGCCAGTATCTGATGCTACTGATTCCATCCTCAATCCAAAAAAGTGTCTGGTATATAGAAAGCACTTTATAAATATCTTTGAAATCAATACACTGTTCTTCTAATCTAAGAACAACAAAATCCCTTCATATCACTTATGGCAGGGATTGTGTTTTCCCAGGTTATCTTACATGATATTTGTGCAACTCTTTGTAATCACCTGTTTTTTTTTTTTTCTTCTGTTACAGTTTATAGATGTTTCTAATGAGAACTGAGAACAAAACCTAGACTTACATTAAGATATGCATCTTCTGTCGGGATGTCATAGTCCCTATAGAGACAAACAACAATTTTTTTTCTAGAAAGTTGAATAATCTTAGACATTGCAATGGCTTGTGGCCTCCCAAAGGGCTACAGTACACACTTAAACAGATACACAGTATATTTATAGTTCTGAAATTTCATGGAGGGGTGGGGGTTGATTAAGAAAATCATGGAACTAGTTGGCTAACTCTCAATTTGGTAAACAAAGTTGACAAGAGGTCACAGGAGAAGCATACTCTACTATTTAGTGTCAGAAAGTTCAAGATGATTCAGAAAGAAATAAATACATATGCTTTGGATTTTATACTTGCATTTCAAATGACTAATGGCACAGTAAGTGCACCTAATATGTGACACCTTACAGTTGTTCAGATAATTGAGAGAAGTGCACTATGTCATCTGAGAAAAGTTGCTTTATTATAAGTTCTCAAAAGATACTAATCCATGATTAGTATATTTTGAAGG
The DNA here is from genome assembly GCA_025594165.1 of Tamias sibiricus. Classification (NCBI taxonomy): domain Eukaryota; kingdom Metazoa; phylum Chordata; class Mammalia; order Rodentia; family Sciuridae; genus Tamias; species Tamias sibiricus. The sequence goes on from CM046665.1 coordinate 62,414,829, forward strand.
CAGAAATTCTTTGAAATGGCTTAATATTCAATATTATTAGAATGAAAAAAATCTATTTCATATTAAGAAAACAGGTAAAATCTTGGGGGAAATTGTTGATCTAAATACTCATCTAGTTTTCTAATTTTCTTGAAACTTTTACTTTCAAGCAGATTCCTTGTCATTAAAGGTGTCCATTAAAAAAAAAAAGAAGAAGAAATAGGCAACAGTATGAATATACTCTCACCTTACAGTGCCAACAAAATATACACACATCCACATACACAGATCTGTACAAATTTTCAGTTTCTGCAGGGCTGTAGTGTTACTCTTAATAGGCACAAATAAAACATATTGAAATTGATGAAGATGATGTTCTTATGCTGCTCATTGCTTCTCTTAAAGTTAATTTATGCTTCAAACAACTACCAGGACAAAAGCATGTCAAATCTTCAAGTGTCAGGTTTACTATTACCTAGACACTTAATCTAATAAGAAATATGGTTGAAGGCAGTTATACACCTGGTTCTTCTTTATCCTGTCTAAGCAGTTTCCCAGGTTATGGGCTTATCAAATGCAATTTTCTGTTACACTGGCCATTATGCATAGGTGATGAAATTACAGTCAAATTTGGGGGAGTGAGGAAATGTCCTGAGGCACAAGGAGGCCTTTCATGTGCCATTTTGAAAGCTGAATTTCTGATTTTCTTCAAATCTTTGTTTAATAATACTTTGTACTTCAGCTATTCAACTGTTAAGGGATTATCAAAAAATAGTACATGTGCCATTTTTAGTTGTTTTCTGTGGGAGTACAACTCAAAATAACCCGACATGCCATTACTGGACAGAATTTTTTTTTATCAATCCGATCTCTATAAGTAGAGAAATTTTTTTCCAAACCTTCCAAACTCTGCTATTGCTTCCAAGAAGCAACACCTGAAGACCTTATATGTATGGGATTTCTTCCTTCCTCAAACCCCCTGTCGCCTAACTAGCTCTTCTATGACTTGTCATGAGTGAACTCAGTGGCTCCCTTTTTACATCATGTAAGACTCTCAATGGCAGGTAGCATTCTCATTCTCTGCAGCATCTAGTTCACACTTTGCACAAAGTAGACACTTAAAGTTTATTAAAAAGATTTAAGTAAAGTTTTGCTTGAGAAACCAACTATTAAGCAAAATATTACTTCAGTTATTTCCCACATTTCTCAATTGCAACAAGGAATAGTCTTGAGCAATAAAAAAGTTCCCAAGACTTTCCCCCCACATCCACTTCAGTACTGAGTTTACATAAAGAAATGTGAATGGCCCCAGTTTGTACTTTTTCTAATAAAACCCAGCTGCTGGAACATTCAATCACCACTCATTTCAACTTTATAAACATATTTCATCAGCCCACTCCACAGAACTCATTAAGTAGCCCCAGCTCACAGGGAAAGAAGGAATTCGGCTCCCAAGGATCATAATCCTGTACAGATGTGGTCAAGCAAGACACAAAATCCCAAACTGCTTGCCAATCCATGAAATGATATGGGGAAAGAAGGAAATAGTTTTCAAAGAGCATGAGACATGTGTTGCCTTAATTGCTTGGATGTTGCAGGTAAAAATTTTCATTGACTAGAAAATGACCTGAAGTTTGGAATCATACAATCCAGGTAACAAATTCTACTTTTGTTATATATTAGTTACTTATTGAATCTGAGATGATGTGCATTAAAAAAACACCATTATTATGTTATTTGCCAATAAGAAAGTGGGGGAATCAGCCAAATATCCCATGTTCCCCATTAGCAGTAAGCCATGTCACAATTTCAGAAATGTTAACATGTGAAAGAAATGTTTCTTAAAATCACTGAAAGACAGTCGGTGTCTTAACATGTTTGAAGCTGTATTTCTACATTCAGGAAACAAATGGGTATAAAATAATTTCTTCATATATGTGGATTTCCTCATCATTCTTTATCACTCTCAACACCAGAGTCAAAATCTACTGCAACAGATGTAGCGGGAAGGTCAAGAGTCCAGTTCTAACTTGCCCATGAAGAATAGACCACAGGTCAATTGTGCAGGTTGAGCTGCAGGTGGTACTGCTTGGGAAAAGCAGGACTTTTCCTATAGACTGCTTCTATCCCCTCTTTTTATCCCCTTATGACATATCTACTTAGGGAGAAGGAGGCGTGCTGTGAAGTTAATCCAGCTCATCTCTCTACTGAAGACTGAGTCATTTAGACTGACAGGTTTGTGATAATCAACTGGATTTGTGTAACATAGCAACATATTCCTCTTTTCTCTCTCTCAGAGCCACCTGCCCACCTAAAGCAGACAATTTGCTCTGCTCTCTGCAAGAGTGAAAGTAGTTTACCCTACAGGGGATAACTGAGTTTTTCCAGCCCAGCTTGTGACTAGGTAGGCAAATGCCTGGTTCTAGGGTCTGTTCACCTGCTCACACAGTTGTGGAGATTATTTAGATAGTCTCTAATAAAAGATTGTTATACTAGGGGAGATATTTCGTTTTTTTACCTAAGTTAGTTTCTTGTCACAATAGGATCAAAATTCAAAGAGTAAAGAATACTATGTGTAGGTTTCCTAAAAGAACAACTGGCACATCTGTCCTTGGCTCTGATGAGCCCACAGACCTCTGTACTAGAACACAAAATTACGATAAAAGTGGCATTGAGATGTTTAGTGTGCCTTGTAATCATTCTACTCTCACCCTGTTTGACACAGTCATGATTACAACCCAGCCTAATTCTGTATTTGTATCTGTCAAGGAGGACCACTCCTTTGTTCTCACTTCTCACTCTTCTCCAGTTCCTCTTAGCTCTACCCCACCCCCCATTAGCTCCTGCCTCTGCTATCCAGAACTTTAGTGACAACTTATGATGAACTTGACTGCCTTCTTTTAGCCCCACCATGTGGGTAGGAAACCCAGGCACTGATCCAACCCAACCAAAGAGCATGCAAGTCTGGTCTATTGGAATGAAAATGGCATTACCCATAGATGCCCTAATGATCACATATTGATTCACTGAGAGCCATTAAATTATTTACTATATTTTGTTGGGTTGTTGGGTCTTGTCTCATTCTCCAGGCCTATGTGCCACCCAGCAATTCATATAGCAAAGAGTTCTGTGCAAGTATAACCAGACAGCACATGGTCTTGTCTATACTCCATGTCTGTTGCTTTGTGCTCCAGAGCATCTCTGACATGATGGCACCCAAAAGTAAGAGGCAGCTGACCCCTTGCTACCACTAGTATGTATTGCAGGATAGAAGCTGATGCATAAATTCTCTTCCATACTGCCCCAGAGCATATAATTCTGCAGCTCATCTACACCAGCATTATCACTATGTACCTGGACGAAGTTGCAAAGGTCCCACTTCTGAAGATCAGAAGAAGCACAATGAAGCCTGAACTTCCTCGAGAAGATAGAATAACATTTAGGGCTACTGAATTTTGAACAATGCAGAAGGAGATGGTCAAACAAGTTTGTCCTGATGTATTTGCAATGAAAAGTCACTGGCTTTTAAGGAAGGAAGTTCATATAACTCTCTAACATGAAAAGATATCATAATGATCAATCAGAAAGAATGCTTCATTAAATATCAAAGGAAGAGTCAGGGCATGTTGAACATTAATTAAAACCAGGCAAATTTTAGCCTAACTCTTTAACTTCATCAATACATTGTATTTAGTCAGATACATCAAAATAATATCAGCTCAACATGTATTAAGTATAAAATTATTATTGAGATAGGTTATCTTGTCCTTTTTATTGTCTTTGAAACTCAGTGTGCTTTATGCTTAGAACGTGTCTTGGTTTGGATCAGACACATTTCAAGTGCTTGATAGCCCCACACTGGAAAGGCAGATCTAGATAAGCTTTCCCAAGGATGTAGCCTAACTCTGATTTTACTTGCAATAATCTGAAAAATATTTTAGAGTTTTTTGGAAGAGTTAGCATTGTTTTCAAAATTTAATCCATTTGCAGTGATATAATTTTTTCAGTGCAAGCAACTTCTTTTTCAAAGCCTCTCCCTTTTATCTCCAAAACTAGTTGTTCAGACCATCATATGATACTGAACATAGTGTGTCCTCAGCCCAATAACACTTGATACATTGATGAAGTTTTCATGAGTGAAACAGTGCTAAAACAGAGCTCCAGATGTTACCATCTGAGCTCCAGATCAATGATGGAATAATTGTGCCCATTACTGATTCTATGTAAGTCTAGACTTGTAAAGCAGAAAAGGTGAGGATGTTTTGAACCTCCAGGCTGACTACTTTCTCTTAAGGCTGCATGTGAAGAAGGTCTTCCTCAAACCTTGCCTTCAATCAGAGCCCTGGCTCAAGAACTGAGAAGAGGTAGAAATGAAAATGAAAACTGGTCAGTCCAGCAGCCCAGCCAGCCAACATCATCACTCAGGAAACTTGCTTTGTTAATCTTGAAGGTCACTCTTTCTCAGGATACACACTTGGCTCACCTAGAAAACATGTGAAGGGTTTAAAGGGTGAACTGGTATAATCTAGAAAGACAAGGAAGAAACAGAACTTGGTCATTCAGTGTGAAGAGATGTGAGAATAAACTCTCTTGGCAATGATAAGCAGAGTCTTCAGGAAAGAAGAGGTGACAATTGGCCTTGATCACGCATCTTACCATGTAGGGTCTACCTTTTGTCACTGCCTTTCTTAGTTCATTTGTATGGGTCTCCAATATTATGCACTCACATAAAAGGCCATTCTAGTAAAGGGCCAACATGACTCACGAATATCAATACAAGTTATAAAATTATTCTGGAATTTTTTATCATTAAACTCATCTAAATTCAGATGGACATTTTAAAAATCCCAGAAAAGAGCCATTGGTTGCACCAATATGCAGTCCCATCAGCAATGTATGAGTGTACCTTTTCCCCCACATCCTCGCCAACACTTATTATTGATGTATTCTTGATAATTACACCGTTGTTGTTAAAACTATTATTACAAATGCTATTCTGGTTAAACTATCACAATGTGTTTTTTCAGCAGCTCAATTTTACTCAAATATACATATTATATTTACTCAATATACATATTTACATTCTCTCTCTCTACACATATATATATACATATTATATTTACTTAATATACATATTTGCATTCTTTCTCTCTACATATATGTATATATGTATCTCTCTATATATACATATTACATTCTCTCTACATATATACGTATCTCTATATATACATATTATATTTACTCAATATACATATTTACATTCTCTCTACATATATACGTATATATACATATATGTAGAGAGAGAGAGTGTGTGAGAAGAGATGTGAGAATAAACTCTCTTGGCAATGATAAGCAGAGTCTTCAGGAAAGAAGAGATGACAATTGGCCTTGATCATGCATTTTACCATGTAGGGTCTACCTTTTGCCACTGCCACAAGGATTCTGCCTTTCTTGGTTCATTTGTATGGGTCTCCAATATTATGCACTCACATAAAAGGCCATTCTAGTAAAGGGCCAACATGACTCACAAATATCAATACAAGTTATAATATGTATGTGTGTGTGTGTGTGTGTGTGTGTGTGTGTGTAGAGAGAGAGAATGTAAATATGTATATTGAGTAAATATAATATGTATATATTTAGTAAAATTATATATATATATATAAAAAGAGTACATTGATGAGAAAGTAGTTCCTCTGAAAATTCAACACATGGTATAGCATCATGGAATGTTTTTATAATTTTAGGAACAAGTAAAAAGATTCTGTAACTACATTGTCCAAAACCAAACATTCTGAAATAATTTCAATGTGATGTGGTCTGATTCAGAATCTTGATATTTTGGGTACTTATCATAATGATCTTTAAGAGTTCCTTTCTAACATGCTGACTCCACAGTGAGCACAAATGATAGTGAGAGAGTCTAAGCATAAATATCAAAGTGTTTTCTTAGGCCCATCAGCCTAAGCCACTGTGATTTTAAATATGTGTTTAGGAAAAATCTACTGGGGCCAAAACAGAGAAATCACTAAGCCTCCCCTAACTCAAATTCATGAAGCTTCAATTCAGTCAAAGTAGTCTCTCAGGACCTTTACTTCCCTCCCTTGCAAAGGGAAGGTTTGGTAAAGAACTAAGATTGTTTTATTTTACATTGCCAAACATTTAAAATTTGGCAGAATCTCTCAACAAAATAAGCACCACATGCTTTTAGAAAGAAATGGGAACAAGGGAACTACTTTGTAAGAGAATAGGGTCTAGATGGATGGTTCTCAAAGTGTGGTCTGGGGATCTTGGACATTTAGATAATTTCAGAGCTTCTGTGAGTCCAACCATTTTTCCTAACATTAAGATGTCATTGTCTTTTTCACCCTGACTCTCTAAAAGAGTTTTCTCTATGTGATGATGTCAGTGTGCTTATGACTAATGGAATGTGAGTTGCTATTTTAAATTTTCTGGATTTTAATTTCTCTTACAGAAAATATTGATGAATATGATATTTATATTTTGAAAGAGATTCTTTAAGAGTCTGATCCTTTTGGGGAGTTTCAATGTGTCTTAAGTCCGAAAAGTTTGAGAATCACTGCTTAGAGCAGTGCTGCCCAGTAGAATTTATTGCAGCAATGGGAATGCTCCATTCTTCTGCACTTTCTCATACAGTAGCTCTAGAACACGCAACTCTTGAGTACCTTTACCTGCAGGTAGTGCAACCAGGGAACTCAGTCTTTTATTTTTATTTAATTTAAATTTACAGGTAAGTAACCATGTAGACTATGTCTACCACATTGGCCATGAAGATCCAGACCCTCAGTTCCCTGACTCCTTATTTAATATTTTCTCTAATACTTGACACAAGTGTATTTACAGATAGAAGTAGACTTTTCTCCTGCTAACTATTAAACTCTTGGCTGAAGTTTTGTGGAATGTGAAGGAGAAGTTTAACCACAAACACGCAATCAGAAGATTATCATGCGTAGTTCTGAAATATGAGTAAGTTTCAAATTCAACACTTGGAAAACAAAGCAAAGCTCTTGCAGTTGTTGCTTTGGGAATTAATTATGTAGACTTCAAAAGAATTTCTTCATGCTTCATTTTTAGTTAACAGCACAGATTTTGAAAGTTATTTTAAAATTTTAAATAGCAGTTTAGACTTTATACCTGTGGCACTTACTTAGTGAACAGAATGTAAAAGCTGTAGTGGCAGATAAATTTGCCTCAGTGTTCAGACATGTTCTCATTGAACTGGCCTGCCTGAGTGTCATCATAATTTAGGAGGATCTGAATCTCAATTAGCAGATAATCTGGATTTGTCAATTGGTATAATGTCTGGATATTGTGCACTTGACCTTGCTAACCAAAATATAGGTATGCACAGAAGAGCCTTGACCTGAAAATACAAGCTTTGATTGTGTGACCTGTTAAGAGTAATTGTACTTCTCTAAAACTATTTTTCCTAATAAAATGAAATAATGATATGATTCATGGCTTCACTACATATTATTAAGATGATCAAATAAGATAATGTATATAACACACTTAATAAAACCCCTGAAATACTGCATATAGCAATAATTATTGTTCTCATTATTATTATTAGCTATGTTTACTTATCATGTATTTATTGGGAACCAACCATGTGCCAGACAGTGTATTGAATCTAGTGGATTAGAGGTTATGGTCCCTGTTCCCAAATTCATGCAGTTTCCAAATGAGGAAGGGAGGGAGATAAACAATCATATAAATATATAATATTTATAAATAGTGCTGAGATTTATAAAAGAATTGAATCCAAACATAGAAAGCAATATGGAAAACTGTTTAGAATGAGAGGCTAGGAAAGATCTCTTTGAGGAAGAAATATTTAAGCTAAGACAGAAATACATGCAGGATTTATTGCTGGTAGAAAGGTGTTAAGGGTTATACTGGTTGGGGTACTGATTAATAAAAAGACCCTAAAGTTTAGTGACTAAATGAGATGGAAATTTCTCTTTTGCTTAATAGTTCAGAGCAGGTAGGCAGACAGGTGCTGCTCCATAAAATTATTTAGGGATCTGGGCTGAGGGTGGGTGGAGCTTTGGCGTCCACCACTGTAGCTTCTACAGGTGCTCTATTATCACCATTTCCAGCCAGCTGGAAGGAAAAAGAATAGACATCTAGAGAGACCATCTTTAAACAGTGGACTTGAAATTGCACTTCTATAGGAAAATCACCGGGAAGTTCACACTGAGAATCTGGGTTTCATACTGCACACTCTTGTCTGAGACATATATGCACCACAGAAATTATGCATTTGTATGTATGTAATTCATAGGTGTAGATTATATATATATATATATATATATATATATATATATATATATAAATTTCCTCTGAAAGTTAACTTAGTTCAGTAAACATGTAGAACTTCTACTGTTTTCCTCTTAAATCTAAGAACACCTTCAATGCTTCTATTCACTTACACACTCATTCATTCAGTAATGTTTGCTGATTATCAACAACCTGCATTAAATGCTAGGTGCTTTGAGAATGTTGATGAAACACAGCCCTTGACCTCAAGAGATTGTGGTTGTCATTTGGATGAGAGAGGACAAACATCAAAACATCAAATATCAAAAGTATGAGACACAGTGAAAGATGTGATACTATATAGATATTAAATAAACGTAGAAGAAAGTTGAGGGCTGTTTGTATGGAGAAAATGAGGAACATTTTGTGGGCAGAACCATCAAGGGAACTTGAACATAGATTTGGATTCTAAAAGGCAAAGAAGATCTTCCTGTCCTCAAGAAAAGTCATGCATAGCTGGTGTCATTGGTGAGTTTAGGGATGACAAATAGTCTAGAGTAGACAGAATCAATAGAACTGATAAATAAATGAAAATGGAATGTCAAGAGAGAAGCAAATTGTGAAGAACCTCTAATGTGAGGAAACATACCTTTGAATTTATTTTATAAATAGTAGTAAATATTTTACCATTTTATAAATAGTAGTAAATTATTGGAGGTCCTTGAAAAGGGGGTGGACATAACTGCTCTAGTATTAGGAAAAGCTCAGGTGGCCACAGGCAGCTCAGTAAGCATATATGTATATGGTCTCTGGAATGCACGTGCCCTCAACACTGTGATACTGAAGAGGAGATTAACCCACATGTACCCAGTTCCTGTCCACAAGGTAGGGATCATACTAATAGTAGTCTTTAGGATTGTTGTGGAGATTAAGTTGAAGCCAAAGTTTAGAACAGTGCCTTTTTTTTTTTTTTTTTTTTTTTTTTTTTCGATAATGTCAAGTTTAATCTGCCAAATATACAAGTTGAATTTGTGGAGCATGTTTTGCCTGGGTGCTGCACAGTAAACAGAGGTTTTTCTTGAAATGATAAATGGGTAGGGTTAAAAATGGGCACTAGCCCTGACCACATAGGTGGGAATGAAGCAAGGAAAGGGCAAAGAGGAGAGGCCTCAGCCAGGGGGGACTGGCCAGGGAGGAGCCATGACCCTCAGGGACCCAGGAGCACAGGCTCCTATATAACAGTCTCTCTGAGTGAGCACCCAGGCAACACAGACTGGGGCTGGTTGTCACAAACTTATCAGCAGCTGCCTGGCACGACCACCCACTAATCTACTGGACAAAAGGAAGCTCTTCTTACCCAGCCTCCCAGGCGTCCCCCCCGCCCCCCCCCCTCCTCAACCAGGGTTCTGAATTCTAAAAACAGCAAAAACATTCAAATGGTTACATATGAAATGCTGTCCTGCATCTGTCTCAAAGATAGCAGCTGCCCCCTCCCCCCAGCCCTCCACACCCCCCCAAACGATTTCTGTGCCAAGATGAAGAGGAGGCTCCAGGCCATGGGGGGCTCCTGGCCCTGAGGGGCTGCTGCAGCGGCACCAGGGTGCAGGGCAGGTGGCACGGCAGGGGTCCTGGCGGCAAGGCCCAGCCCCTGGCCTCTCCTCCACAGCTGTGCTTACTTATTCAGTGAGAGCGACTGCATCCGTTTTCCGGACAAAGTCCAAAGTCGCATGTCTTTTGCTTTCCTCTCCTCTTCTTTCTTCCTCTTCCCGCTGTTTCCGGATGATGGCCAGTTGGTCAAGGTCAGCCTTGGCCTCTGTCTTCCCAGCTAAGTGCATTTTCATGTACCGCTCTTTTGCTTTCTGCTTCTCTATTTCTTCTTGTTCTCTCCTTGAAAGCTCTTTTGGCCCATCCAGATCCAGTTGAGTGACCTTTTTGGTTGTCTGTGCCACCCGATTGGGGTTCTCAATGTCGATAAGCCCTTCTACACCTTTGCGCTTTTGTCATCATCTTCATCCTCACTCTGATCCAAATCTAGAGATTTCTTCTCCTTTTGGGGGTCACCTGCAGCCCCATCGCCACCTTCTTCTTGTTCCTCTTCTTCCCTGGCCTTCTGCTTTTCAGCCTGGAGCTGGGCATCAATCCCCTCAGGACTGGTATACTGCCTTGCCCGGCCTTTGTGGCCTCCCTTTCTCCCTCCTTTAGGCATCACGGCTCCCCGGGAACTGACACCGGAACTTGAAATTAGTGCTTGACATTTTAAAAGCATACATTAATATTTACACACAACTGCTCACAGACACACATACACACACACTCACAATCTATGTTGGAAAACAAGGGATCAAAGTAGGATATAAAGTAAGAAACAAAACACTTCATTTGTGTTAGTCCTATAATAAAGGGCAGTTGAAGGACAGGAATGAGGGATCTAGAAAGACTACCTGTTATCCAGTCTCAGGTAAATTCTTTCTTAATCTTTCTAAGCTTCTTTTTCCTTCTCTGTAAATTACAAGTAATAACTATCTATTTCATAGAGTTGTGAGGGATTAAATTAGATAACACATGCAAAGTGCTCATCAAAGAGTCTAACACATAGTAGTGATCACTCACAAAAAGGATGGTTTCTACTATAAAAAATGGAACACTACTCAGCACTAAAAATTAATAAAAACATGGCATTTGCAAGTAAATGGATGGAGTTGGAGAAAATAATGCTAAGTGAAGTTAGCCAATCCCCCAAAACCAAAAGTTGAATGATCTCTTTGATATGAAGATTCTAACTTATAAAGGCAAGGGAGTGGGGATGAGAGGAATGAAAAAACTTTAAATAGAACAAAGGGGGGGAGGGGGAGGGGGCAAGGGGATAGAAATAATGGCAGACTGAGTTATTCATGACTACCCTAAATACATGTATGAAGACACAATTGTTGTAAAAATACCTTATATAAAACCAGCAACTTGAGAAATTGTGCTCTTTATATGTAATATGAAATGAAATGTACTCTGTAAACATGTATAAAAAGTTAAAATTAAAAAATGTATAAAAAAAGTGTAATTTATACTGCAGTCATTTCAATGACAACTAATGTTATTCAATTCACATATGATGTCAAGCTGCTTTCTGCATTTGTGCTGAGAAAAGTTAAAACAAGAGGTGGACCTCCATTTCTACACAAATGTACAGGAGATACATTTTCTGCATTCAAATTACAGTTCTGGCAGTGCTTTTTTTGGACACTGGTGCAAGTGCAAATGAAATTTTCATATTTCAAAATTCATTTAACTGTGCAGTTGAGAAGCCTTCATATACCCTTCAATTGGAAGTAAGTAATATAATCACATAGAAGGCAAATATCAAGAGAAGAACATAATATAATTCTTTTAAGTGCTTTCCAAGCATTGAATGTGCTCAATTAAAATCATATGCTTATGGATGGATATTAGCATTTGGCTGTGCCTATCTATGTGAAAAGACATTTCAAAGATAAAATAAAATCTTACTATGAATCAGCATTAACAGGTGGACATGTGCAATTGACTCTGATGATAGGAAGTACTTATTTTGAACTCCAATTAAGTGAAATGCTATCCCTCTCCCACAATAAAATAATCCTGTTCTTATTAATAGGCCTGTATTAGAGAAAATTGTACTAAACTATTATTAAATTTTCAATTTTTGTCAATAAAAATTTGGAAAATTAAAAAAAAATGATTCGCTTAAGGAGTTTTAATCTCATAATTCTTCACCTCTGGATTAACTCCTGGCCTTTGCCATATGACTGACATAGCACAAATTTTGTAATCAGGAAAACCTGAAACAAATTGTTGTCTGTCCTTTGAAACAGTGTGAACTTGGGTATTTTTCTCAAATTAGTATCATTCTGCTTCTTCCAGAGACAATCACAATACTTCTCACTTCAAAAGGCAATTGTGATGATTGCATGCAACAGTTTACACAAGTTATCAACTGGTGCCCAGCCAGGACCTAATAGAAGATGAATCTCCTATTGTTTCCTCCAACTTCCTCTCATGTCTGTTCAAGGAGATGAAAAATCACATGACCTCCTCCTAGGTATGTCTAGCCTTGACAAGATTGATGAAAAGCTCAGTTTAGTTGCAAGCAGAGATTAAGCACTGTTTCAAACCATGAGTTGTGGGCTCAGATAGAGAATAGAAGTAAAGCCAAACCAACCATACTCCTTCACTTGCCAGACCTCTTGTTATTGGAACCCTACTAATGGCTAACCAAAATTAGCCACAGACCACTAGCAACTGGGTAAGCCATTGCATAATGACTTCAACTGATGAAAACATGGAAGAGAAAGGAGAGAAGGAGGAGCAAACAGAAAGGGCAGTTGAGGTCTGGCATTGATTTGGAGAGAGAATTGTTTAACTTTTTATATCAAAACATATAGAATTAAACTGCCTAAGTAAATAAAATTTCCTTGTATTTGGGATTCTTTATAACATAGTGGTCATGAAAGGTGGTTTAGGAATGGTGTCTGTTCACTTCAAACCCTGGCTTGTGAGCTGTGTAGTCTTGTGTAAGTTATTTAAAGTTTCTGAGCCACTGTTTCCTGAATAGTACCTAAATCACTATGCAAATGCAATGATTGCATACCTTATAATCCATACAAGGTAAATAAGATTTTGGCACACAGTACATGTAAACAGTACTAGCTATTGTAACTGTGATTTAAGTTTTTGGCTGAGTCAACATAGATCAAAATAAGGAAAGCAAAGACACCTATATGTCTATTAAAGGTAGTGTAGACCAGATGAATCAGGTATCTGCCTGGTAGCATGAATAATCTAATTCCTCATGTTTGCTAGGCATAGAATTGTCCTAAAATGGGTTGGGATTGTGGCTCAGCGGTAGAGCACTCGCCTAGCATGTGCGTGGCCCGGGTTCGATCCTCTGCACTACATAAAGAATAAAGGCATTGTGTACAACCAAAACAAATAAATAAATATTAAAAAAAGAATTGTCCTAAAATTACTTTTCTTAGAATGGCTTTCCAGTTAGATTCCATTGGTTTATTTTTTCCCACAGTTTTTTTTTTTTTTTCTTCACTTCTTGATACAGAACATTTCATTGTTTCTTGAGAAACTACTCTTGTTGACAGTCTTTGTCAAGCTACTTGTTCTCAAGGGCCTCAGGCTTGGCTGGTGTTCACAGATCTTTTATCTAGTCCTTACCACTGCTCAGTGTGGTTTGGATCTCAACTTCCTCTCCTTCTTACTATAATCTGGATAATAACCTTGGGAGGAAACAAGCCTGTTTTTACCTTCTTGCTTTGTGATAACATTACCTGGAAAGTACTGTCTGTACTTAGTATTTATCAAGCACCCACTCTTTACCTAGAATTGTGCTGAGTACTCTGAGTCTGTAAAGGAAAAATATGGGTTTCACCTCCAACCAGTTTAGAATTTAATTAAAGAAACACATCCCGCATTGACAAACATACTTTGCTTGACATACTTTAGTCAAGCTGCTGGAACTTTTCCTGTGCACATCCTTGCAAAATCCACTTTTAGCCAGGACCTGTTAAATTACTTTAACAAGAACCTCCTGACCCTCTATCTGATCACCAACCATATCTGAACAGTTATGTTTGATTCATTCTACTGTCTCTCCTATTTTCTTTAACCTCCCATGTGATATCTGTTCACTCTGGTCTGTCTCTTGTTAGGTCAGCTTAGCCAGAATCCCCCTGACTCCTGAGGGTTCCCCTTTCTAATTTTCCATCCATTGATCTCCAACCTGCTATGAATTCCTACTTGCCCATGCTGTACTTGTGGTTGGGCCCAATCTCTATCCCACCTACAAAATCCCATTTTCCCTACATTTATAGTGGTGGCCCAAGGCAGATATTGTTTGCCTTACAGTTTTTAACAAGTATTGCTGAATGCTTTTTGCTGTAATAGGCATTAAACAAGATTAGAGTCCAGGCAATTATAAGAATAAGAAAGATAATGTGATACAAACACCACATGGGTCCACCAGAAGAATTATAGTAGATAAATGTTACTTTCTGGGAATCTGCCATCACTACATCTGAGAAAGGGAGGGGAGGCGGTTGAGAAATATTCTGTTGGCCAGATGGGCTGTCTGGCAGCACCTCAGCTGGGGCCATTACATGTCTTCCTCTACTGCAGTCCTTTTTTGCTTCACAATGCATTTTCTGTATAGAGACATGATGAATAGTACTTAGTTTACACAAAGGTTTGCAAAAAATGATTTAATTAAAAAATAACTGAACCATAAAGTGCTAGAGCACAAGAACGCCTAACATTTTTTTTTGTTTGTTTTGCATCTTTCAGTGCAAAAAGGACTTTTGCTTACATTGCCTTAATGCTCAAACCACTCTGTAAGATAGTTATTATTTTCATTTTCAAATGAATAAAGTAAAGTTAATAGAAGTCAAACAAATTTCTCAAGACCACTAATTTGGCTCCAAACCATTGCTGGTGGGTTATCACCAAGTTCTATCACTAAAACCTGTGTTATGCTACATTGCCATACATTTGTGAATGAAGAATGGTGTGTGTGTGTGTGTGTGTGTGTGTGTGTGTGTGTTTTTTGGGACAGGGGTTATTCTATGAAATAATCCCACTATTTTGAACATTCCAAATACTTAAAAATTAACTTGGAAATAGAATTTTAAAATACATTCCAGTTGTAAGTTGGAAACTGATTACATAAAATGCAAACCTTGGACCTACCACCTAATATTTTATTATCTTATTTCCCTGTTTAGCAAAATACTATGGATTTCTTTCTTTATTAAGTGAGTGCATATTTTTCCTTGCACTCATTTAATGAGTCCTTAAAGATCTGTTTAAAATAAATATTTTTTTTTTCTCTTTACAAAAGATTAACAGTTATTGTGCCAGAAGTGAAAGAAGTTTTCTCTATTAATGGCATGAACTTTGGTAAATTGCATGACGCGTTAATTTCCAAAGAATTTCCTGCCACAATATCTAATTAGAAAGTTATGTTTGTAATATGTTTTTACTTATAGTCTATTTGACTTTAAGGTCAAATACATTTCATACTTGAGTTCATTTTGTATTCCAGTTTTTATTGTCTAAAGTTGAGTTTTTGATTACAGTCAATAAAGACACACTTATTTCAGTGAACTCTTAAGTCTTCCAAGCTCTTAGCTATCTGTTCCTTGAATACCCCAACTTTTGTGTTCTCTGACCTCTTTTACCCCAGCCAGGATACTTTCCTTACTAAGAAATCTTACTAATGATTAAAGTGTTTTGCAAAATACTATATTTTTACCAGGCATGGTGGTATACACTGTAATCTCTGTAACTCAGGTTCAAGTTCAGCCTCAGAAGTTTTAGTGAGACCCTGTATCAAAATAAAAAGTAAAAGGAACTGGGAATGGAGCTCAGTGGTAAAGTGTCCCTGAGTTCAAATCCCAGTAGCAAAAACAAAAACAAAAAACAGAACAACTATATTCCGTTTCCCACCCCATGGTTCCAAAATTCTGTCAACATATAGTTGACAGAATGAGTTTGTTTGTTTGTTTGTTTTATATGGTAAGTAAATTCTAAGAGATACAATGTCATCAATTCATATTTTCACAAGACTGACCCAGTTAATGCCTTCACCAGATGGCAGACATTTAAAATGGTTTCAAATGTTATATGCTAGAATATAGCGACGATTTTTGTATTTTTCCACAGATTTTGTAAATAATAATATTAAAGCACACACACATTCTCATTTAAAAGGTACATAGGTTATAAACTGAATGGAAACTTATTTTTATTTCTACCTCTTCTCTAGATGAAAATTTGTCCTGGATAGAGATCTTTATAATTTGTATGCTTTCCTCATAGCCAGCCATTTCCTATTAAAAATAAAAGTTAAGTCACTCGTCCAAACATGTAAGTTCATTTGTCCAGGTTGGGATTCAACTCCAGGAATTCTGATTCTTGTCTGCTAGTCCTGAATATGATTCTGCTCCTCTGGATTCCTCTTTTCATAGGGCCAATGCCAATGTCTCACCTAAACAGCAAGCTATCCTGGATAACAAGGTAGATATTTAATGAGCTACTGAGGCTCCCATGATCTTCTTGCAACTCACTGAGCTCTTCCTGGTCTTTGTTTAGAAGTCAAGTTATTTGCCAGCTAAGTAATTAATAGTTAAACTGTTTTTATTAGCCATGTGGATTTAGCACCAAGTGTACAATTGAGAAGTAGAGCTTCAGTGGTTCTGATCAGAAGAATCTCAGTTCCATTCATTTCCACATCTTGAATTATTCTCAGTTTATGCGTTTAAAAACATTTTTGTGGGTTGAAGATTTTCTGCTCCCTCATGCCCAGGTATAAGGCTGGCCAAAGATCCCAGCACAAAGGGGAAGAGGGGCAGAGAAACCAAGAGATGTGGGAAAACACACAGCTGAACTCAAATGCAAGATCTCTTTGCCCAGAAAAAAGAAATAAAGAAGCAGCTTTTCAGCAACCAGAGAAGCCATGAAAACAAAATGGCTTGAACTGGGAGATAAAAGCCATATTTGAATAATATTGGGACAGAGAGAATGCAAAAGCTTGGAGGAGCCAGACTGGAGGGAATCCAAGAAGAATGTAACTTTCTGGCTGCAGTAAATGGTAGTACAGACAAAACTCTGCATTCAGAAATCCCTGAAGAAGCCAAAGGCTGAGCTTAAGAAGTAAAATGGTTGGCTTCAGTGAAAACAGTCCCCCAAATTGCCAACACAACACTAGTTTGTAAAACTAATAGCGGCTGATCTCTGGAAATTCACTTTTCCTCTAAATGCCCGAAAACTAGAAATTCTTATGGGAACAAAAGTCACTATAGAAATGTAAATAAGAGATCAGTAGTCATAAAAAATAGAAAGTCTCATGAGATATTCTAAATAATTTTTATTCAAAAACTGTTGGAACTTTGGGCTGGGGTTGTGGCTCAGTGGTAGAGTGCCCGCCTAGCACACACGTGGCCCGGGTTCGATCCTCAGCACCACGTAAAAATAAAGGCATTGTGTACAACTAAAGCAAATAAATAAATATTTAAAAAAAAAACTGTTGGAACTTTATAATAAAACATGTCCTTGGTATAGGAATTATGCTTCTAGAAATATATCCCCAAAGATAATCTTAAATAATTGCATAAAAGATTTTAAAATGAAGGTGTTGATGTAGTATTTTAGTGATTAAAAAATGGGTAACTTAAATCCTTAAAACCAGAAAATAGTTAAATGATGACATGCCATTGAAAAGTAAATCATCATAATATTTGAAGAAGGTTTAAACATTTAAATTGTTCATGATATAGCGAATGAAAGGCATACTACGTTGTGCTGGCCCAATATCATGTAAGCACACAGGGATTTAAAAGTATGGACAATGATGTTATCTTTTAGCAATGCAATTCAGGGTGACATTTATTTTCTCAGTTATTTTCCAAATTTTCGAAAGAGCATATGGGAAACAGTACAATACAATTCCCCAAAATTCAAAATCCGTATTTGGCTATGTGGCTTCTCACTTTTACTAACTTTGTGATTGTGGACATTTTACTTAAATGCTTGTGGTTTCAGTTTCCTTATCTGTGGACATAGGATAATATTAATACCTATCTCAAGGAGCTGCTCTAAAGATAAAATGAAATATGTAAAGTGCTTAGAATAGTCCTAGCACATGGTTAACCATTTGATAAATTTTAGGTGTGTACTAATTTTATAGAAAAAGCAATGCTTCACACAAATAAATATTTAAATAATAAAACAATGAAAACAAAGTGCAGTTGTCCACTCACTAAGACAGTTGAGTATTGTTGACAACCCAATTTAATCACACTTGGTTCACTGTACTAAAGATGAGGGCATGTTGGCCAAGGAGGTAAGTATAGGCCCTGCTGGAGCTCAGCATGCCTCTTCACACAGTTGATCCATCTCTGTTCCATATGGAAAACACTTGTCCAATTCTCTCTTGATTGCTTAGTACTTTGGAATGAATTATATCACAAACATGACATGATACACCTATAAATATAGATTCTTCTGCAAGTCATTGAATTCAGGAAATAATATGCTCAAACACTTATTTTCCTATTCACAGAAGCCACAAACTTGTCCTCTTTATAAATCAGCTGAAGAGAGAAAATGTTAGAAAACTGCATTCAATTGACTTCGCATATGTTTTCAATGCCCTATAAATTACAGTAGGTCTCTATTTCTGGTTTTTTTTTTTTTTTTTCTCCAAACAGATTAGTGGTTAAAAGAGCAAATCCCCCAGAGAATAGCTCTGGAGAAAAGCAGTGTAATCTCAGTTTTCCATAGTTATGTCTACCCATAAGACCATACAATTTAGTACAGAAATGTAGTTTAAGTTTTGGCTCTGCAATTACTAGAGATAAAATTGAACGAATGATTGAATTTCTAAAAATTGTTTTCAATCTATAAATCAGAATGACAGAAGCTACTTCTGAGAGTTAATGGGAATATTCAATAAAATATGAGGCATGCAGCAGGCATCCATTACATAGTAGCTACTACTATCTAACAACTATGGAAAAAGGGAAGAGAAAAATCCATAATGATAACAAGAGCTAATACCTTCCAATAATTAACATGTGTCAAGCACTTTTCATATAGCTATACAGCCAATCCTCACAACAGCCTAAAGAGTTGGGCAATGTTATTTTCACTGTATTAAAGGAAGCTAATACGTGTGAATTCTCTCAATTATGAACTACTCAGTGACAGAAACCATATCTGTCTGTGTACTCCCAGGTTTGCCTGGCTTAACATAAATTTGCAACAAATTCATTCTAAAGAAAAACTTTCTGCCTTAGTAGGTGTGGAGATCAGTACTGCACTAAACATAGAAATGTATTT
This sequence comes from Tamias sibiricus, assembly GCA_025594165.1. Taxonomy (NCBI): domain Eukaryota; kingdom Metazoa; phylum Chordata; class Mammalia; order Rodentia; family Sciuridae; genus Tamias; species Tamias sibiricus. Next base: position 62,433,969 of record CM046665.1, read on the forward strand.
CATTTAAGATTTCAGTGACTACAATAAAATGGATTATTTTCATCATTTACAGTACATAGCCTCACAATTGGAAATCAGAGTTCAACAGTAATTATCAAGATCTCCAGCACAGACTTTGCATGAACGTGTGGATTATGTTGCCACTTGGGATCCCCACTTTCTGCTATTTGCATGTGCCCTTGGACTCAGCAACAACGCAGTCCAGTCCTTTCATGTGGTTTTGTTCAAGGCCTGTTTCCACATAATAAACCAAATTGAACTCATAGAAATTTAAACAAACTATTAGACAATGGGAATAATGAGGGTCTGGCCACAGTCTGAGGAGCCTAGTTAAGAGACCACTAACATGATTGAAGTCAGATATGTTGGGATTTATAGTCAGCAGATTGTAAACAATGAAACAGGATGCCTACTAGCAAGAGGTCCCCACGGTACATTCTTTTCTGCATTAGGCAAGCAAAGAAAGCAAATACCAGAGAATATTTAAAGTTGTTACAATAAATTTCTTTGTACCACTTTTAAAAAGCTTTAAAACAACATTTCTTAAATTTAGTGAATTGCCTTGAGATATTTCAAGGATGAGTCAGGGAATAAGTGACATTTGCACAATATTTTCTTATTATGTAAATATTTTTAAAACAGCACTTTGACATAATTCTAAACCTTTTATACATAATTGGTCTGTGGCCTAGGGTATTTAGCCTTCTAAGTCATCATTTAATTGGCTTATGAAAATGCTATGTTGTTCAGGAATGTGTTTTGATAATTCAGAAGAAAGACGAAAAAGTAAAGTCCATGATTTCCTTTACATTCTACACTTCAGTACAAGATGACCTTCATTTAAAGGTACTCTACCTATGCTAATAATTGCCAATAAGCATCTCATTTGGAATAAATGCAATCTTTCTTTTTTTTAATTTAGTTATTTATTTACTTATTCATAATGCACAAGTATAGCATCTTTTTACATACAACTGCTTGTATACAAACCATTCAGATTAAATGCAATCTTTCTAAGGGAACAATTTTGACTGCTATTTGCAAGAACTATCCATGTTAACACCTCCCCACACATGCACACACACCCTCTCTCTCTTTTACAGGAGTGTTTTAAGTGTCTTAGCATAACTTTGAAATAAATGTCAGTCAAATATTGATTTCTATATAATGATACAAAGACTAAAGTCAGGGAAAATGAGATTCTATGAAGTGTATTACACATTTTACATTTTATTTAGAGTGCTCCACAATTAATGCATCATTCTCTGAGAAATATTTTTAAGAGGCAATTTAGGATGAATACTATTTGTTGTAGAGTCTCAGCTTCACATTCTGAATTGGAGATAGTATAATTTAGACATCCCTCTAGGATTAAGATAATAAAATATGGCAAAGTGAAATCTAGATGATGTTCTAAGCACTGCATCCATGTGTGTGCATGTGCAATGATTATGATATATTGGAGGTAGCTGGAGGAAATTCAAGTCCACCAATAAGGATATAAGTGCATAAGTAAATGCAAAGTTCTCTAAATACGAACACCAGCTTCCTGACTATTATGGTTTAGATAGGAGATGCCTAAAGCTAAAGTTCCTGTATTAATGCAGGAATAGTCAGAGGTGAAATGATTAGATTTTGAGAGCTGTCACTTAATCAGTCCATCCTGGTTTAGAGGGACAAGCTGAGTAATAATTGTAGGAAGGTGGCTGGAAGAGTGGGTCACTGAGGGCGTGCACTGAAGGGTTTATCTTCCCTGTGACCCCTTTTTCCCCTCTCTGATTCTAGGCTGTGAAGAGCTGAGTAGCTTTCCACCTCACCTTGGTAGCCAAGGGTTCCATAGACTCGAACTCTGAAATGCTGAGCCAAAATAAATTTGTCCTCCTTTAAGTTGTTTTTGTAGGGTATTTCAGCCACGGTGACAAAAACCAAATATGCGCTGACTATCTAAAACTTGTCCATCTACTAAATTTTTTAAAAGAAATAATAAAATACTCTACTACTGAACAGTGAGACGAAGATGAAAAACACACGTTTTCTGTGTGTTGAGGGTGGGGGAGAGATAATGTAGGGTCTTACCAAAGCATAAATTTAAAAATAGGCTGATAAAACTTCTAATTTTAAGAATACTCATCAGGATATTTTTGGAATAAATTTGTTTCCTAAAATCAAGGATGACCTATGGTTTCCCGTGATTTTCAAAACCTGGTGTCAATCTTATTTGGAGATAAACATGTCACCTCTCTGAAATTTAAGGAAGGCCAGTGTGGGTTGTGTAAAGACAGAATTCACTGGCGCCATATTTAGATGAAATTAGGTAATAAGAGAATAAAGGAAAATAGAATTTCCTCACAGCAGGGTCTCCCATGGGAACATAATTGTTGGTAGCTATGGAACCTCACTCCCTCTACTTGTTACCCCCACACCCAGCAGAGAACCATAGAGTGCGGTCGGTCTGTGGCACAGCTACAACATACAGGCAATGTTTGCATGAGTGCAGCTGGTTTATTAGCATTGGTTTGATTTCCAATTAAAATATAAATTTGGTAACACAATTTATGATAAAATGGATAAAAATTTCAACCCATAATCACTTGTATGCATGAAATCTCCCTCTACTTTTCTGTAGTTCAAATCAATTCCTATTCTAAACCCTATTCTACCAGGGTGGTAGTCACAGTCTCTTTTGAGATTTGCTTCTTTCCTTTTCTGAGGATTGTTTTTTAATTCAAGAAAATGTATTTATTTCCTCTTTCCACAATTTTATAGGTACATTATAGCTGTACATAATGATGGGATTTGTTACATATTTGTACATGCACACAATGTAACAATATAATTTGGCCAAAATCACTCCCCAGCACTTCCTCCTTCCTCCCTGCCTCCCACCCTCTGGTCTCTTTCCTCTAATAATCTCCCTTTGATTTTAATAAGACCCCATACACACACACACACACACACACACACACACACACACACACACACACACATACACACACACCTTTCTTTTCCTTTTTCCTCTCTAGCTTCCACATATGATAGAAAACATATAACCCTTGACTTTCTGAGTTTGGCTTATTTTATTTAACATAAGGGTCTCAAGTTCCATCCATTTTAATGAAAACAACATGATTTCATTTTTTTAAAAAATTCTTAGAAGTCTGAAACTGTGGAGATGCTTCTCTGGATGTCATCTCTACTTGACCTATACAGCTAGGTATACATTTTCTGTACACCTGGACTCCTGAGGTACAATGCCTTTCTGCACATGCCTGCAACAGGATCAAGAGAAGGTATATTATTGTGTTTCTTCCATGCGGTTGTTGGGACCAATCATATTCAAAGAGGCCATCTGAGGCTTCCTCTGCACAGATTTCTCTAGTAACTACCAGATCCCACAGCTATTGCTCAAGTTTCACTATTTCTTCAGCACTATTCTGTAGAGAATGCATAGTCCCTTTATCTGGAATATACCAATATTTATCCTGTCATGATCTTCCCTTTCAGTTCACATCACCCGCAGTCCAGAAGAATTTCCTGTCTCACAACAGGATTTCTCAAACTCAGCACTACTAACATCTTGGACAGGTACTTTGTATGTTGGGGAGGGAGTGGGGACATCCTTTATGTTGTAGGATATTTAGCAGAGTCCTTGGCCTCTACACAATAGGTACTTGTAGCATTTTCTCTACAACTCATGATTGTGAACAGTGTCTCTGGACTTTGCCAAATATAGCATGGTGGGCGGGGGTTGGGGGGTGGGAAATCACCTCTGTTGAGAACTACTATTCTAGAAAATAAAAACCTTTTCTAACTTGACTTCTCTAACTTGACTTCTTTCAGGTATTTTGTTTGGATTCTAAATCCTTGCAATTCCCTGTGGGCTTATCTTATCACGTTAGAACCTGAGGCAAGGCAAATAATAATGGTATGTTTTTAAAAAATTCTTTCCACAGTTGGATGTCATGGTGCACACCTGTAACCCCAGAAACTTGAAAGGCTAAGGTAAGAGAATCACAAGTGTGAGGTCAGCCTCAGCAATTTAGGGAGACCATGTCTCAAAATAAAAAAATAAAAGGGACTGGGGATGCAGCTTAATAGTAAAGTGCCCCTGGGTTCAATCCCCTGTACAAAAAAATTAGAAATAAAAAATCTTCCATAATAGTACTACTTTTTCATGACCTGTAAAAATTCCTTTCTGCTAAGTAAAGGCATAAGAGAGCTTGCATGGAAACCCCATCAGAACTATTGTATGGTTTTACTAATTAGTTTATAAGTGTGGATGGAGAGCAAGTAAGACAACCTCAGTATTGACAGGTAAATAATCATAATCTTTTATTAATCAAGTAGCAAATCTATTATAAAATATTTCAGAATTTAAAATATTATAAAAATAATCTAATAAATAACTGCATGTCTGAAGCAGCCCCAATCAGGGAGATGGCTATTGCGGCTAGCTGGAAGCCATAAGTTCCACCTGATAATAATCATACGCACCTGTAAATGCACGTGACGCACCTGCAAAACTAAAGGTATATAACCGGGTGAAAGCGGTCAGAAGCGGCATTCATTCAGTCAGTAGTACAGTCGGTCGGAAGAAGAGTTCAGGTCGGAGAAGAAGAAAAGAGAGCAGCCAGAACGGAGTCAGAAGAAGAAATAAGAGTCAGAGCGGTTATATAAAGAGAAGTAGTTGTTGCTGGTTGGGGTCAGGCCGAGGGTGCCGAAGAAGAAAGAAGAAGCTCTCTATCTCTCTCTCTTTCTCTCTCTAAGCTCTCTCTAAAGAAAGTGAAGAAGAAAGAAGAAAGAAGAAGCTCTCTAAAACCTTCTTTCATCTTCATTCTGCCTCGGAGTTTTTCTCCCGCGGCGTTGTTGCTCCAAGTCAGGAAGCAACACATGTCCACCATCTTCTTTAAAAAGTAAACTATTACCACTACAGCTGAAGCCCTTGAGGACCCTTCCTGATTGGCTTCTGTGTGTAGCCACTATTTTGAATTTGGTGATGAGACATAATCACATGGAAGTCAACCATAGTGACCTGTATAACTACTACACTATGCAATACCTTGTATCTTGCTATTGTAGAAATTTGAAAAGTTTTAAATATTTAGCATATGAACTTTGGCTTACTCAAAGTGAAAAATCTGCTAATGCTCTGATCAAATAGAGGATAATAACTAAGAAAAAAACCATTCAAAATAGCTAGCTATTTCTTTGAGGCACAAATTAATTTCAGGCCCATTCTCTGGATCTTGTTTACAGACTCCCTCTCCATATTCCAGCTGCCTAAGGAAGGAGGAAAACATCTGGGTGCAGAGCATGGGTCCAAGAGCCCTCCATTCTGGCTGAACTTTTCTCCTTTCCTACTGCTTTTCTCACTTTGTTCTTTATAATGAAGTCATATGATGGCTTGAATTCAAGCTCTGGTTTAAAGAGAAAGGTGATGTTGCAGAACAACCACTATTAATAGTCAATGCCTTATTTATTTTTATAAGATAAGAATCACTATCAAAGGATAATCATTTGTTTTTTTAAATCTGATTATCAGTAAAACAATAAAATTTCTAAGGAATAAAAATACATCAGGCCAGGCAGCGGTGACACAAGCCTATAATCCCAGCAGCTTGGGAGGCTGAGGCGGGAGGATCATGAGTTCAAAGCCAGCCTCAGCAACTTAGTGAGGCACTTAGCAACTCAGCTAGACCCTGTCTCTAAATAAAATACAAAAAAAGGGCTATGGATGTGGCTCAGTAGTTAAGTGCCCCTAGGTTCAATCCCTGGTTAAAACAAACAAACAAACAAACAAAAATGAAATGTATAAGAGTATATCCCATAGAGTTGAGCATGAAAAGATGAAAAAGCAACAACCCTAAATATTGCCTGAAGAAGGTGTTTAATAGTGACCCAGGGAAAGAATGTGACCATGTGAAAAGAAGATATTTCCAACTTGTACTCTAAGTAGAAATTAAGATTTCTGGCTAGCTTCTTTCTATTTTTACATGATACTGAGAATTCTCACAGCAGAGCTTGGGAAGAGAGTGTGGGCTAGATAAATGGGGAATTGTAAAATCACAGGACTGTTTTCTACAATAACAAGTATTGTGTAATATTTTGCAGATTGTATTGAAGAGGAAAACAAAACATTCCAAAGCTATGCAATAATAAAGACGTGACTCAATAAGTGTTGAAATTTGATTTTTAATAAGTATATAATCATTTTTTAAAAATTTATTTATTTATTTATTCTAATTAGCTATATATGACAGCAGAATGCATTTTGATTCATTGTATACAATTGCAGCACAACTTTTCATTTCTCTGGTTGTACACAAAGTAGCATCGCACCATATGTGCAGTCATACACGTACCTAGGGTAATGATGTCCATCTCATTCCCCCATCTTTCCTGCCCCCATCCCCCTTCATCTCCTCTCCCTCCCCTTTGTCCAATCACAATTCCTCCATTCCCCCACCCCCATTATGGATCAACATTCACTTATCAGAGAGAACATTGGGCCTTTGGCTTTTGGGGATTGGCTTACTTCGCTTAGCCATCTCCATCCATTTATCTGCAAATGCCATAATTTTATTCTCTTTTAATGCTGAGTAATATTCCATTGTGTATATATACCATATTTTCTTTATCCATTCATCTACTGAAGGGCATCTAGGTTGGTTCCACAGTTTAGCTATTGTGAATTGTGCTGCTACAAACATTGACATGACTACGTTACCGAAGAATGCTTATTTTAAGTCTTTTGGGTATAGACTGAGGAGTGGGATAGCTGGTCAAATGGTGGTTCCATTCCCAGTTTTCTAAGGAATCTCTATATTGCTTTCCAGATTGGCTGCACCAATTTGCAGTCCCACCAGCAATGTATGAGTGTGTCTTTTCCCCCACATCCTCACCAATACTTACTGTTGTTTGTATTAATAGCTGTCATTCTGACTGGAGTGAGATGAAATCTTAGAGTAGTTTTGATTTGCATTTCTCTAATTACTAGAGATGTTGAACATTTTTTCATATATTTGTTGACCAATGGTCTATCTTCTTCTGAGAAGTGTCTGTTCAGCTCCTTAGCCCATTTATTGATTTTTTTGTGTGTGTTAAGTTGTTTTGAGTTCTTTATATATCCTAGAGATTAGTGCTCTGACGTATGTGTGGCAAAAATTTGCTCCCAAAATGTAAATTCTCTCTTCAAAACATTGACTGTTTCTTTTGCCAAGAAGCTTTTTAGTTTGAATCCATCCCATTCATTGATTCTTGATTTTATTTCTTGTGGTTTAGGAGTCTTGTTAAGGAAGTTGGGGCCTAATCTGATGTGATAAAGATTTGGGTCTACTTTTTCCTCTATTAGGCACAGGGTCTCTGGTCAAATTCCTAGGTCCTTGATCCACTTTGAGTTGAGTTTTGTGCATGGTGAGAGATAGGGGCTTAGTGATTATTGAAATTTGATCTTTTAATAAGTGAATAATCATTTTAAAAAAAAATAATTATCAAGGATTATTAAAGACTGGCCTGGAAGCAAAAACTAGATCTTGCTGTAGAGATAATGTGGGAAAAAAGAAACACAGAACATTCAGAAAGGATCCAAGCAAGCCTAGGTGCTGCTCCTTTAGATACTCCAAGGATGGGGCAGCACTCTCCTCAGGAAGATAGGAATTCAAAATATAGAAGAATTCATTATACACTTGAGTTTTTTCAATATAAATGGTATGATAAAAACAAGCATATTTACGAATAGTCCCCATGTTTCTTGCTTCCTCATCCATCTCTGGATGGATTTGGAGTATTGCCTGGTCTTTATTCTGATGGCTGAAAGAGGGAGCATAGAGAGGTTTGGAAGGAGCCAAAAACCTATGTTAATTTTCTTTTTAAAAAATATGGGGAAATACTTTTGCTAGAAAGTTCATCCAAGAAAAGTCAATTAAAATCAAAAGCTAAAGGAAGGAATGAATAAAAAAATCGAAAAGAAAGCTGAATAAGCCAGGACTAAAGTTTTTATTTTTTAAGATTTTTGATTGAAGGGAAGAAAGTATTGGAGGTTTTAGAGAGATAGAAAAATGAGGTAGACTTCTTCCAGTTTTCTTTGACCCAAATCATGTAATTCTCCTTTGTGATACTGTTGACATATTTTGACAAGTACTAACATTACTTCCCAGGCAAAATGCACCTGCTCAGGTGTGATGCTCCAATGTTTGGACACTGTCCTTCAGGATTTGGTATCTGCATTCAAACAATGGCCACTATATGGTGCAAGAATATACATATGGGTCTGGGAAACAAGGCAAAGAAAAATTACTGACCTCTCTGACCACCACATCCAGTGATCCACTTGCAGATGTGCTTCCAAAACCCACAATGTCAGCTCTGGTAATGCAAAGGTTCTGGTTCCAAAGAGAAGAACATTGGTACCAGGATGCACATAAATTATTCCACTGAATCTAAAGCAACAAATGCCACCCAGTGACTGTGTTCCTCATGTTCATGGACCAGCAGAAAAATAAGGGACTTATTATAGTAGGTGACATAACTGAGTATAAGTAATTCATGAGGAATTGGATGATTGATACTTATAGGACTTGTAATGTTTTCATGCTATAAGAAAATGGTACATGAGGGATTTCACCAACCATAGCTCAATCCTTCATGACAGAAAGCTTGTGTAATCCTGTCAGGTAAGCAAATTAAGTCAGCTCAATTTCTAACCAAAGATAATGAAAATCTATAATGGATGTGAAAGAGGGAGATGATGAATTGGAGTGATGATTTAGGGACCAGTTGCAGTAGTGGTGAGAGTAGTTTGCTTCACTAAGACTCAGTGACCAAGAAACCTCAAGACTGCCCTCCAGTGAACCTCAGTAGTGCAAAGAATAGACTGTGACATTCACTTATTGGTCTTCACCTCACATACTCCAAACTTACCTCTGATTTCAGTCACAACTGTAGGGGAGATCCCTACTCCATACCACCTCAGAGTCACCTTGTTCTGGTAGCCACCCACCTCAAGGGCACATGTTTTTCTGCTTTGTGCCTCAGAGCTCCTTCAAGGCATGGGAGGCTGCCTGACTGGTGTGCAAGAAGATGGACAAGAAGAGGTAAGAGGTAATCCCCTGAGGGCAGTCCTCAACCACAGGCAAACCAAACTAGTGGATATAGACTCTAGGCCTGCAAGACAGACAATTCTAGTGGTATTCCGTGTGCTGCCTTGGAGTCTCAGGGGAGTAGAGCCTCTGTTACTACAGTGGCAACTCAACGAGACCCAGCAATATTGACTTTCCATTCCTCTCCACTTCACTTCTCCCAACCCTCAGGTAGGTGTCTTGGATCCTCTCCTCAGTCAAATACCCAAATTCTTGTCTCAGGTTCTGATTTTAGAAAAGAGTGAAAATTACAATGGCTCTTAACAAACCAAACAGGCAAAAAGTCTTCTGCCAACAGAAACACCTTTTTTCCTGGTGTCCTACAGATGATACAGACATTTAGTTTTCCATCTTTGAATTGCCATTTATTCTCCCTATCTGTATTCCCAATGTCCCTCTTCTTACAAGGACATCAGGTCTCAGGTCTTTCCCTAATGACTTCATCTTTTTTTTAATATTTTTTTATTTGCTTTAGTTGTACACAATGTGTTTCTATTTTTATGTGGTGCTGAGTATCAAACCCAGGCCACGCACAGGCTAGGCACGCGCCCTACCACTGAGCCACAACTCCAGCCCATTACTTCATCTTAACGTGATAATTTTTGCAAAGGCCCCATTTCCCATTACGGTCATATTCACAGGTGCCTAGGGATAGAACCTCAACACACCTTTTGAAGGGACACAATTCAACCTGTAACAGAACCTGATAATAAAGTAAGAAGATGCATTTTCTTTGAAAATGTGCCTGTATCCTTAGGAACAATATTTTATATGTGTCTACATCCACAAATAAATGAAATCAATATACTAAAAAAAAATAAACAAAATGTTTTGTTTGAATTTCTTTGGTTCCATGTTATCATTTCGTTGGAATAGCCAGTTGTTCCCAACTGCTGCTCTTTTTTTAGTCTCCAGATGCTGAGAGGATAGTCCCCAAAGTTCAGCCCCTCACTGTCCTTAGCTTTGTGTTACAGTAAACAAAGTTAAGACACTATCTTAATTCTGGGATATGCTTAACACTTGCTCAAGACGACACAGTCTTTTTTTTCCTCCAAGTGGCCTTATCCTTTCACATCCCTGCGGTTAGTGTGTTTGGAGGTATTTGGCTATGAATTTAAACATCGAAGTGTGGTCTGCCTTTAGAAACACCAGACAGTGAGTCAGAGGCCCTTGATTCCTTTTTATGATTGTGCTCAATGTGTTGGGAAACCTCTGACCCTCCCTAGGGGTTTCTCAATCTGTAATGGAGCTGCATGGCACTCTTCTGTATCCCAGAATAAAGGAGCCGCATTAAGGGCACTAACAGTCTTTTCAATAATCAGGGATGGGCCTAATTCCATTGCACTTTGTTTGAAATCTAAAGTACATTTCTTAGTGGTTATATTTGGTGTGATTGAAAATATGCTGAACTACAAAAGAAGAGAATGCTATTTTGTATTTCTAGTTAGTAATTGAATTCTGGTACAAGGAGATTTACTCATTTTTAAGTGAGGGGGAAAATCATTTCTCAAAATACTGAATGTCATGTTAGTTCTTTACATCTCTTTCTGAACTCTATTCTGGTCAAGTCAATATCATCCACATTATGTTGCTTTCAAATTTTACAGGGTATATTCCTTCCAATAAAACAATGTATAAATTCACAGAGCACTCCAAAGACGCACAGAAGGGCATTTACTGGTATACTGTTAGGACACAACAAACCCCTCCTGCATTAAAGTCATATATGAAGCTACAGGTTGTGAGAGGAGAGGAAGTGGGTATGGGAGCAAAGCAAGCATGTGGCATTGAAGCTAAAACTGATAAATCAGGCTACATAAAATTTAAAAACTTCTGCACCGAAAAGGAAACAATAAACAGAGTGAAGAGACAATCAACAGAACGGGAGAAAACTCTGCCAACTATTCATCTGACAAAGAGTTAATATTTAAAATATTTAAAATATATAAAATATTTAAAATATATAACTAAAAAGAAAAGAACAAGTAATCCAATAAAAAATGGGCAAATTATCTGAACAGATACTTTTTCAAAAGAAATACAAATGGCCAGTAAGTATGTGGGGAAAAAATGCTCAATATCTTTACCATTAAGGAAATGCAAACCAAAACTGCAATAAGATTCCACCTCATTCCCGTTAGAATGTTTGTTATTTAAATAAATAAATAGATAAACTAATAAATAAATAACAAATTGCTGGTTAGACTGTAGAGAAAAAGGAACTCTATGTATTGTTGGTGAGAATATAAATTAGTACAACCACTGTGAAAACCTGTATAGAAGTTCCTCAAAAAACTAAGACTAGAATTGCTGTATGATCCAGTTATCCCATTCCTGAGTATATATTCTAAGAAAATGAATTCAGCATATGATAGAGATACCTGCATACCTATATTTATTACTGCATTATTCACAATTGCCAAGATATGGAATTGGCCTATGTGCCTATCAACAGATGAATGAATAATGAAAATGTGGTGTGTGTGTTTGTGTGTGTATGTATGTGTGTGTGTGTGTGTCTGTGTGTAGATAGATATATCATGCATACATATACAATGGAGTATTATTCAGACATTAAGAAGGATGAAATCCCGTCATTTGCAACAAAAAGGATGGAACTGGAAGACATGATATTAAGCAAAATGAGTCAGACAGAGAAAGACAAGTGTCACATTTTTCTCTTATATGTGAAACTTAAAACACAAAACAAAACCTTGAAAGTAGAAGAAGAAGGACTATGAAGGACTAGGAAGGGAGTTGGGGGAGGAGGGAGAGGCAGAAGAGAATGAGGAAGAGAAGGGGTGGGGAAAGGTGGCAGAAGAATGGATGGACATGATCAATGTGCACTATAAACATGCATGGAAATATCACAATAAACCCATTGACTTGTTCAATCAATATGTATTAAAATTATAATAAAAAAGGGGTGGCCTGCAGTAAGAATATAACCCCATCTATTTTCCTATTAGAGGTAGCATTTAGTTCTGCAAATTCTTTTTTAAAATCTTTGATAAAACTTTAGTTCATTCATTTAGGGTAAAGTACTAGAACCAGATCAATGACTTATTTTTTTCTACAGCACCAAGATGGAGTAAAAATGAACATTGAAGATGGATAGGAAGTAATTCATCTTAGGAAGGTGAGATGGAAGCTCTGGGTGGTCATCTGTGATCTTCCAGAGAGCAGAGATGAAAGGAAAGCTAAAAAGCTTTGAAATGAAAACGGAAGATGAGAAGACAAAATTTGTTTGATAATTGTTGGCTTTGCAATTTTGCTTTGAGAACTCTTACAATAATATGCTTAGGTTAGTATAAAGATGGCAAAACTCCTCACTATAAATGCAGCCCACTTTTCCCAGTCAAGTATGGTTCCTAACTAAAAAGAGAGAGCAGAGTTAATTAAAACAAGCAAGAAAAGAAAAATTCTAGACATTACTAGACACACACACACACACACACACACACACACACACACATACACACACAAGCATGTACAGATGAGTATTTAAGCTAATTTTTCCCTTCTCTCTCATACTTAGTTTCCAGTATTTTAAAAACATTACGGTTTGTATTCCTCACACTTGCTTTACATAATTAGCATGCACTATATCCAGAATTTGATGATTCAGAACAAAAGAAATGAGATAGATGGTTCAAGATTACCCACAGGGGGAGATTTTGAGGATGACTTTAACATTAAGATAGAATGCTTTATAAGGCATTCCCTGAACGCATACATATAAGTTAAAATAAAAATTTTATTACCAATTCTTATTAATTTTTCTTCCTAATATCTTTTGAATCCAAGCCAACTTCTCTAATTCCACTGTCTTCATCCATATATCTGTTGCCCAGAACAGTATATAGGCCAACTAAAAAGCCACCCTTAGCCACTCTCTTGCTCATACACTCCAGATTGAATCCAGCAGGATATCTCATTGTCTCTACCTCCAAAATGGAACCACTTACACTGCTATCTTCCTAGTGCAAGCCACCATCTTTGGTCACCTGAAGGACTGCAATAGCTGTTCAGTGTATCCTAAGCTCCCCTATATTTACTCTTGACACACTTGCCATTAGGGTCCTTTCAAAATAGAACTGGGACCCTCCTCTGTTCAGAATCCACCATGGACTGCCCTGTCACTCAGTTGATGTCCAAGCCCTTAGAAATGAGTCACAAAGTCTTTGTGATATGGCTTCTTATTACCTCTCTGACATCATTTTCAACTGGGTTTTGTTCCTTGCTCGTTCACTCTAGACATCATGGGCTCCTTGCTACTCCTTAAATTCAGAGAAGTCAAGTTGCTATTTCAGGACTCTTTATATTTTTTTTTTTGGGGGGGGGTTCTCTTCCACCAGGTATCTACCTGATTAATCCATCCAAACCTTGACATCTTTGCTCACATTTCCCTTCTCCATGAGAACTTCTTCAAGCTAGTTCCTGTATCCCTTTTGACATATCCCTGTCGGGTTTTGAGCACTTCCTTACTTTTCGGCATAAGGAGCTCCTCTAGGCTCACTCATACCTTCTCTTCAGCTGCTCTCAAGACTTCATCAAAGGGCTGTCTGTATTCCTGCCTAATTCAGCATGTGCATATTGTCAGCCATAAGTGATAACATGGGAAAGTTGAATGTGAAGTGTCCAGCATTTACTCCTCCATCCACATAAGAAGATATGAGCTTTATTTTATTTGTTGTTTTTAGATATACATGACAGTATGGTGTACTTTGCTATATTTTACATACATGGAGTGCAACCATTATAATTTTGGTTCCATTCTTGTGGTTGAACATGATGTGGAGCTGCATTAGTTGTGTATTCTTATGTGAGCATAGGAAAGTTATTTCTGATTCATTCTCTGTCTTTCCCATTCCCATCCTCCCTCCTTTCACTTCATTCCCCCTTGTCTAATCCAATGAACTTCTATACTTTCCCTCCTTATCCCCCTTTGTTATGGGTTAGCATCCACATATCAGAGAGAACATATGGTCATTGGTTTTATGGGACTGGCTAATTTCACTTAGCATGATAGTCTCCAGTTCCATCCATTTACCAGCAAATGCCATAATTTCATTCTTCTTTATGGCTAAGTAATTTTCCATTATGTATACATACCACATATTCCTTATCCATTTATCTGTTGAAGGGCACCTAGGTTGGTTCCATAGCTTGGCTATTGTGAATTGAGCTGCTATAAACATTGATATGGCTGCATCACTGTAGTATGCAGATTTTAAGTCCTTAAGATTTTAAGGAGCGGGATAACTGAGTCAAATGGTAATTCCAAGTTTTCTAAGGTATCTCCATACTGCTTTCCAGAGTGGTTGCACCAATTTTCAGTCCCACCTGTAATGTATGAGTGAAACTTTCCCTCCAATCCTTGCCAACATATAGTGTTACTTGCATTCTTGATAACTTCCCTTATGACTGGAGTGATATGATTTTAATTTGCATCTCTCTAGTTGCTAGTGGGGTGTTGAACATTTTTTCATATATTTATTGACCATTTGTATTTCTTCTGTGAAGTGCCTGTTCAGTTTCTTAGCCCACTTAATACAAAGGGTCATAATCCAGAACTCCAGGAACCCATGATGCCTACATAAGCACATTTAGACTTCATTTGTTTTTATAAATGTTTTATTGAATGAGTCTGACACACTTGCCAGTGATATCCTTTCAAAATTGAAGACATGGTATGAATATTGCATTTGAATCCACCTTGAAATCTGTGACATTAAATGCATTCCTGAGTGTTCTCCTAATACTGTGCAGTATCCTGGTATCATGCATTTTGTTCTTTCATATGTAAAGTCATAGATCAGAGTATAGTTTCCAGCATTAAGTAGGCTCTCAACATATATTTGATTAGGTAAAGAAAGGAAGGACCTTTCATAAGAAAGGAAATGCCTGTTCATAGCAATTCTATGAACAATTTAGAGGAAAATATTGAATGATATATAGTTAGTGCCTGGCAAATGGCAGGTGTATCACAAGAGTAAACAAAGTAAAAGCTGAAGATATTTCTGAAATCTGCTGGTTCTGAGATACAAAGCAGGAAAAAAATTTTACATTTACTACATTTTCCAACATTCCCATCAGCAACATAATGAAGTGGTAAAAAATTTATGGGAAAACACATTGGAGATTAATCCTGCTCAGTCTCAACTTTTGACCCGTTTTGAGACAACTACTTTTATAATATAATGCTAAATTGAGTTTTCTTGATTGAATCAGCTCAAAGTCAGTGAGTATTATGAAATTGTGATTAACTACTAAATTAAAACCACAACAACAGCTGCTGACATCTGAGCAGAAAGTATAATATGCGGGAATTATCATAACAGTGTTTATATTAAATCTATGACTGTTAAAACATTAATGTATTTTTTAACAACTAATGCATTACTATACAAAAAATATTTTCTAGGGAATTAGCTATGCTTCTCAAGAAACAATAAGTCAAAGTTTGGAATTATAATTAAATTAACTAGCAGCAGAGGGACAAAATAGTGGAGGAGCATGTAAGATTCACTAACACTGGTGAAAACTGAGTTCCAATGTTCATGCTGCAGTCATGGGCATTTGTGTTTATTGTACTCTCCACTGAGCTCCATTCTTTACATCTCTGGTGTTTCTTTTGCATCATCAATGATTGCATAATAAAACAGTACATACTCAAACATTTTGGAAACTACTGATTAATGTATCAAGTTTTTGGTAGCTCATCTTTTAAACAGGGATGGTAAATAGTACTACTGTTATAAAGTTGCTATTAAAATTAGATGACCAGTGACTCAGGAGGCTGAGGCAGAAGAATCACAAGTTCAAGACCTGCCTCAGCATCTTAAGAAGACTCTTAGTAACTTAGCAAGACTCTGACTCTGTCTCAAGATAAAAAATGAAAAAGGGCTGGGAATGTAGCTCAGTGGTAAAACATACCTGGGTTCAATCCACTGTATTAAAAAGATACATGAAATAATATACAAAAATATGCAGATGGACTAAGGAGGTGGATCAGTGGGAGAGTGCTTGCCTAGCATGCACAAGGCCCTGGGTTTAATTCCCAATACTGCAAAAAAAAAAAAAAAAAAAAAAAAGCAACAGGGCGTATACATATGTATACAACACACACACATTATACACACATATGTATAGCTATTTTATATATACATAGTGTATATATACACATACATGTATATATATCAATACACATGTACATGTATATATATAAATTATTATGTATGTATTTGGGAATATAGGTATGTATGTATCTCAATGCCTATGTATGTATTCAGGTAGATATGTATACAACCACTTATGTTAGTCTTTCTTCCAACTTTTAGTCTTTAAAAGTGTGATTTAGCTTTTGGTAAGTTTTAAGAGATCAGGAATGAATATTATATTTGACTCCACCTTGAAATGTTTCAAGCATAAAAATACATTCTTGGTGAAAGTCATGTGTCTTAACTACACATTTATATTGGAAAAAAAGAACTTCACAGTTTTCTCTAAAATGGGTGTAAACCTGTGATCTCCTTCTAGTTTTACAAATGTTGTCTTAAGGCCTTGGTCTCCACACATAGGTATTAAAAACCCTTGCCTTTCACGACTAGGCAATAAAATTTTAACATTTTTGAATTAAACAATAAGCTGAAAATTTTGAGCACTAAGTGAGTCAGTTGATTATGAGTTGTGATTTTCTACACTACAATTAGATGGTCTAATTTTACCTTCCTATTTACCAGACAGAAGCATGAAAGACTTCTGAAGCTTACTAAGTGCGACAATTCTATGTTATTTCTGCTTCTGTTCTCTGAGATAAAAATCAAAATATGTAATAGAGCATGCACAGCCAAAAATCAAGCATCTCTTGTATGCTTTTTTATTATGATATTTTTTGTGGTGCTGAAGATTGAACACAGAGCCTCTTACATGCTAAGCATGAGCTTTACCACTGAGCTACATCCTTAGCCCCCTGTTTACTTTTAAAAGTCTATGAACACACTCAAAAATTTTGATGTTCTATAATTGGGGCTAAAATATGCCCTTAGACCATTTTACTAAATTCCAGCTTGTGTTGTTCCAAGTTGAGCTTCACTCTGGCCACTCTCTTACCACAAAAACAAGTTAGGCAGACTTGGAAGATACTGAACCATTTAGAGCAGGTATTTGAATACCAGTTCAGAATAAGTCAAGAAATATCCCCCAAAATTTGTTTATATCTTTCCATTGAAAATTAAATTAATTATTTCCATTATTTCATTGCATTGTGAGTGAAAGCAGTGATGATAATAAAATGTAGCATTAAGAATGCCATGTTCATGCTATTCCAATTCTCACACATGTACATACCATACACCCATGAAGGAAATATAATTATCTTAAAGTGATTTGTCCAAGGTACACTACCATTGAGTTAAAGCAGAATATCAATCATCTACATTACTTATTCTACCATTTATTCAAATAGTGCCTATCAGTTCTAGTTAATCATTAAGCATTTCTTCTAGCTTTGCATTACTAGTCTAGAAGGCATTTTTCCCTGGAGAAAAAATGTTTGAGGATCTATCTTAAGACTTTAAGGATTCTGAGATAAAAGGAAGAAGTAATAAATTAGTCATGATCTTGTAAGACCTTTAATCTGAGGTTTTCCTGACAGGATCTTACATGATTTACAATCTACAGTTTTTCCCTTATATTTCAAGTAGAAGAGGATAAAGAGGAGGGTTTTGAAATTCTTTTAATAAATATTAATAGTATTAATAATATAATAAGTATTCAGGTAAAATGAAAAACTAAATAATTGCTACAATAAAAGAGGGAAAAGGTAAATATTTACATATTTTTCTCAGTCAACTTTGCATATTACTAGGCCATACACTAACTGAAGCATTGAACAGGATGATTTATTCACTATTTTTATGGAGACTAGTTGAAGAAAAAGATGTAGATGCATTTAACAGCTTTCTTGTCCATTTCAAACATATAAGGATTGCTTTTCTCTATTCTACAAATGACCAACTGCTCATTAGTTGGCCTCCCTTACACATCAAATCATTGTCACTATCTGGGTGCAGTGCCTTCTTCTTGCTGTTTGATTGTCCATTTCCATGAATGCAGAGCAATGAAGAATATGGATTTGGGGCCACCTTGTGACAGACTTGGAAAAGTCCTAGAGCCTGAACACTAAGATTAGACTTTTGGCTTCCCTTCCTACAGCATGTTACTTTTCAACAGATATGTTTTGCAAAGGCTAACAGTGATGCCTGATTTTTACTAATGAAAAGGTGATTGACTTTATCACAATATAGTGACTTGTTTCTATGTGCCACACCGCAATAAGCCATCAACATATGTTAACATTCATAATAGCATTTGACACTGAATGATTGTATTAGGTGTCATTATATCTCCATTTTAAGGATTAAGCAACTGTGTTAGTCAGATTTTTTATTGCTGTGACAAATTACCTATGATGAATACCATGAAGGATTTATTTTGGCTCATGGTTTTAGATGTTCAGTCTGTAGGTTCTTGGCCAAGTTGCTTTAGGCCTGTGACAAGCCAAAACATCATAGCAGGAGCATATGGTAGAGTAAAGCCATTGATTTTGTGATGGCCTAGAAATGAGGGGGGAAGTGATGGGGGGGGTATGGTCTGAATATCCCCATTAAGAGAATGCTCCATTAATCTAACTTCCTTCCTATATGCCCCCCCTCTTAAAAGTTCTAGTATTTAAGTCTGGTGACCAAGATTTTAACATATGTAAAAAAAGTCTCTCTTTGGAGACTTTTAAGATTCAAACCATAACAGCAACTAAGGTTTAGAGAGAATAAACAATTTGGTTAAGCTCATGCAGACAGCAAGTAAGATTTGAGGAAGGCTCAAAACATTCCACTGAAAATGTGTGTGTGTGTGGGGGGGGGGTTGTTCTGAATGAAAGTCCAAAAATTACATTAATGTTATTAACAAATAAATCAACACATTTAACATTTAGTAAAATTTTAAAGCTTCAAATTTCATTTTATGAGCATATTCTGGATTGGAGACTTTTTTAAGGAAACAATATAAAAATCACGAAAATGTGAAAGAATATCATAAGAACTAATATATTATTACTCTTATTATATCAGACTGTCTTGTTACTACCATAACAGAATACCAGAAACTGGGAAGTTATTAGTCAGCTGAGGTTTATTTCTCACAATTCTGGAGACTGAGAAGTGCAAGATTAAAAAGCTCTATCTGGTAAGGCTCTACTTACTGCATTCTAATACAGTAGAAAGCACACATGACCCAAAGAAAGAGAGAAAGCAGCTGAACTTGGACTTTTTAAGGATCCCTCTTCTGCAATCATGAACCTACTATCTCAATGATGGCATTAACCATTCATGAGAACAGATACCTTTTGATGCAATTACCACCTACACATTCTACCTGTAAGTGGGATTAAGGTTTCAATACATGAACCTTGGGGTTCATAGTCAAGCCATATCACCTATGATCTTATTATTGACCTTTAACTATGTCATATTAAACAGAATTTTTCAGTTTTGTGTTTGAAAACAAAGCAGACATTATTCAATTAAACTTAATGCTAAAATCTTCCTTGAATTATGCATCCTTTAATTATTCCTTTGGTGATATCAGGCAATATCTTCAAAAGTAAAATCATTATTTTTCCTCTGTGCTGTAGTCTGTATTTCTTTTTTGGGGGGATACTGGGAATTGAACCCAGGGGTGCTCTACCACTAAGTCATATCTTCAGCCCTTTACTATTATTTTTTGAGAAAAGTTTTCACTAAATTTCTGAGGCTGACCTGAAACTTGCAATCCTCCAGCCTCAGCTTCCCAAGTCACTGTGAGTACAGGTGTGAGTCACCATGCCCGACTGTAGTCATTTCCAGTGCTGGCACCTTGTGGTAGGTAAGGAGTTCCACTGCTCAGATCCCCTTTTGAGGAAGATTCTGCTATTTCAGCAGCTGGGAGCTGTATAGCCCAAGGTAACACCTTTCCTGGGGTAGTCTGCTTCTGTTACCCAGAGAAGGGATAAGGCTGGTTACTTCATCTTTATTCAGGACAACAGTATTTGCTCTGGATGGTCTTTGTAAGACTTACAATTTGACTATTCTATGCCCAGTCCTCCACCCTTCCCCTTTCTTTCCTAGGTTTTAATCCAAATTAATATCTTTAAAACCAAGATTCATTTCATAATCTTCTTCTTAAAGACCAAATCTGTGACAATATTTTATTTAATGATTTAAATCCTTCTTCAAGAGTTTTGAAGGTTTTCTTGCCTTTTGTGGCAGTATCCTATCCAGGCTTGTGATAAAAAATTATGATAATAAAATATGTTAGGAAAAATATAATGCAGAGGATTTGCAATGATTATACTCTTTTTCATTTAAGTGCTTGGATTTTTTTTTTTTTTTTTTTTCGAGACCTCGAGAAAAGTAAATAGGAACTGGTAGTCAACTTGGCTAGATTTCTTAATCATGCCAAGAAAATTGGTAGAACACAATTTTATAAGTATTTGTGAGGGTGTTTCCATTGGCATGTGGGTGAGTGAACTGAGGGGAAGATCTGCCCTGATTGTGGGCAGCACTGTCCAATAGGCGGGGCCCCAGATGGAACAAATGGGTGAGCAGGGGGAAAGCTTACCTGGGAATGTGTGCTTTTAATTCTTCTGTTGTCCCACTGACAACAGACTCCAGGTTTTTCAGCCTTTCAACACAGACTCACACCAGCAAATCTCCAGAGGGTTTCCAGGCTTCCAGCCTTGGACTGGAGCTGCACCCTTGGTCCCTCTTTGAGGGACTTCCAGGTTCTTAGCTACTGGTTTCCCCAGCTCTCCAGCCTGAAGATGGTTGTTATGGGACTAACCAGTCTCTTAATATGTAAACCAATGTAATAAATCCTCTCTTATAATTATATATACATTCTATTGGGTCTATTCTGCTAGAGAATCCTGATGAATACAATCGGCTTTTCACAGCAAGGTGAACAGTTCACGAGGGGACACGGCAGCTAAACGTTGTCAGCCCTTGTTGTCCAACAAAAGTATGGAGACTGTCAGTCCTGTTTATTCTCAGGACTTTTTTTTTAATACTATGACAATTTGTTAGACATTCTGATAAAGAAATTCTACAATAATTGGCCTACTGTTCCTTAATGAATACTCTCAGACCATTTCTCTAAGAAAATCAATTCTCCAAGGTTGTGTAATTACCTTGAGTTACTCAAAGTTATGGTCTCTTGCTTCCATTATACACATGCAGTATCCTTGAATGTACACTAGGGTCATATACCATGACCCTAGCAGAAAGATTCCTTTCCAATCTGTGCTTTGTTCTCCCAGGTACCAGAGCTTCCCCTAAGTAAAATCTGCTTTTTTTCCATTTCATAAGGTTTTTGGTAATGATGCCCAAGAGAGAAAAGGAGTAGGCATTACTTTTTTTTTCCTCATCCTTATCTTCTGTTTAGGTGATTCATTCTTATTAGCCTGCTGTGCCACTAATGATAATTACACTAATTTAGTGCATTTCAGTGTGCTTTTAGTCTGTATGGGTACAAGATTGGCTTGACCCATGGAAAGGAATCCAACTACTCACCATCCCAAGACCTTAATCTGTTGTCTATGTTCATTTCAGTGCCTCCCAACAGGACCAGGGCCTCAGGGTGACTTTATAGTCTAGTTCTGTTTGTTTGTTTGCTTGTTTAGTATGTTTCTAATATTGCCTCTCTCTGCCTTCTCCTAAATTCATATTGTTAATATCAAAAATAGGTATAAGGTATTCATTCAACATTCTCAATCTAATTTTCCACAAACATTTAACTTCCATCTTTTCCTACTTATTCTAAATGACCATATCTTCACAAATTCTCCATTTTACCTGCACTGCCTGCAGCAAAAACTTTCTGGCATAAACAAAAGAAATAGATTTATATACGTTTATTTAATTAATATATGTATATTTGATTGTATATTATACAATATATAATGTCTATATTTATACAAAATTTATATAATTTGCATATTTCATATAAATTTATACATATTATACATTGGTATCTAATACATCTATATATAAATTTTAAAATTTTAGGCAATTTAATGTCAAATATGTATTTCTATCACTTCAAAAACAAATTTCTGTAATGATAACATGCAAGAAATAAAATACTTAGAATTTTCATCAATTTCAGCTTTGATTAAAAAATCCAAAATATTATTTGAGATGTATCTTTGAAGCCAGTTTTGAACTATGGTAATCACTTTTTGCAAGTTTAAACATATTTTCAATGTGCAATCCATTGAGCCACAGAGCCAGGGTATTCAAATATTTTCAAACAAATTCCCCCCAAAATTCAACCTGATAATTTTAACTAGAAATATTACATTTATATGTATACACACATGTCTGCATATATATGTATATGTATATATATGCACATATATATATACAATAAAGCAAAGTCAATCATGATAATTATATTAGAGTTTTATTCATTCAATATGTTTTTATATTTTTCATTGGTATTTCAACATGGTAAATTATATTGTACAATTTTCATACCTTGAATCAATCTTGCATTGCTTGCTATATTTTTAAATTACAAACTTTCAGGGTTTTAGTACTATATTTTTAAGGAAAATTTTAACTTATTTTTGTAATTGACATTCACCTGAAAACTTCCTTTCTGAAACAGTTCTGAGGCAGTTGGGGACCCTCACAACAAAGCACATCTTTGGGATTAAGAGATTAAAATCTCTCAGGGGAAATAACACAGCCATGCTAGCTCTCAGTCTTTAGAGGTTAACAGCCATGCCAGAAAAGTAGGAGTAAAAACCTGACCAGTGTTTGGGGCTATGGGAGTAAGATAACACTCCAGGAGGTGGGAGGCTGAGAAGTCCGCTCAGCTTTTGAGATTATGTGGTCAGCAGAAATACCAAGAAGCTGGAGCCAAACAAAACAAAACCACTAAGATAAAGCCAGTGACCTAGGAAAACAGTCTGCCCTGTTCTGAAAATAATATTTGGGGTTTTCCCAGATGATAGGGAGCAACTTCAGATGGTGAGGGGCAAACACAGGGATAGCACGGTCACCAGAGTAACCCACAGCCACTTTTACCTTATTAGAGTAGTAAAACGCACACCCTTAGGTGGAGACTTAAGATGGAGGGACACACAGGGTATATGAAGAAGTATGAGGAAGGGCACAGATGCAGTTCAAACCCCACTTCTCAGTGTGATGACATCAAGAGACTGGGGCCCTGCTACCCTGCAGATGCCCCCAAATCTGTACCCCTTTGTACTTTGAGCAAGCCTGATACTCTTGGTCAGTGCTGTTTCTCAACTGGACAAGCTTAGTCCTCCAATGAAGAGCTTGGTTCCTGTTCTGCTGCTCCTCTGCCTGATTCTTCTGGTACACAGCACAAAAAACACACTGTGCCAGGGACAGTTCTTGTCAGTTTTTGATATTGGGAATATACTGGTCGTAAGTAATAAGTTGTAGAGGGCTCTACCATTTTAAAGAGGTGGACAAAGAGGGGGAAAGGCTAAGAATGGAAAGGTCAAAAGTCAAATGGACAAAAGGGCCTCAACCACCATCCCTAATAAGAAGGGCCCTGAATGGAGACGCTTAGGCCAAGAATGCAGATATGCTTTTGAGCAGGACTGGTGGAGAAGTAGAGGATTGAGAGGGTGAATAGTCCTTGACAGAAACTCCCTCCTGGAAACAGCAGTGTACTAGCTATACACCACATATATGTGGGGAGGCAGCCTCCTCCCATGAGGCCTTTCAGGAAGATTTGTAACTGCTTATGGTTGAACCTGAGAAAGCACACATAAGACTTTGGCTTGGAGCCAGATTCCTCAACTGTCAACTACCATCCCAGATCCCATCACACACAATTCTTGACTTTAGGGTTGGTTATAGTTTTGAGTCATGTGGTGTACGAATTTAGATGACAAACTTATATGAGGGCTCACTTGTCTCTAAACATTCTCAGGCAAGAGTTCTTTTTTGTCCTCTTACTTATCTATATTCAGTGCAGACAATTTTCCTCGCACAGCCTGAAATGACTAGATCCTGCAAAGTAAGGGTAAAGGCTTTCATGTCTGATCTTTTATGAGGAGAGGTAATACTATTAGATTCCTTTTAGGCCCTGGACATTGTCTTCTTTACTCATACCTGAGACGAAGGGAAAATTGGTGCTAAACATGTGATACATTTAGTAATTGCCCAGCTTTAATACTGTGTTTACCTCATAAGTCTTCCTTTTGGTTTTAAGAGTTTACTGATGAAATCAGAAATCTTTTTTTTTTTTTTTTTTTTTGGTACCAGGGATTGAACTCAGGGGCACTCGACCACTGGGCCACATTCCCAGTCCTTTTTTGTATTTTATTTAGAGACAGGGTCTCACTGTCTCACTGAGTTGCTAAGTGCCTCACCATTGATGAGGCTGGCTTTGAACTCATGATGCTCCTGCCTCAGCCTCCCAAGTGCTGGGATTACAGGTGTGTGCCACCACACCGGCTCTCAGAAATATTTTTAAATAATACTTAATATAGCTTTTAAAGTTATTTATAGAAACCAAGCTTGTTTCACTTGATGGAAATAAAAATTTAATTGTGTATCATATGGAGACAGGGGCAAAGGACCAGTAGCTGATTATCAAAGAAAAGCAAATGGGAGATAGCCCTTCCCCATCAACTGGTTGCTAACACCTCTGGGAGAGGGGAAGGATCACACTTTTCAACAAAAGGGATTAATTACCCCCTGGGGCTACTCTTTTCTTCCTTTCCTAGAAGAAAGGAGGGGAGGGTCTATAAAAATGCAAGACACCCCCAGTCCCACAAGTACTAGCTCTGGGTCCTAAGCTCCACTCCAGAGAAGTCCATCTTTCTCTACCCCCACCCTCTCTTTCTCTTCTCTTAAATAAAATTTGCTTTCTACTTTTGCCTCAGTGTTTCTCAGGTGTTTAATCTTCTACAATGGGTGAACGAGGACCCAATCCTGACTTGCAAGACTGGTATCAATATTTCCTTAAAGCATGACAGTATCTACTTTTATAACCTATGGAATTAATTTATCTAAAGGATATGAAAAACATTTATGAAGAAAAGTGTTGTTCTGGTTATTGAAAATGGTTACTAATTCAAGTATTCCTCTTAATCTTTTCCATACAATCCAGTTAGGACAGTATCTTATCTGAAAGAGAGTATATAATGAGACCTTTCCCCAAGGTCAAGAATCTGCCCCAAGCTTTAGGGAAAGTATAAAATCGAAACTGAAGAAGAGTCAGATTTAAGGAAAAAAGTGATCTGTTTACAGCCCATTTGTCAGTAGAAATTACCACATGGCTGTATTTTTAAACCCTGGTTAACCATATATGTAATCTCATTATGGTGTCTTAAAATAAACAGCACCAGGAGGCAGCAGTGGGGACAACTCTTCAAGTGTTATGGATCCAAGGTCATCAGAATCTCTAGCACAATCAACATCCTTGATAGTCTAATAATGTCTATATCATACCAACTTGCAATCTGTATGATACAGTCCAGGTGTCCTGAAGGTAGCAGTATAACAGCATCTTGTTTAGAATTAAACATCCTGAGGAGATTCAATATTTACTTTTCATTTGAGCTTCTGCATGGATTTACTATTCAACTACTACACAAATAACAAGTTGCTGAACCTCTTTGAGCCTCATTATGCTCAATAGTAAATAATAAGAATACAATCTACTTCATGGTCTTATTATGAAGAATTAGTAAACTATGTGACACAAACTGGATGGATACACAATAAAAGCCAATAAATTGGGCCTGAGGATCTTACAGCCAGAGGATTTTCTTTACCTCATATGTGTAAATTTTGTTTGCTAACATCTGGCTAAACTCATCTTCATTTGCAACACTTTACCCCTTAAATGCTTGATGACAAGGACTTGAGTGAGAAAACATTTGACCACTGAAAGAATCAAGTATATAAATGTATTCTGGTGGAATTCCGTATTTTTTACATAAAGGTTCTAAAAACTTCATAGAAGATTTTAAATTTCTTAATTTAAAATGCGATGGATAAAATAAAAAGTGATTATCAAAATTTTGCAGTAACCAGGAAAGAAAGGAAAGAAGGAAGGGAGAAAAGAGTGAGCAAGAGAGCACATAGAACAAACATGTTTATTTCCAAACTACCAAAATGGTAGGGGGAAAAGAATCTCTCTTTGGAAGACATTTAAAGTAGAATAAATAAAATTTGGTTTTGACAAAATATTCACTTAAATAAAATAATAATCTATAATACATTTGAAATAATTTTGACCAATTATTATTAAGAGAGTACATTGTTGAGAGAGCTTTACTATTTTGTTTTTCAAATCTAATGAAACTATTTTAGAGATGGTGCTCTAGAATAAGGCTCTAACAGTTCAAGCCTTAAATGAGTAAAAAACGAATGGCAGAGTAAGCAAAGAACCAACAGAGAAAAGACAGAGCAACAGCATTGAAAGTTCTCTAATATAATATCATTAAGTGTCTAAAATAAATATAAATGTTCCACCAGGTTTTTAAAATATTTTCTTATTTTTTTCTTTCTATTTTGTCTATATCAGCATTCAGTCTCTCTATATGTGTGTTACATAATTTGTTAATTAATTTGCACTTGAAATTAATGTTTTGTATGACTATTTAAAAACAATTCAAAAACAGTTTTACATGTCCTTTCAATACTCCTCTGTGACAGAAGTGCCACATTTCTATCCCAGTTCAAAAACAGGAGAAATGAAAGGTTGGTTTCCAGCTCTACAAAATAGTCAAAGCTGTTTTCTTGGTTTGGTGTCCCCTAAAGGCCACCAGATATGGATTACAGTATAAGCTGTCTACTTTGGAAGCGATTTTGGAATTCGTGAGAGGGGTTATGGTAATGGAAAGAGAAAGCAATAAATAAAGTACTAAACATCAGGCAAGGGACTGCTGGGAGTTAATCAGAGCTTCCCTGATTATGTTAAGTACATGCTTCAGCATCCTCCCATCTGGGGAAGGGAGCTGGAACATTTAACACTACTCTAGTGGGTAATTAGTTAAACACTTCTTTTTTTTCTTTTATTCGAAGTTGTTTTATATATAACAGTAGCATGCATTACAATTCATAATACACATATAGAGCATCTTTTTACATATCACTATTTGTATACAAAGTATATTCATGCTAAACACGCATTTAGGGTAATGATATCCATCTCATTCTACCATCTTTTTTTCCCTTTATACCTCCTGGCTCCCCCTTTATTCCCTTCCCATTGACCTTTCTTGTGTTCCTCTAATCCTTCTATGCTCCCTGACCCAACCACAATGTGAATCAGCCTCCTTGTATCAGAGAAAACATTCAGCATTTGGATTTTTGAGATTGGCTAATTTCACTTAGCGTTATATTCTCCAACTTCATCCATTTACCTGTGAATGCCATTATTTTATTCTCTTTTATTGCTGAGTAATATTCCATTGTGTATTTATGCCACACTTTCTTTATCCACTCATCTACTGAAGGGCATCTAGGTTAGTTCCACTACCTAGCTGTTGTGAATTGTGCTGCTATAAACATTGATGTGGCTGTGTCCTATAGTATGATGTTTTTAAGTCGTTTAGGAATAGACCAAGTAGTGGGATGGCTGGATCATAAAGTGGTTCCATTCCCAGTTTTCCAAGGAATCTCCATACTGCTTTCGATAATGGCTACACCATTTTGCAGTCCCACCAGCAATGTATGAGTGTGCCTATTTCCCCACATCCTCTCCAACATTTATTGTTATTTGTAACAGACGAAAGAAATTAAAGGGCTCCAGATAGGAAAAGAAAAAGTCAAATTAGCACTATTTGCTGATGATATGATTATATACCTAGATGACACAAAAAACTCTACCAGAAAACTTTTACAAGTAGAAAATGAATTCGGCAAAGTAGCAGGATACAAAATCAACACCCATAAATCTAAGGCATTTGTATATATCAGTGATAAATCCTCTGAAAAGGAAATGAGGAAAACTACCCCATTTACAATAGCATCAAAAAAATAAAATAAAATGCTTGGGAATCAACTTAACCAAAGACGTGAAAGACCTCTATAATGAAAACTACAGACCACTAAAGAAAGAAATTACAGAAGACCTTAGAAGATAGAAAGACCTACCTTGTTCTTGGATAGGCAGAATTAATATTGTCAAAATGACCATACTACCAAAAACACTATACAGATTTAATGCAATTCCAATCAAAATTCCAATGACATTCCTCATAGAAATAGAAAAAGCAGTCATGAAATTCATCTGGAAAACTAAGAGACCCAGAATAGCTAAAGCAATCCTTAGCAAGAAAAGTGAAGCAGGTGGCATCACTATACCAGACCTTAAATTATACTACAGAGCAATAGTAATAAAAACAGCATGGTATTGGCACCAAAATAGACTGGTAGACGAATAGTACAGAATTGAGGACACAGAGATTAATACATATAATTTCAGTTATCTTATCTTAGACAAAGCTGCCAAAAATGTACATTGGAGGAAAGATAGCCTCTTCAACAAATGGTGCTGGGAAAACTGGAAATCCATATGCAACAAAATGAAATTAAACCCCCTATCTCTCACCATGCACAAAACTTAACTCAAAGTGGATCAAGGACCTAGGAATTAGACCAGAGACACTACACCTGATAGAAGAAAAAGTAAGTTCTAGTCTCCAACATGTTGTATTAGGCCCCAATTTCCTTAATAAGACTCCTGTAGCACAAGAATTAATATCAAGAATCAATAAATGGGATAGGTTCAAACTAAAAAGCTTCTTCTCAGCAAAAGGAAAAAAACAGTGAGGTGAATAGAGAGCCTACTGATTGGGAACAAATTTTTACCACATGCACATCAGATAGAGCACTAATCTCTAGAATATGTAAAAAACTCAAAAATCTTAACACCAAAAAAAAAAAAAAAAAAAAAAAAAAAAACCCAATCAATAAATGGGCCAAGGAACTGAAAAGACACTTCTCAGAAGAAGATATACAATTAATCAACAAACACATGAAACAATGTTCAACATCTCTGGCAATCAGAGAAATGCAAATCAAAACTACTCTAAATTTCATTTCACTCCAGTCAGAATGGCAGCTATTAAGAACATAAACGCTGTTTTTGAGGAAATTAATTTCCCAGAATTTTCATCCTGTGACCCTGGTTGTATAATAGGCTGTGGTGGCTGGAGAAATTCCTTGGGAGAAGAACAAGTGAGTGAGCGCTGAAGAGGATGGGGGACAATGACAGAGGCTACAACTCTGAATTTTGTTTACTTGAAATTTTGTTAGCATATTCACTAAAAAAATTGGGGGACCATGGAATAATTGTCCTTATAATTTTTTTTTTTTTATTATTCACTTTTTTCTCATCCCTAAAAACCATTAAAAAATTGTTAATTAAGAAAAAATAAAGAATTTTTTTGGGGGGAAGAGGTACCCGGAATTGAACTCAGGGGCACTCAACCACTAAGCCATATCCCAGCACTATTTTGTATTTCATTTACAGACAGGGTCTCACTGAGTTGCTTAGTGCCTCGCTTTTGCTGAGGCTGGCTTTGAACTCACAATCCTTCTGCCTCAGCCTCCTGAGCCACTGGAATTACAGGTGTGTGCCACTGTGCCTGGCAAGAATTTTTTTATTGTGCTTTTTAAAAAGAAATTATTAACTATTTAAGGTTTACTATTTTGCCCTATATTTTCAGTTATTTAGAAAGAAAAATTGTTCTTGCTATTTTTTCTGTTTAAAAAAGGTATAGAGATCCCATAGGTAAAATTACTGAGCTTACTTTTCTTAATATTCTCTATTAGTTCCAGGACAATGAATTTTAATTGAGGAAATGAACTCACCTCCCCAGAACTATCTGGCAATCTTCTGCCTGCAGGTCCAGGCAGAATTCTCTTCATGAATGAGCTTCACACTAAAAAGAGAAAGACACTAATGAGGTTATTTATCTGGTTTAAGATTTCCTTTTGCCATTAAATCATGGTCCTTTGATACTGTGGTAAACTGAAGAGATCTCAAAAGGATGTCTTCACCATTTTCTCAGAGCCCCAGATACCTAACTTACATTGCCAAAGGCCAATGGATCCTGTATCTCAGTGAAGTGGATTCCCAAGGTACCTAGAGTCAGATTGCTAGGGTAAGCCAACATGCACCTACATCTGCTTCACTAGAAGTAATTCTCAATTTGAATTTAGTTATCACTTCAAAAACTTTCTCCTGCTTCTCTAATTGCTTTAACACTGGAGAATGTCAGATTAGCCAGCTCCCCAGAATGCATTTTAAGATCTGCTTATATCAAATAAATGGAACATTTGTTCCAAAAATTCAGAAACAAAGGGGCCACAATAGCTAAAGGGAGATGGATGATAGTACCATGTTAAATTTCACAGACAGACATTTTATCTTGATGTTGTTTTACCTCTGTACACTCAGCACCTATTCTACATTTGCAGGAGCAAATTAACTCAGCAGTTTTGATAGCATTTACATGGTATCTTGATGTTGATAGTCTGATCCACTCTGAATCATTCTTTCTTCTTTGATAAATTTGGCATTGAAAGGCATGAAGAATGTGTGCTCTGGCATTGAATACAAGACTGTATTCACACTTGGCACAGTAGTAATAGTGACAATAGTAAGGGATTAGAGACAAATTTTACCAAAGAGCACAATTCTACTAGATATTTTTTAGACTCAAGTATGATGATTTGGAAGTATCCTTGGAAATGACTTTAATTTTAAGAAACAAGTGACTACAGATAGCTGACCTAACATTAGGCCAACCCTTGATATTAATTGTCTTTCTTACAGTTTTGAATAACTTTCTATATAAAGATTATTATTTATAGTTTTTAAAGTTAATACTGAATTTACATATGACACTTTTTTCTATTTGATTTTGCAGTTCTTATACTGTGATAGTACAATGCTATTTACAGGAGGAAAACTTTAATTTCATCAACAGAGAAATTACCTTCAGAAAGACTAAATAGAACATGTCATGGAAATGCTCCCAAACCAAACAAACATACAAACAAGCAAACAAACAAAAAACTTCAGTATTGACAAGAGAAAAACACAAATAGAAAAGATGTATGCTAAAAACACACTGCTTGTGATGAGTAAAATTCTCTGGATGGTCTAACTGTCATCAGGGGTCTTCAAAACAGGAATTTATTATTGTCTGAGTCTATCAACAGAACACTGAGTAAAAAGATGCAGGCTCTCTGGTTCACTGTTAATAAGCAGTAATCACAACTGTACCCTCCCAATGAAAGATAATATCAATCATAAATGGATATAAGATATGTCATGATATATAGGTCTTTCAATTTGACTAACATTTGGACATATAAAATATATGTGTTATCAAACAAGCTGTGAATTGTATTAATCATGTTTATATAAATTCAAACATTTTCTTTAATGGTATAGGCATGGGAATAAATAATTCAAAATTTAACACAAATCAGGACTGACTTAAGCATTAGCCACAGTACCCATAGGACCTGGCGCACACAATAATTTTAGAGGCCCATGAACATTTTTCTGGTGGGGGGGACTGGGGATTGAATCCAGGGACGCTTTACCACTAAGCCACATTTCCAGTCCCTTTTATTTGTTAATTTGAGGCATGGCCTCCCTAAATTGCTTGAGGCCTCACTAAGTTGCTGAGGCTGTCCTCAAACTTGTAATCCTTCTGCCTCAGTCTCCTGAGTTGCTGGAATTACAGGTGTGCACCGCAGCACCTGGCAAAACATGTTTAATTTATTTTAAAACCAGAACGGGGAAAAACAATGAAGATTTTGACTCAAAGAGAGCATTATTTTTCATAACAGAAAAAGGAAAATCTTTTAAGGTCCATAAATATCTCCCTGAATTTTGCCTAAAACAGAGAAACACATGTTGAAGTATTATAGCAGAAGGGTCCCACAAAGGTAAAAGTATCCAGGGCCTACGGAAGTCATTTTGCATTTTGCAGTCCTGCCAACATTAAATGAATAGAAATAGAGATTTTTAAAAAATAGGCAAATCTCTAAGCATTTTGGATAGCCTTGCTTTTTTCAGACTTTTTTTAGATAATATAAAACATTGACTGGAACGTTGTTCTGCCTCACACAGTGTGAAACTGCCAAGAGAACAGTAGAGCAGGAGCCATCTGGGAAGTCATGTTAGGCTAAATCCTTTCTTCACTAAGTTTCCCACAGCTTCAGACACCAGTCTGCTTGATTTTCCCTGAGGACTGTGCAGGCTGGAGTGCTCCTGAGACTTTTTCCGTGATTGTGTGATAAGAGAACTAAAGGGACTCCAACTTGTTCTTCAGCAGCCATCTTAGGAGTTCCGAGAAATAGTTCTGTTTCTCAGAAATAATAGAATACGGAAAGTCCTGCCTGTGTACCCATTAATCGTTACCTAGCATAATACGCTTGACAGCATAAAAAAAGCAATTCCTATACAATGCAAAATTGCTCTCTTTGGTTTCCATTTTTCCTGGGCAAATACCTTGTCAGAGATTGATTGTCTAGACGTTAGTAACCATTCTCTAACATGTACTCAACTAGGGTCATCTTGACCCCATTCCCTTCTACTTGATCATTGCTATATCAACCTGGAAAGTCCTGTGGGAAATATTATTGTAGCCATTGCTTTGTCTTGCTAACTGCCTAGATTCAGCTTCTGTACTGTGGCTTGCTTGCATTGGCTGAAACCCTGCAATTGGATATTCCGCCCTCTGTGATTTTGCTCTTTATAAACCCTTGAAAAATCACTGCCTGCGCGCCATCTTGTCACACTGTGTGATGTGTGAGGATGGTGGCCGCTGATCAGCTTAATAAAGGCTTTTTATTGGCTCAAGTGTGACTTGGCTTGGAGTTTTAATTGGCATTATGCTGGATACAACATTTTTGGTACAACAATTGCAACACTAAATGTGTGGGGGCCTTCATCCTTACACTGCATTACTGGAAATTACTCAAAACCCAATATGCACCCTGCACTTTGTACTTGTACCCAAACTTAACTCTGACAGAATTAAATGCTTCATGGTCTTTTAACTATTTTTCACAAGCTTAAAGTTTAACCTGATTTAGTATTATATTAACTAGTCTGTTCAATGTACATACCTCTCAGTTTGATTGTTTTCATAATTTATATCCCTAATTTTAACAATATTTATATTTTGAAATAACTTTAAAATTATAGAAGTTTAAGAAGAGGATAAAAATTCCAGAACATTTCCACCCAAATTTCCCAGCATTTCCTAAGAACAAGAAAATTCTCTTATGAAACTGAGTATGATTATCAAAACTAAAACAGTGCTCTATATATGTAATATGAAATGTAATGCATTCTGCTGTCATTTATAACATCTTAGAATAAAAAAATAAATAAATTTTAAAAAATTTAAAAAACTAGTAAATTAATGGTGATATAATAGTATTAATTTATCTATAGACCTTATTCAAATTATGAGAACTATCCCATCAATACCCCTTACATAGATGGATGGAAAGCTGGATGGATGAATGGCTTGGTTGGTAAATAGATAGATAGATAAAGAAGATAGGGGATGAACTGTCCCAGGATTCAATTCAGGATCACATATGGAATTTGTCATGTCTCTTTAATCTCCTTTATTCTGGAACAGTTATTCAATCTGAATTTGTCTGATGTTTCTTTATGATTTGATTTGTTTGAGGCAGCGATACCACAAGATGATTTTTTTTTTTTTTTTTTGTACTGGGAATTGAACCCAGGGGTGCTCAACCACTGAGCCACATCCCCAGTCCTTTTTATTTTTATTTGTTTATTTATTTTTGAGACAGGGTCTCTCTCTCTCTCTCTCTCAATATTTTTAGTTGAAGATGGATACAATACCTTTATTTTGTTTATTTTTTTTATGTGGTGCTGGGGATTGAAACCAGTGCCTCACTCGTGGAGGCAAGTTCTCTAAGCACTGAGCCACAAACAAGTTCCTTAGGACCCTACTAATGTGCTGAGCCTGCCCTCAAACTTGTAATCCTCCTGCATTAGCCTTCTGAGTCACCTTACTCAGCTCCACGTTGTGATCTTTTCAATGCATTGTATCAGGATATATTCCCATTTCCACATGCAGAAAGAATAGAAATCCATTTCAAGAAATAGATCATAGAAGCATCAGTTTATGCTCTAGCGGGGTAACTATCGGTAAGAATGTTAGTTTCCTAAGACTACCATAACAAAATACCAGAGACTTGCTGGCTCGAACAATAGGAATTTATTTTCTCACAATTCTGGAGTCAAAAAAAGGTATTTGATAAGTTTGGTTTCTTCTGAAGGCTTTCTCCTTGGTTTGCAGAGAGCTGCTCTCTGATTGTGCCCTCCCTGTGCATGCATCTTTGGTGCCTCCTCCTCTTCTAGCAAGGACACCAGCCAGACTGGATTACAGACAACCATGTGACCTACTTTAACCTTAATTGCCTCTTTAAAGATCACATCTCCCAAAACAGTCACATTCTAAGATATACTGGAGGTTCAAACTTCAATGTATGAATTTTTAGGGTAAAAAATTCAATCCATAACACCAAGTAAATATCCTTTGCTCAGCCCAAGATGAACCACTGTTGTTGTTCATCTGGTTCTGTAAGACTGGCTTCAGTGTCTGGGTATAATAAGCAGGAAATCTCTTGAAGTAGTTACAATCAGTAAATACTTTTGTGTGTGTGTGTGTGTGTGTGTGTGTGTGTGTGTGTGTGTGTGTGTGTGGTACCGGGATTGAACTCAGGGGCACTCGACCACTGGGCCACATCCCCAGCCCTTTTTTTGTATTTTTATTTAGAGACAGGGTCTCACTGAGTTGCTAAGTGCCTTGCCATTGCTGAGGCTGGCTTTGAACTCGCGATCCTCCTGCCTCAGCCTCCCAAAGTGCTGGGATTACAGGCGTGCGCCACTGTGCCTGGCTTAAATACTTAATTTTGATCAGCACCTTTATTCTTTTCCCAGACTCAAGTAATGAACAGGTGCTCACAGAAGTCATATGAACATAGGGTGGAGTGGAGGTGGGTAGGAAGAGTTTAAATCTATATTAATTTGCTCAAGAGAAAAGCAAAGCAAATGTTTACTCTCTTAATATTTAGTTCCTAATGTTTTTGACTTTTTAATTTTTTTCTGAACCTAATTTAGTCACTAATTCAATAATGTTATTTAATAAAATGAGTGTTATTAATAATTTAGTAAACAGTTTTTCAGCATGTGATGTACCAACACTGGTTTGTGTTGTTAGTATAACTGTGAATAGTATGCTTCTTCCTTTGTAGACCTTGTAGTCCAGTGAGCACAGGTAGGTAAAAACGCAGCAAGTGGAGTGTTATAGCACAGAGGGCTCAAAGGAGCACATGGATAGGACTTCTCACCTGTCTTGACGGACTTGATTTAGAAACTGCGCATAGAGGTTTTTAAAAGCAAATGTCAGAGAAGGAGAGCCAGAATTCCTAGCATTTGGACCCATGTGCTCTTTCCTTCAGAAACTCTGGACCTACTGAAGAGGCAGTTCTAGTGAGAGAGGTCACTGGATGAGCTGGCAGGTCACTTATTCACTCTTCGTGGAGAAAAGTCGTCCCAAATATTTGAACGTTCACTCACTGAAGCTATCAATCTTTTATCTAGATCCTCCCACAAATATATGGTATTGCCTGTGTTTTTTTTTAAAGCATTACTGTCATTATTATTCTTAATGTAATAGTGATTATTACTGTTCATTTTCTAAGGGTTTAAGAAAAAATAAGCAGCTGCCAAGGTAGTTAATGACTGGGTGTTTCCACAAAGTTCTGTTTCACACATTCAAATACAAATAGCCAGGGCATCAAATGCTCTGAGTCAGTGAAGCAGAGATTTGGGCTGGACAGACACTGGATAGAGCTGGGTAGCCAGTCATGGGCCCGACCTCAGCAGGCAGCCTCTATCCAAGAAATCAGACTCCAAGCCTGCTGTTTTCCTATCCTGCACATTCCCCCTCTGCTCATGTCAGCAGCCAAATCAAGAGCAGGCCCATTAGGAGGACACAATTCACCTGCTGTCCTACCTCTGCCCCGACTTCATGTCTACCCTACCCCCATTACAATATAACAAACCTGATGCCCTCTCCTGTACTCCAAGGGCTTCTGGGGGAATCATGACTCCACCTCTCTTTGTGGAATGATTTCTACTTCCCATTCTTACTGAACATGACTCCTTAACATTTCTCAACTCTATCTCCTTTCTTTTATCTTTCCTTCTTCCCAATTTTCCTTTCTTTCTGTCCTTCTTCTCTTCTTAACTTTTTTTTACAGTTCCTTACTACAAGTGTGTTTCAGTTTATAGAAAAGTATTAAAAAAAAGAAAAAAAATTACCTGTCATCTCACCATCCAGAGATTATGACTATTAAGGTTTTGATGTATTTCCTTTCAGTCTTGTGTGTTGTGTGTCTGCTACAAAATTGGGAAGCTACCATACATACAATTTTGTGTCCTGTTTATTTCACCTTCTACTATGTTGTCAGAGATGGTTTATATCATTCAGTAGTTCTCCTTTATATTGATACTTTATGAAGTGTCAAATCATTTCTACTTGTGTCTGAGAAGTTCTGTAACATGCAGTTTTGCCTAGTCTTTTTTTAAACATTTTAGTGAAGTTCTTCCCCCTTTCTGGTGCCATTGTGCTAAGCCAAGTTCTCCTTTCTCTCTCCCAATAACCATGGAAATTTCCTAACTAGTCTAACCTCAAACTTTCTCCTCCATTGTTCACTCACTTCTACCAAATGAAATTTCTACAATGCAAATCTAACTATGTCTTTCCCTGGCTTTGTCTTCAGTGTCTATCCATGTGCCATTCTCTTCAGGATAGAATTTGCAAGTCTGACCCTGATAAAAGTTTTTCAACACTTGACCCACCCCCTGGCCTCTTCATATTTTTCTCTGAATCTATCTGTCCCTCCACCCACCCTCAGCTTTAGTCTATCAAATTGTTATACCTTTGAGCCTTTGCTCTTCTGATTCTCTCTCTATGGAATATACTTCCCCTTATATGTATATTTATATAATATTTATACTTTAATCAAGGTAATGTCACTGCTTGGATTACTTCCTGCAAGTTCATTAATTCAACAACTTCCACCTCCTCACATAGGTTAAGATATCAAGGGGCTGGGGTTGTGGCTCAGCGGCAGAGCGCTTGCCTCGCACGTGCGTGGCCCGGTCCGATCCTCAGCACCACGTAAACATAAATGCATTGCATTGTGTACAACCAAAGTAAATAAATAAATATTAAAAAAAAAAAAAAAAAGATATCAAGGTCTGCTCTCCCCAGCCTGGGAGCTCTCCTGAAGCCAACTGTACTTACCTCTAAGTGATTTCTTGAATTTTTACCCTTTAAAAACAGAAACTGAACCTGAATCCCAAGCACCTCACAAATAGAGAACATTCAAGAAAAATCTGCTGAATATAGTTAGTCTCTCACAGGCATTCTGGCTCAGCAACCAGGAGTTCCTGTGTCCAAAGCTAGTTCACTTCTGTTGGCCCCATTCTGACCTCAGTATATCTGACACATGACTGACTAATCCCTGGACAAAGTCACTAATTCACATGGCTACAAAGCTCTGTCCTCCTATGGAATTCCCCCAATGATTTCAGAATCTCCCTTTTAAATCCCTTTCCCTAAGCATTTCCATCACAGATGCCTCCAGAGAAAACACAGTAATTGGGCATCCTTAGGCTAAAGATAAATCAAATATGTCCTGCAAGAACTTTGCTTTAAGGAGTTACAAAAGAGGAAATCAAATGAGACTTGGCTTACAAATTTGATGAAATAAAAGTTAACATTCAAATTTTAATATAGTAGACAGGAAATTGGTTTGAGTTGGAGATTCAGAAAGACAGATGGAAATCTGTGTGACTAGTTCAAAATACAACTTTAGCGCCAAGGAAAGAAAAAGCTCTTCAAACTCCAGCTAACGGAAGCTTCATAATACCATTACGGTGACGCAGGTAGGCATGATTCACCATTTTGGCCATACATCAGAATCTGCTTGAGCTTGTCACTGTTACTAGTTACTAAGGTCATGGTTACTAACCAAAACATAAGGAGGAACATTTTTACATAATTTAAGCAACAATTGCTAATCAGACCAATCAGAAATTTATTACAGTCATAGGTGAATGTACCATAAACCTAATTAACCCTTGCTAGTTCAGGGGTTTGTCAAGGCCTTGGGAGGGGCCCTAGTAATGTGCTTATGTGGTCAAATCCTTTTATAAATTTACTGAAGTCATATATTTTAAGCAAATTGATTAGGATTGCTTTTTCTCTCTCACCCCCAGTTCCCTTCTCTGCACTTTCCCTTATGTTGGGTGACACTGGAGTAGCTATAATTTTGAGATTTGGCTAAAGGGAAGTGGAGTTGAAGATACTTGTATTTGGGTTAGGTTTAATGATAAATATTGGTTCACAGTAATGTTACAAATTGTTTCAATTTTACTAGATCCTAGAGTGAGAACAGAGTCTAGGAGTACACCTTTGTTCTCTGTGTGCAATCACCCAGCTTCCTGATGCCGAACTCAGAATGGGCCCTAAGGTATACTCTCCAGTATGACTTTGGTATGTGAGGAACAAGGCTGCAATAGAGATAGCTGAAAGCTAGTCTGGGAAAAATTCTTTTAGTCATCAGAGTGAACATTCAAAAGCAGAGTATTGAGCTAGCATCAATCCTAGACAAAATAAATCCTTCCATTTCAGACATATACTCAATAATTTGATCACGAATATTTTCTTTTTTTTTTTTTAAACTTTTATTTATGTGATGCTGAGGATCGAACTTAGGGCCTCACACATGCAAGAGGAGTGCTCTACCTCTGAGCCATAGTCCCAGCCTCTGATCACAAATATTTCCACACTTTTCCCCCTATTTGATTGGAATGATCATGTTTGACTTGAATTTGATCGTGTTACATAGAGTCTATCAGAAGGCCTCTGTTTGCAGAGCATGCTCCCGTAGTAGAGTGGACACACAGGGAGTAAATCTGTATGTGCAATTGCATGCTTTAGGCATCCAACTATTAATAATAACTGACTTTTTCACTATCATGATAAAACTCAATGCCATTTAATGTTAAATTTACATCATTAATGCACAAGAGCATTTCTTTTACATTACAGATTAACAGACACTAGAGACACAAAGAGCAATGCTGTTAGAGGAGCAGATAAACTTTGGGAAATGGCTCTCTGAAACAAAAGCAAGATACTCTCCATTGACAGCCAGTGGATTCCTGATTTCTGTCAACAGAAGGCAACTTTGCACACACAGAGCTCTCCCATAGTGGGGGAATCACCCACTTTACCTCCTACCATCTTCTGAGGTAGGGTGGACCTCTGCTCTGCATAAACTTGTATGTCACCATTAGGATACAAATGAATGTTAAGCTGCACACTGACTTGGGGGGGAACTCATAGTCATAATGCCTATGACAGATGACTATGATTTTTATCCTTCACTTTAGTGTCTGGACCTAGAACTAAAAGTTTCTTCATTCCTTTCAATGATTGAAACGAGTGGCAGCTATTTGTTTTTTCAATAATAAAAACAAACTTTGAGCAGATATTCTAAAGGAAAAGCTAAAATGTCGTTCTATCCTTTGTATAGAAAAGTATCTTAAAAATCATTGCTATATGAAGAGGAAATGACAAGTATGTAACCAAAAACGTAGAGCAGAAGTATTTTAGAGGTGGTGCGAACAGTTTTTTTAAACATCAAATATAATTTTGTTAATATTTAAGTTCAACACAGTAAATAACTTTCAGTATAAATAAAACTTGGGAGTAATTTTACTATTATGGGTGTGCTTTTCTGTTCATTCATTCATTCCAAGGGAGAGCACACAAAGACAAGGATACGTGCTGATCTCATTCACTGTTGAGCCTTTTTCTTTTGTTTTTAATCAAGTTGTTGCTGAAAATCCAAATTTATACAAACAGACCATTGTGAATGGCACAATGGTGTATAGCAATACACTATTTTTTTAAAAATTCATTAAAGTTAATCCAAACTTATGATAAAATTAGTATTATAATTATCTTTAGTGTAAATGGAGGACCATTCTGTAATACCTCATTTATGTCTTCACATTCAAAATTTAACGCAATAGTCTCCTCAGGGCTTTGAAAAGCAAGTATATCTTTTACCTACATGCTCTTCTTAGTTTTTCAAATATCTCTCTTGGAAATAATGATTAAAAGTTTGAAATGGAAAAAGGTAAGATCTCTAATTTTGCATTCTTTAAGTTGTCATTGAAAGTTACAACAATGCTGAGCATATATAGTAGCTCTTGACAATCACTTCACAAGTCTCACTTGTTGTAACACTAGTTTCTCATCTCAGATATATCTAATTTGCTATATCATTTAGTTTCAGATTTCACTTACTAAAGTGGCCCAAAATATTATTTAAATGTGCCAATTCTCTAATTCAAATATCACCTTTAACTACTTGATGTGACAAACACCACACAGGGATTTTTTTTAATGAAAAATCTATGCTTTCAGAATTTATATTTGTGGCATTTTTCAGCTTTATCAATTTGTAATTTGTTATTATTCCTTTTCTTATTCAAAATAGATGTTCTTTTTTACCTAATTTTGCATTGTCATTTGTATTCTTTCCTTAAGAGAGGCCTGTGATGGTATGATATTCAGACCCTATGAAACTTAGATCTGACTTGTGATTTTTGCGAGTTTCACGCACAAATTGTTCCATTGCAATCAGGTCTATCTTCAATAGGGCGATCTTGCTTCTTTCTCTCAATATTTCTCTTTCTTTCTCTCTCTCCCTACCTCTCTCCCCACTACCACCTTATGGTAAAACCAGGACAATACAAGAAATTCAGAAAAAAGGTAGTAAAGACTACTTAAAATACAAATTTGTAAACCAGCTAGCCCAGTATTTATCAACAAATACATACTAAATTAATAATAGTAATGATTATTAAGGTGCCACCAAAATTCAATTATATATTTCACATAAAATAATCATGATTTTTGCTAGACTTACATCTATTTGAAGTGCTATTATAAATGCAAAAATGCAATCTCAAATCCATTAATGGAATTTCTAGTGAAGTCTCTTATGTATAAAAATGACTGTGATAACTAAAAAGTTTTTTTTTTCAAAATACAAATATTTGAAGAACAATTCTTTCAGAATGCCTCCACTAAACTCCCTCTAAGAGGAAAAATGTCTTCAATTCCTTGTTTCAGGGAAATGGTATTTCAATAAACACTGTGATGTTGCCAGGTAGTGGGCAAGGGCAGCAGACTGACCAGTTGAAAGAGAATAGGCGTAAATCAAAATCCACCAAGTTAGGACCCCAGCTCATCCACTTGCTGCCTGTGATTCAGAAGAGCCTCTCTGAATTCTAATTACTCCATTTATAAAGAGCTAATAATCCTTTGTGAATTTAGTGTGAGAATCAAATGAATTCATGCATAGAAAAGCCAGGATACTGCCTGGCCCACAACAGACCCTCTCTATATATTTTAGTTCTTTCTTTGCAGCTTTGCCCAGCAATTATTCTTTATCATGACCTCCTCTGTAGCCTAAAGATGCACAAGCCAAGACATTAATGTGAATATTAATAATTTCCCACATTTGCAAAACAATTTGGAGTTTTCATAATCACCTTTCATAGGTAAAGGAAATATTAACTGGCTCACCTGAGGTCATACAGCTAGTCAATGACGGAACAGGGATAGTGGATTTCTTCTTTAGACTCTATATCCACTCTCCACTCCCTCCCACACAGCCTTTTGCACAGTATCCAGGGCATATGGCCAACAATAACTTCCTTTGAGAAAGGGATAGTGTGCTGGGTCCATGAATTATTACTTTGGCCTAGAATATTTCAATATAAAAGCCTGAGGCGAGATTTAAAGTCACAAGAGGAAATTACATCTGTTTTCCTGCCCTCTTCCCTACTTTTCAAAACAGGTCTTCATCTAGGTTATCTGACTCACCTCCCTTGCTTCAGGCATCTGGCTTATCTAGAGTACCATGAAGCATCAAGAACCAGAACAGATAAACCACTAGGGACATCCAGACCTGGGCATACAATGGAGAGTAAAAATATTTTAAAATCAGAATGTTACAGAAGATAAAATGTGTGTTTGCCAAGGGTATTAATCTATGTTCTCTTGCTATAGTGAACTACCTGAGGTTGAATACTTTATAAAGAAAAGAGACCTATTAGCTCACAGTTTTGGAGACTGAAAGTCCAAACAGCACTGCACTACCTTTGACAAAGGCCCTGCTGACTTTATTACCTAAGAGAGGATGGCATCATGATGGCAGTGTGTGCAAGAGAGAGAAAGCACAAGGCAAAACAAGAGCCTGAGGTTCCTTTAGCACTGTTAACCCCTTTTCCAAGGGCATGCCCACAATGACCTAAATACCTCCCACTAGGCCCCACCTCTTAAAGGTCCTACCACCTCTCAATACTACCACCCTGGCAACTAAGAAATTTAATCTCCAACACATGAACAATTGGGCAACACATCCAAACTATATCCAAAACCATAGCACCAAGTTTGTAGAACAACACACAGCCAGACACTCCCAGGGCAAATGTGTTACTGCATTATATAGAATGTAAAGATCTTAACTATATCAAAATAGTTCATTATAGATACTATCTTATTTGTTCTTATGGTCTATTCTCCAGTGGAATATATCAACTGCTAACTCAGAAATATCAACAACAAAAAAACTTCTAATAAGGAAAAGCTAAGATTATTTGATTTACTCAACAAAGAGGGTGCATTGACAGTCTTAATGTCTCAGAGTGAAATAAGGAGTCGCCTCAGAAAACACACAAAGTCTGAATTTAAAACAAATTAGAGAGCTTTATTTACCTGGCCAGGGGCTGCCACTCCTAGAGATTGATGCTCTATGGGAGAACGACAGCTTTTCTTGGTTTTCCTTGGGAATTTAAAGATGAAAACCACAACTTTTCAGTGTCATGCAAGCAAGCCAATCACAGAAGCTAGACAGTGGTAAGCGAGTCTTTGCAAACCCAAACAGGACTGGAATTTTCTTGGTGACAAATAAGTAGGCCACAGAAGCTAGAAATCAATTATTTTAAACATCTTAGACAACCACATCTAAGGTCCAAGCAGGTGCTAGACAACCGTATCTGGAGTTCGGTTGGGGGTGAGAATCTACTTGAAAGTCATGTAGACCCACAAATGCACTCGGACCCAGGATGTAGCTCACTAAGACCATTACCATATCCTGTGTTGGGTACACTTTATGGGGTACAAAGTACAGAAAATAATTTTTATAAGAAAACAGCTTTCAGTTTAGTTTCTCAGAAAGAGCTCTTGTAACAGTTTTTGTTTGTTTGTTTGTTTTAATAGAAGGCAGCAAAATGGAGTCTTAGGCCTGTCTATGACAATTCTTGCTTTATAATTGTCTTATCTTACCTCATTTATCAAAATCTTATATCTATAATCTATATTTTACACTCTTATTGATTTTATTGATTAGTTTAT
Organism: Tamias sibiricus; assembly: GCA_025594165.1. NCBI lineage: Eukaryota > Metazoa > Chordata > Mammalia > Rodentia > Sciuridae > Tamias > Tamias sibiricus. The sequence goes on from CM046665.1 coordinate 62,477,730, forward strand.
ACAACAAGAGGACATTAGGGTATCTAGGCTCAAAAGGCTTAAAACCATTCTGTCAAGGCAAGGAACTAACTGAAATTGGGCAAAGTTGATGACACAACAGTTAAGGATTAATGGACAAGAGAAGTGAGGGTCTTGACAGGGATCCTGCTAATCAAACTTCTGTCTGACAAGTGAGGTACTAGGTCAGATGAGAAATTTGATGGCTTTGGTAAACTGATGTGCAAGAATTTTCTGAAGCAAGTAGTAAAGTTTTTCTTTGAATTACAATTTTATTTCTATGTAAGAACTTTCCTGGAACAGAGTTTCCAAATTGACATAGTCTTAATTCTAGGTGAGCGCTCTACTGCTGAGCCACAACCCCAGCCCCATAGTCTTAATTCTTTAAAAAAAACAAAAAAGGCTCTAGGAATTTTTCTGTAGCCTCAACTTCTGGAACAGTTCTTATCATAAAATACACATTGTATAACTATTTTAAACTCCATGATTAAAACCATGATTACCCTTGTTCTAGGACATGTGTGTTTTGCTGGAAATGTGCACAGATTATGGGGCAATGTTGTCTCCTTTCATTCAGTTCTAAAACCTTTCCCTATTCTCTCAGGAATATTTAAGCTACCTGAAAAAATGCACACTTTACTGCTATGGCATACAGGCTTCAGTTTTTGCTTATGAAAAAAACAGTGAGTTAGAGGATTGGGGCTGATTGGGAGAGCCAGTCACTGAGAATTTCTATTTGTTGCTCTTAATAGTAATTTGGGGAACAAAAGAATACCTCCCCAGCCCTAGGACATGTATCAGGGGATGCCCAGATTTATGATCTTGGAGGAAAAAAAAAAAATCCCTCATCTTGTAGTATTTCATTCCAGAACCTTTATTAGGCCCAAATGTAGTACTCACTGATCTGTCCAGTGAGAACAAATTCCTAAGAATCTATAGTATGTGAGAGTTGCCTAAATGGTGAAGTCAGGAAAAATCAATAAGTGAAAGAGAAAATCAGTTAAGAGTAGAAATGTACAGGGGATCCCAGCAGAAAAAAAAAATGGGGGTAGAAAACAGAGGCTTTAGTAAAGAGAAGCAACTAGGAAGTCATGTTCATGCGGATCATGTTCCTCAGAGCTATAAGCTATATTGTGCTGTCAGATTAACTCTCTCAAACAGAAAAGAAGAAGAAGAGAGAAAAAGAAAAATATAACCCAGATTTGTAGCACTTGCTGATTTCCATGGTATAAACACTCCCACTTGGGACAAATTCCTGATATCAGTAGTTAATTAGCTAACAAAGATCCTGACAACTTAAAAATAAACTCTTGTGAGCCCTGTGAACTGGCTTGAGCACAGTAGGGACAAAAGTCGGCCTGACCCTGGGAATGATGACTCTCCAATTACAAAATACTTACTTTTTCTAGGGTTTTCTTTTCTTTTAAAGGAATTGTCACTGTTTTACTTTAGGGAGTTGTTGTTTATATCCTATTAGTCAACAGGATATTTTCGCCTACAAGCGTGGATAAAGTGAAGGGGGTCATCCCGAAATGCCAGGCTCCTCTATTCCCGGCATTAGGTGATAATCATTACTTCTTCAGTGAACCCTGGCCACTCTGAGATGGGAGGAGTGGGGAGGAAGGCATGGGAAGTCGGTGAAACCCTCTCCTGTTCTAACCCTGCTCTGGGACTCACTCTCAGCCTTGTATCTCAAACCTTGGCCTTTCTGTGAAATAGATGCCCCTTGGCCTCAGCTTACAGAAATATTGGAAGGCAGACTCTAAAATAAGTGAATATCATCCATAGCCTAGGACAAGAAAACTGAAAACATTTGGCACAAACGAAGTCGCCTTCAAGACATGTTGTATTTTCATAACTTTGTCAGGGGCCTGACTTTCAATAGGAGGAAAACAGCATGACCTTGCATTTTTTTTGGTATCCTGTTGCCCTTTGCAGCCAAGGTCAGGCTGTCTCTCTTCTTGCTTCATCTCTGCTCCTCTTAGTGGACTGAAGCCTGGCACATCTGAGGCTGCTGATGATCATATTCACAACCGCATGTGCTATGTGTGAGCATAAGTTGTGAAACAAAATTTCATTTGTCTAATATTGCAGTTGGTTGAGTCATAAGCCTGACAAGTAGCTACAGCCCATTAAGCAGCATTTCCTGAGTCACTGCATGAGAGAAATAAGTAGCTAAAGGTTGAGCACAGCAGACATTTGGCAAGATGATATGATTCCACAGCCTTGCTCTAGGAGATGGATTCCTCCCCTCCCACTCAGATCCATGGCATTGTTCCCATAAATTCAATGCAAACCTCCGGCCTTCAGGAATGTATCCCAAAATACATGTTGAACTGCACCTGGTATCCAGCCTTCTCTTGCCCCAACTGTGAAAGTGTCCCACAGGAAATGACAATGGCTGTCAGCCTACTAATTCATGAGCAATTTGATGCTTCTTGGATGATAAATGCAAGTTGAGAAATAAATTTGCTGCTTTTGAAATTCCAGTATCTTCCAGTACTTCTATAAACTGAAATAAACTTTAATAATAGAAGAGACTCGCTGAAAACCAGACCAAGTTATTGTTCTTAAAACAATCAAGGTGAATGGATTAAGTTCTTAAAACTCTACAAAATATGGCTACTTCCCAATGAACAAATTTCGAGGATAAAAATGAGAAACCGTTAATAGCAAGACAGCAATCGTTTGCCCTTAATGATGTCTGTATTATTTGATCAAGAACTGATTATACAGACAAGGAGGTTCACTATCACTACTCCTGTTCAGGATAGTACTTGAAATTTTAGCCAGGTCAATTAAGCAAGAGAAAAAATAAAACAGAGACAAATAGGAAAAGTAAAAGTCAAATTATCCCTATTTTCAGAAGATAAGATCTTATATGTAGAAAACCTTAAGGCTCCACCAAAAGACTTATAGAGCTGATAAACAAATTCATCAAAATAGCAGGATCCAAAACCAATATGTGAAAATCAATAGCTTTTCTATACACCAATAATGAACCTGCTGAGAAAGAAGTCAGGAAAACAATTCATTCATAATAACTTCAAAAAAAAAAGTACTTAGGGATAAATTTAACCAATGAGGTGAAAGACCTCTCCATGAAAATTATAGAACACTGAAGAAAGAAATTAGAAAAAAAAATCTTAGATGATGGAAAGACCTTCTATGTTCATGGATCTGCAGAAGTATATTGTCATATTTCCCAAAGCATTCTACAGATTCAATGCAATTCCCATCAAAATACCAAAAAATTCTTCACAGAACTAGGAAAAAATAATTCTAAAATTCACATGGAAGCAAAAAAAAAAAAAAAAAAAAAACCCAAATCCAAACATGGAAAAAGAACAATGCTGAAGGCATCACAATATCAGAGTTCAAGATATACTACAGATTCACAGCCATAAAAAAAAAAACAGCATGATACTGGCATAAAAACAGAAAAAAAGACCAAAGCAAAAAAGTAGAGGACATCAAGACAAGCCAATGCAGCTACAGCCATCTGATCTTTGACAAAGGTGCCAAAAATATACATTGGAGAAAAGATATCCTCTTTAACAAATGGTTCTGGGGAAACTGGATACTTACATATAGAAGATTGAAACTGGATCCTAGCTCTCACCCTGTACAAAAATCAACTCAAAATGGATAAAAAGCTTAAATTGAAGACCTGAAACTTAGAAAGTGCTACAAGAAAAAACAAGGGGAAAACTTCAGGACGTGGGCACAGGCAACAAATTCCCAAATAGGACTTCAATGGCTCAGGAAATAATAGCAAGAATTGACAAATAGTTCTACATCAAATTGAAAAGTTTCTGCATACATAGGAAAAGAAGCAATTAACAGAGTGAGGAGAGAGCCTACAGAATGGAACAAAATCTTTTCCAACAAAGCATTAATATCCAGAATACATAAATAACTACACACACACACACACACACACACACACACATACACACACACAAATCCAAACAATAAGTGGGCAAATGAGCCAAGCAGGCACCTCTCAAAAGAAAAAAAGTATGAATAGCTAGTAATTACATGAAAAAATGTTCAATATCTGTATCTATCAGGAAAATGCAAATCAAAACTATTCCATCTCATCCCAGTCAGAATGGTTATCAACAAGAACACACACACACACACACACACACACACACACACACACATTAGTGCTGGGGAAGATGCCAGGCAAAAGGAAACTTCATATGCTATTTGTGGAAATATAAATTAGTATAGCACTATAGAAATCAGTATGGAAGTTATTCAAAAAACTAAAAATAAAACTGTCATATGATCTGGCTATCCTACTCTGTGGTATATATTCAAAGGAATTAAAGTTGGCATACTATAGAGATACCTGCATACCCATATTAATCATGGCAAATCCACAACAGCCAAGCTATAGTACCAGCCCAGGTGCCCATTGGCAGATTCATGGATAAATAAAGTATGGTAAGTATATGTACACACACACACACACACACACACACACACATACCTCACACACACAATGGAGTATCATTCATCCATAAAGAGACAAAGAAGAAGAGGAATAAAATTACACCATCTGCATGAAAATGAATATAACAGGAGATCATGATGTTAAGTGAAATAAGCCAGACTCAGAAAGATAAGGATCACATGTTTCCACATATGATCATGTGTTCCACATATTCCCTCATATGTGGAATATAGTGGGGGAAAGGATACAGTAAAGAAGAAACTGGGCATGGTGGCACATGCCTGCAATTCCAGCAATTGGGGAGGCTGAGGCAGAAGGATCACAAGTTAAAAGTCATTCTTGTTTTTTGTTTTTTTTTGTTTTTTGTTTGTTTGTTTGTTTTTGTGTGTGTGTGTGTGTGTGTGTGTGTGTGTGGTGCTGGGGATTGAACCCAGGGCCAGAATGATCACAAGTTCAAAGCCAACCTCAGTAGTGAAACTCTGTCTCAAAATAAAAAATAAAAAGATCTAGGGATGTGACTCAGTTGTTAAGCACTCCTAGGTTCAATCCCTGGTACCAAAAACAAACAAACAAAAAATAAAATAGGAGGGAGACTATTAGAGAAAAGGAAGAGGAACGGGAAGGATAGACAAGAGGGTTAAGGGAGAATATTTGGGAGGGTAGATATGATCAAAATATGTTAAATGCATATATGAATATGCCACAATGAAACCCATTATTCTGTGTAATTAAAATGCACTAATAAAAATTTATTATAATTAACATAACATTCTGTTGAATGGCCAGGAAATTATACCTGAACAATAACAAAAACATACATTTCACCCTGCATGTGTCCTTCCTGTCTGCAATCTTAAGCATTTTATCCACACTTCATTTCAAGGTAGGTAATAATATTCCTACTTTACAACTTAGAGAGCAATTTCAGAAACCTTATAGACCTTGCCCAAGGCCATCTGACATGCAAGAAGCAGAACAAATCTGACTCACTCACAACTCACAGATTCTTTTTTCCATATAATGTTACTTATACAGTGTTGCTGCCTAAAGCGGAAACCGCTTGGAGCAACGAACACCGCAGGAAAATTTGGAGGCAGGATGAAAATGAAAAAAGGTCTTTTATTCTTCTTCTCTCTCCGGCTCCAGCAATCACTCCAAACGCTCTAACTCCAACCACCACCTTCTTCTTCTTCCCACACACTCTAACCAAACTCACCCAGTTATATACATATCGCTTTAACAAGGACACGTGCTTACAGCTCGAGCTTACAGGTGCGTCACGCAGTGTTCACGGGCATACAAAGATTCTTTGGATAATGTATTACTATCAGGTGGAAACTAGAACATCTTTTATGGCTCTCAGCTAACCGCAATCTTTAGCTATCTCCTTGATTATAGGCTCCTTCAATACAGGAAAATGACATATAAATTATCACTACAAACAGGTGAAGTTGGTCTTGAAAAGAAGAATGGGGATTCACTAATGGTCAAGAGAAGAACAGAAGTGCAACAAGAGGGGGAAGCACACTGAAACCTGAATGGCTACTGCATTATTAGAGAAAAGTTCATTATGCTGTATATATGGAATATATATATGGAATATATGCAGGGGGTGGAACAGAGATATATTAGAGAGGGAACAGATAACCATTACTCAAAGAGTTTTACTGTTTTTTAAATTTTTCCTCCTATATTTTACCTTCAATGCCACAAGAAATATTTTGTTAAAATACAAGTACAACAATATCATTCACCTATGTATATTCAAAATTTCTCTTTTGCTCATAGTGTAAGGTCCAAACTTCTTAATGTGGCACATACATTGATTTTCAAATCTGTGAAATGGGTACATGTTTGGTATCTATTTCTTGGTTTACTGTAAGATGTTATAAACACACATGCATGCACAATTTCAATCCTATATTAGGTACAAAAATGCATAAGTATGTTTTTATTAAATGTTAGTAATTATTAATACTTATAATTATCATATTTGTATTGTTATTTTTGTGCTACCATAGACAGTCTGGTAGACTGAACTAGACATCTAGCAAATATTTTGGCAAAAGTCAGCAAAGAATGTTGAAATATGAGTACTTCCATTGATATTTTGAAAAATTAACACACTGGGAAATGGGGTGCAATGATAAGGTATGATTATTTTTTCTTCTATTTTTCCTTTTATAACTACTAAAAACAACACTTTTGGTTGGATATAATGCTTAGTAGGTGGGAAGCAACTGACCCAAGGACCAAAACAAATTTGCTAAGTCAGTCAATGCTGGTGCCATGTCAATATTTTAACTCCACTGAGAATGTTGCCAAGCTGCTGCTCTTATCAACAAGAGCATCAGAAGCAGGCATTCCTGCCTGGAAAAGTCCAGGTTGTACAACACTTTACCGTAGATCTCTATTGTGAAAACTTTCAGAGAGTGATGACATTAGAATGGAATGTGCTTCATTATTTTTCTTTTTTCTTTACTGGAAATTCTCATCAGATAAATTCTACAAGCAAGCAACTCATTATGTAATCACAAACTTGATCAATGTAGCTAAATCATCGGAGAAAAGCTGGACACTGTGGTGCACGCTTATTATTCCAGCAACTGGGGAGGCTGAAGCAGGAGGATCACATGTTCCAGATCAGTCTCAGCAACTTAGTGACACCCTGTCTCAAACAAAAACAAAAAATGGCAGAGGATGTAACTCAGTAACAGAGTGCTTGCCTAACATGTGGAAAGCCCTGGGTACAATCCCCAGTACCACAAAATAATAATTAAAAAATTAAATATAAATAAATGCAATTAAAATTAAAGCAAAAGTGGCTGGAGATATAGGTCAGTAGAGCACCCTGAATTAAATCCACAGTGCTGGGGATAAAAAAGTCACTGAAGACACATTTTTGCTCCCAGAAGCTTTTTTATTCTACATCTTCTGCATCAACTATTTAGTTTTACAGAATTTACCCATGTGTATAAGACACAAGAAGTAACACAATATAATATTTTGTGATTATATTGTGTTAAACAATTGTGATACCTTATAATATAATCTTCTTCTAAAAATATTTGTATTTTATTCCATTATATTTTAAAGACTGGTTATAACCCCAAAATTAGTTTTATGATTCCTAGTGGATAATGACTAGGAGATATAAAGTATTGCTCTCATCTCTGGACAACAGAGTCAAGGTTTGACAGTCATGGTGGAGTTTACCTTCTTATTAGTGCCATCTAAGATAATTTGAGAGCCAGTAAAGGTAAGATTCCATTAGACTCTACCTACCATCTGCCTCCAATCTCAATATCCTGACCTACTGTCAGGGAGTCTGGGAATTTCATTGGTGCAGCATTTGGTGTTGAGATGGTAAAGTAAGCAAGCGTATCTCGGTCAGTTTTCTGTCACTATAACAGAGTCAGAGACCAAAAAATTGATAAAGAAAAGAAATTTGTCTCTCACGGTTCTGGAGGTTAGAAGTCCAAGAACATGGTGCTGGCATCTGGCAAGGGATTCCTGATCCATCAAAACACGGTGGAAGAGCAAGAGAGCACACGAAACAGAAAGCTAACCCCACTTACGCTTTTATTAAGAACCCACTACTGTTATAACCAACCCCTTCCAAGATAAAAGCATAATCTATCCATGAGGGTGGAGCCTTCATGACCTAAGCACTTCTTAAAGGTCCCACCTCTCAACACTGTTATAATAACAATTAAATTTCAACATGAGCGTCAAAGGAGATGTTCAAACCATAGATGAGTGTCTCCAGGCTGTAGAGAATCTTGGGGCAACTACCTCCACATTTCTGTTTGGGTTCCTAGTAGAAAATGGATTGAAGATTTCTTTAATGCTTTGCTGAAAAGAAAAAAAAAAAAAAAAAACTCTAAAGTATACTCCATAGACTTAATTAAGATTCTTTGATCTTGTCTTTTTTTTTCCAGTCACTTCTTCTCTTTTCTAGACTGGCTTTAAGGCAATGGACTTCTGAATCAGTCTTGGATTTGAATATAACTCCGCCTGTAACACCCTGTCCTTCAGTTTCCTTCACTACAAAGTAAGACTCATACCAACCTCCTAGCATCCTTAAAATTATTAAAATGACATTATAAATAACTCAGGAATTGAATTCATTGATCAAGTATTGGAACCTACTGAATAAATACGATTTTCTTTCTCTTTTCTTGGCGCTTTACACCCAGAGCACACCCAGAGCTGCAATCTTAAGCACCTACGAAGGAAACAATGGTGAAGAAGAGTTTTCCTTCAGCAGGACCACAATTTAAAACTGAGGTACTATAGTCGGTAAACTTAATACAGTGAATATAAATGACATTTGGCAGAAAATCAAAATTTAAAAGCACACAATTTTCAAACCACTATGTTTATAATTTTATGAAGTACTCAGAATGTCTGGTAATGAGAAGCAACCATAACTCTTTCTTTAGTGAAAAAAAGAAGAAAAATAAATAAACATAGGTAATCATGTCAATTATTTATTTCTTTACCAGGTCAAGGGGATTGATTGTACCACTGTTCAGTTTGGTATGGTGGCAGCAAAACTTGGAAGAAAGCAGTCACTAGGCATAAGCAAATTTAGAACTAATCGGGGGCTGGGGTTGTGGCTCAGCGGCAGAGGGCTCCCCTCGCACGTGCGAGGCCTGGGTATGATCCTCAACATCACGTAAACATAAATGCATTGCATTGTGTACAACTAAAGTAAATAAATAAATATTTTTTTTAAAAAGTTAGACTAATCAAGTTTATTATTACCAATAGTGTTGGCTTATCTGTCTTCTAGTCTGTAATTCCAAAGCACCATATTTAAAATCCCCATCAGATTTCTCTCTACAACCCGTTGTAATTATGTATTTATCTTCCTTCTTATAGAGGAGCAAATTTTATGCTCCTTAGTGTATCTAACATCGAGGAAAAAACGCCAACTGCAGGAGATGCTAAAAAATAATTTCAATATTCATCAGAGGGAGGAAAATAATGTCATTAATATGAAATTTGGTAAGGACTATTTTATTGCTGAGATAAGTAATCCAACTAAGAATTGATTAACAGCAGTAATGCCACTAAGTGCTTATTACTGCCATGATCTGGTTTTCATCTTTCTCGTAACAGTTTACAGATATGATACTTGCTCACTATGCTGTTACCAATAGCAATGTTTCTAATTTCAGTGAGAAGAATATGTAAGAACTTTCAGGGGCCTGCCAAAGTTTCCCTTCATGTGCCCATTCACATCCTCCAATAACAATCATGCAATATCACAAAAAATGTTCATTAAATGATTTAAATGCATATATCCATATTTAATGTGGAGTATGTCAGAGGTGACACATAACTAAGTCTTTCTCCTTCTACTTTCTACCGTGGTTACCTTCCGCCTGTCCTAATTGGATTCCATGACTCTTTACCCTCCACTTTCACATTTTCAAATGACACATTAGCTCAATCCCTAACAAGTAGAAGCCTACCTTTGACATCATTAACTTCAGGATGGTGTCACATCCAAGATCACAGACACTGAAAGGCCCTTTCCACAATATTTTGTCTGCAACCTCTTCTAGTTATTCCACTCACAAATTTATAGTAAACATGTCCAACATCCCATGGAGAAATACAAATCCTTCAGAAATGCCCCGTTTCGCCAATCTATCATATCTTCTCCTATTTCACCTACTTCCATCCTAGCCTGGACTTACAGGTAGTCATTTCTGCATTACTCTATTTATACTTTATGCCTGGCTTATCCCTAATCCTTGCTCAATCTATCTTCTTTCTGTTTTTGTCCTCAAGCTACAAAATATTACTGGAGGAATGAAGTCATGTGAATTGGGGTCACTATAGTATAATGCTTTCTAACTTCAGGCGCGATTTCTCTGATATTTTGTAATCCTTTGGTTCATTAATGTCAACTACCTTTGGACTGACTTTCATAGCTGTTGGCCCAAAATCCTATCCACTCTTCTCAAACACACAGTCCTGTCATTAATCTGCTCATTCAGTAAATAATCTGCCCTCCTACTTTACAATAGTGATCCCTAAAGTCACCTGCTTTCATCTTCAATATCTTTCTGTATCATCTTTTTTTTATTATATTGAGAAAACATTACCCCACCCTGATGCTCTCTTCTAAGTAGAAGCATTCAATTAAAAAAAAAAAAAAAAAAAAAAAACTCAACTATGGAAGTCCAAATTTATTTATGACTTAGTCCCTTAACTTTTATTTTATTTTATTTTATTGTGGTAAAGTGCACATTCCACAGAATTATCTTAAGTATGATTTTAGTGAAATTGAGTATAATGTTGTACAAATCACCACCATTTATTCCCAGAACTCTTTCATCTTGCAAAACTGAAATTCTCTATCCTTTAAAAATAACCCCCTACTTTTACCTCACCCTGGCAATCACCATTCTACCTTTTGTGTCTATGTCATTCCCTGTGTGTGTGTGTATTTGGGAATCAGAACTAGGGGCACTCTATCACTGAGCTGCATCCCCAGCTCCCCCCACCTTCTTTTTAAGTCTGACAACAGGGTCTCCATAGATTTCCGAGGCTGGCCTTGAACTTGCAATCTTCTTGTCTAAGCCTCCTGAGTTGCTGGGTTTACAAACACGCACCACCGTGCTGGCTTCCTTTTAGTTTTATAAGATAATTTCAGCTATTTCATTATTTATAAGATAATTTCAGCTATTCTTTACTTAACAATATTGTATATAGATTTACTTTCATGCACATTTTATAAATGTTAACTGATTTTATTCTCATAATAATTCTATGAAAATTATTTTAAAAGGAGTATAAACATTTAGATTGTAAACTGGTGGAATGCAGAATAGGCAAAAAAGAGAGAGAGAGAGAGAGAGAGAGAGAGAGAGAATCAAAGAGAAATACATGGTCCAAGAGAAACAAAATAAGCTACATTCCTAATTTTCTAAATTCCATCCTTGAGCAATGACTATTGCTCTCCTCTGACCTAGAAATCCATTGACTTCTCTCTGGCTTTTTGTATGCACCCTGTATCTACCACCACCATCACCATTACCACCAGCTTACCTACCTTTTATTTTGCTTTTGCTGGTTTAATAAGGTTTCAATCACGTGTACCCAAACAATTCACTAATAAGACAAATATCAATGTATCAATGAGAGTTATATAACATGAGATTATGCATATGATAAAACATAAAAAGGTGTACTCACATACACACACACACCATATTTGAATGTCACCTCCAAAACTGATGTCTAAATTTAATTGTCATTGTGATGATACTAAAAACATGGAACTTTTAAGAGGTAGTTAGATTATGAGAACTCTATTCTTGTGAATGGACTAATGTCCTTGTTGTGGGAGTGAGTTGGTTACAGCAAGAATAAGCTCCTGATAAAAGGATGAGTTTAGTTCAATCTCTTCTCTGTCACATGCTTGCTTGCCCTTCTTCTTTTCTCTATGAGATGATAGTAAGAGGACCTTTGCCAGCAATCTCCATGACTGGATTGTACATTCCTCTCCTGCCTCCATTTATCCCCTTTCCCTATCTCACAGCTTAAGCTATAGATATATGTTCTGCTCCAAGCATGCACAATGCTTGTTCTAGCTTCAATGCCTTTGCTCATTTGATGTTCATTTTCTGGAACTTTGTCTTTACCCTTCAAATTCTCCCATTTACTGGGAAAATCTTACCCATCCTTTAAGACTCAACTCAAGAGTAATTTTCCAGAGAGGTTTCTCTGTAACTCTTCTCAAGATTCTGCCTACTCCTTTGAGAAACAAGGTTACAAACAAGGTTATTACAGGACCACCTCTGTGTAAATACCCAGGACATATTCTATTAAGGAACTTCCTAGATTGTTTCATATATTTTGTTAATACATCTGTCTTATTAAACTGATGATAGTTTGGTGGTAGTGAAATTCATCTTATACTTTTTTTTGTATTTCTAGGAGCTACCCTGATTTCTAATTCATGAATGCTAATTTAGAGAACAGAGAATGAAAGGAAAAGCTTTAAATAGTGGAGAGATCAATCTGTGTTAGAAAGATAATGTTAGAGCAACATGAAAAATTGAATATTTTAAAGCCGGGTGTGGTGGCACTCGCCTGTAATCCCAGCACTTGGGAGGCTGAGGCAGGAGAATTGGGAGTTCAAAGCCAGCTTCAGCAATGGTGAGGCACTTAGCAACTCAGTGAGACCTTGTCTCTAATAAAGTACAAAAAAAGGGCTGGAGATGTGGCCCAGTGGTCAAGTGCCCCTGAGTTCAAACCCCAGTACCAAAAAAAAAAAAAAAAAAAAAAAAAAAGGAATATTTTAGTTATGATTCTAACTCTGAGTGGTAGAACTCAAATTGTCTTAATAAAAGCATATATTACTATATAGTAAAGAAAGTCAATGGATCAGATAAGGTAAAGCTGGATTCGGATGTTCAGCAATGACCCCAACAACCCTGCCTGTGTAAGTTCAGGGCTTTCCTCTGTGCTTGCTCCATTTTTGGAAATCTTTCACCGACAATGTCAAGCCCCCAGGTTTTCATAGCTGTTAGTTTAGTAGTTTAAGCAAGCACCAAGAATTTGTTGATTTCTTTTATTCTGGCACAACCAGCATGGTCTCAAATTTAACCGAGCTTGACATCTGCCTCACTTCAACTACATGGGCTGATAATGGTAGAGTCATCTCACTTTAACCACCACCGTGGACTAATAATGGATGGCAGAAGTAAGGATCTGTGGAAGAAAATCAGAGTTCTGTTTTAAGAAGAAGGTGGTAAGGTGGGTACCAGACAGAGACAAATTAGAGATTGGAGACTGAAGAAAATACAGATTAGACGGGAAGTTAACACTAATACTAACCTGAGTGAGTGTCCTTAGACACAGAGGTGGTAGATCTTGTAATCTAGTGACATGTTCAACATTTTCATTTTCTCCTCCAGAACAGAGCCATAATATAATGAGCTATGGGTATCAGGATACGCAAGATGAAGGATGGCAGTTATGTCAACAAAGTCCTCAAAGCAAGTCAAGAGAAAGCAGGGCTGCACCACTCATTCTTGCTGCCCAAATAGTAATGCCAGTGCTCAGCATGGAGCAGTGTTCCTAGATTCTACAGGCCTATCAGATGGTACTGAAGGAGAACTTAAAAACTACAGGTAAGATGGAATTTACTGAAATGAGCTTCTATTTTAGGGATGACTTCATTAAGTCAGTGATTGCATGAGTTTACAAGTTGTGCATGTTAATAGTGGCATTCAGCACATGTTAAAACAAGAAGGAATTTATCACAGTAGGTAGGCCTCATGACACTGGTGCTCTTGAAATTTTTTGAAGCATAGCATAAGACTCTCATTAATTTAATAACAAAAAGCAGAACAGTAGGAAAGGAAAAAATATTTCTACTTCCTTTCTGAAAGCAAATGATTTTAATTAAACATGTCCCTAGGAGTATCATAGATAATCCTACACATAATAATCTGAGTCTTGACATGTCTAATTTTTTTGACAACTATAGTAGATTAATTGAAATTCTATTCTTCCTGAGAATTTACTTATATCAGTACTTGAGTTGAACTTTACTACACTTTGAAAGCATTCCCCAAAGCTCCTATGTTAAAGAATTGTTTGCCAGCCTGTGGTATTTTGGAAGGTGATAGAACCTTTAAGAAGTAGTGTGTAGTAGCCGGGCGTGGTGGCGCACGCCTGTAATCCCAGCACTTTGGGAGGCTGAGGCAGGAGGATCGCGAGTTCAAAGCCAGCCTCAGCAATGGCGAGGCACTTAGCAACTCAGTGAGACCCTGTCTCTAATAAAAACACAAAAAAGGGCTGGGGATGTGGCCCAGTGGTCGAGTGCCCCTGAGTTCAATCCCCGGTACCACAAAAAAAAAAAAAAAAAAAAAAAAAAAAAAAAAGAAGTAGTGTGTAGTGAAGGGGAAGTTAGGTTGTTGGGAGCATGCCCTTGAGGAGGATATTGGAATAATGACTCCTTCCTCTCTCTTTTTGCTTACCAGTTGCCATGGGATGAACAGAACTTCTCTGTCATGAGCAATGAAATACTGCCTTAACATAGGCCCAAAGTAATGGGACCAACCAACCATGGACTGAAACCTCTGACCTGTGAGCCAAAATAAATTTTCTTTCTGGTAAGTTGATTATCTCAGGTATTTTGTCATAGCAATGGAAATCTGGCTTACACAAACCTGGAAATAATTTCAGTTAATAATATCTATTGTTCTTTAGGTATAAGAAATAGACAAAAAGTTTGGATAATCAGTTGTTAATGCTGATGACAAAGAAACAGTCATTTCTTAAATCTTCCAAAATTTGGGGGGGAGGAGGGAGAATTTAATTTCATTCCCATTTTATATGGGAAGTTATAAAACTTTCAAACAAGTAATGGATGAAAAACAATCTAAGAGCCCTTAAGAACACAAATACACTCTTCTTTCAAATTTTCTGATGCTGAAAATTTAAAACATTAATTAGAAGATGTTTCTTTGGAAACATAGATTTTTTTCCATTTACATAAGGATTCACCATATACTGTTTAACTTAACTTCCTGTCTACAACCATAGACTGAGTGGCTTTAACAACAATTTATTTCACAGTTTTGGAGGCTGAGAAGACTAAGCTCAAAGTGCAGGCCAATTCAGTGTCTGGTGAAGGCATGCTTTCTGGTTTGCAAATGGTCAGCTTCTTGCTGTGCTGTGGGTAAACAGAAAAAAGAGAAAGAGCAGGAACCTCTCTGGTCTTTTCTTATGGAGGCATTAATCCCATCATGACTTACCCCCTTACCCCCAAGACCTCATTTAAACCTAACCTAACCTCCCAAAAGCTCTGCTTCTTAATACCAACATATTGTGGGTTTCAGCTTTGACATATGGGGGAATACAAACAGGCCATTAACAATAAGGTTGTAAAGCACCATTTCTATTTTGTTTATTTTCCCAAATATTTACATAGCACTTCATATGTACTGTTAGTTTATAAATTACAGCACATTTAATAATACGTGAGAGGCATTTCTATTAGCTGAAAGGAACCATAAGCAAAGGGAACTTGGATACAATGCCAACTATGGTGCAGGAGGGAGATAGGATTGCTGAAATTTTAACCCTGACAGACTTTACCAATTTAAGTCTGCAACTCTCCATTTAGGAAACACCTTGTTTCTGGAGCCAACAGCTTTTTCATCCAACTGCCTCCCTACTCTTCTCACAGCAGTGCAAAAAATTTCACACATCTCTGAGTTCTGCAATCACCCTGGAGAATCAATTCAGTCCACTTAAATTCAACATAAAAACATTTTTTAAATTTTTTTAAAAAGGAACACTGGAAGTTGGAAGCAGTGGTGCACACCTATAATCCCACAACTCTAAGACAGGAGGCTCTGGAGTTCAAAGTTAGCCTCAGCAACTTGGTGAGCAACTTAGGGAGACCCTGTCTCAAAATAAATAAAAAGGGTTGGGTATGTGGCTTAGAGGGTAAGTGTTTCTGGATTCAGTGGTGGAAGGAAGGAAGGAAGGAAGGAAGGAAGGAAGGAAGGAAGGAAGGAAGGAAGGGAGGGAGGGAGGGAGGAAGTGAGGGAGGGAGAGAGAAAAAGAATAAAGACAAAAAAGAAGGAAGGGCAGGGGGGAGAAGAAACATTGACACTAAACTAATGGTGAAAAGTGAATAGCCCAGTATGAAGTAGCTTGGAAATGCTTTTACTGACATTCTTTGAGGACCAAAAGTATGTCAATGATTGTTTGTCAGCAGGGAATCAATCATACAATGCAGGTAAATTCAGACAACTGTCCAGGACAGTACTAGCAAAAGTGGACCTCCTGAAATCAACAGGACCTTCACTGCTCCTCAAAGGCCTTCATGAATGAAAACACAGCCTCCAATACAACAAAATGGTGATGCTCCCAAAACAACTAGATTTTCAGAAGCTTCAAAAGTTAAAGGACAGATGGTAGACTAAAACGCAGTAATCCAAAACACACTGAATTCACCTCTGACACTGGTAATTCTCCCCACCTTACTCCCATCCCCACTGCAGAAAAAAATAGTTCAAATGTGATTTGAGATCACAAAACACTAGGAAAAAAGACAAAACGTTCTCATGTGTAATTTGAGATGGCAGATGTATTTTTAGAGTGTGTGTTCATTTCAGAGACGAATGGAATCGGCAAAACCAGAGCCTGAGGAGGGAGTGACGAGGCGGCCATTCCCCCTAACAGCTATCCCAACTGAAGTATCTTCCAGAGAAGTAACTACATTAAAAACGTGGCTCCAACCCAACCTGGGTACAGCAGGTCTGATCACCACGCCCCGCACACTGGGGTCCCCAGCTCCCACCGTCCCCCTCATAGGCAGTCATTCACAATCCGTTGGGAATCTGGGGCAGAAAGAGAACATTCGGGGTCACAGGGTCGCGGGGAGCTAGGCAGGAGGGCCAGGCGGGCGGCGCCAGTATGTCCCCCGCCCCCCCCTCCCCCCGCCACTCCAGCCAGGGGCGGGGCGGCGTCTTCCTTCCGTGCGCGGGGAAACACCAGGAGCTCCGGGAATTTCCCTGGCCAGGGGCTCTGGCCTTTCCCGCCAACCATGCATAAAAGGGGGTCACTGATCCCAGAGAGCCACAGAGCCAGGACAGCAGCCCCTCGCCACAAGCTCTTGCACTCCAGGCTCCACCGTGATCCTCCCGCTGAGTCCCATGGCCCACACCGCCTCCGCCGTACCCCGCGCTCCGCGGCTCCTCCGGGTCGCGCTGCTGCTGCTCCTGGTAGTCGCCTGCCGGCGCACAGCAGGTGAGACCCGCGCCCTGGGGTCACAGGGTTAGGACTGCGCTTGAGGGTACGGGATAGGGGCGCCTAGGATGGGGACAGCCCCGCTAATCCGGTCTCTTCTCTCCTCAGGGGCGCCAGTGGTCACTGAACTGCGCTGCCAGTGCTTGCAGACTGTGCAAGGAATTCACCTCAAGAACATACAAAGTGTGAAGGTGACTCCCCCAGGACCCCACTGCGCCCAGACAGAAGTCATGTAAGTCCTACCCTGAGCCACGTGAGGATGACTTGAGTCACCCTGACTGCTCCCCAGCTGAACCTCCTGCCTTATTGGGGATCCTCTCTTCTCTCTGCAGAGCTACTCTCACAAATGGACAGGAAGCTTGTCTCAACCCAGACGCCCCCTTGGTCAAGAAAATCATCCATAAGATGCTGAAGAAGTGAGTTATGGTTTCTATTTACCCATGACATGGCAAGGGTTCATGCTGGCATCTGTCCCTTGAAAACTATTTCAGGAAAACTCAAGGGTGGCTGAAAGACTAGAAAGTATGATCCGTATTTTCATACTTAACTGTACTATAAGTTTATTAATCTTCTCTGGTGCCAGAAATATTTCCAATGCTCTCCATCCCCATGCCCAAACCCTATTCAGTGAATGCAGGTAAATGTGTGCTCCTAAAGGAGGAAGTAGAATTGGCAGTGATGGTTAAAAAACGCCTCCAACTATTGAGCAACCATCTTTACCTCAGTGTCTAATGGATTCAATACCTGAAAAGTGGAACCCCTGGTTTTGGTCAGGGGGTGCCTCTAAAAACTTCCTGGTCTACAGCAAGGACTTTGAGTGAGATTCCCTTGAATTCAAGGCCAGAATCCCTGTGGATGTTATTTAATGAGCTTTAACAAAAGGCAGATAACAGTAGATATTTCATAGGCTTGGAGATAGCTTAAGGGAGGTCACACATGTATGTTTTTAATCCTGTGTGACAGACTGTGAGCAATGTTTTTCCTCTTTTGAGCCAATGATATATTTGACTCCACTTCCTGATTTTTCCTCTATAAAAACATTCAGGAGCCCAAGTTCTCTGCTGTTCAGGGAAGCTTAAGGTCAAACCTTCACTGGATAGAGGGGGAAAGCAGGAGACTGCAAAGCAGAAATCCCTCCACACTCCAGGACCCAACTGAGAAATGGGTAACATCCCTCAGCACCAGTAACACTAACCTCTCCCATCACAGGGGCAGCACCAACTGACCTGAAATGATGAAGCTCCTCCTGGTGGCTCCTGCAGGGTGGTCCCTGCCTTAGGAGACCTGAAAATGGAAGAGAACAGCCACCTTCTGAGGACAATTGAAAAGAGCTTAATGTCTTTGACTATTTCTTATGAGAGTTCTATTTATTTATGGATATATTTATTTATTTTTCATAGCTTCTATTTTAATATTTGTTAGTTTTTGAAGATGTGAATGTTTTTCATGAAACATGACTCAGTCTTAATTATTATTTAACTTAAAGATGGTGGGTTCAAACTGTCTCATTAAATTGATATTTATCGGGAGAGAAGTGTCAGCCACTGTGATAAAAGATGGTGGGTGGGGATCCAACCCATTGCACGGTGTGACCAATATTAGGGTGAAGGAATATGTGCCAATCTATTTTTGTACTTTTAAAAAATAATGTTGGTTCTTATTTATTGAAAGTCTCTCACATTACTTAGTCAACATTCATATGTTGGAGTTTCCCTTGGACATTTTATGTCTTGCTTGTAGGGCATAATGCCTTGTTTAATATTTATTATGCATTGTTTCTCTTTGTCTTAGAACAGAGAAGTTATAATTACTGTCATATTTTTATAAATGACATGAAAATAAAAATTTTACTGAAAAATAGCATGTTTACCCTTTTGTTTTGTTTTACTTTATGTCTCTAGGTTATAAATAACTGCATGCCTGATTTTGGGACTTGCACTTTCCTTAAATTTCTTTTACTGGTGACACTATAAGAAAGTACACACTACCCTCCTCCAACTACTATGATAATTCTCATTTTATATAAATATTGTTTTCACAACAATATTTTTAAAAAATGTAGTTTTTATAAACTTGTGGATTTTTACAAGTGTTTTAATAAGAGCTTCTACTACATGCTTTTCGGTGAGTGGTTTCGCAAACAATTATGCAATTCTTTTCCTTTTCATGAGGTTGGGAGTAAGAGATGGAGAAATGGATTCTACCTTAGAACTGAAAAATCTGTGCCATTTAAAATAACAATAATGATGATCTGTGGATATGTACCTACTATAAGGTAAAAGAGATGACAAAATAAAAAAGCAGAAAGGACATGTTAAGGAGATAAATGTATTTAAAATATAACATACTTCTTCAATTTTTAGAGAAAATATTAAATTAAGGAAAATTGTAATGGAGCAGCAACATATTCTAATTTCTAAGCAGAACCTAAAAAGGGAAATGCAAAATTTAGGACTTAAAACTCTGAAAAGGAGATAAAATGAAATGAAATAAAACGTCTCAATAACACAAAAGAAGACAAAGTTAAAAATGGTGGGAGAGTACACGAGACAGGAAAGAAGGGATGAATCTTCCTTATGGAAGAATTCCTAATGAGTACAGTCTCTCCCTTCCTGAAGCTGATGCTTAATTCCCCTACGCATGTGAGTACTGGCACTTTGCTTCCAAAGAAAGGATTAGGAAAAATGGACAATAAAAGCATTATAGGGAAGAAATTTAGCAGACACAATTTCAATGAAGTGATCAAGATTATTGTTACCAGTCAAGGCATGTGAATGAATATTATGCAGCCCCTGATAGAATATGATGGGAGGGGCACTTCAACTCCATTTAAATGCTTCCACATAATCCAGACTCCCAGTATAGTCATGAGAAAACGTTAGAAAAATCCAAATTGAGGGATGTTCTACAAGACACACAACAAGTATTTTTCTGAACTGTCAAAAAGTCAGGGAAACAAGACAACATTAATAAATTGTTACTGATCAGAGGAGACAAAGGAGACATGAGGGCTAAATGCAATATATGTGTTGGATTGAAACCTGTTATAGACATTGATGGAAAGGACATTGATGGAAAATCAGTGAAATTTGAATAAAAACTGTAGTTTAGTGGTTAGCAATGTACCAATGTTAATTTCTTTGTTTTGACAAGTATACTACAATTATGTAAAATGTCAACATTAGGGGAAACTGAACAAAAAGTCTGACTGATGCAGGACTTTCAGTACTATTCACACAAATACTTTGTAAATCTAAAATTATTCCAAATTTAATACTTGATTTTTAAAAATACAGAGCAAATAGAATAGTAAAATAGAAGGCTTAAATGCAACTATAATAACAAAGACACTAAATTTAAATGAAATAAGCACTCCAATTAAAAGTCAAAGATTACGAGATTGTATCAGACATCTATGTTGCTTAACAAATTCACTTTAGATTTTAAACCCTAGTTATCTTGAAATTAAACAATTGAAAGTACTATATCATACAAAAACTAAAAGAAACAAAACATAACTATATTAATATGTTAATTATTATTAACAGCTATGAATATGTTATTAATGTGTTTATTAAGAATTGACCTATTTATGAAGGTCTATGTTATATATTAGGCCTATGCAAAGAAGTAATCTTAGAAGGTTGATTCAAAATATAAAGGAGACAATTGTACAAGGGTCAAAACAATCATTAAATTTTATGAAATGAATAACATTATCAAAAATACCAATGGAGAGACCAAACAAGAGCCATAGACAAATCCACATTAATAGTCAAAGCTTCTCTTTCAATACTTAATGGGTAAAACACTAAAAAAGTCAGTAATAGTGTGGAAGAGTCAAGCAACACAATCAACAAACTTGGCCTGACTGATGTATAGACACTTCACCCCAGCAATTGCATAAATTGAATTTAATTTTTGAGGGCATAAGGAACATTTTCCAAAATAGGTTAAAGCTGGTATGGTGGCCCCTACCTGGAATCCCAGTGACTCAGAGGCTAAACCAGGAAGAATAACAAGTTTAAGGCCAGTACTAGCAACTTAACAAGACCCTGTCTTAAAATAAAAAGGACTGGGGATATAGCTAAGTGGTAAAGAGGCCCTGGGTTCAATCTCCAGGGTCAACAAAACAAAACAAAACAAAACAAAAAAAAACTAGAAGAGACTACAGATGGGCTATGAGGATTGTATCAAAAATTTTCAAAATGTTGAAATGTTACAGAGAACATCTTCTGATCATCAAAATTTTATGATGATTTGTAATTTTCCTAATTGAAATGTGTATATCCATATGCGTGATATGTTTGCTGTGGTTTACAACTCATCACTCAACTTCCTAAATTTTGCTTTCAAAATATCAAAGTCATCATGCTGTTTTCATATCCAGTATAACTATCTAGTATGATAATATTTCCATGGAGATAGTTCCTCATTTCTTAAATTGTTTTCTAACATACTTTTGTGTAATTTTTGGCATTCCTATATTATTTGGATTACACTACACAAACATAATGCAATTTAACTACTCAATAATACACCCTCAAAAATTTTAAAAACAATCTTAAGAAAATGGAAATACAAAGTTTATATTAAAATCTGTTTTTTGTAAAAGTATGGTGGAATAACAACCAAATCTAATGTAATAGTAGTGTTCAATGTTAATTAAAACAAATTTAAATATCTAAAGATAGTTGAAATCATCAGGACATCCTTACTACAGGAATTAGAGAAAAGACTAGCTATGTTACAGAAGGAAATGTGCAAGTTACATTATCAAAGAAAAATTTTCTTTCTGTTTTGACTTCCTCCATTACTCCTCTCTTGCAAAACCTATCACAGTACTTTGTATGTTGTTTGTGTCTCTTTTGAATTTAATATCCACCACCCCATAATTTGGATACTGACTTAAGCCTGTATGTTAGACCAATCTTCCACCCACCACACAGTAGATAGTCAATAAAGGTCACCTTGTAGTTTGAGGAAGTAGATCATGAAAACACTTTGAGATGCAAGTGGAGGTTCTCAGTGGAAGTAACATCCAAACCAACTGGCAAACTAGAACCTGTAGGCACATAGCCTCCAGTGCTAGGGACCCTGCTCCCCATTCTTCTCAGTGCCCCCAAGCTCCTTCTCAACACAAGGACTTTGCTCACTGGATCCTCTCCCTTTGGATGTTTTTCCATGCCTCAGAGGTCCTCCATTCACATGGAAAACTATTCAGTCTCTAAAACTCACATAAGTGACATTCTCAAAAGATCTTCTCTGACACCTCTTACAAATCCACACTGTAAGATTTGTATTAGGTGTCCCCTGTTCTCCTAATGCCTTGGGAGTAGTTTATCCTGGTATTTAACAGCTTTTCTAAAATCTGTTTCTGTATTCATGCCCCCTACTGCATTGAGAGTCTGAGGGTAGCAGTCTGTCTAATCCTCTTTGTATCCATGGCAACCAACATCATTCCCATGTTATAGATGCTGGGGAAATGGTAAGTGAAAATGCTGAAACAAATGGAGAAAGAAAGGAATTAAGCTCCAGTTGAAATGTCTTTCTGGTTAGAAAGGTAATTCTAGCAGTAAGTGGAATCAGTAACAAAAACTCAATTTAAATTTGCTCAATAAAAAAGGAAATTATTTCATTTCCCTATGAAATGGAAAGTCTGGTTAGTAAGTGAGATAAAGCAGAATCCTGCAGTTCAAAAATGATCTTTAGTGGTCAGTCTCAGTCCAGGTTTGGTAGCTTTTCTCTGTGCTGGCTTCAGTATGCATAGGCTCTCCTTAAGCATTTGCAAAGCCCCAAGCTTCTGTCCAATTAGCTATGCCCCAGCAGGAAGCAAGAGCTTGTTTGTCCAGCCATTTCACAAAAAGGACACCAGGGAATTTTTCTGACTTGGACAGGGTTAGGTCACTTGCCCACCCCTGAGCCTGCCAATGTGACTGGGGTTGGACTTGGACAGGAAGAACTGGCCAGTATGACCTGGGATTGTGAAAGCCCTCCTAGTGATTTGAAGGAGTATTACTGCCTGAAACCCAGACTGGGAGGAAGGAGGGATGACAAGGAAGGGAAAAGCAGGATTCTGCTATCAGAAGTAGGGGGCAGGGGCTCAAACCAGGTATAAACGACAAATGCCTTAGAGATAGGACAGGGTGAATGACATTGATACTCAAAATGCTTTGAACTTTAGAAGTGGATGTGTCCATGTATTTAATGCCACATTCAGGCAGCTTCATCCTTTTCCTCTTAGTGTCAGTCATTCATTGTACTAAAGTAGTAATTGCAACAAAATAGGTCTGGCAGCTTAGATGGCTTGACTCCCCATAGCAAGGCTGAGCAGAGCAGCTCTGCCCCTGCCCATTCTGTTGTTTCATCAGTGCACAGAATGCAGCAGCAACTTTGGATTTAAAAGATATATTAGATAGTGAAAATAAAAACTGCAAGATATAATAAATATGATAACTTAAAAAGGAATTATAAACTAATGTTTTTTATTTAAGTAATGACTATTCTTTACAGAGTGGTGATTGTATGACTTTAAAGTTTGGACATATTAAACCTTTCATTTAGCTCATACAATGAATAATTGGCTGAGGAAGACACTTATTAAAAGAAAAAATGTTTGGATTATTTTAGTATAACACCATTGCTTCTTAAGTTTTCTTTTTAAAAAAAATATGAGGTCTTGGGCATGGTGGTACATGCCTGTAATCCCAGGGATCTGGGAGGCTGAGGCAGAAGGATTGCAAGTTCAAAGCAAGCTCAGCAATTTAGTAAGGCCTTAAAAAACTTAGTGAGGCCCTGTCTCAAAATTAAAAACAAACAAACAAAACTTGAAAAAGGGTTGGGGATGTGGCTCAGTGGTTAAAATGCCTCTGGGTTCAATCCCTGGTACAAAAAAAAGACAAGGCTCTAAGGGATTAAGTTATGAGAACTAGTATATTGTAAAAGGAAAAAAAAAAGAACTCTTTAGCATTTCATTTTGTAAGCAATTGTTTATCACATAAGTCTAGGTATAAAGTTTTAGATCATTTTGCAAGGATGAGACTGCTTCTTGAAATATTCCATCTTTTTGGCAACTACTATACATTTTTTGATGGTTTTATTCACTCTGATTGTTTGCTTTTGACAATACTTTGGATTGAATCTGGAAACTGTTAAAGCAAATATATTGTTTTCTTACTTCAGAAAGAGAAGAAAGATCTGGGCAACCTCCTTTTAATGCTGAAGGCAAAATATTTCAGTTATTAAAACACAATAAAGTGCTCAAACTGGTTCAGCAGAACACTGTGAATATTGTCTCAGCAAATAAGAACCAATAAAAATGCTGATTTTTCCCTTCTAGAAAGCTCCCAGGGTAGAATATTCGTTTCTGTAGAACTATTTTTTTTAGAGGGGGATATGTTAATTTTGAAAAGTAAGTGAATAAGCAAATGGAAGTAGATTATATTAAATTGAGTATACATATGCCACAAAAAAATCTGTTAGAGAAATAAAATCTGGAAACATTTTAGCAGTTTGCCATTCTTAAGCTTTAAGAAAGATAAAGTTGGACCGTGAGATAATAAATTAAAAAATCAAAGAAATCTCCTGAAGTTATAAATCACTTATTTCAGAAAAATATTTTGTGTGTGTAGTTGTTGAAGCCATTCTGCCTGGAGCTCAAATTCTGAATTTTATCAACTGTGAGACCCGGACAAATTATTTCAATTTTTTCCCTTCCATTTCCTTATAAATTACAACATAAGCAGGGGGGACTTTGTGAAGCAGTTGAGAAGATTAAGATTAAAACGTTGCCTGTTGTATTAAAGTGTTATGAAAACTAACATGAAGGAGCCCTAATTAGGAAGGGCTGTTGTAGCTAGCTGGAAGCCATAGGTTCCACCTGATATGTATGTGACGCACCTGTAGGCACCCGCAAAGCTGAAGGTATATAACCGGGTGAAAGCGGTCCAAGTTAGGAGAACGGAGAATTCAGTCAGCCGGGCAGTCACTCGGTCGGTCAGAAGAATCAGAGCAGCCAGAACGTAGGCAGAGCGGTTACAGAAGAGAAACCAGATAGAAGACAGAAGAGAAACCAGATAGAAGAAGTAATGACTGGTCAGAGTTAGGCCGAGACTCCTGAGGAAGACAGAAGACAGAAGAAAGAAGAAGGTAGAAAGAAGAGAGAAGAAAGAAGCTCTAATCTTTCTCTAAGCTAAGCTCTATCTTTCTTTACTCTAAGCTAAGAAGACAAGAAGAAAAGCTCGCTTTAATCTTTCTCTCTAAAAATCTTTCTTTCCCTCTCTAAGCTCTAAGAAAGTAGAAGTAAAAGTAAGAAAAGCTTAACTCTGCCTCCGAGAGTTTTTCCTCCCGGTTTTCGGTACCAGGCAGCCTACACTAACACTTTAACATTTACTCAGCATCTTATAAACACATAAATGTTTCAGTTGTTAGGGAGGGACATTGAAGACAAAAGCAAAGATCTGCTAAAGTTTGTTCCTTAGACTAAAGTTTTAAAAGCTTACTAAACAATCTCTTCATGTTTTTAACACTTTAACTTTTTTTCTACAATAAGCAGATATACATCTATAATCATAAAAATGAAACTATGTTTAACTCTAAAAGAATAGCTATTACAAGCCGGGTGCGGTGGCGCAAGCCTGTAATCCCAGCACTTCGGGAGGCTGAGGCAGGAGGATCGCGAGTTCAAAGCCAGCCTCAGCAATGGCGAGGCACTTAGCAACTCAGTGAGACCCTGTCTCCAAATAAAATACAAAAAAGGGCTGGGGATGTGGCCCAGTGGTCGAGTGCCCCTGAGTTCAATCCCTGGTACCACAAAAAAAAAAAAAAAAAAAAAAAAAAAAAAGAATAGCTATTACAAATGGACAAATAAACTAAACATACACTTCTCAAAAGAAGAAATACAAATAGTCAACAATATTAACAAAAAAAGTTCAACATTGTTAGCAATTAGGCAAATGCAAATCAAAACCACACTGAGATTTCATCTCACAGCAATCAGAGAAGGGCAGTCATCAAGGATACAAACAATAATAAATGCTGGAGAGGATGTGGAGGAAACGGAACACTTTTACACTGTTAGTGGGATTGTAAATTAGTACAACCATTATGGAAATCAATAAGGATATTTCTCAAAAAACTAGGAGTAAAACCACCATGTGATTCAACTGTACCACATCTCAGTATTTATCCTAAAGAATTAAAGTCAGGCCGGGCACTCACCATGGTCCATTCCTGTAATTCCGATGGCTCAGGAGGCTGAGGCAAGGAGGATCATAAGTTCAAAGCCAGCTTCAGCAATTTAGCAAGGCCCTAAGTAACTCAACAAGACCCTGTCTTGAAATAAAATATAAAAAATGGTTGAGGATGTGGCTTAGTGGTTAAGCATCCCTTGGTTCAATCTCTAGTACAAAAAAATAAAAACAAAAAATAATTGAAGTCAGCATATTATAGCAATATGTGTGGACCCATGTTTAGAGCAGCACAATTCACAATAATTAAAGTATGGAACCAGTCTAGGTGTCAATCAATGGATGAATGGACAAATAAAATATGGTATACATGTACAGTGGCATTTTATCAGCCATAAAGAAGAATGAAATTGTATCATTTTCAGGAAATGGATAGAACTTGAAATCATTCTTTTAAGTAAAATAAGGCAAACTTAGAAAGTCAAGGATCACATGTGTAAGTTAGAAAACAAAATAAAAAAGAAAGATGTGGGGGGGGGCATCACATGACAAAAAGAGATCAGTAGAGGAAAGGGACTTGTGAAAGAAAAGAGGAAGGAAAGGGGAAATACTTAGAAATAATATTGGCCAAGTTGTATTGTTATATTGTATTGTGAGCGTGTGCACAAGTGTGTGTGTGTGTGTGTGTGTGTGTGTGTATGAATTGGTAACAATGAATCCACCATTACTTACAACTATAATGCACCAATTAAAATATGAAAAAGGAAAACAAAGAATGGCTACTATGTTTCTGACTTACTGATTATTTCAAAAAAACAGAATATTTCCAACTAAGAATGCCAGAAAAATAAAGACAATAATGGTAGCATTGGCACAGATACTCAGTTATTGATAAATTCACCATATTTTATAAATTTTAGCTTATCTTTCATTTCCTACACCTTTCTAAAAAATATAATCTTCTATAAATTCCTGTTATTTTATACTGGACTGTACTAAAAATCATTGGGGGAAAATGAAGACAGAAATCTAGTTATTCATATTTTTTCTAGTAATTGATAGGGGATAATTTTACTTTTATTTACATTTTGCTGTTGAAATTACTAAAACTAGGATTAGAAATTGACCCACCAATTAAGCTAGACAACAAGACTCACCCTATTTCCTCTTAAAAAAAAAAAAAAAAAAAACTAATAGTAAAACTTTATATTGGAGGTGCTTTTGTTATTGTTGTTTGCAAAAATTCCTTCTTCTGTGTTTAAGAATTTTATCCACTGGTGAGTTTTGGTGTAAGTGATATGGAAAAAATCAATTTCTTTTATTTATTTATAACTATCTATAGCATTTAATATGTACTAGCATTTTACAATACATACATATTCAACATAACAATCTTGCCAGGTAGTTATAACCACATATGTCCATTTACAGGCAAGAATCTTTGCATCAGCAAGTAGACAGTCATGTCCCAGTAACTGGCACAGTTGAAATTACTCTAGGGGCCCTCTGGTGCAGGGTCCTGCTGGTAGCAGGACCTCTCTGGTAACTCTGCAGCATCCCCTCCCTGCTCTTGCAGCCCTTCTGCACACCTCTAGAAAACCTACATGGAGAACCACCCCTAAACCCTGTGAATCCGACCTGTAATCTGATGCAGAGCATTAAAATTGAGAGTGAAAAGGGAATTGCTAAATGAAAGTCTTGTGTTAACAGTTTTAAAAGGTTTATTAGAGATCAGTAAAAGCAAATAATGACGATGATTGTTTTTCTAGAAGGAAAATCAAAGTACCGGAAGCAGGAAAGACCACGTAAGGTGGAAAACAAATGAATGTCTTTTTCAAGCAACATAGGACAAGATTTATGATCACCATGTGTATATTTCACAAGAACACATCTTTTTGCCACTTAAGATGATCAGAGCGTTCTATTCACCCAGGGCATCTGCTCTTGATGTCTGTGGCCTTTTATCCCTAGGACAAACCTAGGAACTGTGCATCCTGCAAGTCCAACGGAACACTCTCCTCTAGAACAGCTCCTGCACCACTAATGGGTCATTATTTTATAGATCCATCAACTCCTTCATACACCAAAAATGTGGTGCTCATCGACTTAATCCAGCTTTGGAAAGTCCAGAATTTCACAGAGAAAGGAAGTTATGTAGGATTTCAACACTGTTTTCTAAATTAAACGTCGAATTAAACTTTTGACACTGTCTTTTCCCTGGGCTGTGAGGAAAGATATGACACAAAGGGCGATTTATTTGTACTTGTTAAGTACCAGGAACCAAACAGACACTCCTATGTGTAATCTGAGAATGATAGATTTCTAAAGAGTGTATTATGCAGACGTAAGTACACTCTTCAGTCAGAAGATATTTATGGATATAGAACAAATAGAAAAACGGGTCTTCCACTTCCCATCTTCTTCTTCCAATCCTGATGATTAAGGTTTCTCAAATTGTCCAGTGTCAGCTTGATGACACCGCCTCCTGAGGGAGTCTGGGAGCCCACAGTCCCCCTCACAGGCGGCCACTCACTCTCCTTCGGGAATCTGGGGCAGAAAGAGAACATTCCAGGGTCCCCGGGTCCCCGAGAGTTAGGCAGGAGGGCGAGGCGGACAGCACCCTGCCAGGGGCGGGGCGGCGTCTTCCTTCTGTGCGCGGGGAAACACCAGGAGCTCCGGGAATTTCCCTGGCCAGGGGCTCTGGCCTTTCCCGCCAACCATGCATAAAAGGGGGTCACTGATCCCAGAGAGCCACAGAGCCAGGACAGCAGCCCCTCGCCACAAGCTCTTGCACTCCAGGCTCCACCGTGATCCTCCCGCTGAGTCCCATGGCCCACACCGCCTCCGCCGTACCCCGCGCTCCGCGGCTCCTCCGGGTCGCGCTGCTGCTGCTCCTGGTAGTCGCCTGCCGGCGCACAGCAGGTGAGACCCGCGCCCTGGGGTCACAGGGATGGAACCGCGCTTGAGGGTATGGGATAGGGGCGCCTAGGATGGGGACAGCCCCGCTAATCCGGTCTCTTCTCTCCTCAGGGGCGCCAGTGGTCACTGAACTGCGCTGCCAGTGCTTGCTGACTGTGCAAGGAATTCACCTCAAGAACATCCAAAGTGTGAAGGTGACTCCCCCAGGACCCCACTGCGCCCAGACAGAAGTCATGTAAGTCCTACCCTGAGCCACGTGAGGCTATGACTTGAGTCACCCTGACCCTCTTACTGCTCCCCAGCTGAACCTCCTGCCTCACTGGGGATCCTCTCTTCTCTCTGCAGAGCCACTCTCAAGAATGGACAGGAAGCTTGTCTCAACCCTGAAGCACCCTTGGTCAAGAAAATCATCCAGAAGATGCTGAACAAGTAAGTTATGTGAATGGAGTCATGGGTCATACTGACTTCGTTTTCTAAAATTTTATATGGGAAGCTCAGGGTTTAGCTGAAGAGTAGAAATTAGGATTATTTTCACAAAATAATCTTGCCATTAAGATGATTAATCTCTGGTGCCATAAAGATAGTTCCAATGTTCAAACCTCTATATAAATAAGTGCAGGTAAATTTGTGCTCCTAAAAGACTAAGAATTGGCCAGTGACACTAAAATAACAAAACAAAAACAAAAACAAAAAAAACTTCTACTTATTGAGCAACAATGTATGTCTCAGTCTCCCATGGGCTCAAAGTCCTGAACAGTGGAGCCCCTGGTTTGGGGCAATATGGACCTCTAAGCCTTCCTGCTGAAGAGCATGGTGTAGTGATACCTGCCTGTTTAAGTCTAGGTCTCACCTCTTATTATCCTTAGTCTTAGTGAAATGAAAAATAGCTGCTCATGGTGTTTTCTTGGAAGCCTAAATGAGGTCATGCATGTACATTCTTAACCCATTGTAATATTATTGTGACTGAAGTTAATGATACAGTTGTGATCACAGATCCTCTATTCCTAATTAAATAGCATCCAGTAATCTGGTGTGTTTTTTGCTATGCAAGACAGCCATGCTATGGGTAGTAACTACTTGGTGCAAGGTTAGGGAATGGCCACATTTAGAAAATCCTAGATTATCAGGGATTAAGGCTGTGCAATCAGTTTATTAAGTACCTACAAACAGTAACTGTTTTTTTCATCACAGAGGCAGCAACAACTGACATGGAGAGGAGGAAGCTTGTCTGCTACTGTTTCTGAAGGAGATTCTAAAAGGAATCAAAGTGAAAAGAGAAGCAAATAGTACCACAGGGGCATCTGCACTGTGCTTGATGTGGTCTGACTATTTTCTATGAGAGTTCTTCTATTTATTTATATATGTATTTATTTATTTATTTGTTTTCAGTGCTTATATATTAATGTTCATTCTGATATTTAAAGATATGAATATGTTTGGTAATTCACTGTACTATTATTTTAAAAGGACATTTTTTAAAATGTTAAATCAAAGTTGTTTCAGTCCTGTTGTTTAATTCATTAAACATTTTGGCCACTGTAATGGATGCTGGGGATAAACAGTGGGAGAGATCAAAGATAGATCACTGATAAGGTGTGGGAATGTGTGTAGGTCTTTTTTTGTAACTGTTTAGGAGAATGTCAGCTGTTATTTATTGTAACACTTTCACAGTATGTGGTCAACATTTCTGATGTTGATGCTTTAAGAACTCTGATGTTCTAGTTATCCCTTGGACATTTTTGTCTTCTTATGTAAGGCACAATGCCTTTATTTAGCATTGATTATGCAATGTGTCTCTAGGTCTTGGAGTAGAGATGTTTATAAATTGATGTATTTTTACAAAAAAACATGAAAATAAAGCTTTTACAAAAATTCCATGTTTAGGTTTGTTTTACATCCAAGCTTTTGTTTCTCCAGAGTAAACCAGGTATAAGGAATTCAGAAGAGACTATATAGATCATGCCACTGGTTGCCACTAGTTGACACTTCCCTTTTCCTCTCAAGAAGGCATATTTGATGCATTTTCAAAGCCCATGCAGGCTCCCACCTTTAAAAACCCTGTTTTACCTAAAATGTTAATTTTGATTCATGATAAACAACCTGCTCTTCAGTTCTAGAGTTTTAAATTGTTTTGAAATTTTAATAGGTATCTTTCAAAGAGCTCTTGCTTAAATTAATTTGATAAATTGTTTTTCAAACAATTACGAATTCTTTTCCCTCTTAATGAATTGAGAGCCAACTTGTAGTAAACTGGATTCTTCCTCAGGACTCAAACAACTCTTGTAATTGGGAAAAACAGAAACAGTGAATGGCTGGGTACTTCATCTGTGAAAGGGACTAGTTGAGAAGAGTTTCATTCTCTAAACTTTAGGGGGAAAAATAATTAAATGTAATGCTATTTCATTGCTTCCCAGGTACGATAATGGTTTAAATGCGTTCTAGCCTGCACATTTGAATTTAAATTGCCACAAAATGACAGGTGCTTACTGAGCCTCCACCGAGAAACAAAGCTGGTCATCTCTAGTTAGGGAAAGATCCAGTCCAGTAGAAAACACTCTCTGGCCCCAGAGGGAGGATTGTGTGTACCAGAAGAAAGAAAGAAGGGGAAGGGGGAGTGTAACTGAGACAGAACCTGTTTCTAGATTTCAAATTCTAATTTATAGCCTCCATAGTGGAAAGAGGGCTGGGCTGGGCCAGTGGCCCACCTAAGCAGATGGACAACTGCATCAAGAACCAACTATTTGACTATCAATTTTTTTCCCCTGAAAAGTAAGTATAGTAGTCTCTTCATAACACCAGTGTTATTGCTTAGAATTAACGAAATAAGGTGAAATGACAGTTTTTGAACTGCACAGAGGTGAACAAATGCAAACCATCTGGACGCTCCACAAATGCAATAGCTCCCTAAAGTGTTTTAAGCTGTGGGAAATAACACTTCCTTAGATTTATCAGTGTTCTTGTGAAAAGTCCTTTCCCCTCAGTGAGAATTAAACCTGCAGCCTTTTGTCTAGTTAATTGCTCTGAACCTGGAGGATAAACATTTCTGTTCCACTCAAAAGGCCCAAAGATTAGGTCACTAGTTAAGGGCCAGGTGCTGGAGAAGATCAGAGCACTCTCATTTTAGTTATTTATATGTCAAAAGAGATGAAGCCACAGAATTTAGTGACTTCTCTGGGTCTCAAAAGTGGAGATAAGGGGGCTATCTTGGAGAGAATTTATTTACATATCAAAAGGTCGGAGGCAAATTATGGTTCATTGGAGAGCTCTTTTGGAAGGGACTAACACATAGTCTTCCTTTTCTTCTTTAGGGCAGAAAAAAAATTATTTTCTTCATTACTAGTGTGTGGAGTGTCTGACTAGTATTGTAGGACTATGGATGTGACTTTCATTCCATTTTCCCAGGGATAAAGCCTGAGGCAACTAGGATGTAGCATGCTAATTTTCTGTGAGGTATTCAATAAGAAATCTATCTCTTATTCATACCTTGTATGTTCATACCTTGTATGTTCACTCAGGATAAAAAATTTTAAATTATGAAGATTAAAAACCCAGCATAGAACTTTTTAGTTTGGTATATGTAAAGAAAGATAAAGGAGATTCAGCCAGTTCAACATAGGCTATGGAGAATTGAATGGATCTGGGAGTAGATTCTAGTTCTACTCCCTTGTAACTGTGATATTGGATCAAATTTCTTGATAAATATAAACTTCACTTTCTCCTTTCAGAAGAGAAGTACAATAATACTGTTAGGGGACAGACAGATATGAATGGTGGGAACATGAGGCTAGGAGAATAATCCTATAAAAAGGGCCTATGATGCTGATCCTTACATGCTTTCTTTTCCAAGAAGCAATTTACCTGCAGCCCTGCCTCGCCTAAGTGGACAGGATATGTCATATCCCTCAGCAAACCACCTGTTAACTGCAGGAGAAATACAGGCCCAAGATAATGTCAATGGGAAGAACACAGGAGGTTTCTGTGACCAGATCCTGAAACTCTGGGAGACAAAGATAGTTCCTGCTAACCATAAAATCTATAAGAATGTATGGTTAAGAATCTAATTAGAACCAGTCAGCATGGGGCAAGTTTTCCTAGAGTTGCCATGACAGTGGGGACTTGAAAGTCTGATGTAACCCTGTTGTCCCTTAAAAGTGAAGAGGTGGACCTGGGTGGGACTTTCTGGAGACTTCTCTGGGACCTCCAGTAAAACTGGAGTGCAGGAGAAGCACATTGTCCCTCTCCTCTCTGAGAAGATACACTCTCTCCCTTGAGAGTGTCCCCTTTCCCTTTTTTCTATCCTTTCAATACACTCATTCCTGTTACTCTGAGAGACATGTCTGAACACTTCTGACTTTGTCGCAAAAATCGGGGTTTGAAGAGGAATATTCGAGCTGCCTCAGTTTCTCAGAAGGCCCCAGCTCCATAACAGCACTACTGCTGTTTTGTGGTGTTACTAAACTTCTGAGTTATGATTTGAGTGAAGAGCTAAACAGTGCCTGAGAGACTGTAGTGGCTTTGGAATTTCCAGAACAAAGGTCAGGCACATTCTGTTTGAAGATGGGGGCAATGGATTAGTTTTCTATCATTGTTGTAACAAATTACCACAATATTAAAACAATATTAAACTCATTCTCTTACAAGTTTGGTGGCCAACAGATCAAAATCAATTTTACTGGGCTAAAGTCAAGGTGTCTGTAAGCCTGGTTCCTTCCAGAGACCCTGTGGGGGAATCAGCTTCTTTAATTTTTCTAGCTATCAGAGGACATATCTCCTGCTACATCGTCCCTTTCCTGCATCTCCCAAAACAAACAGCATAGCTTCTTTAAATCTCTATTTTTGTCCTTCTTCCTAATCCCAGTTGCCTTCTGTTTGACTCCTTCTGGATGCTTTTTGCAAATACTTGCAGTTATATCAGGTCCATCCAGGACAGTCCAATATAATCCCTACATCTCAAGATCCTTTATTTAATCTCATATGCAAAATCCCTTTTATAATATAAGGGAACATATTTACAGTTTCTAAGGATTTGGACAAGAACATCTTTAAGGACCACTATTTAGCCTACTACAGGAACTTGAGGTCAGCATTCGAAGTACTTTTTGCTAGGTTAAGAAAATGTACGTATTTTAGTAGGAAAACTTGAGAATGTTGGGGGAACTAAAATGGTCCCAGTACTGCTAATGTTCAAGCAATGAAGCTACTGTTAATATTCCTATATTAAAGAAATACAAACTTAGGTATTTTCTTCAGCCCAGTGACTTCAAAGCAAACAAACAAATAAAGACAATTATGCAATCATAATCAGTGGGAACTCGTGGATGATGAGAAGAATAAGAGGGAGGAAATGTTCCCCACTTCCACGTTTATTGTTGAGTAGCTTGTCCCAAAGATATTGACACATTCATGGAGCAAGCAGAAGAGGCAACAGTGAGTACCATATTAAAATATCTGTAAGACTTTTGAGTACAAGGGAAACCTCCATTTGAAAACATCAAGGCACAGAGCAGGGACCCGAGATACTTGAGGAGATTGTCAAAAGGACAGGAGGGCAGGAAAGGGATGTTTTTTGCATTCAATGATCAGTCTTAGAACACTGTAACACAGTGGCCATGACTTTCAGAGACCACCAGGAAATAGCAATGACAGTAGTACTGGAAGTTTTCTAGGCATAGAAGCCAGAACATAAGAGGAGGGATGATGGATGACCCTACTCTGGGTGTACAATTACTTACTTCAAACTTTTCCTGAGATGTCTTCTAGAGACTTCCAGAAGCTGGTGGGATGTAAGAAAAGAGAAAGATGAAAGTTCTGCAATAGCAGGATGGGTGTTATAGCTTGGATATAAAGTGTACTCCCAAAGTGTTGGTGTCTAATGCAGGAATGCTCAGAGGTGAAATGATTGAATTATGAGAGCTGTGACCTAATCAATCCATCCCAGTTTGAATGGACTGACTGGGTGGGACATGGCTAGAGGAAGTGGGTCACTGGGGGCATGCCCTGGTAAGGTGATTCTTCCCTGTGACCCCTTCCTACCGCCTCCCCCCAACCCTGCGTCTGTCTCTCTTTCATTTTTCTCTCTCTCCCCACCCTCTCTCTTCCTCTGCTTCATTGTTAGCTTGAGGGGAGCAGCTTCCCTCCACTATATCCTTTCTTTGTGATGTTTTGCCTTACCTGAAGCCCAGAGCAATAGAGTTGGCCACCTATGGACTGAGACCTCTCATACTTTAAGCCAAAATAAACCTTTCCTCCTCTAAGTAGTTCTTTTCAGGTGTTTTGGTCACAGTGACACAAAATCTAACCAATACAATGGAGCAATTTTTTTTTTTTTTTTTTTTTTTTTTTTTTTTTTTACTGCTGAAGCATAAAAATTAAAAGGTAAGGGTTTGCTTTATCTTAGGTTTCCAATAAAGCAGAGCCCAAGGCAAAGTTTACAATTTTATTAAGTGTACCAGCCCACCTCTGGGATCTCAACTTCACCTGGGTGTATGGTACTTCTATGGGAGTATTTTATCTACCACATTAAGAGTGATAGTCACAGGTGACCAAAATGGTGTCTTTTATTTTCAACAGTCCTGTGAAAATAAAGTGAGATGATTTGAGGAGTCATGAACAGATCAAATGAACTTGGTCCCATGGCAAGCAAGTTAGAGCTCAGGGAACTCTGCTTTGTGGTCATGAAATAGACACATCCACAGACTCACCCAATTCGGTCCCCTCACAGAACCATCAACATCAAGGAGGAGACCAGGGTTTTTGAACATTAGTCAGGAATATTTCAAAGCCTATGGCAGCTCTCAGGACTCATCAAAGAGGCTTGTCTTTGTGCATAATGTGATGCCATAGTTTTCCTCTTCTTCTCAGACCTCGCATTAAGTTCACTACAGTGTGGACAAAGTTTGTTTATTTATTCCCTTATTATCATCATGGTAGCTCCAAACACTGACAAGCATAATTTGATCACCCTTCTGTGGTGCTTAGAGAATTCAGAGTAACAAAATTAAGATTGTGTCTGGAGGGTGTTCCTGATTTATTGTAGCTTTTTGATTAGCAAAAAGATAAATAACTCAGCAAAATGTTACATTGTTCTCCAATCTTATTGCATGCTGAAATTTTCCCCTAAAATACCATTTACTATCAATAAAACTGTGCCCGTGGAGCAGGCCTCTGTTTGCAATATTTTTCAGCTTTTTTTCTGTATACTGAGGCTTTGATTTACCATTTTAGACAAAAGTCAGTGATATTTTTTCTTGTTAAGGCAAGTGAGATAGTCTGATTTTTGAGGCTACTTCTAGTCTTATACCCACAAAAATTCTATTGATTACTCAGCTAAAGGGTTTGATTTGTTGATGCAGAAAAAATGTGTTAAATATCACATAACCAGTTAATTTAACAAAGCAGAGTAGAATTTGAGCTCACAATTCATTATTAATAATTTGGTTTTAAGAGCTTTGAAGCTTAGTATTCTGGGCCTGACCAAATAAAAAATATCAATTTATTCTGAATTAATTTTCCTAATAGATTATCATAAGATGCTGGATTACATTGAGACTTTGCCACAATTGTGCAAGTGAACATAAAATGAAAAGACAAATTAAGCCATATTAATTCCTGCTTTGTACCCAAATTGTTTTTAGAAAGACACAATATTCTCATGACAACATTCTTCAACTCATGATTAAGTGCAAATTCCATTGTATCCTTCAAAATTACATTGGTTCGTCTCCAGGAAATAACAAGCAAAATGTTCTGTCTTTACTAACAGATTTATTACAATCTCTACATCTTATCCCTCCCAAGGAAAACAAACTGTGCAAAAATATTCTACTTCCTTATTGGCTTGTATTTGACAAGCTTCTCCTTTCATTCTTAAACAAGGAAGGAGAAGGAACGAAAATTACTCTTGAGATTGTGGTGCATAAAGAATAACAGTGTTGACAAACAACAATAAATGTTGGAGAGGATGTGGGGGGAAAGGCACACTCATACATTGCTGGTGGGACTGCAAAATGGTACAACCACTATGGAGAGCAATATGGAGATTTCTTGGGAAAATGGGAAAATGGAACCACCCTATGACCCAGCCATCCCACTCCTGGGTCTATTCCCAAAGGTCTTAAAAACAGCATATTACAATGACACAGCTACTTCAATGTTCATAGCAGCACAATTCACAATAGCTAGATTGTGGAACCAACCTAGATGTCCTTTGGTAGATGAGTGGATAAAGAAAATGTGGTATATATACACAATGGAATTTTACTCAGCAATAAAAGAGAATAAAATAATGGCATTCGCTGGTAAATGGATGAAGTTGGAGAATATAATGCTAAGTGAAATCAGTCAATCTCAAAAATCCAAATACTGAATGTTTCCTCTGACATAAGGAGGCCGGTTCACAGTATTGTTGGGTCGGGGTACATAGGAGGATTAGAGGAACACTATAATGGTCAAAGGGAAGGGAGGGGAAGGAAGGAAGCAAGGGGAGAAGGGGCAGGGGAGAAAAAGTGGTTGAATAAGATGGATATTATTATTCTAAATACATGATTGAAGACTTGAATGCTACAAATGTACTTTGTATACAAACTGTTTTGTGTAAAAAGAGGCTCTGTATGTATAGTATGAAGTATAATACATACTACTACTATAAATAAAAATTAAAAAGAAAAAGAATACTAGTGTTGAATCCACTAAGGTCTGAAATCTATCTTGCCTACTGGGATCTCACCAACATTGTTCTGCTATCTGCCCTTGGGTTTATTGTCTCCTTTTATCTATTGGAATATTTCATAAAGGAAAAGCCTAAAGAGTTGCTTTTTATTTATTTATTTATTTGTTTGTTTGTTTGTTTTTTGCTATAAGCAATAGATTGTTTGGAAGTCTATCATATACTTGAATAGAAAACATTCAAAAGATGCAACATAATTTTTTAGGTTTGAAATGTTTTTTAAAGTTATACAATATATCATAGATATAAAAGAGATAATCTAGAATATATATGTAGAAGTCGAGTTACTGGCTCACAGGGTATGCATATCTTCAACTTCACCAAATAATACAAACAATTCTCAAAATGGTTGTACAAAGTTTGCCATGCACAAAAGCAATTATGAAAGTGCCTCTTCCTCCACCTACTGGCCATCCTATAGAACTGGCAGACTTTTAATATTGTTGCCAAATAAATATATAATGCCCACTTGCTGTGCTGTGCACTATTAGCTATTTCATAAAAGTTTTTTTTAATTTTTTTTGTAGCTAATCATTCATCATTTATATATGTGACACAAAATTATCTCTGTAATGCTTTTTGAAATGAATTGTCTATAGTTTAATTTTTCTCTTATATTTCTCAAAACCATAATCACGTGCTATATTGTCTTCTAGTAAATGAATAATATTGTCTTTTATATTTAGAACTTTCTTCTACTTAAAATCAATTTCTCTCTGTACTATGAGGTAGATATTCAATTTTAATTTCCACATATGGGCAACCAGTTTCCTAGCACAAAGTGTTGAAAAGGTCATCAATTTCCAATCTCTGTCATAAATCTAAATTTCATACATGTATAGTTTAATTTTGGACTTTGTTTTTTTCCACTAGTTGGTCAATATGTCATAGAGTGTAGCACTATCTTAATCTATCTTAATTACTATAGCATTATAAAAATTCTCGATGACTGGAAAGGCAAGTTTCACAGCATTGTTTTTGTTCTTTAGCAGTGCTTGTTCTTCTCAGTTGTTTCATATACATCTTAGAATGAGCTTGTCAATATAGGAATTTTGAATGAAAGTGCATTGAATTTATGGGTCAGCTTGGGGGAAATAATGATGCATCTTTAAAATATGATATCATTTGTGAACTTGATATAGCCTATAAAATTGAGATTTTTTTAAAAAATATTTTTATTTATTTGCTTTAGTTGTACACAATCTTTTTATTGAATGATTTTATTTGTACGTGGGATGCTGAGGATCGAACCTGGGTCGCCCACGTGCTAGGCGAGCGCTCTACCACTGAGCCACAATCCCAGCCCTAAAATTGAGATCTTTAAATGACACTTAAACATTTTTATTCTTGGACTTTTTCCTTAAACTTATTTCTAGAAACTTGCATTTTGTATTTTGCCATGATAAGTGGTATTTTAAGGACTGTGTTTTTTGACTTTTGTATCCATTAGCATTCTAATCATGTAGTTCTTAGTTATTTTGCTTTTTCTGTCTAACCAATTATGTCATCTGCTACTAATGGCAGTTTTATTTTTTCATTCATTATAAAGTTTTATATCATTTTCTAGCTTTAATGTACTGCTTAAAACTTTCAGTACACATTTGAATGGAGGTGTGATAGCAGGCTCTCTTGTTCTAAATAAAATCTTCTATGCATCTCACCACTAAGTGTAATATTTATTACAGAAGTTCTAATGCCTTTGTGAGGTGAAGGAAGCTATCTGCTGTGAATACTTTCTTGAGTTTTCTTTTATTTAAGTCATGAAATTTTTTTTTTGAAAAAAAATTTTGTAGTTGTAGATGGACACGATGCATTTATTTTTGTGTGGTGCTGAGGATCAAACCCAGTGCCTCACACATTCTAGGGATGCACTCTGCTGCTGAGCTATAGCCCCAGCCCTTAAGTCATAAAAATTAATATTGAATTACATTATTTTTAAATCCTGGGATTTCCACTCCTAATTCAAAGATGGCAAAGCTCACACCTAGTAGACTTCTGGGGAATCCTGAAGCCCTGTGCTCTGTGAAGAGCAGTTGAAGCTTCAGAATTAATTTAAATGGGGACTCAGAAAAATGAACACAGAACACTTTCATTTTGATCTGAACAATAAATGTTATCTTTCTCCAATAACAAATGAGATCTTTATTAGATTCTGATAGATGGGCTACCCCCCCACCAAGGGAAGTTTCCATCCTGAGCAAAGCAACCTTGTTTTGTTTTCCCAGACAGGAGCCAATGGGCTTAAAGTTTGCCTTCACCCCATGGGCAAAGAGCCAATGGTGTTGGGGTCGCTCTGGTGCATCCCCCCCCACCAGAAATCCCTATATAGGGTCTCGTTCATTTGGAGTTTGAGAGACTCATACACACACAACAGCTTGTCCCTGCTGAGAGGAGGCAGCCACTGTACCAGCTCCAGACCCAACGCCTCCAGCCGGATGGCAGCTGACTTAGCCAACAGCTCCAGAGACCACAGCTGGAGTGACCAGGCACCCATCTTCCGTTCAGAGCTCCCACACTCCCTTCTCCCTCACTCCTCTCTCCCACCAGAGCTTGCACACTCCCCTCTCCTTGACTCCTCTCTCCCAGCACCTCTTCGACCTCTGACCAGCCACAAAGACTGGTGAATAAATCTCTTGGCTGCACTGTTGTCACCGGTGTGACTTTTGCCCTTCAGATTCTAAAAGCAAAACAAACAAGTTACCATAAGGGCTGTCAGAGATATAATACTAAACAATATATGGTATGTGTTCCATGGTAGCAACTTGGGAGATACTGTGAGGATTACCTAACCTAACACAGAACCTTATACATAGTAATAAAGGGTTTCTGATCAGTTTGCTACTAAAAAGTTCCCATTGTAGATTACAAGTGACATCATTCATAGTCAATGGCAGAAAGTATGGTTAATGCATTTAGAAAATTATATCTAAATGTATAGATAAGAATAATATCTGAAACAAATTTATTTTGAAATATGTGCAAAAGGGTGAAGAAAAAGAAAAAAAAGATGGTAGAATGAGATGGATATCACTACCCTAAGTGCATGTATGAAGTCACAAATGGTGTGAATATACTTTGTATAAAACCAGAGATATGTAAAATGTGCTCTATAAGTATAATATGAAATGTAATACATTTTCTGTCATTTCTAACAACTTAGAATAAAAAATAAATAAATTTTAAAAAATTGAAAACATACATACTATTAAAACATGTTAGATTTTTGAATGAACCATTTTTTAACAGATAATACTATCATTTTTAAAAATATTTCCAAATGGTTTCCTTTTAGAGTCACATTGACAGATGGAAAATTTAGTTTTCTTTGGCTCCTGGGGATGTATGAGTAATGATCATTACCTAAAAGATTAAAGAGAAGTACAGTACATGACATTAAATAAAAATTACAAGAGGTTTTTGTTTTGGAGTAAGCTCTTGTCCAGGTCATGCTAAGAGTGAAAGTGGATTCATTTACACTGAAGTGTCATATCACTAAGCTAAAACTAAGATATTTGTTTGATCTTTGGAGAAATGAGGATTAGAGTGTGTCAATCAGCTTTCCATTACTATAACAAGGACCTGAGGTAAATCAGCTATAAAGAAGAAAAGTGTATTTTGGCTCACAGTTTTTGAGATTTTAATCTATGACCTATTGGCCCCATTTCTTTGTACTGGTAGCGGGAAAGTGTGTCATGGTGGGAACATGTGTCAGAGACAGCTCATTCACCTTATGACCAGGTGTTAAAGAGAGAGAGGAAGAGACCAGAGTCTCAGGATTCCCTTCAAGGACACGAGCCCCACACCAATGTTCTAAAACCTCCCATTAGGCCCACCCCTGAAAATTTCTACCGTCTTCCAACAGGCTGGGGACCAAGTCTTTAACACATGGGTCTTTGGGGGATGTTTAACCACACCACAGTAGAGAGGGAACAACCAAATTTCCCAAAAAGGCCAGTTTTAATTGGCATGTTAATGAAATTCCTTCTGCTTTAATCCTTACATGAAATAAG
This sequence comes from Tamias sibiricus, assembly GCA_025594165.1. Classification (NCBI taxonomy): domain Eukaryota; kingdom Metazoa; phylum Chordata; class Mammalia; order Rodentia; family Sciuridae; genus Tamias; species Tamias sibiricus. The sequence goes on from CM046665.1 coordinate 62,519,829, forward strand.
TAACCTGAAATAACCTAATGTTAATTAATAAGTTATTTTCCTATTGTTCTGTCTCCCTGTCCCCACCTTATAAAAAAGCAACTTTGAAACGACCACTTGGCTTTTGTTTTGTTCTGCTTTCTTCAAGCCCTTCTCTGTCTAAAACCCACATCTTTTGTTCAGAACCCTATTCTGTTTTATGGAATGAGATGTTGCCCAATTCTAGCACTGAAAATAGAGCCGATTAAGATGATTAAACTAAATTGCTGTGATTTTTTTCCTTTGAAAATGCCAAAGTATCTTGACGCTAGATTTTTTTTCTTAAGTAGACTATTATTTAAATAAAATCTCTGCTCTAGATTTGAATGGATGGGACTATACTTTTCATGTCATGTGGCAGGATATTCAAAGTGATCTATGTTGTATTTATCTTCCCTAAACACCTAAGCAATGAGTTGTCATGTGAAGATCAGACCCAGATCTTACACAGATCAAACAGCCATATTAGCTAAGAGAAATTTTGAAAAAAAAAAAATTTTTTTTCTTCTTTAGAGGATATCCTTTATCTCCAACATGGCATCAACTCCAAAGACAGACGGCCAATCATTGGGTGGAAAATGGGTAATAAGAATAGACCTAGAGACAAGAATTGAAGGATTAGTATGTTCTTGGGAAGTGCAGGGCAGAATAGCAGAGAAGTAAACAGAAAACACTGCCAAGAGAGGGTGCACAATCAAACCAGCTGCCCTGACACTGTGGACCATCAACTGAGCTCCTACAGTAGGCTGTTATCGGAAGATCTGAATGATGTAATTCCATGGTCACTGTAGATAACAAGCCTCATATTCAGAAATCCCAACAAATTACATGCAGGGCAAATTAAAACAATTGCACACCTTGACATCTCCAAGTAAGTCATACGACTACAGAGGACATAGAGAAGATCTTATAAATTAATGTAATCTACTATTGGTCAGTATCCTACACAAGAGTATGGGCAAACCATTTCATTCCATCTCACATAAATGTAATTGGCTCATTAAAAAAAATGAACTGATCTGGAACATACTCTTTTTTTTCTTCTTATTTGAAAGGCATTTATTTCATTGGGAAAGTCTTCATTTCTATTCTGCCACAGTAAATATATATAACAAATCAATCAAACAACTGCCTATGAAATAAGACATTATGTATAAGGAATTACTATATAGCAAATGTAACATGTTGCATATAGAATGCACATTCCCTCAACAATAATAGCTTTCTAAAAACCTGGTATTTTCAAGGTGCACACACCATTTAACAATTGACTTTTTAAACATTGAAACATTTTGGGTTATATATGTTGGCACATACTCTTCTTTTTAAAATAAATGTGATTAGCATGGCTTTTCATGTTCATGTTCCTTCTTTCATTTTGGTACTAGGAATTGAACCCAGGGCACTTAACCACTGGGCCACATCCCCAGCCATTTTTATTTTTTATTTTGAGACAGGGTCTCACTAGGTTGCTTAGAACCTAACAAAGTTGCTTAGGCTGACTTTGAACTTGCAGTCCTCCTGCCTCAGCCTCCTGAGCACTATGATTACAGGTGTACACCACTGCACCCAGCTCAGGTTCATTTTCTGTTTAGTGAAATGTAAGTTTACAATACAGAACTAAGCATCAAAGTTTTGTATTAGCCACAAACTCTGTTTTGAGCTGGTTTTTGTATTTTTGGAGGACTATGGTAGAAACAAATGTTCATAGTTTATCCATTGATTTATTTACTCAGTTTTACTTCTTTATCTTTGTAGCTTCTTTTTATATACCTAAGGACTCCCAGTACAATATTTTCTCACCATGATTTTTAAATTTAAGCTGTAGAGAATATGCACAATATGATCTCCAGAACACACTGAAAAAATATTGTACCTGTAACATCCAAACCAATGATCTTCTCTTGTTTGCAGGGTTCAATAGAAAGACTGTCTATAATTAATAGTTAAAATGCTGGTGCAGACATAAGCAAGTCACAGATCAGGTCCTTGATAGCCAGGTGACCTTGAATAAGTTATTTTGCTGCTAATAATTTAGGATTCCTAATTTCTTAGCAGTGAAACTCTATGCTCTAGTTACATCAAATCACTCTTTTCTTCCCTGAAATGACCATTTTCTGTTCTGGATCAGGACTTTACCCATTCTGTTTCCTTTAACTGGAACATCTTTCATCTCCTCGCTAACCTTTAGCCCATTCATCTGGTTCATTTTTACTTACTCTTCAGCTCTTAGTTTAGAAATCACTTCCTCCAAGAGACATTTCCTGAGCCCTTCAAGTATTATTTGGCTAATGAGGTGTCATGATAACAATCATTTCATTTTACTATGATTTGCTAGTCAAAGGAAATAAGCAAAGAGAAATGAACTGACTTGTCCAAGGTTATAAAACCTACTGATAGCAGATCCAAGGCTAGCTGCCAGGATTGTTGTCTCCATTTTCTTCCATTATTGCCACATCAGTAAGCAGTACCCAACTCCACCCCAGTTACACCCAGCCTCTGTGGAATACTGAGATGTAAAATTTCAAAAAAAAAAAAAAAAAAAAAAAAAAAACACAAGGCTTTCTATGAGTGCCTACATGAGGTGCATGCACTTAATTCATCAGGCCTTACTAAGACATCCTGACTCCTCCTTGCCAGCTCTGCCAAGCCTCCTGCCCTGGAACATCAAGTTCTACAATCTTACTGAGGGCTGATGCGTATCTGCTTTCTTCTTGCTGCCAATGTTAACATGTAACATTTGCAATTTGGTTAGCTCTCAGTATGAGTTCACATTAGGAGTTCACATTAGAAGACCACTGTTCTCTGTTTTTTTTTTTTTTTTTTTTTTTTTTTTTTTTTTTTTCATTTTGCTTTGTGAACAATTCCCTCAGGTACACAAAGCATGTTTTGTATTACTCTATTACTCTTTGAGGCTATATTACAAAAAAATAATAATAATAATTCAAGGGCACGAAACTATGTTTGTTCTCCACCCCATTCATCTGGGAACTCCAGTTACTTACATTGTACTTAGTGTCTTAAAGTTACCCCATGGCTTGCTGATGACTTATTATTATTTTTGATCTTTTTCCTCAATATATATATATTTTTTAATACTGGGTATTGAACCTACGGTATTTGACCACTAAGCTACCTCCCAAGTCCTTTTTATTTCTCTTTATTTTGAGACAGGGTCTTGCCAAGTTGCTGAAGCTGGCCTCAAACATGACATACTCATGCCTCAGCCTCTGGAGTTGCTGGGATTATAGGCCTGCACCACCACTTCAGGCTTCACTTTTATTTATTTTTCTATTGGTACATTATAGTTGTACATAATGATGAGATTGTCATCACATATTTGTACATGTACACAATATAAAAATATAATTTGGCCAATATAATTCCCCAGTATTTCCCCTTTCTTTTTCCTTCTCCTTCCCCCTGATCCCTTTCTGCTATACTACTGATCTCTTTCATTTTCATGAAATCTCTCCACCTTTCTTTTCCTTTCTTTTTTCTCTAGCTTCCACATATGAAAGAAAACATATGACCCTTGACTTTCTGAGTTTGGCTTATTTCACTTAACATAATATTTTCAAGTTCCACCCATTTTCCTGCACATGACATAATTTCATTCTTCTTTATGGCTGCATAAAACTCCATTGTGTAGAGATACCACATTTTCTTTATTCACTCATCGGTTGATAGACACCCAGACTGGTTCCATAGTTTGGCTACTGTGAATTGTGCTGTTATAAATATGGGCATGCATGTATCACTACAGTATGATGTTTTTAATTCTTTAGGATAAATACCAAGGAGTGGTATAACTGGGTTCATATGGTAGTTCCATTTCTAATCTTTTGAGGAACTTCTGTCTCACCTGCAGGTAACATAAATGGGGTTCCCCTTGGTGGAATGAGCTGGCTGCGAAATAAAAGCTGAGAAAAACAGAACTGCAAAAGAACCACAGGACACAGAAAATAGTTTTAGAAAGTGGGGGCAGGACGTTTAGTTGATCTTAGGGATCAAGCTTCCACACTGAAAAAGGCAAAATGAGGCCCAGCTCTTGCTTTATTTATATGGAGAGACATCAAAGGCAGGATAAGGTTTCAAGGGTGGAGTCTTGCTTCCTGATGTCTTAGTCAGCAGGTTGATTGACATCTTGGCAAGTCACTCCCATCTCAGTGCTGTATGGGATCTCTGGCAGAGCTTGAGGGGGAAGTTCACCTGCATCAGGGGATCAATCCCTGTGGGGGTGCCATGGGAGGTTCCCAATGCCAGACTTATCCCTTCATTAGACTACTATTTACAAAATAGTCCACACGTGGCCCACACACGGCTTGTAACACTTCTGCACTGATTTCCAAAGTGGTTGTACTAATTTACAATCCTACTAACAGTGTAAAATCACTCCTTTTTCTCCACATCCTCTCCAGCACTTATTATTGTTCGTATTCATGATGACTGCCATTCTGACTTGCCTGAGCTGAAATCTCAGTGTAGTTTTGATTTGTATTTCTCTAATTGCTAATGATGTTGAACATGTTTTTGTATATTTGTTGGCCATTTGTATTTCTTCTTTTGAAAAGTATCTGTTTAATTCACGTCCCATATATATTAAAAATTTTTTTGTAATTTTAGGTGGACTGCATGCCTTTATTTCATTTTTATGTGGTGATAAGGATTGAACCCAGTGCCTCACACATGCTAGGCAAGTGCTCTGCCACTGAGCTACAACCCCAGCCCCATCTTCCCATTTGTGTGTGTGTTTTTTTTTTTTTTTTTTTTGTGTGTGTGTGTGTGTGTGTGTGTGTGTGTGTGTTAAGTTTTTTTCGTTCTTTATATACTAAAGATATTAATCCTTGATCAGAAGAGTAGCTACCAAAGACTTTCTCCCATTCTGTAGATTATCTCTCCACATTCTTAATGGTTTCCTTTCTGTGCAGATGCTTTTTAGTTTGCTGTCATCCTATATATTAACTCTTGGTATTATCACCTGAGCGTAAGGGGTCCTTTTGAGAAAATCATTGCTTGTGTCTCTAGGCTGAAGTATTATCCCTATGTTTTCTTCTAGGAGTTGCATAGTTTGTGACCTAATTCCTAGATCTTGATCCATTTTGAGTAGATTTTTCTGCAGGGTGAGAGATAAGGGTCTAGTGTCATTCTTCTACATACCCATAACCAGTTTACCCGGCACCATTTGTTTCAAAGGTTGTCTTTTCCCCAGTATATATTTTTTTAGCACCTTTGTCAAGGATTCAATGATTATATCTGTGTGGATTTGTCTCTGTGTCTTCTATTCTTTATCATTGGTCTGTGTGTCTATTTTTATGCCAGTACCTTGCACTTTTTGTTACTATAGCCCTGTAGCTTAACTTGAAGTTGGATATTGTGATGCCTCCAGTCTTACCTTTTTGCCTTACAATTGCTTTAGCTATTTTGGGTCTTCTATTCTTCCAAATGAATTTTAGGACTTTTTTTTTTTTTTTAGTTTTGTTTTGTGAAGAATGTCATTGGTATTTTTATGGAGATTGCATTAAATCTGTATATTGTTTTTGGTAGTATGGCCATTTTAACAATATTAATTCTATACATTTCTTTTTTGATGATTTCTATGTCTTCAGGTTCACTAATTTTTATGCCACATCAATCTGCCATTAACTAATTTAGGAAAATGAAAATAGTAGCAGTCCTGTGCTTATATAAGATTTCACATAAGAAAGAAGTGAGGCCTGGTACCGTGGCACAGATTGTAATTCCAGCTATTTGAGAGGCTAAAGCATGAGGACCACAAGTTCAAGGCTAGCCTGGGAAACTTTGTGAGATACTGTCTCAACATAAAATTTGCTAAGGATATAGCTTGGTGGTAGAGAGTTTGCCTAGTATGTGGGAAGCCCTTGGTTCAATCTCCAGAATGGGAAAAAAAATGCAAAGTTGCAAACAGGAGAAATTAATGGATTAGTAATAAATGCTCTTGTTTTAATTGCTAGTTCATACTTAAAAAAGAAAAAGTATATTTGAGCCTGGTGTGGTGGTGCACACCTGTAATCCCAGTGACTTGGGAGGTGAGGCAGGAGGATAGCAATTTCAAGGCCAGCCTTAGCAACTTAGTGAGACCCTGTCTCTAAATAAAATATAAAAAAGGGCTGGGGATGTGGCTCAATGGTTAAGCACCCCTGGGTTCAATCCCTGGTGTGTGTGTGTGTGTGTGTGTGTGTGTGTGTGTGTGTATACAAGATGTGCATTGTAATCCTTATTAGAAATTTGAATCTGAAAATCAAAACTTATTTTAAAGGTTCTAGAATAAATAAGCAGGAATATATAGGTATAATCTTAAAGTAGGGAACACTTACTTTAACATTACAATAAGCTCTAACCATAAAATACTGATTAACTAGATTATAAATAAGAAATTTCATTTATTGAAAATCTCAACAAAAAAGAAAGGCACAAACTTAAATACTTGTTACATGAGACTGAAAATGAATTGACATTTAAACATAAATCCCATATCAATTAGAAAAAAATTAAAGTTTTATTTCATAGAACAGAAAACTAAAATGGAGTCTAAAAAGAAAAAAATGCTTTTTAATTAACAGTGAAGAAAAGTAAATAAATTAAGCAAATAAAGATGTCTATAAATCCTATTTATTGCCCATTATACTAGCTAAAACTAAAATGACTGCTAACTCATAATCTTGTGAAGGATGTTGTAAGAACCCTAATAAGGAGATAGCTAAGATGGCGGCTAGCTGAGAGCCATAAGAGGTGTTTCAGTATTTTCACCTGATATTCATGCATTTATCTAAGAATCTTTCTATGCCCGTGAACACTATGTGACGCACCTGTAAGTTTGAGCTGTTGACACGTGTATACTTGTTAAGGCAAAAAGTATTTAACTGGGTGCGGTTGGCTAGAGGGGGTGGTTGGAGTTGGAGAGGTTGTTGGAGCCGGAGAGAGAAGTTAGAAGAAGCAAGAATAAAGAGCCGAATTCTTTCCCGCTGCATGTGGCAACAGGATGTGATTCAGTTACTTATTTCCTATTGCTGGGAGTAAAAAAGTTAAACTGTAACTATCATGTGATCCAGCTATCCCACTAGTAGGTATAACAGCCAAGGAAATGGCATCAGAATGTAAAAGAGACATCCACATTCCCATGTTTATTGCAGAACTACTCACAACACCCAAGACATGAAATCAGCTGAAATGTATATCAATGTATTAGTGGGTTTAAAAAAATGTAGTATTTGAACATAATAAAATATTATTCAGACAAATTCTTTTTCATAAAAAAGAATGCAATTCTGTTATTTTCAGGAACATGATTATAATTGGGGCATGTTATATTAAGGGAAACAACTCAGGCACAGAAAGACAAATACTATGTGCTCTGGCTTGTATGCAAAAACTTAAGTTGATTTCATAGTGTAGAGAGTGGAATAGGGGTTACCAGAGGCTGGGAACAGTAAAATGGAGGATGGGATAGAAAGAGATTAGTTATGGGGTACATTAATTCAGATTGATAAGTTCTGGTGTCTGTCACATTGCAGGATGACTATAATTACTGTATATTTTAAAAGAGCTATGAGAAAGGATTTAGAATAGTCCCAACACAAAGAAATGAAGTGATGGATATACCAATTACCTTGTTTTGATAATTACACAAGGTATATATGGACCCTTCTCCCCAAAATCACATTATATACCATATATTTATAATTACTGAGTCAAAATAATTTAAAAATGGTTATAATTGAAAAAATTAAATTTAATTAATTTTTTGGGTTTTTTTGTTTGCTTTTTAAAGGAAAAGTTAGAGAAAAGCAGGAACAAAAACAACAACAATGTGTAGTCCAAACAAACCATTCTAGGCCAAAAAAAAAAAAAAAAAAAAAAAAAAAAAGTAATGATCTTAAAATATCCTCTGGAAGTTTGTCGGGGTTTTAAAGTTGCCGGGGTTTTTAACTCCCCCTGACCCAGGGTGAGCCTCCTCTGGCCAGCAGAGAAGGCTAGGGGAGCATGCCCCAGCGGTAAGGCGAAATCGGGAACAGCAGGAGCCAACTGGTAACCCACACCACCTTCAGAAGACACTCAGGGCTACCAGGGAATCCGGTCAAGGCATGAGCTCAGTTTATTGAGGAAGTTGGACGGCCTTTATAGAAGACATGGGCCAATCAACAGAAAGATCATAGGGGCACATAGGAAGCATGAGCAAATCACATTGGCGGAGCCATTAGCCTATCCTAGTGGCAGTCTGACCTCTGTCATATGTCAGGGGAACACCCCTTGGCTATGCCAAGTTCCCATATCAAGAAGTGGGAGAAAGCCAGAGAGGTTCTATCTACTGGCGTGTTGTTAACATCCCCTACATCTCTCCCGTTTTGTTTTATTAATGGGAGCCCACCTTACTTGAGGGTGTGCCTGTCTTAGGCTGTCTCTCTCTGGGGATCTTACCTGTCATTGACTACCACCCTAGCACTTCAGGTGGACTTACCCAAGGCCAGCAAGCCGCGGCTGGGGGGAAGACATGGGACAGAATAGTAGCCTTTGGAAAGGCTTCTCATGGATGATTTAGACCTCCACATCCTGACAAGGACCATGGCTAAGTTTATAGGGCTTCCAATCAGCATAGCTGAGGGCAGCATATTATTGGCAGACTACCACAAGTTGTACCGATTTGGCCCTGTCCATAAGTGATTGAACAAGCTCGTTGATTACACAGGGCCCAAAGGTGAACACAAGGATAATGGTAACCAGGGGTCCCACAAAGGGGAGAAGGTAGGGGAGCCACCCATTTAGTCCAGTCCATAGGAAGCTGTCTTGGACAAAGCCCGAACAGTTGACACAGAAACAACAATCTTCTCCCAGGAACAGGCATAGTCCCCCTTCTCTCGCTGCAGAGAGTTGGAATACTTGTAAAAGGCGTCCAGGACAATAGTGCTCCTGATGAATATTAGCAGGGAGATGATGAGGAGTCCAATCACAATGAGACAGAAGGTCCACCGTGGTCTTTTCATTCCTGTGGGAAAAGGGAAAAGATCACCCCTCAAGAGAATGTGCTCTTGGGTGGTCATTTTGTTTTGATTGGCAGTATTTGAGGTTCCTGGTGGGTACCCAAATACGGCTTGGTTCTCCAATTGGAAAGACACATCTAAATCTTCAGCCTGCACTTATAAGCAGATCAGGACTACGCCAACATCTAGTTAGTGGGTCCTTCTATTGGACCTCAACCTTTAGGTAGGGCGTCTGGTTGGACCAATGTCTCCAAAAGGCAGTTAAGGGCTGATGTTTGGAAAAATTTTAAATATTTAATGTAAATATCACTGCTTTTTACTGATCATGGGGGCTGCTTCCCCCTTTTTGTTTTATTAATTGGTCCTTTAGGGTCTTATTGTGCCTCTCGATGATGGCTTGTCTTTTTGGGTTATATGGGTTCTCTGTGGTATGTTTAACGTGCCAACTTTGGAAAAATTTTTGCAATGATTTGCTCACAAAGCAGGGTCCATTATCTGATTTAACCTGTAGGGGTAGGCCTAAGATGGCAAAATATTGTAAAAAATGTTTGGCCCTTTCACCAGAGTGGGCAGGTAATAGGTTGATCACATATAAACTATCTAAAAAGAGATTCATAGGCTCTTGGACATGGGTTAGAGCTAATGTAACAGCATACAATTTTTTGAATTGGGCAGACCCAGTAACGGCTTTAAAATATTGTGTCCTTTTGCCTGAGGAGGGGTGAAAAGCAACTACTGTGGACTCTTCTTTTCCCCCCATCTGTAAAGACATTTACTGCCTTGAGGAGTGGGCCCACTCTAGCCTGGAAAAGTAAGTGGCCATTTGGTTGACCCGCAGTGGCAATCAACCTTTCTTAAAACCCCTCCAAAGCATAGGAGACTCTATAGACAGTTTACAAGGAAAATACAAAATTTGACCATAACTGTAAACAAATTGAAATTTGGCCTGTCCTGGAGCCACTCTGGCATGTAGTAAATGTGGAAGGAAGAGCCTTATTTTAGGCAAGGTGAAGCTCTTTATGAACCTTAGGTCAGGTGTGTTAGTTTTGAAGCTGATCTCTGCTTTACAATATTAACCTTTATATAGATTAGGCTCTCATGAACTTAAAAAATATATTTAACATAAAACCTTATATCTCATTGACAACAGGTCTAGTTGTAGAACACATTTTAAATAATATAATTAAATCTCTAATGTATTATCTTTATAAGCCTAAGATTACCATACAACTCTAGTTTGGAGAACACCAACTTGATACTCTTTTAGAACATTCACTTTAAGGCTCGTATACCTGAAAGATATGAACACATTTACTCTACCATGATTATATTGATATTTTTACATTAATCAAGTTTAGCTCTTAAAGAAATAACATTATATTTCAAAACAATAGTTGTTCAACCATAGCTGTATAATTTTTAATTTCTTTCAGATTACTTGCTCAAAAAACCCCCAAAACTTAATAAACATAATGTTTGTCCTTAGGAAACAACCTTAAATAGCTTTTCCTGATTGTTTTATATACTTATTTAACCAACTTTTATAGAGCTTTTATATGACCCCTTTTTGTTCATAATTTCAAATAATTTTTGTAATAATTTGAATTTAGGCAAACCTTTTATCTCAATAAAAATATTGTTACTTACAGTACTCCCAAAGGAAACAGCTGAATCCTTTGAGCCTCTGCATACACAGAAATCTTTTATAAATCTTTATACAGAATCACACATCTGTTAACCACTTTACGAGAACACAATGTTTAAGCATACAGAATTATACCTGTTGGAACTTCAACCTTTTACAGTGATGACAAAGCAACCTTAAAACCTCTTTTTTTAATTTACCAATTTATGAAAACAATCAATAATATTACCCAATTGACTTCAAGGAGTTAAGAGTGTTTGATGGTATATTTAACAGTTAGCATTTTAACCTTGATAATTAATCAGATGTCTAACAAACAAAGTTACTCACAAATTTACTTTTCTTACATTTACACTAGAGAAGACACACAATGAAAAGGCAGAAAAACCATTGAACACAGAACAAGACACAAGGGATATTAGACAACATTTGACTAGTTTTTGACTACCTAGAGAGACTTGTGGGTTAAGTTTTATTTTAAAGGCACCTTTATTTTACCAATTTAAATTGAACCTTTTAAATCATGTGAATTAAAGGTATTTGGATCTATTTTTTAAATTTTCATGAGCACTCATTTTCTATTTGCCACATGACATCTGGACATATGCACATAGACATAAACACAGAACACAACTGTGTACACATAACACAATAGCAAAGGCCTTGTAGCTTTTTGCACTCCACTGTAATGTTACAATTTTAATGTAAGTCTTGGCTGAGGTCTGGAAGGGTGGGGAACTGTAATTGTGAGTAAACGTGCCATGACCTGTTTACTTCTTCAGTATGTCTCCTCACCGAGCAGCGGGCCGCAGGGTAGTGGGGCCGAGGCGGGCCGCGGGCAGCGAGAGCCGGGCAGGCGCCCGGGAAAGTTAGTGACCCTACACGGTCACCGCTCACATGGTGCTGCAGAGGGTGGCCACACCGCCCGCTGCTCCACTCCTGTGCCGGCGCCCACTCCAAGTTTATTGTGTTTGGTGGAGTCTCCCACAGCTGGGCTGGGCGAGAGGGCCTGGACATGACATTCATCATTGAAAAATGCATACCATTTTAAATACAAGGGACCAGGAGAACAGCTTTAGTTACCGTTACCAGGAAGGCCATTGCGGATGGGAAAGGGGGAGGGTTGGGGGGGGGTGGTGACAAACATTCACTTGCCGAACAAAGTGGCAGCGGTGATGGTGTGTCGGCCACACAAGATGGCGGGTCCCACACGCGGGAAGGAGGACAGCATGGCGGTTGGCCCTTATCCTCTGAGAACTTTTGAGGAAATTCAAGGGGAGGGGCCGTGGGCCCTTGAAACTGCAAGTCTGGGTGATTGCCAACTTTTTCTAATTCTGCAGAATGGGAGGGCTGAGAATCATCCTCGAAAACCTCCCATTCTGTTCAGGCTTGAACTTCAGCTTCTGCAACTTCAATCTGAAGGGGCTGGGTGCCTGGGATATACTCTTTGGGGATTTTTTCACGGGTCGGGAAAGGAACAGCCTTAAGGGCAGAAAGGGTGGGGTAGACCCCCGGTGGAGTTTCTGCCCCAAGCTCGTTCTCCCTTTCCCTAACAAGCTGCTCTGTGCGGTTCCATGTTTTCCAATCAGAAAAATCTGCGGTGGGGAGCCAGAGGGCTGCCTGCGTTAATGTGTTCCAGACCTTTTCTGCCTGGGCATCTGAGACCTGTAAGCCTCGATTTTTAAGCATGTATCTCCATGCCTCAAGGGCTGGATCCTCGCATCTAGTGTACGTTTGCCCCATTTTTATTAGGGGATACTCCTACCTTGTGAGCCTGATTGGCTACCGCTTGACCCGATTCGCCGGAGATTTTGTTGCAATTTCCTCAGGCCCCACGTTGGGCGCCAATTGTTGGGGTTTTAAAGTTGCCGGGGTTTTTAACTCCCCCTGACCCAGGGTGAGCCTCCTCTGGCCGGCAGAGAAGGCTGGGGGAGCACGCCCCAGCGGTAAGGCAAAATCAGGACGGCAGGAGCCGACTGGTAACCCACACCCACCTTCAGAAGACACTCAGGGCTACCAGGGAATCTGGTCAAGGCACGAGCTCAGTTTATTAAGGAAGTTGGACGGCCTTTATAGAAGACATGGGCCAATCAACAGAAAGATCATAGGGGCATATAGGGAGCATGAGCAAATCACATTGGTGGAGCCATTAGCCTATCCTAGTGGCAGTCTGACCTCTGTCATATGTCAGGGGAACACCCCTTGGCTATGCCAAGTTCCCATATCAAGAAGTGGGAGAAAGCCAGAGAGTTTCTATCTACTGGCGTGTTGTCAACGTCCCCAACAGAAGTTGACTGTTCAGGTTGATATTGCCAAGACAACTTTCTTCAGCACCTTGGACTGCTGCTTCTTCTCAGTCCATAGCTATGCCTCTGGCTATTGCTTGGGCACCCCTCTTGGTTCTTGTATATTGTTTATGCCTTGATCGTAGTTTTCTTTTCCTTCACATCTAAGCTCTTCATTGAGCTTTTGACCAACCTTCTTCTTTGCTCTTCTCTGTTCAAAGTAAGCTAGTGTACCTGTCATTAGACAGTACCAACTCTATTTGCCTCGAGGCAACCTACTCTTATTTTGCTGGCTTCTGATGCCAGTTTTAACTGTTTTCATTCTAATAATCACTTTTTTTGTGTGTGTTTTTTGCACCGGAGGCTAAATCCAGGGGTGCTTTATCACTGAGCTATATCACTAGTCTTTTTAAATTTTTTATTGTGAGACACAGCATCAATATGCTATCCAGGCTGGCCTTATACTTGTGATTCTACTACATCAGTCTCCCAAATCACTCCCAAATATTTTGTTACAATAATGAATATTACACACACACACACACACACACACACTCACACACACACACACAAACATACATGATAAGTTATTAAACAGAGGCTAGCAAATCACATGCCCCAAATCACATGCCCAAGCAGTGCCATGAATACTGTGAATAATTACATGGAAACATACATCTCTATGGCATGAAAACACATTGCATTTTTTAAAGCAACTTCCAAAGTTTTCATTGAAACATTTGAAATAATCAAGGAAGAAATTTTTCTTCATGGTATTCTGGTGCCTAGCTTGCTTTCTATGTAATCTTTTTATCACCCCTGATTTGATTTAAATGAAACTGATAAGATTTAAGCAGGTTTGAGAATAACATTGAAAATTAAGAAATAAAACAGATATACAGCCTGTGGAGAGCAGTGACTTGGGTCATGGCTGTTACTGGCTTCTTTGTATACTAGATGTATTAATATCTTCCAAGTATACATATCTTTAAAATATCAGGTTTAGAAGAACATTTTACCAAGCTTGTGTTCTTCAAATTAAAGTTTAAAGATTTGGGATTATTAAAAATACTTTTCTTACTTCATAGCTGTTATACAGATTCAACATGTTTTCACTCTTGTTAATTTCATTTTGTATTTTTGTTGTAAACTTTATAACTGTTGTCTGTTAGTGCCTTACAGAAGTACAACTTCTTAGCTCCTATACCTTGTGTAAAAAAAATTGCTGGTTTCTATCATCATCATCATAATATTCATTTATTTTGTATTAATCTCATTCCAATACTCATGTCTTTTTGTTTCTCTCATAGAAGCACTCACCTCCAAGATGACTTTACAACCTGTTTTTACCAGATCAGACATGGATTTCCTGACTGACCAAAACATTCCTAAAAGGGAAACCCATACTGCCTGCATCGCCCCATCTCAGCCATAAGCAGCCAGAGTGGTCATTGCCAAATTCCTCTTACAGCAGTAAGGCTTCCCTTACTCAGAGGGGAAAATTAGACTGAGACAAAGGACAGGTAGCTGATTATAATAAATAAATAAATAAGGAAGGAATTGGGTAGATAGCACTCCCTATCATCAGTGCTTTGAAGCAAAATACTTCAAGAGCCCTTAAGGATCAGGAGGCTATTTATAATAAACTTGAAGCTAAGTTGAATGCTTTAGAGGCTACTGTAGGGGACTTGAGTGATCAGATACAAAGTCTTTAGGTCAAACAACAATCATGATGTCATGTCACTTATCAGTTTATTTATGTAACACCTGTTCCATATAATACCTCCCAATGAGATTGGGAAAAGAAAAGATGCATCTATTAGGAATTTGGAATCATATCAATGTTAGTTTAAATTTCTTGCCACTGCACCATTACATCCAACTAATGCAAAAAAGTTGGATTCCTATGTTATCTCTGTCAGTTTTACAAAAAAAAAACCTGTTATATGGTCTGAATGGTTTTAATCATTGGAATATGCTAAAACATACTTCATGGTATTGCTTAGGACTTATTTTCCTTACTCTGAATTCAATGTTGTTTTCTTGCAGTCATCTGCAAGCTTATTTGATACATTTTCAAGCACTTTAGCGAAGCGTAGACATGCATTAGTTACATTTAAAAAATATAAAAGGGGGAGGTGTGGAGAGTGGTGACAGATCATTGTCTCTGCCTCATGGCTATGGCTGTGCTTGCGCTGGGAACTTTCTGTGCAAATGTGTAGGACAAGATTGCCTAGTTGCTATGGTGATGCTCTACCTGATGAAGCTCTGTGCAAAGGCACAGAACTATATTAGTTTTGACCTTAAGCTCAGCTGCCAGAGATAAAGAATTTTGAACATACAAGATAACCACAATGTCTCACAAGTGCTGTGATCTTCAAGCCTGTTTGCTTTACAGAAAATTTCTCACAAATAACCATTTGATGATAATATAATAAATGTGCTGTACTAGCTCTGGGTCATTGTTACTCCATCAGAGGATGTTGTCCCACCTGGTCCCAGCTTTCTTTCTTTAAATGTTTGTGTGTCTTTCTTAATTTCCCATTGCCCCTCATTGATTTCTAAGGTTCTGCTGTGAAGGTCTCAGCATCAATCCTTAAATTTCTAGTCCAGAAGAGGGTAGGATCAATAATTGCAATAAATATAACTTGGATAAAGTCCACTTTAGAGAACCTCTCCTGGTATTGATTCCAATGGATACCTGTTCTGGCTGAGTAAAAAAGACTTTAGTTTTTAGAACAGTTATGAATTTGCAGAACAATTGAGAAGATAGTACCAAGAGTTCACATATACCACACATCCAGTTTCTCCTATCATTAATATCACATTATTAAAGAACCATTATTGATGTATTAGTGTTATGTTAGTATTAACTAAAGTTCGTACATTATTTTTTCTTAGCTTTTATGTAATGTCATTTTTCTGTTCCAGAACCTAATTCAGGTTACCCCATTACATTTGATCATGTCTTCTTAAGGTTCCACTTGGCTATGACACTTTTCCAGACTTCCCTTGTTTTTGATGACCTTGATAATTTTAACAGTACTGCTCAGCTATATTTAGGCTACCCCTCTATTGGGATGATTTAAAATTCCTTCTCATTACACTGGAATTATGAGTTTCTGGAAAAATACTATAGAGGTAAAGTATAATTCTTATCTCATTTTATCAAGTATTCATAAAATCAACATGGTCTATCATTTGATGTTAATTAATAACATGACTAAGCAAGTGTTTGTCAGGTTTTTCTACTAAATCGCTCTTTTCTTTTTTCCAAACTGTAGTCTTTGGAAAGATGTCACTGTGATCAGTTCCCATTTAAGAAGAGCTTTCCTCTTCCTCTTTGAGGGTGAAGTATCTACATACATTTTTAGAATCTGCACACATTTTTCACTTTTCTTCCATTCATTTATTTATCCAATTACTTATGTATTTGTATGAGTATCATGATTGTTAGTGTTTTACATTGAGTTGTAATCCTATACTATTTTATTTTGCTGTTCAAATTATTCCAGCTTTGGCCTCAAAGAGCCCATTTAGCTCATTGTCTTTGGCATAGCCCCATAAAAGTGGAATCTTTTGAGCAAGACTTCATTTTCTGCAATTACAGCTAGGCTTGTCTCATATATTTTCTGATTGAGTCCTAGAATCACCTTTTCTCCAAGTCCTGGTTCCTTTATTGTAGAATGATATTAAAGTCAAGATCTGGCTCTAGGTGTACTTATTGCTACTAGATATTGTCTCTTTGAGGCAGTCTCAGCTGACAAAGCAGAGAAATATGTATGCATACTAACTCCTGAATATTCATACATCTATAAATAGTTCTGTACGTAACTATCTGTATCTATTTTATGCCAAACATCTTTAATCCATTGGTATATGGATCATTCTATCTCCTCCCTTTGCTTATGTTCATTCTTACTCCAACAGCAAGAAACCTGTTTCCCACCATCCCTCATTTATTTACTTAACCATTCCAGTGCATATGCATACCATTTCAGAACTGTTAACCTATATTTCCAACTTTATTAACTAATGTATAATGCCTATATGCTGGTTTTTTTGCCATTAGTTTTAAGGACTCTATTCAGTTCCAGAGTTATTTAGGTCAGAAGATTTCCTCACCCCTTTCAGTGAGGTTATATTACATTTGTAATGCAGTTAGAGTATCTTGTCACAGTCTGCATTCCTTCTTGGAAAACACCAACCTCCTAAATGATGGTTTTTAAATTCACCTACAAGTTTTACTCCTTGCACTATAAAGTTCTAAATGTTTTATGATCTCCCTGCCCTAAAATTCCTCTGTGCTTCACCTATTAAAGCTTCTCTTTTTTCTGAATCTTTGGCAACCACTGATCTTTTAACTATCTCTACAGTTTTGCCTTTTATGGAATGTCAAATAATTGAAATCATACATTATGTAATTTTTTCAGACTGGTTTCTTTCACTTATCAATATTCATTTAAAGTTCATATGCATCATCTTATGGGTGAAAGCTCACTCCTTTTTATGTATGAATAATATACCATTGTGTGGTTATACCACAATTTGTTTATTCATCACCTATTGAAGAACATCGTGATTTTTGGAGAGTATGAATGAAAGTACTATCAACATTCATGTGGAGGTTTTTGTGTGGATATAAACTTCAAATCAGTTGTATAAATAGGTAGAAACATGACTGCTTATAGTTTAACACTGTTTAATACCGTTAAACTATGTTTAGCTTTGAAAGACATTTTGTTAGTTTTCCAAACTATCTTCTAAAGTGATTGCTATAGTTTGGATCTTTAAATGTCTCCCAAAGACCCATGTGTTAAAGCCTTGGTCTCCAGCCTATGGACCAGTTGGGAGATGGTGTAAGTTTTAAGAGGTAGGGCCTCGTGGAAGGAAGTTAGGTCACTGGGGGTATGCCCTTGAATGGGATATTGGAGCCCTGACCTGACTGCTAGGAAGTGAATCATTGTCTTCTGCCACATATTCCTGCCATAATGTGATGTGCTCTTCCAGACCCTCAGCAACAGGGCCATTTGATCATAAACTGGAACCTCCTAAACTGTGAGCAAAAGTAAACCTTTCCTCTTTTTAAGTTAATTATCTCTTTTGTCACAGGGACAGCTGACTAACAGTGATTGAAGGTTTTTTTGTTTGTTTGTTTTTGATACCAGGGATTGAACTCAGGGGCACTTGACCATCTACATCCCCAGCCCTATTTTGTATTTTATTTAGAGACAGGGTCTCAGTGAGTTGCTTAGCACCTCGCTGTTGCTGAGCTGGCTTTGAACTCGGGATTGAAGGGCAAAACATCACACCGGGGACAGCCGTGCAGCCAAGAGATTTATTCAACAGCCTTCGTGGCTGGTAGCAAAACCAGAGAAGAGGTGCTCTGGTCGAAGGTTGAAGAGGTGCTGGGAGAGGGGAGTCAGGGAGAAGAGAGTGTGCAAGTTCTGGTGGGAGAGGGGAGTCAGGGAGAGGGGAGTGTGCAAGCTCTGGACAGAAGGTGGGTGCTTGGTCGCACTGGCTAGGATCTCTGAAGCTATCAGCTAAAGCAGCTGCTGTCTGGCTGGAGGCTGGAGCTGTCAGCTGGGAGCAGCCATCGGGCTGAAGGCGATGGGTCTGGAGCTCCTGCAGTGGCTTCTTCCTCTCCGCAGGGTCGAGTTGATGTGTCTTGAGTGGCTTCCTCCTCTCAGCAGCAAGGAGCTGATGTTGTGTGCCTCTGTGTGTCTCTCTGTTTTGAGTCTCCCAAACAGGGCCCTATATAGGGATTTCTGGTGGGAGATGCACCAGAGCAACCCCAACGCCATTGGCTCTTTGCCCCTAGAAGAGGTGACCTTTAAGACTATTGGCTCTTGCCCAGGGAAAAGAAACATCCTGCTGGGGGGGGGGGGGGACATCCTGCTGGGGGGGGGGAACATCCTGACTGGGGAAGAAAACATCCTGCCGAGAATGAAACAAGGTTGCTTCTCTCAGGATGTGGAGAACTCTGGGGGGGAGGGTAGCCCATCTATCAGGGATCCTCCTGCCTCAGCCTCCCCAGCCACTGGGATTAACCGGCGTGTGCCACCAACCCTGGCACAAAACATTTCTTTAGAAAATTTCACAAATATTTTCTCCCAGTATGTGACTTTTCATTTTCCTAACAGTGCCTAAAAAGGCACAGCAGCAGTTTAAAATTCTTTTTTTGTGTGTGATTTTTTTTTTATTTAATGAATTTTTAAAAATATATTGTGATTTAGGAGCCAGGCGCGGTGGCGCACGCCTGTAATCCCAGCACTTGGGAGGCTGAGGCAGGAGGATCATGAGTTTAAAGCCAGCCTCAGCAATGGCGAGGCACTTAGCAACTCAGTGAAACCTTGTCTCTAATAAAATACAAAAAAGGGCTGGGGATGTGGCCCAGTGGTCGAGTGCCCCCTGAGTTCAATCCCTGGTACAAAAAAAAAAAAAAAAAAAAAAAAAAAAAATATATATATATATATATATATATATATATATATATATATATATATATATAAAATCTACTTGCTAAAATTTTCTGTTTTCTTCAAGGCTGCTTCTTTGTGTCAAATTGATATATCAGCCAGGCAAGAATGGGATGCACATTCTTATTGATATGATTTTTAAAGAACAAGTTTTCTGACAGTCTGTAACTTTTGAAACCACATTTTCTCAGTCAAAAAGCAGCTCTGAAAAGGGATTGTTATGACTCTTCACAGCTGCAGCAAGCCCCAGGGAGAAATATTTCCTGTTGACTTTGCAGCTGGTTTTGTCTGTGATTCTTATTGTCTTACCTGGCACAAGGAAATGTCTTGGTGTGTGTGTGTGTGTGTGTGTGTATTTAAACTTTTTAGAAGAAACTAGCTGGAAGAGGTCCTCCTTCTCCACACATTCACATCTTTTTCTCCTTAGATTTCTTTCTTCTAGGTATCCCAAGGTCACCTAAAGGGATTGGGAAACAAAGACTTTATTTACTGCTCCAAGTCAAATTCCACCTAACCCAGGGGACGGACAGGGCGAGAGTCTGGCTTAGGGAAATTCAGGAAGGCTGCCTGAAGTTATTGGTCTGGAAGTCTTTGTTGAGCCCTCACTATGGGAACCTCAGCGGAATGTGGGTGGGTGCAGACCCACTCACCAGGGCACACTGCAAGCCTCTAGCTCCTAGAACACTCAGTGCCCGGCGTTGGCCCAGTATTCTGCTCCCCGGCTCCGCCCCCGAGAACCCGGCTATTCTCGGCCTCGCCTCCCCAGAGGCTCGGCGCAGACCCCGCCCCTCAGGACCCGGCTCCTCTCGTACCAACCCCCAGAGCTCAGCTTCCCGCCCCGCCCGGAACCTGGCAGCTTGCCTACGCGCTTGCTCCGCCAGGCCGGGTGGGGGCAGAGCCGGCTTCTGGCGTGAGGACTCCAGCTGCGGGAGGTGGAAGCCGGGGTGGGAAGCCGGTGTCGCGGCCATGACAGTGCTGGCCCGTGGCTCCTCGCTCCTCCGTGGCCTCCTGGACCGAGGGCCGGCGCTGGGCGGGAGCGCGGCACCCCGCGTGGTGTCCCCGGGAACGGCCGGGCGCGCATCCGCTGGCTTTCGGAGCTGCGGCGTGAGGTACGGGCGCTGCGGGCGCGGGCCGCAGAGTCGCTGAGCCGCTGGCCGTGGGATGCGGTGATTGGCGCCCTCAGCGCGAGAGCGGCGCGTGGGGCCGCAGCCGCGTGGGAGCCGCGCAAGGCGCGGTAGGGGCGAGGCCAGCCTTCGCGGTGAACGTGGCCTTGCGGGCGGGTGGCCTTTGCATGGTCTCGGCCACTGGGATGTACTCCGCCCCGGGCTGGCGCACCAGAACATTACATCTTTGCAGCAGGTGCAGTTGAGTGATTTATGAAGACATTTGAAGCTCCCAGGAAAGGTGCCATAAAAGCCTGTCTGCTTTGTCAAACACTTATTTTTGTTTTGGTTACTGTTGTGTTTCGTAGGAATTGTCCAGAATTTAGTTGTCTAGAATTTCTCACAATGCTTTGTGAGAATATAACAGTGATTTAGAGGACTGGTTGTGTGTATTCCTTTCTTTGCTGAGCTCTTATCCTGAACTAAAGTTCTTAATGGTTTCACAAAACCAAACATTCATCGTGATTTTCTGGCGCTTCCCGAACTTCTCTCAAGCGTTCAGTTTTAGATTTATTACATCCCTGTGGACTTAGTTGCCGACTAGTACAATGCAGATGCACAGTGGAACCCAGGAGCAGTTCACCTACTTTACTTACTTTAGTTGGAGATTATAACTTAAGCTAAAATTGCGTTCCCTTAACTCAGAGCCTGTGAGTCCAGAGGAACCTTTGTTTTCAAACATTCAGGGCTTCCAAAAAGGCGTTTTCTCTGCTGTTTTACATGACCAGACATTATCCTGTACTTTTCGTATTTCCGGTGGCTGGTAAGGTACTTGTACTTGGAAAGAGTAATAATATGTAATCATAGATGCAGTTTATTTAATCTAAATTCATTCATTCCCCACTGTAATCATTTGGATCTTAGTTTTGAGTGACTGAATTATTTACTATAGTGTTTACTTGGGACATGGTTTTTAGTAGGTCTTCCACAGTGGTATGTGAGAAAATAACAGTGATTCAGAGGACTGGTTGTGTAAACTGTAAATGGTGTCTACGAACTTGCGATTTGGAATTACTGGTCAGCTATATTTCCTAGAAAAATAAAATTCCGTAGAATTTTATTTGCTTTTTGTATTACAGCATTGTGGAGGTCATTTAATATTGTCAGTCTAAATTAAATTTTTAGTTAGATCATCATTCTTTGAATTTCCGATTTTTAAGTGTTTTAAGTGAAAGAACTTTCCAGAGTATAGTAACTTTTTTCGAATTGTACAAATTGGTTAATTTCTTGCCATCAGGTTGATGTAAGCACTTCCATCTCTCCATCCTTTCCATGACCTGTGACCATTAGATAGGTTACAAACAATAGTTACAACCGAAAGATTTGGTAGTAGATACACGTTTCATATGCAGTAGCACATACACACAGAGAATTTAGATCTTATTGAATAGCTTCCTTATAACTTAAAATAATTGAGTGGAATGGTTTTGGTTATCATATAAATGATAACAGGTATTACTTTCAGCCTGGCTGCTTTCCATACCATTTAATGCAGATTATAATTATGTAAAGTAAATAATATTTTTGAAAGTTTTATTTTTTAAAGACAGAAGAAATCATATTAGGATAGGTGATGTTTTTGACATTCATTTGGCACTGATTACCATATTTGAAGGTGAGGTTGGCTGTAAGGTTGAGAAACACCTGTGGACTGGTGGATCTCGGGTGGGGAGGACTTTGACAGTGTGTTGATACTTATTGGTGTCTCTTTTCTCTTCTAGGACCAGCAGAGAGAAGAGATTCCATCCTCCAGAGGTCGCCACTGTCTGCCTCCCCACTTGTCCCTATCCTCAGTCATCTTTTAAAAACTGTATAGTGACACATTAGTTATCTAATTCTGCATAGTGAATGTCACTTGTATTTAATATCATTCCTATTGATAGAAATTTGGAGCTTAGCATTCTTTTGACTGAAAATTATCTTTGAGTTTGATAAACTCTTTCCCCAGTGATATTGACTGTTTTAAATGAATGGATCTGTCACCAGTTTCTGAGTGTTCTAAAGCCTGAAATGAAATATTTTTAATTTTTTTCAAGTTTGTTACTATAGTTTTTGACACTTATAATAATGGGATATATTAAATGCGTTTTAAATGGAGAAGTTTTAAAATAAGAATTTCAAGAAATAATATTTGATGGAATTTGGAAAATTCAAAATCTTGAGGTATTATTTAACATTTTCAGTGATTTTCCCTGTAAAATTTGCAATGAGATTTTCCCCCATTTATGAATGAAAAATTAGATATT
This sequence comes from Tamias sibiricus, assembly GCA_025594165.1. Classification (NCBI taxonomy): domain Eukaryota; kingdom Metazoa; phylum Chordata; class Mammalia; order Rodentia; family Sciuridae; genus Tamias; species Tamias sibiricus. The sequence goes on from CM046665.1 coordinate 62,542,664, forward strand.
ATTAATTGGGGAAAATTAATTATTATCACATAAATAAACCCCTCTGTTTATTGTAGCTTCTTATTTCTTGAAATTACCTACACATGCTGTGCTTAATAAGGAGTTAACAAATTTAAAGTATCCTGGGATGTAAACATCATGTGAATTTTGGGTTAGTGCTTTTCATGGAGGGTTGGGAGCCTGGCAGTAGCCTTATCCCATATGGGTAGACATTGTATATTAATGCCAGGATCAAAGCAGATTTGTAGGTATCCTACAACATAGGAGCTTCTCCAAATCCTTCTTTAGATCACTCTACATGTACTACTCATTTTCAATAACTAAATGAAAATCCCATGTGTTTGTTTCATGTTTATCCTGCTGCTTGGTGATTTCTCCAATCATTATTTTGATATATTCTCTTTTTTCCCTTCCTCACAAATACTGTTATTTCTTTTAGCATCTGTAAACATTGTGTACCAGCCCTACAGCTTTTTATTAAAGCCTCACCTTTCTGTATGTCTCACTGCCAGTGCCTATAATTTTTATACCTAGACCAACATTTAATATATATATATATGTGTGTGTGTGCATATATATATATGTATATATATATGCATATTTATATACACACACATAAATACATTTTAGAGCTAATAAACGTGCTATGTTATTGAAATATTGATGTCTTTTTGAGTGGGTAGATGAGTTTAATCATTTAACAAAAATAAATTTTAGCAGTAACACTATTTATTCTTCTTCATTTTCCTTTAGTATTTACTCAGTATTTCTGTCTCTGCAGTAGAGTTATCATTTGATTTAAAGACCCTTTGTCCTCTTTTGAAGGACCCAGACTGTAGTTAGGACCATTATAAAAGTTGATTTTCTATATACTGATTTTAGCCATTGTAGAGTTAATTTTAAAGGCAGTCCAAAGGCAGTTTCTCAAAATCATATTTTGTTTTGTTGACAAATGTAGTGTGGTTTTCCTGTCTTACTGCATTATTTTATTCTAGTGAAAGTGGGATATAATAGCCATGTGTCTACAATTTTGATTTCTAAGCAGTTCTTGTGTCTTAAATTTAGAAACTAAATGTTTTACCATTTGGTATCTCATGCTTTAGTAATAATCATTGTATCTGTGTCTAGCTGTTCAGAGATAGTATGTATCTCCAAAACCAAGTTCTTGAATAAAATGGATCAGTAGATGAAAAAAATGGACTGATGTTAATCTTAGATCTTGTTAGTCATGGTTTTATAATAATTTAGCATTATCTTAAATGACTTGAATCTTTGTTTTTGAAATGCTTTGAAGTTATGTTGTATTTTCATGTTAATACCCTTAATAGGATGATAAAAAGCAGCAACAGGGGGAGTAAAAAAAACCTAAGGAAACTAAAGCACTGGATTATCTTTCACAGCTGTATGTTTAAGGAATCATATGGAGTTCAAATAAAGTTTTTAAAATAGCTTGGCTTACAGATGTTGAAGTTGTCCTTGGAGTTAGGGATAGCTTGAAAAAAATTTGAACTGTACAGTGGGATAAATTGAAAGAACAATTAGTAACTAATGATATTTTCTATTAAAAATCCAAATTGGATCCAAGAAAATACTGCCTTCATAATAGAAATCTTTGTGGTCAGAATGAATCATAATCCAAACTAACATAATAGTAGTGCCAAAGAATATCTTACAGCTGAATATGTCCAAGAAGGCTTATGACTACTGTATTTAACATTATATCATGAGCTTTTTTTTTTGTATGTTGTTAGTTTTTTTTTTTTTTTTAACATTTCAATGTGTGCATGATATTACATTGAATCATTTTGTCCATTACTTACCTGGTCATCATGCTATTAATGTTTAGTTTTGGAAAATGTGAAATAACTTACTCTAAGATTTAGGTCATGTATTTGTCAGCATCATACCAGCCAGGTTTCTTCACTTAATGATCTATGATTACACTCATTAAAACATGTGTCTTGAACCAAAAGTCTCTCTAAAGATTTGTAATTCCAAAGTGAGAGCATATATATGATTTAAAATAGATATTCCCCCTTTTTCTTTTTTCTCTCTTTATAACTTTGCAATGAATGTCATCTTGCCTTTAAGAAATCCAGTTTTATTGTTGAGAAATAAATTTTTATTAATATATAAGGAGCCTTTAAGCATTTTGCAGAGATTTTTCACATACAGTGTATTTTTAAATCCTTACAACAACTGATGGAAGTGGGTACCACTGCTATCCTGAGTTAACAGATTGGGAGGTCACTAATATCTAATAAATCCAGCATTTTTTTCCATTGTAAATATTGGCATCAAATCACAATAATACTGTTGGTGCTTGTACTATAACCAATAAAAAGCATAAATATTTTAATATAGAATGGATGCAGAGGGGCTGGGGCTGTAGCTCAGTGGTTAAGTACTTGCCTTGAATGTGTGAGGCACTGAGTTCATCCTCAGCACCACATAAAAATAAAGATATCGTGTGTCCATCTACAACTAAAAAAATTTAAAAAATAGAATGGATGCAGATACCTATAAACACCTATATTCATCTATATTCATCATTACTTTGATATTATGGTAGTTATAAGATCTGCCACTAAATCCTGTTAGTTAATGCTTTATTTAAAAGAGAATTTGATTACAATATATCAAATTGGCTTTCCTTGTAATCCTATATATTCTTAAACATTTAAAACGGTTATTCTGAGAATATGTCTCTAATTTCAGCATATGAACCAGGAGTTCTCACAGCACAAAGCTTAGCATCTAAGATTCTGCCTGGTAAAATTAATTTATAAAAAGCATACATTTATTTAGGTGGTTACTGATGTTCTAATTTACATGTTAGGGTAATGAGTGAACATATTATAAAATTCAATATAAAAAATAATCATGCATAATAAAAACTTGGCTTCTGTTGACTTTCAAATGTACGATTTTTAGTAATTCAAGATGTATTTAGGAGATGAAATGTTTTTAAACCGTCCATACACTTAACATTTACTGACACTTATTGACTTTAAAAACACCTCAAAAGGCTCCCTGTGCTAGTGATGTGTTTTATTCCAAATGTAATTTTTCTCTGTTTCCCTTGGGTATTGTTAATTCAAAATCAAAATGTTCGAGTTATGCCATAAAACAGAAAGTGATTAACATATGTAAGAAACTGCTGAGAACTTTGAATTGCTGATGATTTTGTTAGGCTTTTTCATCTTTATAAATCATAAAACAGTTCACTGAAACTGTTATTCAAATTCTGATTAAAAATAAGATTGAAAAAAGGGTGTAAGGCTTGTCAGCTGTACAAATCAAAGTGTACTGTTGATTTATCTAAGATTTATTTGCTGATATTTTACTATTTTGTGGAGGGATTTATTGATTCACAAAAAGTGATTATTTTTCTTGTTTATTTCTTTGCTGAGGTTATTAAACACTATGTTGAGTTGTAGTACATAGATTAAAATGGTTACAATTTATGAAGTACAGGTAAATAAGTGCATAGAAATAATGCTAAATGCTGATGACTTTGTTTTTATATTGTTCCAGTTTATCTGAATAGACTCTGTTATTAAATAGAAACTAGGAGAGAGAGCCATTTTTGCAAACAAGTCAATCAGCTCTTAGCCAAATCCTTTTAGGTAAGGTCAACAGAAAGTATTCTCATTATACAGATGGGGGAATAGTCTGCCTTTGAGAGTTACAAGACTTGCCTGATAATAGGGCTGCTAGTGGTGTACACTATCTGGTTTTAGGTGAGCAATATTTTTTGTTTGTTTTAAAAGACATTCTTTTTTATTCAAAGTTGTTATATATGACAGCAGAATGCATTATAATTCATATTATACATATAGAGCACATTTTTACATATCTCTGGTTGTATACAAAGTATATTCACACCATTCGTGTCTATACATGCACTTAGGGTAATGCTATCCATTTCATTCTACCATTTTTTTTTTTACCCCTTTACCCTCTCCCTTCCTCTCCCTCCCCATTGACCCTTCTAGGGTTCCTCTAATCCTCCTATGCTCCCTGTCCCAACCCCACTGTGAATCAACCTCCTTATACCAGAGAAAACATTTAGCCTTTGGATTTTTGGGATTGGCTAACTTCACTTAGCATTATATTCTCTAACTTCATCCATTTACCTGTGAATGCCATTATTTTATTCTCTTTTATTGCTGAGTAATATTCCATTGTGTATATATACCACATTTTCTTTATCTATTCATCTACTGAAGGGCATCTAGGTTGTTTCCACAGTCTAGCTATTGTGAATTGTGCAGCCATAAACATTGATGTGGCTGTGTCCCTCTAGTATGCTCTTTTTAAGTCCTTTGGGAATAGACCAAGGAGTGGGATAGCTGGGTCATAAGGGGGTTCCATTCCCAGTTTTCCAAGGAATCTCCATACTGATTTCCATATTGGTTGCACCATTTTGTAGTACCACCAGCAATGTATGAGTGTGCCTTTTCCCCGACAGCATAAAAACTAAAATACTTAGGAATACATTTAACCAAGAAGATGAAAGATCCATACACTGAAAACTGTAAAAAAAAACTTACGAAGGAAACTGAAAAACACAGATATCCCATGCTCATGGATTAGAAGAATTAATATTATTAAAGCATCCATACTACCCCTAGTTGTCTACAGATAATTTGTAAGTTCTAACAAAATTCCAAAGGCAGTTTTCACAGAAATAGACCCCCCCCCCCAAAAAAAAAAAAAAAAATCCTTAAGTTCACATGGAATTATAAAAGACCCTGAAGAGCCAGAACAGTCTTGGATAAAAAGAGTAAAGATGGAGGCGAGGCATCACCCTACCTGATCTCAAAATATAATACTAAGTTATAGTAATCTGGCATAAAAAGAAGCATATAGATCAATGGAACAGAATAGAGATGCCACACATTTATATTTAACTGATTATGGAGAAAGGACACAATAGAGAAAGTTTCTTTAATAAGTGGTTTTGGGAAAGCAATATTGTTATACTGAAAGATGAAATTAGATTATCTCATGCCCTATAGAAAACTCAAAATGGATTAAAGACTTAAATCCTGAAATCATAAATCTTCTACAAGAAAACATATGGGGAAAACTCTTTGACTTTGGTCTGGGAAAGGATTTGTTTTTGGATATAAGCCCCAAAGCATAAGATCTAAAAACAAAAATAGGATTGCATAAAACTCAAAACTTTACACACAGCAAAGGAAATATGTGACAGTCAAGAGGCAACATACAAAATGAGAGAAAATACTATAAATAAAAATTTTAAAAAATGAAACAAAATGAGAAAATATTTGCAGACCCTACACCTAGTAAGGGTTAATATAAAAATATAAGGAATTCAACTCAATAAAAACCCACTTTAAAATGGGCAAGTGAAAAAAAAAAATGGGCAAATGACCTTAATATGTACTTCTCCAAAGAAATAAAAATGGCCAACAGATTTATGAAAAAATTGCTAAATACCATTTGTTATCAAGGAAATGCAAATTAAAACCACAGAGAGATATTGCTTCATACCCATTAGGTTGGCTGTTATCAGAAGTTAAGAAATAGCAAGTAGTGAGGATATGGAGATACAGGAAACTGTGTACTGTTGGTGGGAATGTATATTAATTATGGAAAATAATGTACAGGTTCCTAGAAAGATTAAAAATAGCACTACTATTTGATCCAGCAATCCAACTTCTGGTTATATATTCAAAGGAAATGAAATCAGTATGTTGAAGAGATATCTATACTCTGATGTTCTTTGTAGCATTGTTCATAATAGCCAAGATGTGGAAACAACCTATGTCCATTGATGGAATATATTACTCAGTCAAAAAGAGAAAATCCTGTCTTTTGAAATAAAATGAATGAACTTGGTGAACCTTATGATAAGTGCGATATGCTAGACACAGAATGCCATGTGCCCTCACTTACATGTGAAATCTAAAATATTTGAACTCAGAATTTGAATGGTGGTTATTGGAGGTTGTTGGGACTATGTCTGCCAAGGGATAAAGATTTGACTGCTTACCACACCTTAAAGGACCGGGGCTAAACCAAGGGGTGTGGCTATGACGTAGCGTGAGAGGCTGAACCGCCTTGCTTGCTGATTGGTTAGTTCTAGGCCTATTTAAGTCAATGCTTGTTCAATAAAGCGAGTTCTTCGGATATCCCGTGCTATATACAAGACTCCCTAGATGTGGTGTGTTTTCTGTTCAAACAAGCAGAGGTAAGGCATCTAGCGATTTCTGTCCCTAAGCTCATTCTCGCCGAGTAAGCTATATTTTCTTGCTGGCAAGAAAAACTTCCTTTTAGGGCCCTAAAGGAAGATAGCTTAGAACTTGGCCCCTTTCGTAACTCAGCTACCCCGGCAGGAGGTGATAGGTGAGGAGAAAGAACTAGGGAGATGTTGATCAAAGGGTACACAGTTTCATTTAAGATGAATAGGTTCTTGAGATCTACTGTACAGCATAGTGGCTATGTATTTCATCCTTGAATATTATAGGACTGTAGATCTTAAATGTTCTCACAACAAAAAAGTGATTAGTTTTGATGTGATAGATATGTTACTTAGCTTTATTCAGCATACATATATCAAAACATGTTGTACACCATAAGTACACACACACACACACACACACACACACACACATATAGTTTGTCTTTTTAAATTATACTTTAATAAAGCTGTGGGGAGTAATAACTATTAAACTAAAATATACTTCTACTAAATAATTACCAAATACTATTAAATAACTGCTAAAACATGACATAGATTAATAATGTAACCCAATAGAAAAATGGTCAAAAGAGACAACAGGCATTCAATAGAAGAACTTCGAATGGCCAATACACCTCTAAGACATCCAAACTTTAGTAATTAGGGCAATGTATATCAAAATAATAATGAAATACCTTTTAGCTAATTAATTAAAGTTAAAAAACTTGACAATATTAAGAGATTAAAGGAAAGCTTAGAGTCTATTGGGGAGAGATAGTAATTTTAATAAGAATTTAATATAGTACTGAAGGTTAAGAACAGTACTATATTAACAGTACTGTGGAAGCCCCTAGCAGAGGCAATTCCTCCATGGTGTAGAGTGGTTTCTAAGTTGAGACTTGATTAATGTGTTGGATGGACTTGCCAGGGAGGCTGGAGGGGTGAGAAAGAGAAGAGAATGCTTGGCTGAAGGAAAAGTGTACATGAAGACCCAGAAATCAGAACATACATCATTGGTGAATTAAAATATAGTTGGTGTGTAGTTTGGAACTTGGTGAGCATAGCGTTCTTTAGCAGTGAGTCTAAAGAAGCTCATGAAAAGGCTTGCAAGCCCTTGGAATTTGCATTTTAGTAAAAACCTTTGACTAATTTTTGAGGTTAAAAAGAAATTTGGTGTCATCTTTGACTTCTGTCCTTCTTCTCAAACCCTGCACCCCATCTCAGTAAATGCCCTAAGAATAGATTCACGATTAGACAACTTAGCACCTCGAGTACTACTGCCTTGCCTAATCTGCCATCATCCCTTACTTGGAATACACTGGTCTCAGTGGGCATCTCATTCTCTCCTTGTGATTTTATAAATATACACTCCATATTTTCACTAGATTTCATTTTCAAAAAGAAAGTCAGATCATGTCATTCTTCTCAAAATCTCCAAATGGCTGCCTGTCTTACAATAATAATAGCCAATCTCCTTTTAAAGACTTGCAGTGCCTTGTATGATCTGGTATCTAGCTACTTCTCTGACTTCCTATATTTTCCTGGTCCATTTGTTCTCCCTACAGCAACTCTTGCTGCTCCTCAAACATGCCAGGCATACTCCTGCCTGAAAGCTTTTGTACATGCTATTATGTACTTCCCTGAGCCTAAAATTTTTTTCACATACTACTTATTACTTAATTTTTAAATTTGTGTTCAAATGTCACCTCTTTTAGCAGTATCACCTTAAAAATTGATACAAAATAATTTTGGCCCTCAAATGTGTCCTTTCCATTATGCCACACATGATATATTAAATATTTACTTAAAATTTTTTTCATATGTTTTCTTTAACTAGAATATAGTTTCCATGAAAGTGGTACACTTTACGCTTTTAAGCTTTTAAATAGCATGCATATTGAAAAATCTCATTTGTTTATGCACTAGATTCTGTGAGCCAGATAATGTGTGTTTTTAGTTTTTCTAGCATATAGACTGATACAGGCATTCTCTCATGGGGCCTCTGCTAATTCTGGGTAGCTTCATTCAGTTTCTTATTGTTTCCTACTTCTGTAGGCTTGGTTGGGCTCTGAAGTGAATGAAGTAATCAATGCCAAGGGCCAGTTACTAATGAAAATTCTCAGAGTCTCAGTTCCTAATTTACTCACAAACACCAGCTAGGCTATATCATTTCAATTATACATAGCAATCTGATTTAACATCTTAATGCTTTATTATAAAGGAAGCCCTTCCATGTTCTTAGACTTCAACATACAGGGTGCAGTCAAATTTAATCTTTATATAGTTGGTTTGTCTCTTTGGAAGCTAGGAATCAGTTTGTGCCATTGTCATTTCTGACATCCTCAGGGTCACATGTCTTCGTAGCATCTAGTCCATAATTACCCTGGATCATGTTCAGTGATTGACAGCTTCATAGTAGTCTATGAACAAATTATTGTGTTTTATAGGGAATCAATTAATAATAGCATCAACAGCAACATTTCTATTCATATGCTATAAATATAAGACAGAGACCAGGTGTTTTGTATTTTAAAATATAAATTTGTTCTTTACTGTGAGAGCGAATTCTAGTTTGTTAGCAGATAAACCTTCTGTAATAGTGTTTTATTTTAACTGAATATTGCTGACACAAATTAATTTATAAAACGTGTATTTTTTACTGTATCTTAGAAAAGAATTGTGCTGTAATTAGTTATCATGTCTGCAACTCTTAATATTTGCTAATATAGAAGGTAATTTATATTTTAGTGTTAAAAGGCCACTTAAATAAATTCATAAAATATGGGAAACAAAAATTCATAATGAAAAGAAGTTCGTTAATTTATCTTGAAAAATAAAACTCAAAATTAAGTGCATTTATTTTAATTTGATTTAGTCTATAATTGTAATAAAATACCCATCATTAGAATGTGCAAAGACACAAACTACAAAAGCTCAGTAAAGGAATGATAACCTGAATAGCCCTTGATACTTTTAAACCTCCTCAGAAAGAAAGTTCCAGGATCAGATGATTTCATTGCACCAAACATATAAGGAAAGATAATGTAAATTCTATGCAAAATCTTCACAAATTTGAAGAGAATATTTCATAACATATACTAAGAGTCCATCATCACCCTGATATCAGAACTATAACAAAGACACTCCAAGAAAAGAAAACTACAGACAAATACTTCTAATGCATAGAGGAAAAATTAATAAATTTTAGATGAAGTTCACAGTATGTGGAAAACATAGATCATGAGCAAGTAGGATTTATCCCAGGAATGCAAAATTAGTTTAACATTTGAAAACCAAAAGAAATTGACTGTATTCATGGAAGAACATCAAAAATACATTTGATCATCTAAATAGGCAGAGAAAAATTATTTGACAATATCCTGATAAGCTCTCATTAAACTAGGATGGAGCTAAATCATAGAACTAAACATATAACCTGAATCCAAAACCTTATGGAAGGAAAAATTAGAAAATCTTAGAAAATCAAATCATGATCCATAAAGGGAAAATTGATAAATTTGAATTTATAAAAAATTAAGAAATATTCTTCCAAAGACACAAAGCACAAACTGGTAGATTATATTTCAAGTTATATATCACTGATTAAAAACTTGAGTCTACAGTATACAAAGAAATTTCTTTTAAAAAAAACATGTTTTTAATTATAGATGGACACAATTCCTTCATTTTATTTATTTTTTAATGTGGTGCTAAGGATTGAACCCAGTGCTTCACATGTGCTAGGCAAACACTCTACCACTGAGCCACAATCCCAGCCCTACAAAGAACTTTCTTTTTTTAATTTAATTTAATTTTTTATTCTAATTTGTTATACATGTTTGTAGAGTACATTTCATTTCATATTACATATAAAGAGCCAATTTTTCAAGTTGCTGGTTTTATATAAAGTATTTTTACAACAATTGTGTCTTCATACATATATTTAGGGTAATCATGGATAACTCAGTCTACCATTATTCCTATCCCCTTGCCCCCTTCCCTCCCTCCCCCCTCTTTGTTCTATTTAAAGCTCTTTCATTTCTCTCATCCCCATTCCCTTGCCTCTATAAGTTAGTATCTTCATATCAAAGAGATCATTCGACCTTTGGTTTTTTGGGATTGGCTAAGTTCATTTAGCATTATTTTCTCCAACTCCATCCATTTACCTACGAATGCCATGATTTTATTCTCTTTTAGTGCTGAGTAGTGTTCCATTGTGTATATATACCAAAGTTTCCCTATCTATTCATCTGCTGATGGGCATCCGGGTTGGTTCCACAATCTAGCTATTGTGAATTGTGCTGCTATAAATATTGATGTGGCTGTGTCCCTGTAGTAAGCTGTTTTTAAGTCCTTTGGGAATAGACCAAGGAGTGGAATAGCTGGGTCAAATGGTGGTTCCATTCCAAGTTTTCCTAGGAATCTCCATACTGCTTTCCAGATTGGCTTCACCAATTTGCAGTTCCACCAGCAATGTAAGAGTGTGCCTTTTTCCCCACATCCTCGCCAGCATTTATTGTTGTTTTTTTTTTTTTTTTGATAGCTGCCAATCTGACTGGAGTAAGATGAAATCTTAGAGTAGTTTTGATTTGCATTTCTCTAATTGCTAGAGATGTTGAACATTTTTTCATATATTTGTTAATTGTTTGCATATCATCTTCTGAGAAGTGTCTGTTTAGTTCCTTGGCCCATTTATTGATTGGGTTATTTGTTTTTTTGGTGTTAAGGTTTTTAAGAGCTTTATAAATCCTTGAGGTTAGTGTTCTATCTGATGTGCTTGTGGTAAAGATTTGCTCCCATTCTGTAGGCTCTATTCACCTCACTGATTGTTTCTTTTGCTGAGAGGAAGCTTTTTAGTTTGAATCCATCCCATTTATTGATTCTTGGTTTTAGTTCTTGCGCTATAGGGGTCTTATTGAGGAAGTTGGGGCCTAATCCAACATGATGGAGATCTGGGCCTACTTTTTCCTCTATTAGGTGCAAGGTCTCCGGTTTAATTCCTAGGTCCTTGATCCACTTTGAGTGGCAAACACTCTACCACTGAGCCACAAACCGAGGCCTACAAAGAACTTTCAACATTCAAAAATAAGGAAACAATCTATTAAACCATGGGCAAAAAAAAGATGGTAGATGGCAAATAAGCACATGAAAATATTCTGAATTATAGGTTTCACTGTGGGGTTTGGGTATCTAAAACTCAGCAAGCTTTCCAGGCAATTTTAATGTATGTATCCATAGACCAAACTTGGGAAAAAAAGAACATTGTTTGCATCAAAATTATATGAACCTGGATAAATGCTGTGGACCACTAGTGCCAGGCTGAAATGGAAGTCTTCATCTGGTTCCATTTATATGTATATAAATCTATTAGGAAGGGCAATTGACTCATTTGCAAGAAGCAGCAAGTTTCCATTTTGTGTGTGGGCTGATATTTATCCTGCTTACCTTCATTAGAAAATACAAAGTGTATAGGTATTGAGAAGAATTAAGGCTATATAAACGCTTCCTTTCTTCCTTTTCTTCTCTTCCTCTTCACAATATTTGTTGATCTACCATTTGGTGTTTCATGTAATCATATGTTATAGACCATGCTTACACCAAGTAGTGAAAGTACAGGATAACAGGGAGAAGGAACCATCTTCTACTTTATCAGGTACCCTTCAACAATAAACATACAGTAAGAGCAACATAATCACTTCAAGTTTGTATCATGAAAAGCAAAAAAGCCTTCCTAAAATACATTTTTCTGTTCCTTTCTAGAGAAAGTTTTTGTTATTATCAAAGTGTAGCACTCCTTAAGTACTTATAAACTGTTGGGAAATAATGTTTTGTACAAAAATTTTCTATTAGAAATAACAGTGGTATAGGGAAGCAACAGAATCATATTTTACTTACTTGGTCATTACCATTATCAATAAGAAGTATGACAAGACTGACAGCTTAAGTCAGCATGTTGATAGGGGTGGTGGAATAAAATTATTCCTTGGGGAAGTTAAAAGAGTTGTGTAGCATATGCTCATGGCTTCAGGATCTTGTACAGGATGTACTAAGCAAAGGTGAACTAATTTAGCCTTATGGTCACAAGCCTGTGGGGCTACTTATGCACAACATAGAGCACAAGTTTGATGTTAGGTGCTGTTTTTAACTAAGCTCTGATGATTTATCTCTTTAGAAAGAATATATAATATAGCCAATATTGTAGTACAGATCTTGAGTATGACAATTAAAAATATATATGAATGAAAGTTGTAAAGAAATATATAAAATAGTATTTTAGTCTGTTAGGCTGCTAAACCAGCATACCATAAACTTGGTGGCTTATAAACAAGAGAAATTTATTTCTCACAGTTTGAAAGGCTGAAGTCCAAGATTAAGGTACCAGGAGATTTGGTATTTAGTAAGGACCTGCTCCTTGATTCATACATAGTTATCTTTATTCTGTGTTCTCACATGGAAAAATGAGACTCTTTTGAGTCTCATTCATGAGATCCTTTGGACCTAATCTCCTAACAAATGACCCACCTCCTAATCCCATATCATTGGGGATTAGGATTTCAACATACAAATTTTGGGGAAAGACAAACATTTTCCCTATAGTGGGTGGATTATAAAGTAGAACTAAAAAAGCAGAATTGGAATCCTTCACAAAATTACAAATATATTTATGAACCTGAAGAATGAGTGTTCAGTATAATTGAGAAAATCAAATTTTGGATGCTCATCCTTATATTTTTCATTCTTATACCTTAAATTTATGCAGTGGAATGAATATTCCTTATGGCATTTTTAGTATTACAACTTATTGTTTCATTTTCCATAGATATGAAGCTGTTGTCATCTCAGGAACTGAAATGGCCAAACAAATCCAGAAAGAAATACATCGAGGTGTGGAATCATGGATTGCCCTTGGGCACAGAAGACCTCACCTCAGTATCATTTTAGTGGGAGACAACCCAGCAAGCCATACATATGTCAGGAATAAGATAAAAGCTGCCTCAGCAGTAGGTGGGTATGTGTTTTAGTTGTAATTATTGCTTTCTGTTTTTAATTAAAAGTGTGATCATTATAAAGGATGATTATCAAATAAGTTTCATTTGAATAACATGCATCATTATAATTAGAGATTATTTAGTTACCAAAGTTTATGTTAATCTTACTAGTTTTCTCCAGATTTTTTTATAGAATGAATTCAGTGTGATTTCATATTTTATGGGAGATGTGAGAAGAATATTTTATATTAAAAGGGCATAGATATTTATTACATTTGCCTTTATGAAATAATAACCTCACTTACTCTGTCCCAGTTGGCCTAATAGTGTTGGTAATAGTGGTATTTTTTTACTCTGGTTAAATATATCAACAGTAGGTTGTATCAAATTAGTGCAAGTTGTCACTTGGGATACTAACCAAAGAATGCATGTGAATGATGAGAAAACACCTGATCTATTTGAGAAATCCTACCCCATGGTATGTTGAACACTGTCTTTGTATGAGGGGCTTTCCTTCCAATGGGATGGGTACATAGGAAATGAATCACACACTGTAGGACCCCATTAATGAAAAACCACATTTTGGTTAGGTAAATGATTTTGTTTATTTTTCTTCCAGGTATCTGTAGTGAACTCATTCTAAAACCTAAGGATGTTTCTCAGGAAGAACTTTTGGATATAACTGATCAATTGAACATGGACCCAAGAGTCAGTGGTATATTAGTTCAGTTACCACTTCCAGGTACATAATGCTCTTCCATATGTCTGGCTTGTCTAGGATAAGGGTATCTTTCAACATAATATCATAAAACTACAGTAATTTATGCAATATATTCAGAAGAAGACTAGCTATTATACTAATGGTGGGATAATAGGTAACAACTTCTGAATCATTTATGGTTACATTGATGAAATCCTATGAAAGAAAAATTTAGGCATTGGCAATACCCACACTTCTTGATTTGCACAATAGTGTACGACCATAAAAATGACTGTGCACACTAAAATCAGGCAACATAATCTTAATAATCAATAAGAAACATAACGATTTTTTTGTGACCTTTAATAATTTTTCTTAGAGCCTTACAAAGTGTCTTAGTATGGTTTATAAATATATAGTGAAATAAAAAGTAAAACTAATATTTATTCAAAACACTAATTTAAAACATTAGCAACATTAAGAGTTAAAGTTTTTTTTTTGTGTTTTTGTTTTGCAAAGAGTAGTGTGTAGTATGAGCTTGGCATGGTGGCACAGATATGTAATTCCAGTTACTATGGAGATTGAGGCAGGAGGATGGCAAGTTTGAGGACAGTCTAGGTAACTCAGTTAGACCCTGTTTCAAAATAAGAGGGGCAGGGATATAGCTCAGTGGTAGCACTTGCCTATCATGTGTAAGACTCTCATTTTGATTCCCAGTACTGGGAAAAAAAAAAAAAAAAAAAAAAAAAAAAAAAAAAACGAAGAGTTTTAAATTTGAATAGTGCTTACCTTCTCATTATACAACTTATGATGTGGAGCAAACATCTTTTCAATGCTATGGCAAATTGAACTGTCATTCCTCTCCAAGTTTGGATCAGATTCCAACATTTTATCCTTTGTACTTTCAATTGCTTATAGTTCCTTTAATGTGAACTTTTATGCAGTTGTCATTTCCTCTGGGACACCATCATCCTTTTCATCACACTTCCTGTATTTTTGTGAATCGGTTCACCTTCACTAAGTTCCTATGGCTGCATAGCCAAATCTCTGCAAAGGATACAGTGTTAGCATTCCACAGTCAGCTCCTTTGACTTCATTTACATTCAATTAGAACCCTGTGGAAGAGGCTTTATCTTGTTTTTATATTTATCAGGCTTTTCAACCTTGTTCTTGCTTCACTTTATGCAGGCCTCTGTCTTTGCTTTGCTGTTACCTTTTTTTCAAATCTACTGCTCATGTACATTTCACTTTTAGTATTATCATGTTATGAGTGTTCACTGAACTTTTATCTTTATAGGTTAATGCCCTCTGTTAGTTTTCCACTTTGTGAAATGTCATATGGGTTTATCTGTCTGGTAGACATGGAGACAACATACTTGTTTTAACTGAGTAAAAAGTAAGAGGAAAAAACATGCAGTACCCATTCTCCTGTGGTCTTTGAAAGAAGTGCTATGACTGGCCAGTGATCATGATGCTGATCTGTTATTTACATAGCGATTTGTGGAATGAACAACCAGTAGCTCTTATATAATTACAGTTAATATAGATGATAGCTGAAATTTGAACTATGTTGTTGGAAAAGTGGTATCATTTAACTAAATTGAGGTTCTGAAATTTGTGCATACTTGAATTATACAAAGTGAGGACATCTAT
The DNA here is from genome assembly GCA_025594165.1 of Tamias sibiricus. Taxonomy (NCBI): domain Eukaryota; kingdom Metazoa; phylum Chordata; class Mammalia; order Rodentia; family Sciuridae; genus Tamias; species Tamias sibiricus. The sequence goes on from CM046665.1 coordinate 62,558,220, forward strand.
AATAGAGGTTAGTTTTTGCAGTTTTAAGTTATGTAAGTTTTGACCAACAATTTTATGATGGGAAGAAAGTAAAGCCGTATGATGTTTTTACATTTCCTTTAATGATATAGCTTAATATCTTGGTACATGTGATACATTTTGTGGTGTTTAAATATACCCAAAATTCATACTTTTAGTTATTTTCCTCCAATCTAGTGGCACTTAAAAATGGTCAAATTGGAAAGGATAATAGAAGTTATCAAGGTTTCCTTCTGAGAAAACTTCTGTGATAGATAATGCTGTATATTCTTCATGTTAATGTAGTGTTATATCAGTTACTTTGAAAACTAGGTGAAGAATTCAACACATGTAATACTCCCATTTCCTGTAATGGATAAATTATATTTAGAGAAGATTAAAAGTTTGTTAACATTATAAATCTTCCTCAAAAGTTTTGGTTGTGTTTGGCAGTTGTTTGGCTTATGCAAAAAAAAAAAAAAAAAAAAAAAATCTACTTTTGGCACTGTGTTTGTGAAGCAATCATTTTATAGCTTGCAGTTATTGAAACTTCCTCCACTTGCATTTTTACAATATTTAAATAGTTTTATAAGACATATAACAATATTAACTCTTAAAATGCCCATACTACTCCAAGTGATCTATAGATTCATTGTAATACCTACTAAAATTTCAGTGGTATGTTGCACAGAAGTAGATAATACAATCCCTAAAGTTCATTTGAAACTTTGAAAGACCCTGAATATCCAAAGTAATTCAGAGCAAAATGAATAAAGAAAGGCCTCACGCTACTTAATCTCAAAATCAACTACAAAGCTGTAGTAATCAAACCAGCACAGTACTTGCACAAGTAAGTATGAATAGGTCAGTAAAACAGAATAGAGAGCCCAGGAATAAATCCACACTTAAGGTCAACTATTTTGACAAAGTTGCCAAGAGCACACATTAGAGAAGGACAGTCTCTTCAAGAAATGATTGTGGGAAAATTGGATATCCACATGCAGAAGAATCAAAGTAGATTCTTATCTCACCTCATTATAAAATTCAACTCAAAATGGATCAAAGAATTAAATGTAGACCTGAAGCTGTAAACCGTAAAGAGAAAAACTTGGAGAGAGGGAAGCTTCTTGACATTCTTCTGGGCTCTGATTCTTAGAAATGACCCCTAAGCACAGGCAACAAAAATACACAAATGGGATTATAATCAAACTAAAATGCTCATGCACAGAAAAGGAAACAACAGAGAGGAGACAACATATAGAATGGGAAAAATATTTGCAATCACACATATGATAAGGGGTTAATGTCAAAAATACAAACAATTCAAATAACTCAATAGCAAGGAAACAAATAACCTCATTCAAAAATGGAAGAAGAAACTGAATAGTCATTTCCCAAAGAAGACATAAAATGGCTAACATATATAAAAAATGTTCAATCACACTAATCATTAGGGGAAAGTAAATTAAAACGATGATGAGATATTGCCTCCTACCTGTTTGGATGCCTACTCTCATGAAAACAAAAGGTAAGTGTTGATGAGGATGTGCAGAAAAGGGAACCAGGATGAGGAAAAAAGGAAACTTTTCTGAATTTTTGTTGAGAATGTAAATTGGTACATTCATTATAGGAAACAGTATGGAGGTTCCTCAGAAGTTAAAAATAAAATTACCATATGATCCAGGAGTCCCCTCTTGGGTGTATATCCAAAGGACATGAAATCAGTTTGCCAAGGAGACATCTGTATTCTCATGTCCACTGCAGAATTTTTTTTATAACAGCCAATATATAGAATCAACATAAATACTTACCAACAGATAAATGAATAAGGAAAATATTGTGTGTATACTATGGAATGATGTTGAGCCACTGGAAGAAGAAAATCCTGCCATTTGTGACAACATGAGAGAATCTGCAGTACATTATGCTAAGTGAAATAAGCCAGGCAGAGAGAGACAATTACTGCATGATCTCACTAAGATGTAGAATCTAAAACAAGTCAAGCCCATAGAAATGCAGGGTAGAACATGGTTACTGAGATGGGGGCTGGAGTCTGTGTGTGTGTGTGTGTGTGTGTGTGTGTGTGTGTGTCTAGATAGGTCAAAGGACACAAAATTTCTGTCATGATGAATAAATTCTGTTGAACAACATGGTGACTGTAGTGTTAATAACATGTTATATATTTAAAAATTGCTGAGAAAGTAGATTGTACATAGTCTTACTACAAAAAGGTATATAATAGATTAGATATTCTAATGAGTTTGACTTGCTGTTCTACAAAATCGTATACATGTTTCAAAACATCATGGAATGGGAATGTAGCTCAGTGGTACAGAGCTTGCATAGCATGAGTAAGGCCTTGGGGTCTAATCTCCAGCTCCATCAAAAAAAAAAAAAATATATATATATATATATTGTATACCACATATACATATAATTTTTATCTTTCAATTTAAAAAATTTAAAAATCACTTTACAAATTATTATATGTAATTTCTCACGGAGCTCTAACTATTAGATTTAATTTATCTTAATAAAATAAAATTTTTATCTAGAAATTTTACCTCTTTAAGAGCAAACTTCTTATTTGGGGACTTTGTTATCAATTTGCCACTAGATGGCATTGGCTATCCATCTATACCAGAGACTAAATTGAATTCTGTGTTCATTTCAGAGTAAGAAATAGTCACAAGGACCATAGCAAATTCTAGATGCTCTGAGCAAGGGCCTTTTTCTATCTTGCTGAAGTTTTTCTCTATATATTTATATGCACACAGACACACAAAATAATAGTGGTGAATATTAATTGCACTAAGCATTTATTATGTCAGGCAGTTTACATTTATTAACTTATTGAATCCTCACAATAAACCTGTGGAGTTGAAGTTATGTAAATTTTTCTGTGGTATTTGAGGCACAAAATGGTTATGTAACTTCCTTCTAGGTTACAGAGCTTCTGAGAAATTGAGCTAGAATTTGAATCCAGGCGGATCCATCCCCCATGCTAATACTCTTAGCCATCTCTGGGTGCCCTCACCAGCTTATCAGTATTAACTAGTGAGTAAAATGATTGTTTGAAATGTATATGCTCATGTTATGCCTTATAATGTTTCGAAAGACAGCCTAATATAACATGTTGTTATAAGGCAGGCTCTAGAAACCCATGGCTTGGGTTTGGATCTACCATTTACTAATAGGTAATACTGGAATATTGGCCAGTTTACTTCACTTCTCTGTGTCTTACTATCCCTATCTGTAAAATAAATAAGATAATTCCTACAATAAGGATTTTTGAGGATTAAATAAAATAATCGATATAAAGAAGTATCTAGTATGTAGTAATAAAAATGGATTCCTGGTTATTTCATTATAGAAATATGAGATTATTTTTCATAATTAGGGCAAAGTCTTGACTAAAAGAAATTTCAGACTATAATTATAATTCTAATGTTTGGAACACAAGGTTGCGTAAGGATTAAACAGAACGTGTAAGCAGTTTTTATGTACTTTATAAGGGTAAAAGCAAAGAAATGAGATACCCTGCTTAATGGGACTAGGTCTGTCACAGGTTAAGCTCCTGTTTACATTTGGAAGCTGTGTAACTTTAGCCAGGATTGGAGGTACCCAGGTTATAACTGTGTGTCCACAGTCATTATAGCTTACCTCTTTGTCCTATATCTGACTTTAAAGCTCAGAAGGACTAAAAAGATCATATGTAGGTGTTTCTCTTGTCCAGATTATGCATAGATTCTATCAGTAGTGATTCGTGAGAATTTTAAGATGAGAAAGAAATCTGTTATTCCATGTTCCCTTTTTTCTCATAAGTAGGCATTTTATTTCCTTTTAAATTTTATTGAGATGTATCTATTACTCTGATATTCCACTGAAAGTTAAATCTTGTGTGAAGCATGTATCTGTATATAGAATTTTTTAAAAAGTAGGATATTGATTGTTTAAAACTAGGAAATAGTGACATTCTTTTCAAGGTAATGACAGGGAAATTATAATATCTACAATCTCGAAGTACAGTGGAATTTTGCTACAAACATTTATCATAGTAGGGGACTTGGTGCACGGTGAATTTTGTTGAAGAGGGTTTAAATTTTATGAACTGTGTGAAAGCATTCATATCTAAGCCTAGGAAACAATAATCACTCATTTAACTCTTACAACCCTTAACACTAGGATATGTTTTTTACCTGTGGATTATAGTTAAGGAAACTGAGGGAAATGAATAACCTATTAAGTTCACAGAGAACAGGGTAGCAGTGTGTGGACAGAAGAACCAAATATAGTGTGCTTCTGACCATGGTCCTGGTGCCACCACAGAGCCTCTAAGGCAGGCATCTGGAGATGCTTGCTTACCCTTCCATATCTGCTGACTTTCTGAAAAGCCTACTTTTCATTTGTTTTGGAAACACGATTAGGTAGAATGGGAAGACTTAGTCTGTATTGTCTTTTTGTACAATAATTTTCAAGTATTTCCTTCACTTATCTTGTTTCAAACATTTGAGAATTAAAACCTTTTGGTTACTGTAATAGAATTGAACAGAGAAATGAGAATTAAGTATAGGATTAAAAGATTAAAGGGGACAAGTTAGAAGAGCTGGAGTTCACTCTGTGGATTTAACACAATTAAATATTCTAATAATTAGTAGGTATAAAAATGCGGATATTGACCTAATTTGTAAGTTGTAGAGAGGTGTATTCGCATAGAACTTGACCTTTTATTTAGAAGAAAAAAAGTCTTGGTATAATTGTTTCTCATAAGAGATCATCAAATTTATGTATGCAGAATACTTACGGTTCTGTTTTTAAAGTTCTTGGTCAGAGCAATACATTTTAATCATCCTGGACTCTTTCATGTATATAGAGCCATTTATTTTATTTGTTTCTAAATAAATGGCTTCTAAATCTTACTTGATTTTTCTTCTAGCATTCTCTCTCTCTCTCTCTCTCTCTCTCTCTTTCTCTATGGGAGAAACCCAAGTTATATGTTTTAGTGTTCAGAACAATTCCACTTAGGAACAATTGCAGTCAACAATTTATCCCTGAAATCTATCCAGTATTATGGTAGACTCAATGAGTATTATTGAAGGAATGTATGAACCCTCAAGTTTCTCAATAACTGCCTTTTTATAATTGACTAATACTCATCTATGGTTCTACATTAGAGAGTAGTGTGTAAACTATGTAACTGTTTAAGATTTGATGAGATTCTCATACCCACATGTCCTTGAAAATTGACTGCTATAGTATTCATTATATAGAGAGCATGCTAAAAAATGTACATTTTATTACTTGAATAAGGATTTAGCCACTGGCCTCTTGACTATGTTGGCTACCTTTCAAATATACTAGGGCCCAGTCCTTCCTATCCTTCAGGTCTTAGCTTAAATGCCATTGCTTCAGGGAGGCCTTCTCAGGCCACTTCCACTGAAGTAATTTTTATTCTCATTATCTACTGGAGAACTGCTTTTTTTGTGTGACAGAGGCAAATGAAGTTTGCAAAATATTCATATCTGCTTGTAGTTCCCACCTTCTCTTGGCCTGGAGGCCATGTGACTTGTAGCTACTGGACTGTGAGGCAAAGTAACTTTTTAAGCCACATTTGGACTGAGATGGTTAAGTGCACTGTATTTCTCTCCTACTCCTGATTTGTTTCAGTGATCTTGGAAGCTGGATGTTATAGGTTATTGCAAATTATAGGAAGTTGGGCAGTGGAATTCTTATTGGAATTCATATGAATAAATAAGTACCCTTTTATAAGTGACTGAGATTTAGACTTTTTTTGTAAACCATAAAACTTAAAAATCCAAGAAGCTCAACAAATGTAAAGCCCATGAAATATGAAGAAAATTACATCAAACAATGCCATAATCAAATTATTCAAAACCAGTGGTAGAGAGAAAAACAAAACAAAACACCCAAACACTTAAAAAAAGCAGGGGTAGGGAAGATATGTAACCTATAGAAAAACACAGAGAATGATGACAGATTTCTTTTTAAAAAAGCAAAAACTAAAACAAACAAACAAAAAACCCAAAAAACTTTTTTCCCCAGATATACCAGAAAAGGAGAATTCCAAGTAAATCTAAAATAATTAATTGCTGGTAGTGTTATATTTCTAATATAAGAAATATTAAAGGAAGTTCTTCAGGAAAGAGGAAATGATAATAGATGTAGATATAGATCAATCCAAAGGAATGAAGAGCTCTGGAAATGGTAACTACATGTATAAATATATATATTTTCCTACTATTTAAATCATTTTAGGCCAGGCGTGGCGGTTCATGCCTGTAATCCCAGCACTTGGGAGGCTGAGGCAGGAGGATTGCGAGTTCAAAGCCAGCCTCAGCAATCTCGAGGAACTTAGCAACTCAGTGAGACCCTGTCTCTAATAAAATACCAAAAAAAGGGGCTGGGGATGTGGCCCAGTGGTCGAGTGCCCCTGAGTTCAATCCCTGGTACCAATGAATGAATGAATGAATGAATAAATAAATAAATAAATAAATAAATAAATAAATAAAAACAAAAAACAAATAAGTCATTTTAGAAGATAACGTTTAACTAAAAATGAAAACTTTATAGCATGTGATGTGTAACATATGCAAAAGTAAAGTATATGATAAAAATAACATAAAAGTTAAGAGGGAATAAGTGGTAGAATATTGTTGTTTGATTGTTATACTATATATGAAGTGATACAATATCACTTGTTGATATACTATGATAAGTTAAAGATGTACACTGTGAAACCAAAAGCAACCATTAAAATGCCACAATAGTTATAGCTGATAAACCAATAAAAGACAAAAAGTTATATTATTACATTATAATAATATATTATATGTTATTTGTTTTGATATATTCATAATTAGTAATATTAACAATGCTAAATTAATATGCAAATAAAAGACATAAAATACATTATAAATAGGGTTGTTATGAATATTCAACTAACCTAAAGGAAAAAGGATGGAGAAAAGATAGCAAAGAAAATACGTAATAACATGATAGTTTTAAACATGTAAATTGTGATGAAAGTAACCTAATGAACATAAGAGGTTGTCAAATTGGATAAAAATCAAGACCTAACTATGTGTTGCTTATAAGAAAGATACTTCAAATATAAAAACATACAGATTTAAAGTAAGAGGATACTAACATTAATCAAAGGAAAGCTTGAGTACTTATGTTAATATCAAGCAAAGCATATTTCAGAATATTTCCAGGGATCAAGAGGTTATTCCATAGTACTTGAGATATCAGCTAATCAACAAGAAATAACAATCTTAATTTAAATACCTAATAGGAAAGCTTCAATTATGTGAAAAAAGACCCAATGGAATTGTAAGAAAAAAGAAACATCTGAAATTATAACCAGAGGTTTTAAAAACCTCTCTCAATAATTGATAAAACAAGTAGGCAGAAAATCAGTATGTATGTAGATTTGAGTACAATATCAACACATTTGATCCTATTAACATTTGTTAACACTTTCTCCCAAATATCAGAGTATACTTTTCTTTTTTCAAGTTCATGTGGAATACTTACCACAACAAACCACATTCTAGGCCATAAACCAAATCTTAGATTTAAAAGGACTCATGTCACATAAAGCACATTCTCAGAATATAATGAAAATAAATTAAAAATCAATAACAGAAAAATATCTGAAAACCCTAACAATTGAAAACTAAATAATGTGCTGCTAAATAACCCTTGTGTCAAGGAAAAAAGAAAATTGGAAATTATTTTAAACTTTTTATAAATATACATATGCAAAACACAACATATTGAAATTATGAGATGCCATTAAAGCAGTTCTTAGGGGAAAATATATAGCACTAAATGCCTATCTTGGAAAATAATGGTCCCAAATAAACAATCTCTGCTTTTCCCTTAAGATACTACCAAAACTTATTTTGTAGTTAAAACCATTCCACAAAGAAGTCTATATTCAGATGAATTCCCTGTAGAATTCTATCAAGTATTTAAGGAATAATTATACAGAGGAAGGAATACTTCCTGACTCATTATATGAGTCCATCATTACCCTTATACCAAAACCCTGAAAAAGACATTACAAGAAAGGAAAACCACAGGTTAGTATCCTTCATAAATATAGATGTAACATATATTAACTAAACCTTAACAAATTGAATCCAACAATATATAAAGGGATTAATTATCATGATCAAATGGGTTTTACTCCAGGAATGTAACATCATTTTAATATTTGAAATAAAACAATGAATTTCATCATATAAACAACGTAAAAATGAAAACAATCATATTGTTTTCAGATACAGATAAAGTATTTGATAAAAATCTATCATCAATTCCCAATAAAGGCTGACAAATAACTAGTAATAGAAGAGAACTTCTTCAAGCAAATTAAAGGTATTTCTGAAAAATCTGAAGCTATCATTATTATTGATTTTGAAAGAATATTTTTCTGCTACAGTCAAGAAGAAGTCAAGGATGTCTGCTTTCACCCCTACTTAACTTTGTACTGGAGATTCTAACTAATGCAGTAAGGCCAGAAAAACTAAATAAAAGACAGATGACTTGACATGTATGAAAAATAAAAATCAATGGCATTTACAAAAACAAAAACAAAACCCCAAACCTACTAGTACTAATAAGTGAGTTTAGTAAGACTGGAGGATGCAATATTAGTATACAGAAATCAATGCCAGCATACTAGTATCAAGCAATCAGATACTGAATATTAAAAATATGTAAAATAGCATTAAAATATGATATCCTTAGACATAAATTTGACAAAACATGGGAAAACCTGTAGATGGAAAACTAAGGATGTTTTAGAGAGAAAACTAGAAACAGCCTAAAGTAATGAATCAAAACGCCATGTTTTACACTCAACATTAAGATGTCAGTTTTCCTCCAATTGTTTGTAGATTCAAGGCAAACCCAGTCAAAATCAGGTTTTTGTGGGACATTTTCAAAAGGTGTAAATATACAATTTGAATACCCAAAGGAGAAGAGAGAACAGCACAGAAGAAATATTTGAAGTAATAATGGCTGAAAGTGAAACTAGTGACAGATACCAAACTCCAGAGCATGCCAAACAAAATAAAAGAATAAATAACCAAAAATGGCCCCAAAATTTGAATACTAGATATTTGTCATTAGGGAAATTCAAATGGAAATTATAATAAGATACTGCTACAAATATGTAGAAAAACTGAAATTAAAGAAACAACTGACTGTATCATATATTAGGACATGGACGGACAGTAACACTCATGTTCTGCTGGTAGTATGCAAAATAGTGCACTTAATATAAAATTTGATCCAACTATTCCATGACTATATGTTTAACAAAAGAAAAGGAAATATATATATCCATATAAAGTTGTGAATGGATAAACTATAGTATATCCATAAAATGGAATACTACTTAGTAATAAAAGGAAGGAAATGTTGATAAATTATATAGCATGGATGAATCTTCAAAATAATTATACTGAGAAATATCTAGAGAAGAGTACATGATTCCATTTATATAAAATTTTGTGAAATGCAAATGTGTATAGTAACAGTGGTATATTAGTCTGTTTTAGTCAGCTTTTGCATCACTGTGACCAAAATACCCAACAACTTAGAAGAGGAAGTTTATTTGGGGCTCATGGTTTCAGATGGCCTACTCAATTGCTCTGGGCCCACCTAGCACGTCATAGGTGAAGGATCCAGCAGAGGAAAGATAATCAGCTCATGGCAGGATCAGGAAGCAGAAGGATGGAGAAGCCACAGGGCAGATGCACCCTTCTCTAGCCACACCTCACCTGCCACAATAATCATGCAGCACATTGAAACTAGGATGGTCTATGTGGATTACAGCTCTCACAGTTCAATCATTTTACCTCTAAATATTCCGGAGAAACACAGGAAGAAAAGGGGGATACCTTTTATCAAAACCGTGATACCATGGAGTGGGTGGCTTAACCAACAGAAATTATTTTCTCACAAAATTCTGGAGGCTGAAAGCCTGAGATCAGTCACAGATTTTTATGAGCAAAAGGAAGACAAATAGAAGACAGCTCACCTGCATGTGCAATCTAAGAGCCACAGGATGGCAGAATGAGCAGCATTTTTCCTTTCCTTCCTAGCATTTCCTTCCTTCCTTCCTTCCTTCCTTCCTTCCTTCCATCTTTCCTCTCTTTCTTTCTCTCTTCCTGTCTTTCAGAAAAGTTAATGATTTATACCCTTGCCTGAGTAAATCACTTAGATAATTTGCATATCAGTGGGATTGGTTGGTCTCTATAGCCACTTATGTCCCTTGCTGTTCATACCCAGGTAGAAACCATTCTAAGAGTTTTTTCAGTTGCTCAAATCTACATAATTGTGTTTTTCTGAACAGTTGTATTGCAAACTTGTTATATCATCTAACTTGAGATGACTGATTTCTCAGAATATCTTCAAATTCACGTATTTCTTAAACAGCAGTAGTTACTATTTTTCTTTTTCATGTTGTATTTTTTCTTTACCATGGAACTCTCTTCTGTTTTTGAGTATACTCAGCTTAAAAAGCTAACAAGGATATACTAAAATCAAAAGTCCCTTTGAACAATAGATATTTCCATAAAGAAAGACTTTCAAAAGATCTATTTATATCCAATCTATATAACTCTATGGGAGGCACTAGGGGAAAGAGATAGTAAGGAAACAATTTGAGACTAACTAACTCATTGTCTTTAAAATGTTTGCATGCAAGATCTCCAAAAATGCAACATTTTTTTTTCTTTCCTCTTGTGGGTTTACAAAAAGCTCATTAGAACAAACATGGTCATTTATCCAAGTCTTTTCCTCTGTAGAATATACATAGCTTTGAAAGTAGTACTGTGCATTTAACAGAATTTACTATGTTGGGCTGGGAATATAGCTCAGTTGGTAGAGTGCTTGCCTCCAATGCACAAGGTCCTGGGTTAAATCTCTAGCACCACACAAAAAATAAAAATAAAAAAAAAATTAAAAAGGGGGGGAGAGAGACAGACAGAGAGAGAGAGAGAATTTACTATGTAGAGTGCCTAGGAAACAAAGGGCTTAATAAACCAAAGTGTTTTCAACATAGCTTTAGAAGAATAAGGCAATTTTAGGATAACCATATACAGCTCACCCAAGAGAATCATGTAGGGCACAGGTTAGTAACTTTAGCAGAAGGTGTAAGTTCCAACCCCAGTAATTTTTTTTAAACAGCCTATGAAGTAAGCCTGTCTGGAAACATCCTGGGCATTTTCTGTGGCTGTAGTAGAGGGAGGCTGAGGAAGGGTGGAGAACCAGATGCACCCCTTTCTGGCCTAGAGAACACCTCCTACTCCACCTCCAAGCTGCACAGTATTTTCAAATTGGGAGGTGGAGTAGCCCAGGGAGGTTGGAGTAATGAAACAACTATTAAATGATATTGGGCAAGTGGTAGGCACTAGATAAGTATTTTCTGTCTTGAAATCTTGATATAGAATCCAGGAGAATATTCACCAGCTTGAGAACATTGAATTCTATCTCTCATTTACTTCTAGAAAATAATCCATTAAGAGACTATAGTTAAATAGTTTGATTAGACGAACATTTATTCCATTAGAATAAATTTCAGAGGGCAAGAATTTTATCTGTTGGCTCACTTATTATCCTAAGTCCCCACAGGGCATATGGAAGATACTCAGTAAATATTTGTTGAGTGAATAAATTAGTGAATTTTCAAAGACTTTATATACTTGCTAAGGGTATGGACTTTAATCTATTAGCATAAAATGTTGTCTGCAATTTTTGATTTTTCAAGTCCTGAAAGGTAGAAGTAAATAAAAAAACAAAAAAAACACAAGTCATTCACCTTAAATTTATATTGTAGAATATAATAGTGCCAGATGTCTAAAAATATATATAGGGTCAATAAATCAAGATTCTATACCCCCCCACCCCTGCTGTGTTTTTTCTTTATATTTTCACAACAAGGATGTCAAAGTGTATAGAAGGCTCACACATCTTTTCCTTCTGGTAGTCTGTTCTTCTGATTGTGCCCAGTTATCCACCAATATTTTCTTAGTTTCTTTATTTGTAAATTAGAGATAATAATAGTTATTTATTCAGTAAATATTTATTGAGCACCCCCTGTTTTCCAGGCACTGTTCTTTGTGGTAGGAACATATGAGACAAAAATTTCTTCCCTTGTGAATATGTAGCAGGACAGGTAAAAAATAAACATCATATATGAGGAACTATATTTTTTAGAAGTTATTATGCCATAGGAAAAAGATAGTATATTGTGATGAAAGGGATCAGGATGTTGGAGAATGGTTGTATTTTTATCCCCCTTCTAATATTTTATTATAAAAATTTTTGAGCATACAGAAAAATTAAAATGAATACCTATATACCATCAACCTAGACACACTCTATCTCCATATATATATATGTGTGTGTATATATATATATATATATATATACACATATATGTATATTTTGCTGTTTCCTTTGTCAAATATTTATCCATCTATTAACCCATCAATCATCTTATTTTTAAAACATTTAAAGGTAAGAACATACTAATGTAGCACTAAAACTTCAGTATGCACATCATTAACTATATTCAACATTAAGATTTTTATGCAAAATTATGTGTATTGAAATGCACACTATTAAGTTTACCGTTCCATATGTTTTGAAAAATGTAAACTCTTATGTAACTTAAACTCTTATTAACTCTATCAAAATATAGAACATTTTCATTAACTTAGAGAGTATTCTCATGCCACTTTATAGTGTATCCCTCTTCCTACCTTTTATCCTCACCGTAAGGTAACTAGTAATCTTATTTTTCTGTAAGAACCCTAATAAGGAGATAGCTAATATGGCGGCTAGCTGAAAGCCATAAGAGGTGTTTCAGTATCTTTACCTGATATTCATGCATTTATCTAAGAATCTTTCTATCCCCGTGAAAACTATGTGACGCACCTGTAAGTTTGAGCTGTCGACACGTGTATACTTGTTAAGGCAAAAAGTATTTAACTGGGTGAGGTTGGCTAGAGGGGTGGTTGGAGTTGGAGAGGTTGTTGGAGCCAGAGAGAGAAGTTAGAAGAAGCAAGAATAAAGAGCCTATTCATTTTCCAGTCTGCTTCCAAATTCTTTCCCGTGGTATCGTTGCTGCAGGCGGAGATAGCTGCAGGAGGCAACATTTTTCCATATGCTTACTGTCCATTTGAATGTCTTTCTTTCCTGTTTAAGTATTTGCTCATTTTAAGAAATTAAGATACTTATCTTTTAATTATTGAGCTTTTGGAGATTTTTTAAAATATATCTGAATACAAATTCTTTGTCAGATATATATTTTGCAAATATTTCTCCCACTCCTATTTTCTTAACAGAAAAACCTTAAAAGTCTTTTGATGAAAATAAAAATTTGAATTTCCTAAAGTCTAATTGTTTTTTTTCATTCATGCTTATGCATTTTATATTCTAAGAAATTTTTGCTTTCACCTAACCCACAAGAATATTCTTCTAAGTTTCACTCAGTAACTATATAGTTTTTTAGCTTTTATGCTTACATTTATAATCAATTTTTAGTTAATTTTTCTGTATAGTGTGAAGCAGGTATCATGGTTAGTTCCTCCCACCAATATGGCTTCCCAGGTATTCAAGTACTATTTGTTGAAAAGAATTTGAATTGCCATGTGTTGTAGTTTGGATCTTTAATGTTCCCCAGAGTCCCATGTATTTAAGGCTTGATTTCCGTCCCATTATGTTACTGGGAGATATTTTGTCACAGCGAGGAAAGCTGACTAACACACCATGGTACTTTTGTAAAATATCAAATGACTTTATTAGTATAATTCTAAAACTGGACTCTCGGTTCTGTTCCATAGATCTAAGTATCTATCCTTGTGCTAGTACTTTAGTGGCAGCCCCTCTTCCACAGAAAATCTTAACTAAGCTTCTCCAGAAATCTTCACCATGGCTGATTTTAGGACTGTCAGCAAAAGAGTCTCTACAAAAAAGTTCAATGTAGATAAACTTCCTATTTTCCTGTTGCTTTATTATTTGGCCACTGGCTTAAAAGAAATCAGCACTCCAGGTGCTGGATGCCCCTTTACTTGTTTTTCACAAACATGTATCCAGTATAATAGTTTGTAGAAATGTGTTTGCAAATGCAAAATGTGATAATAAAAAGAAAAATTCTTTAACAAGTCTTTTGGCCTTGAGCTGGAGCTTCACAGAGATGTCTACATTTCTAAGATAAGAGAAGTTAGTAATTGGGCTCCATGGTAACAGCTGGCAGGGGGAAGGAAGAAAGGGGAGAAGAAGCTCTCCCCTTTTCAGGTGTTGTCCTTGAAGGGTTAACTTGCCCAGAACAGTGAAAGAAAAAGCTGTGAACTTCTGTAAACTGTGAACTTCTGAGCCCCTCCCCTTACATGCTGGGTATAAAATTCTAAAGCTACCTGAAATCAGGGTTCGGGGGATTAATTGATTACAGCGAGAGCTGTACCCTCTGAACCAGGTTGCAGCCAAATAAAACTGTTTCCTGCTATCTTCGGTACTTGCCTTGTCTGTCCCTACAATAGTACCACATTGTCTTGTTAACTTTAGCTTTATAGCATTAAAGTATTGTAATATTTCTAACTCTGGTCATTTTCAAGATTGTTTTAAATATTCTAAATTCTTTATATCTTCATATATATTTTAGAATCTAATAACAAACCTCATAGGATTATGATCAATATTGCAGTGAAAGCATAGATCAATTTGGGACTATTGACTACTGAGTCTTCTGTTCATGAACATAATATATCCTGCATTTATTAAGATCAACTGTTTGCAGTATTTTGTAATTTTTGTTATGGAAGTAATCCTTAAATTTAAAAAATTTATTCCTAGTCAATTAATAAATTGTAAGCATTAATAAATTTGTAAGCATTTGTGATTGGTATTGTAAACAGTAGTATTTGTGAATAGTACTGTGAATAGTATTTTTTAAAATTTCATTTTCTGATAGTTGCTACTTATGGACAGAAATATAATTGATTGTGCAATGTGATCTTGCTAAACTGACTTTAATAGTTCTAGTCATTATTTTATAAAATTTGAGGGCTACTCAACATATAAACAGTTATGCTATCTGTGATGAGAGTTTTACTTATTTATTTATGAACTCTGGGCCTTTTTCTTTAATCTTATTAGCACTAGGTAGGATCTCCAATAAAACATTAAATAGAAATGATGGGACTGGATACTCTTCCTTTTGATTTTGAGGGAAAAGTTTCAGTGTTTTACTACTAAGTATGATGCTAAGTTGCTAGGTTTTTTTGAACATGCCTATATCAGATTGAAGACTTTAAAATTTGTTTCTCTTTTAGTGTGTCAAGCTTTTAAAACCTCTGTTCATTTAGTTCTATTCACCTTAAAGGGGCTTCTAAGAGTTTGCTTTCTGTGTGTGTCTGTAGAGATTTTGGCAGAATTTATACACAACGTTTGGGTCTCCTTTGTGTGGTTTCTCCTTTACTACATATATCCTTTCATTATCCACTGTGGTAGTAGCCCCAAACTTCATCCTTTGATTCCTTAATCAAGTAAGTCTGTAAATTTCTATCCAAATTCCAGCTGTTCTGTAGCTATAAAAACCTCAAAAATGGGAAGTTCCTTCAGTGATATTCCTTTCTCGCAGTTATCCACTTCCTCCAAATCTGTCTGCTTTCAATGACTCTCCATTTTTCTGACAGTTGTTTTTTTTTTAATAAATTTTCCAAAGATTTCAGTTGTTTTCTATGAGAAGTTTGATTTAATATAAGCTACTTTACTATTATTAGAAGTAGATCATATATTTTTAAATGGTGGGTGTATTACTGAAAATGTGTCATGTAGTCATGTAAGGAAACATTTGAATGAAGGTGATAGTTTAGCTAACGTGACAGAGAGTTTTTGATTGATTGTTTTTGGGAAAAACTTCCATACAGACAGAAGGCTGTAGCCAAGGTGGGAAAATGCCTAACTTTTTTGAGGAAGAACAAGGACACCAGTGTGATGTTAATTGATTGAGGAAAGAGTAGTCAGTGATGAGATTAGACAGATGATTGGGGTTTGCAGCAGTAGAGATCATGAGGATCATGTTTTCCATTATAAGGTTATAAAATTGCTTCTGAGAACCCAAAGTGTTTTTATGAATACTGTTACAAAACTGGTATTAGTGAATCTTCTAATCATGTGTCCTAAGGGTGACTTTAGGAAACTTTGAGTAAGTCAGTCAAAATTATGAAATGTATTTATTTCTCTTACTAAAATATCAAAAGGTAAGATTATTAATTGAAAATATTTGATGCTTTTTTGTATGTGCTTAGAGATATATCATTTAATCCAGTAATAGTGTTGTATTTGAAGTCCTAGATGAAACAGTACATTTCTTGGGATGTATTAGGGTTATTAAATGTCTTATTAGGATTTGGGGTGGGAGAGGCCTTTCTGACTTTACTCATTGAATGGTATTTAACATTATTAGCATTTTTATGACTTCTGTATGATACAGAAGGAAAAGCTGATTTTAAAGCAAAAAGATACAGATTTGAATTCTAGATCCCCTTCTTAGAAATGATTTAAGATTGGCTGAATTTCAAAGTCTTTGAGCCTTGTCTTCAAAATAATTAACATTTTCTACCTTAGTCCCCAGTAACTAGGAAGGTCATTGTAAAACACTATTTAAATGTAAGGTATACTAACTCAAATTATTACTATATATTCCACATTACATTGAAAAAAGTAAATCTTTCCTGGCACAGGATGTATATGAATTTTAATCTATTGCTGACATAACACAGAATTTCATAAAAATGATATATGAATTGGATTTCTTAATTTTTCTGATCTTTATCATTTTCCTCTATTCATATATTTTACACTTAAAAATGAACTAAGCTGGGCCCTTACTGAAAATGAGAACTTCAAATATAATTGTTTTTCTTTTCATTTATAAAGCCTTTGATTTATTGCAAAAATATCCATATCATGAAACTTCTGCATGACTAAAAAAAGACTCATCACCATCATCATAATCATCATCATCTTCCAGATTTTAGAAAAATGGAACCACATTTTTTGTCCTCAAATAGTAAATTAAACATGTAATTATTTAAAGTTTTGCTAGAATCTATAACGATATTCTAACTTTGGAGAAAATAGATGAGGTATACCCTGCTTATTACAGAATGAGTTAAATTATGAAAAATGAAAAACTATTGATGGGAGAGACATTCCAAAGACCCAGTTTCTATTTGAAAATGATTCAAGTGATTACTTTTATATGTTTAATGGTTTTTCATAGTTTGATGATGGTACATTGGATATATTTAAAGTAAGATGGAAGTTGTCATTTTTAGAATACAAAAATGTCAGAAACAAAACATAATTCTTTAAAAACAGTTGGGATTTGTACTTTTATGATTTTTAAAAAAATATATAAAAAATATGTCTAGGTAGAGCTCTTTCCTAGTGTGTGTGAGGTCCTGGGATTGATTCCCCAGAACGAACACACACACACACACACACACACACACACACAGAAGGTATAAATGGAATTTGGAATTTATTCTGTAATGGACAAAGAAGCATTTACATACCAAATATGTTAGGCACATGAATTAATTATTGAGTTAGTGGTAAACTAAATGATTCTACATAAAATAGTAAGAACGTATTTTATGTCTATACTTTTTTTTTTTTTTTTTTTTTTTTTTGGTACCGGGGATTGAACTCAGGGGACCACTGGGCCACATCCCCAGCCCTTTTTTGTATTTTATTAGAGACAGGGTCTCCCTGAGTTGCTAAGTGCCTCGCCATTGCTGAGGCTGGCTTTGAACTCGCGATCCTCCTGCCTCAGCCTCCCAAAGTGCTGGGATTACAGGCGTGCGCCACCGCGCCTGGCCTGTCTATACTTTTTTAAATGAGATGATTGGTATGCCATATATCACTTGATTAGTTCATTCTTTTTCTTATATATATACCAAACCATAGTGATATTTTAGATTTCAATGTGCTAATGCTTTATAGAAAGTGTGTGTTTGACATTTGCTTTTTCCTTGTGTAATTTCAGAGGAAGCTTGAACTAATCATATGATGGCTATTTTTAACACAATGTTAAGCCCTTTTAATCTGCAGTGCTCAAAGTATTTAATAGAAACCTGTTAACAGAAATGTTTTGTATTGGAGTAAAGTGGATTTAAATGCTCTTAATATGCAAACTTGTTGAGGCAAAGACATAACATGTGGATGCTCCCATATGTCATCAGACTTGTTTTATTTCACACATTTTACCCTTTCATCAGTCCAGCCACTTCTGGCCCTATAATAGCATATACTCTAAGAGTTATTAATAATAGCTATTAGTCAAGAGCCCCTTGGTTTACTTTTTGGTGGCAAGGAAAGAGTAAGGGTATTATATCTTTCCTGGAACTGAACCATAGTGATCTGGCTATTGGTCCTCATATTTCATTTTCCTTCTTTCCACATAAACAGCAATTTTAAAGTGAGACCAATTTAATTTATGTTTCAGATCATGTGGATGAGCGAACAATATGCAATGGAATTTCCCCAGAAAAAGATGTGGATGGATTTCATATTATCAATATTGGAAGACTGTGCCTTGATCAGCATTCTCTTATACCTGCCACTGCTGGTGCTGTTTGGGAAATAATTAAAAGAACAGGTTGTAACTTGTGGTCTGACAGACAGAGGTTTTATGTCCTGAACTGAGCATTTGCAAATTGCCTTGATAGAATTACCTTAACCCTGCAAAGTGACAGAAAATAATAAGCCACAAAACTTCAGTCTGTAGATAGGTATAAAATTATAGAAGTCAAAGACCAAACCAAAATAAAATGGATTGAAGACCACGTGCCAGGTTACAACTGCAGTTGTAACTTGTAGGGACTAAATTTTCCAAATTATAGTTTGTCTTCCTGCATTTAAACTATAAATTTCATGTATTTGGATGAAAAATTTTCCAAAATGAATTACATTTTCCATTAATAAAGTAACATGTTGTTCATATAGTAACATGTCTATTGACCTAAGTTTTCATTGTAAACATTTACTCTTGTACTATGCCAGATACAGTCTTGCTTTCACAGACTGTCTGGGTGTGTATAGAGATATTTACCTCTATGTTAATTGACCCCAGATTGTTTTCTGTGTATTGATGATTTTCCTTCTGCCACCATTGTCACTTCCCTATCTGGCAGCATCTTCTCTAGTCTAATCTGTTTTCTGAGAGAAAATCTCCAAGAGAAAATAGATCCCAGAATCATACTCTGAAATAGTTAGTACTTGGAAAACCCTAAGTTTCAACTTCTTTATTTTACTTATGAAGAAACTGAGCCCCAAAAAGGTAGAGTATATTGAATTTTCAGGCATTATCTTTTTCATCTTTCTAAGATGGAAAGTTTGGTGTTTCTTTCGTATGGAGTAAAGTACATTAACACTGTGCAAGATACTTTTTTTTCCACTTTACTTTATTCTAGCTTTGCTGAAAGTTTGATTGCCAGTGAAGCTTGATATTGTTGTACTCGGCTTATTTTGTAATTAGTAGTTAATATATTTTAAGGCTTTGCACTTCTAACTCTTCATGTGAATCTCAATGTTTAAAATTAATTTGATGTCAACTTGAGGATGTTTGTGGTTTTTAAATGAGGACATAATCAGAGGGGAAGTGACAAATTCAAGAAGCGTAAAAATAAATATTTATAAATAATTGAATGTGGGCATGTTAGAGACAAGTCGCGTAAATCTAAATTTAATTAGAACTTTTTAAAGAATGTTTCAGTTGAGTGTTCTGATGCTTAATTTGTTTCTTGTTGTTGATTCTGCATTTAAACAAAATTCTGTATTTTAAGGAATTGAAACATTTGGGAAAAATGTGGTTGTGGCTGGAAGATCCAAGAATGTAGGCATGCCTATTGCCATGCTTTTGCACACTGATGGAGAGCATGAACGGCCGGGAGGTAGGTGGGACCTTGCAGATTCCATATATTCTTAGATTTTCTTTTGTCTTCCATCATCAAGTAAAAATTTGGCAATTTTACTTCACATACTTGTGGATATATGCAATTAAAGATTTCCTTTATTCCTTATCTAGTGGTATGAAAGTCTTGAAAGTAATTCAAGGAATTGCTGAAAATATGTGGCCCTGTTGTTCCTATTTTTTTTTCTTTTGACTGTATACTTCCTTTAAGTCATTATAGTCATTAAAAAAGGCTGAAAAGTTACTAGGTACTTAAAAATCACATGCCTCAGAAAATTCTCAGAACTTTGGAAAGTTGGATGTCAAATTCCTAAAATGGCAAGGTCTTAGTACTTTACAAATCAGCTAGTTAATTCACTTTACAGACAAGGAAGCTGAGGCTTATGGTTAACTGATTATCTAGAACAGATAAATAGTCATTGAGTTGTGAGTAGTGACACCCCAAGTCTCTAAAAAAGCCCAGACAAAATGTGATGGTGTTCAAGAACGTGGGGCTACATTCTCTAGGTGCCTGTCATCACACCATCATCCCAGGACCTTGTTATTTAAACATCCTGATAGTTGGATGCTAAGCAGCTCTCCAGGAATGGGGATAGGGATAGGATGAGAAAGAAGTCTAGCAAAAGGGTAATAGGGCAGTTCATGGTTGCCTGAGTCAGTGTTGTGGGCAAAAAACAAAAGGTTACTCATCTCATTGCTTTCTGTTAAATTCTGCATCTTGTTCTAACATGGATAAAAAACTAATTTCATGTTCTCAATAGAAATAGTTATTGGTTTGTATGTGTTAAGAAATTTTCAATACTTCCTTTAATGCTTATTTTCCCAATCTTTTTTTTCCTAGTCTTTGATGTAGTAAGTGTTTCATTGGTTTGATTCCAAAAAAGAAAGGGGATTTTCTTTGTTTTCTAATATTAAATCAGAGTGATAGAGACAACATGCTTATGTACAACATACATAATACAGTACATAGGTATATAAATTTCTAAACATAATAAACCTTGGTGAATTTTAGTTTCTTTATATTAAAATTTTGTGATACTTATTTTAGGATCTTGGCTGACATATACATATAAAATATTTTTTTAAATACAAAACCCATGGAAAAAATAAACCCAATGTTAATTTATTTAAATTGATGAATGATGAAGATTTGAATATTATTTTCCCTTCCTGGGCTAAGGATTTAAATATTGTAAGAAGTCACTACGTGTGTATGGACATTATAAGTTAAGGTTGGATAGTGACTCCAGGGAGCTTTAAAATGACTTAGTTTTGAAGAGCTCTCTGAAATGCCACATGTGATAGTACAACAGTTTTCATGATGCCCATGTCCAAGGCTACTTTCCTAGCTTCACTATTCACTTCTATCTTATTTTATTACTGCTTATCTATTTCTTAGGTATAATAATCATATTGATTCATATTTGCCTTTGCATAGTCATTTCTGAGTTAAGCAAGGTAAGATAATGAGGAATGCTTAACTAGGTATACTATAATTTTGACTAAGAGCCAGTCAGTATGTTTTTCATTATTTTCAACATTTTGTTGTCTTATCTCATCAATCACATAATAACCAGCACTGTGTAGCTTCATGTTTTGCTCAGTACTTTTTTATAAGCTATCTCATTTTTTTCAATAACTGGCATATATTAACATTATTTACATTTTGTAGCTAAAGGAAATGAGCTTTCGAGACTTTGTAGGACATGCCCAAGGCCACGGGAGCAAATGAGTCCAGATTTGGGATCTGGTGCTTACTATATGGTTGGAAGGGAAGAACTAGAGTCAGATTCTTTCATTGCCAAGCTTGTGACCCTGGGCAAGTCATTTAATTGGTGTAGACCTCCACTTTTTTTCATCTGTAAAATGCAAATAATGTTATCATCTACTTCACTTGGTTATTCTGAAAATTAAATGAGAAAAAAAATAAATGAGATATAAATGTTAAGTGCTAATAATAGTGCCTAACACATGGCAAGTTAAGTTGGTACAAGTAGCTGTGGCTGTTGCTATTGTTTTAATTATGTGCTTAAGTTAATAACCTGTTATGATTCCAGCTATAAAGTGTAATGTAATATGATCTGAGGTTAATGATATGTTTTTACCTTTATTTGAAATTTTATTTTCCTTTTCTGCTAAGTTTTGTATTTGCTATTTTTAGATCATATCTAGTTTTTTGTAATAATTTGAATAAACAGAATTTATAAATGCTTACAAAGTATTTGATTAGAAATGTGGCATCCTAATATGCCAAATGGTACTTTTTACAGTATGTACTTTTTAATGTAAGCATGATGTATTACATGCTAATTTCTTGTTGAGTCTCAATTTGAATTTATTTATTTGCCTACAAAATGCCTGAGAAAATCAGTTTACTCCTCTTTCTGTCTTTTTTTTTTTTGTTGGGGGGGGGTAGGGGTTGTGCTTGGGTTTAGAACCCAGGGCCTTGTGCATGGAAGGCAAGCACTCTACCAACTGAGCTATATCCCCAGCCCCAGTTTACTCCTCTTTAATGCTACTTTAGACTATTAATCCTACTTTATATAATTTTATCATATATGGATTATTTCTAGGTACATACAAGTGTGGTAAAATTAGCTATGTAAGTTCGAGAAAGATGAGCATGAATTGGTGGTAGTAATGAGTTCTGAGGAGTGAATCGTAGGATAAAAACATACTACTTTAAAAAATATCTTATACATTGTGTAATGAAATATTCTCATTTGAAAATATATTAAAAATGGAATAAATGTTGGATTACTTAGGACAGTTAAACTTACCTTTATGATTGTGGTAACCAAGTGCCATTATTGAAAGCAAAAATAAATGAAACAGGGAACAGACCTCAATGGATCAGCAAGCTTTCTTTATTAAGCAATGGAATGACACATTTTCAGGAGAGAACATGGCAACTGTTTACAAGAGGGGTCTGATTTTTATAGGGTGTGAGACTTAATCATCATATCAGCATGGGTAGTGAGACAATCATACAGACTTAATTATAGCATAATATGTCAGTTGGGCAGTCAAGGAAATAGTTGTAGAAGGAGAAATTGTGAAAGTTCAGAGCCCATTGTTTCTTTGGCTCCTTGGGACCCATTGTCCTCCTTTCTTCCAAGGGGTTGTTGTTCCCCCTTTTCCCTGGGGGTTGTTGTTTTCCATATCCTTCAGTTATAATTATAGCATCTAAAATGTAACAAGTATCACAAAAAGTGGAACTAAAAGGTTTGCAAAACAGATGGTATTTAATCTCATGAATATTTAATAGGGCTGTGGTGACATATATTATTAATATGATGAATTGTCAAGAGGTACTTACTGAAGATTTTGAGTCTGTGGGAAAGTTAATATTTCCATGTCTGTGTCTGGTAGAGCAGTAATTATGTTCAGTGACTCCATGTGCATTGTTAACTAATGGAGATAATGAAGGAGGATTAACTCAGCAAATTCATATCTATAGAACTTGTTCTACTGACATGCACAATGTTAAGCATTCAGCTCATGCTGTATATTTCTTTGTCAGAAGAGATTCAAAACCCTAATCACTCATTTTTGTCTGAAAGCCAAAGATAATTGCACTAAAAGAAAAATGGCCAAACCATTATTTAGCTTGATTTATAAGTGTCTACCCTTGGCTAGCATTTTTTTAAAGTTTTGATATTAAATACATGGACCTCAGATGTTTTGTGAGGAAAAACTTGTTTTAATTCTCCTGGGGCTTGAAACATTTGAAATGAAGATGTGCTAAAATCTTGAAGTAAAAAAGAGTAGGGCAGACTGACACTTAACCCTTCGAGGAAGCTGGGACAGAGATTCCCTCTGCTGAGGACAGGCCATTTACAGAAGTTTCTGTAGAGGACTGGGCATTTGCACCATTATGTAGCTTAGAGATGGGAGGTGAGATATGGTTCTTTTTCTCCTAGGACTGTGGTCTTGGTGGTGGTGGTGGGGCATGAGGGGACATGATATAATAATAGGGGTAAATTTAAACTATGGATATTCAGTGGCACAAAACAAAATTTGTTTATGGATGCCTATGATTAATGGAACTGATATAAAGTGATCAACAGTGGAAAATCTCTTCTGAGCTCTACTGATTATTAGGATATTTGAATAGCATCGTGACCATTAGTAGATCACTGTGTATTCTTGAGGCTTCTTTGTAGTAACCTACCCAGTTCACCTTTGAGAATGGAAACTGAATACCACTGGCTGTAGCACATGGTCTGTTTTTAGCTTTACCATGAGGAAGGAAGAGAGAAACTTTGCAATTTCTTTAAAACAGTTTTTCTTCTTTCAAGATAATACAGTGCCCTAATGACCAAGGAATTATTAATTGTCACCAGAGAAATTAGGATTTTATTTTGAATTCTTTTAGAGTAAGTTCCTCTCTCTGTATTTTTATTTTTATGCATGCTATCTCATCTGAGCAAGTCCCTCTAAATGATCACAATATTGATTACATGGTCCTCCTTTAAATATAAGTTTGTGGCATCAGTGGAGGAACACTTTTAAAGAGTATTTGCAAGACCAGCAAAGAAAGCACAATCTCTTATTTTGCTTAGAGTCCTATGAGCCTGGTAATGTGTATTTTTTTCCAGTACTAGGGATTGAATCTAGGGCCTCATACATGCTAGACAAACATTCTACCAGTGAGTTACATCCCTATCCCTTTTTATTTGATCTTGAGACAAGGTCTTGCTAAATTGCTAAGGCTGGCCTTGAACTTATGATTCTCTTACCTCAGCCTCTTGAGTAGCTGGAATTATAGTGTATACCACCATGCCTGGGGTGAGATCTTGATTTTATTCAGCTGATATTCATTCAGTACTTAATCTCTGTGAATCGCTGTGGGATACAGCAGTGAAAAATACTTGGTCCTCTATCTTCAGAAGCTGCCAGTTGGCCTCTTCAGGACTTATGCTTGGCAGGCATGTTTTCTGCACATGCTGGCTGTGCATTGACATCCGCTTTTACAGTTGGGCCTACCTTCTGTTGTGATTTCTGTATAGCAGGTTTTTATTTTCAAGAGTTCCACTATCTAAATGGAAAACCACAGGAGTTTTTGCCAGCTGAATGCCTTTCCTTTGTGAGAATTGACTTCAGTTTTGAAAATGAATATTTTTGCCAGCCTAGGAACATTATCCCCCACCTACAGAGGTAGTAACTCAGTGGTGAATGCTTGAGGCACTGCAGCGTGATGCAAGTGGTACGTGTGATTAAGTTCTGCTCAGTGGCAGGCTGGGCCAAACACTGTTAGGTTTCAAAGAAAGGAGCCAAATAGGAATGCCTAGCAATATAGGAGTCACACAAAGTGGTCACACCTCCAGAACTGAGGCTCTTAGTCTTAATACAGCAGGGTGAAGTGGGATATTTGCTGCCTCTAAGGAAGGAAGCATTTGCAAACTGGGGCAGAGGTGATGGCAGGCATTTAGTCTCTGCTACTCCCATCCCAAGGTTAAAATTACTCTTAACAAGATATTGGGAATATTTTATTTTGTGATGCTTCCATGTTGATTAGACTTTACTAAATTACAAGTTTGAGTCTGAGTAGTCGATTTAGTAGAAAAGCACAAATGATTGTTCTAGGCCCATTATCTAAACTGAATAATAGGAGAATGTTTTTATTTTCAATGTTTCATAAATTTAGTTAGCTAGTATCTGGTAAGCACTATACTTGGAAAATAGGCATTCTTATCAGAAAACTGGGACTATTGCACTATTAAAAATATTAAATTTTGTTTAAAATATAAAGCAAAGTCCAAAAATTTCTCTTTCCCTTTCATTTTCTCTATTACCTCAGAGTAGTATTTATTGTATTACCAGCAGGAAGCATCCCTTTTCTGATGTCTATGAGCCTGATTGTTTAAGGGACCACTAATAAGGGTATGTATTCCACTTTTATCTACCTTTTTTTCTGTCAACTCTTTCCCCATCTTATATTGAAGTTTCATAAAACTACAAAAACTACCAAACACACCATCTCTTTCATACCTACTTGTAGTTATAGATCCTATTCCCTTTGCATGGAATCCCATTTCCCATCACACACTTTCTTTCTTCCCATCTCTCACCATTTCTTCAGATGCAGCTCAAATCTAACTTTGTGCTTTGGGTATTCTGCCATCACAACACTTAACACATAGCATATATCTGATTATCTTACCTGTTCACTTCTGATACACACATAGTAAATGTAAACTTCTCATTGACAAAAGTTTTCATAGGCTTTTTGTATTGCTGAAATTTAGCATGGGCTTCATGTGTAATAATGGATTGTTAGTCAGTCGGTAGAGTTCTGTTTTCTGCATCCTATGTGCCAAATACCATGCCAGCATTGAAGAAAATAAGACCACAGGTTTAGGATTTTAAATATGACACTTTGGTTATTGAAAAAAATATCTCTGCAGAAAGGAAAGGAAGAAGGGCAGTTTCTAGGTGCCCACTACCCACAAGTTTTTAATATTTAGAATTAATAGACCTTTGCATAAAAGTTTAACTTAAAATACCCCTTCACCTGGGAGTCACCTTGTATTCAACAGGGAAGAGTTGCCTCATGACCATCAGGAAGGACAAAAGAGATCTCAGCACACATGGCAGAGGAGGGGAAGCCACTGTCAGACACACTGCTTTTTATATATTGGAGCCGAATATATGTTTGGTAAATGTATTTGATTGAGTCTAAATTATATATGCTATGGTTGGGTCACTAATTTTATGCTGAAAGATCATTAGTAGGAAAAAAAATGACTAGTTACCCACGTAATTAATTTTAAAATTTGTTTTAATTAATTATACATAACAATAGAATGCATTTATATACTTTGATATATCATACATAGATGGGATATAATTTATCATTTTTCTGAGTGTACATGTTGTGGAATCATATTGGTCATGCAGTCACATATATACATAAAGTAATAATGTCTGTTTTATTCTACTATCTTTCCTATCCCCACATCCCCCCCCCTCCCCTCCCTTCCCTTCACTTCCTTCTACCTAATTTAAGGTAACACTATTCTTCTCTAGTGGCCACCCCCACCTCCACCCCCACGCCTTATTGTGAATTAGCATCTGTATATTAGAGAAAACATTCGCCTTTGGTTTTTTGGGATTGGCTTATTTTGCTTGGCATAATATTCTCCAACTCCATCCATTTACTGGCAAATGCCATAGTTTCACTCTTCTTTAAAGCTGAGTAATATTCCATTGAGTATATATACCACAGTTTCTTTATCCATTCTTCTATTGAAGGACACCTAGGTTGGTTCCATAGTTTCACTATTGTGAATTGAGCTGCTATAAAAGTTGACGTGGCTGCATTACTGTAGTATGCTGATTTTAAGTCCTTTGGTTATAAACCAAGGAGTGGGATAGCTGGGTCAAATGGTGGTTTCTTTCCAAGTTTTCTGAGGAATCTCTGTACTGTTTTCCCATACTGGTTGTACCAATTTGCAGTACCACCAGCAATGTATGAGTAAGTACCTTTTTCCCCACATCCTCGCAATGTTTACTGTTGCCTGTATTCTCGATGATTGCCATTCTGACAGGAGTGAGATGAAATTTGAGAGTTAGTTTTGATTTGCATTTCTCTAATTGCTAGAGATGTTGAACACTTTTTCATGTATTTTTTTTCAAATTTATTTTTTTATTCTAAGTTGTTAGAAATGACAGCAGAATGTATTATATTTCATATTATACTTGTAGAGCACATTTTTACAAATCTCTGGTTGTATACAAAGTATATTCACACCTTTCGTGACTTCATACATGCACTTAGGGTAATG
The DNA here is from genome assembly GCA_025594165.1 of Tamias sibiricus. Taxonomy (NCBI): domain Eukaryota; kingdom Metazoa; phylum Chordata; class Mammalia; order Rodentia; family Sciuridae; genus Tamias; species Tamias sibiricus. The sequence continues at coordinate 62,586,030 of CM046665.1, forward strand.
ATATCCAGTTGATCGATTGTATTTCTTCTTCTGTGAATTGTCTCTTCAGCTCCTTAGCCCATTTATTGATTGGATTATTTGTTTTTTGGTGTTAAGTTTTTTTAGCTCTTTATATATCCTAGAGATTTTTTTAAATTCAAAGTTGTTGTATATATAACAGTAGCATGCATTATAATTCATAATACACATATAGAGCACCTTTTTACATAACACTGTATACAAAGTATATTCATACTATGCATGTCTTCAATCATGTATTTAGGATAATGATATCTATCTCATTCTACCATCTTGTTTTTTTTTTTCCCTTCATACCCCCTTGCTCCCTCCCTTCCCCTCCCTCCCCATTGACTTTTCTAGTGTTCCTCTCATCCTCCTATGTTCCCGGACCCAACCCCACTGTGAATCAGACTACTTATATCAGAGAAAACATTCAGCATTTGGATTTTTGAGACTGGCTAACTTCACTTAGCATTATATTCTCCAACTTCATCCATTTACCTGCGAATGCCATGATTTTATTCTCTTTAACTGCTGAGTAATATTCCATTGTGTATATATAGCCCATTTTCTTTATCCACCCATCTACTGAGGGGCATCTAGGTTGGTTCCACAACCTAGCTATTGTGAATTGTGCTGCTATAAACATTGATGTGGCTGTGTCCCTGTAGTATGCTGCTTTTAAGTCCTTTGGGAATAGACCCAGGAGTGGGATGGCTGGGTCATAAGGTATTTCCATTCCCAGTTCTCCAAGGAATCTCCATACTGCTTTCCATAATGGCTGCACCATTTTGCAGTCCCGCCAGCAATGTATGAGTGTGCCTTTTTCCCCACATCCTCTCCAACATTTATTATTGTTTGTGTTCTTAATAGCTGCCATTCTGACTGGAGTGAAATGAAATCTTAAGAGTAGTTTTGATTTGCATTTCTTTAATTGCCAGAGATGTTGAACATTTTTTCATGTATTTGTTGATTGTGTATCTTCTTCTGAGAAGTGTCTGTTTAGTTTCTTGGCCCATTTATTGATAGGGTTATTTTGTTTTGTTTTGTTTTTTGGTGTTAAGATTTTTTGAGTTCTTTATATATTCTAGAGATTAGTGCTCTATTTGATGTGTATGTGGTAAAAATTTGTTCCCAATTAGTTGGTTCTCTATTCACTTCACTGATTGTTTCTTTTGCTGAGAAGAAGCTTTTTAGTTTGAATCTATCCCATTTATTGATTCTTGATATTAATTGTTTCTTTTGCTGAGAAGAAGCTTTTTAGTTTGAATCTATCCCATTTATTGATTCTTGATATTAATTCTTGTGCTACAGGAGTCTTATTAAGGAACTTGGGGCCTAAACTGACATGTTGGAGATTAGAGCTTACTTTTTCTTCTATTAGGCGTATTATCTCTGGTCGAATACCTAGGTCTTTGATCCACTTTAAGTTGAGTTTTGCACATGGTGAGAGATAAGGGTTTAGTTTCATTTTGTTGCATATGGATGGATTTCCAGTTTTCCCAGCACCATTGTTGAAGAGGCTATCCTTTCTCCAATGTACATTTTTGGCACCTTTGTCTAATATAAGATAACTGAAATTATATGTATTAGTCTCTGTGTTCTCAATTCTGTACCATTGGTCTACCAGTCTATTTTGGTGCCAATACCATGCTGTTTTTGTTACTATTGCTCTGTAGTATAATTTAAGGTCTGGTATAGTGATGCCACCTGCTTCACTTTTTTTGCTAAGGGTTGCTTTAGCTATTCTGGGTACATAAATGCCTTTGACTTATACTTTATACTTTATACTTATTTTTCCAGATGAATTTCATGACTGCTTTTTCTATTTCTTTGAGGAATGTCATTGAGATTTTGATTGGCATTGCATTGAAACCCTGGCCAGAGCAATTAGACAGACGAAAGAAATTAAAGGGATCCAGATAGGAAAAGAAGAACTCAAATTAGCACTATCTGCTGATGATATGATAGCTCTACCAGAAAACTTTTATAACTAATAAATGAATTCGGCAAAGTAGCAGGATATAAAATCAATACCCATAAGTCAAAGGCATTTATGTACATCAGTGACAAATCCTCTGAAAAGGAAATGATGAAAACTACCCCATTTACAATAGCATAAAAAAAAAAAAAAAAAACCCTGGGAATCAACTTAACGAAAGAGGTGAAAGACCTCTATAATGAAAACTACAGAACACTAAAGAAAGAAATTATAGAAGAACTTAGAAGATGGAAAGACCTACCTTGTTCTTGGATAGGCAGAATTTATAGTCAAAATGACCATACTACCAAAAACATCATCCTAGAGATTAATGTTTTATCAGAGGTGCATGTGGTAAAGATTTTCTCCCAATCTATAGGCTCTCTCCTCATGTTATTGATTGTTTCCTTTGCTGAGAAAAGCTTTTTAATTTGAATCCCATGTGTTCTTATAAACAGAAAATTATACAATGGATTGAGGAAGACTCATAATATGCTTTTTAATTTAACAAAATGGTTACTTTCATAGGACTTTTTAAAGTCATTTAAGCACAGATTAAGCCACCACTCACATGTATTATTCTTGTTCCATTAGACATTTCTTCTCATTTTTTTTTTCTGAGTCATTCCCCTTTTCTCAATTTCTCAAGCAGTTTTTCTCAGCCCTACCTACCCCTGGAATCATTAGGGGGCCTTAAAAATAGAGCTTCCTATGCCCAACACACAACAAAATCAAAATATTTAAGAGGTGGACTTGAACATCATTATGTTTTAGAAAGTGCCATAGACGAATCTAATGTAGTCAAGATTGGAAATGATTGCTCAAAATTTTGGAATGAGCCCAGGACTTTAATTCTTCCCTTTTAGCTATTCCCTAGGTGATCCTTTTCAGTCCCTTAGCTCTGAATACCATCTGTATTCCTCCTAAACTCTAGAACCATATAACTGTCTACCCAACAACCCTACCAGCACAGCTAATAAGCATTTCAAACTGACCACATATAAACTTTCATTCTGAATTTTACTCCCCATAGTCTTCCCCATATACTATAGTCTATATTTAAGTGTCTTCCAAAGGTCTATGTGGTAAAGACTTACTTCCCAGGAGGCATTATTTGGAGGTGGTGGAGCCTATAGGAGGTGGGATATAGTGAAAGATCTTTACGTCATTGGGGGCATGCCCATTAAGGGGATGGTAGGACTCCAGTCTCTTCCTCTTTCTAGTGGTTTTGTTCCACTACTTACTCCTGCCATGATATATGTCACAGGCCCAAGTCAGTGGGGACCAACTGATCACGGACGGAAATCTCTAAAACTATAAGCCAAAATAACCTTTTCTCTTTCTAAGTTGATTATATAATATATTTGTGATAGTAATGGAAAGCTACCTACCGAACATACTATCTTAGTAACTGGCACCATCAATTCACCCAGTTGCTCAGTTCATCCTTGACTTCTCTCTTTCTCTCACATTCTGTCTGATCTGTTAGTAAGCTGTATATAATATACCTGTGATATCACCGCGTCTCCAATTAAGACCCTAGTCCAGACAACTGGAATCTCTCACTTGGAAGATTATAATATTTATGAAATAGTTTCCCTGCATCACCCTTGTCCCATCTTTTACACAATTTTCTACATGGTATAGGCCTCAAGCATCCATGGCTTCCCATAACACTGGTAACAACATAACATAAATGTATTCCAAATTCTTTGCCATGATGTCTTTCTCAGATGTAATGGACAATAATGCTTTGTGCCAACATTATGACTTATATGTCTGTCTAACATGGACCTTAGTGCATTGCATTATAATTCCTATTTCCATATTTTCCCCCATGATAGTGGAGAATTGTTTAGCACGATTCTGGGATTCTTTATTTATTTCTCTTTTTTTAGTACCAGAGATTGAACTCAGGGGCACTCAAATATTGAGCCACATCCCAGCCCCATTTTGTATTTTATTTAGAGACAGGGTCTCACTGAGTTGCTTGGGGTCTCACTAGGTTTCTGAGGCTGGCTTTGAACTTTCAATCCTCCTGTCTCAGCCTCCTGAGCCACTGGGATTACAGGCATGCAGCATCGTGCCTGGGGATTCTGGGATTATTTTTTGATTATTGAATTAAAGAAGGTAGAAAACGGCCTGGAAATGTCTTTAAAAACCCTCTAATTTGTTGACTTTAACAACAACAAAAAAAGAATGATATTTAAAAATAAAGCAGATCATGTTATTTGTTCTAGCTTTTTTTTCTTTAATATAAACATTTTCCTCTAACTCACATTCTATGTTAAGCATCAACCAGTCTTTGCTAGGATGTGATTCTGCATAAATTACAGAAGAGCTGATAGCCTAGAAAACTGCTCAGCTGGCTCCCAGTAGGCAATTCTTGATTGACTGTGGATTTTATGCACTAAGAAACATATATTTTCTGCTAGTTAATTACTGACTTCTTGCAAAACTAAAATTCCAAAAGAGGCATTCTATTTTATTCTTCCTCTGTTTTAGAAATATGATGTAAAACATGGGGCACAAAATAGATGCTTAAAACTTTGCTTTATAATTTTTTAAAAATCTAGATCTACATGGTAGTTAGAATATTAGGCCCTTGCATTATTATATATGTACTATACAGGGGTACAACTGAGAGTTGGAAAAAGTCATCTAAGGGTCAGAGATATGCATCATTCTATGGAGTAGCTGCTGCAACTTGTTAGTACTGGTTACCCTAGGGAAAAACCTGAGGAGATAGAAAGGATTAGATGCAGCAAGCCAGAGGTCAGATGGGGTCAATGGGGGATCAGAATAGGAAATAGGAATGACAAGAATTTTCACAATGCCAAGTGAGACAGGTTAAATAAGAATATAGTTACCAGGAAAGCTAGGAGCCAGAATCAGGAATAGGTACAAGATGCTCACTGCTGGGTTAAAACAAGAAGAGCCTGAGTCGTTATTGGAACACATTACTTTTAACTTCTTTGGGTCACTTCTCTTGCTGACACCATCAGGTCTACGAAATAATAGGCTCAAAACTTTTCCCTTTCCATGGTTTGATTATCATTGGAGTCATAAATTCTAGTCAATCAAATCTAAATGTGACTTTGATATTTTCCATGGACACTGCCAGCCCAACTCACTTAGGAGTATCAAGTTAACCTAATGCTATTAAAGATGGAGCACAGTTTCTTAAAAGACCTTTCCAAGCAGATTGAAATTAATTTTTCTTTTGCCTGAAACTTTGCAGATTGTCAATTATGGATTATGGTGTATCTCTCAATTCTTGCTGAAATCTTCAGTACTGATGTAGCAGGAGATTTTGGTTTTGTTTTGAATGATTGATTGTGTGTTTGTATGTGAAAAAGAGAGGGAGAGAGAGAGAAAGAGAGGGAATTAATTTGGGAGGCTCTTATTTTTATTTATCTATTTGCAGTACTCAATCTGGTATTTTTTTCTCTTTTTTAAAAATTATTTATTTATTCTAATTTGTTATACATGCTTGCAGAGTGCAATTCCTTTCATATTACATATAAAGAGCACAGTTTTTCAAGTCACTGGTTTTACACAAAGTATTTTCACACCATTGGAGGTTTTTAAAAAATATTTATTTATTTGTACACAATGCCTTTATTTTTACGTGGTGCTGAGGATCTAACCGGGCCTTGCACGTGCTAGGCGAGCGCTCTATCACTGAGCCACAACCCTAGCCCCACCATTTGAGTTTTTATACATGTACTTAGTGTATTGATGACCAACTCTTTCTGCCATTATTCCTAGCCCCTTGCCCTCTCCCTGCCTCCTCCCTTTTGTTCTATTTAACATTCCTTCATTCCTCTCATCCCCCCTCCCTTGCCATTATAATTTAGTATCATCATAGCAAAGGAATCATTTGACCTTTGGCTTTTTGGGATTGGCTAAGTTCACTTAGCATTATTTTCTCCAACTCAATCCATTTACCTGCGAATGTCGTGATTCAAACTAAAAAGCTTCTTCTCAGCAAAAGAAACAATCAGTGAGGTGAACAGAGAATCTACAGAATGGAAGGCTCTCATTTAGAACTAGAGAATACTTTAGTGGGTTGCTGAGGTATAAGGGAATAAGGGGACCCTTCTGAATCTGGGATACCTGGACTAAGACAGAAATGGAAAGATGCTTCATAATTTTGGTGTTTTGAGATGAATGTAAATGTATACTTTATACATACTGATTTTAAAGTCAATGAAAGAAAGAGTAAAATCAAAGGAGACTCAGGTTTTTACTCTTTACACTGGGCAGAAGGTGGCTTCGTTAATTAAAATGAGAATGACTATCATCATGTAATATCTCATTGTTCTTCCTTTTCAAAGCTTTCCTGGTTATTAGTTTTTATTTTTCATATTAACTTTAGTATCAAGTTATATGCTTCCTAAAATATTTTATTAGAGCAGTATTATTATATTTGTAATAAACATATGGAGAGTCGTCATCATTATGATATTGAATCTTTCTAAGAATATGGTTTGTCTTTCTAGTTCCTCAGTCTTATTTATGTCTTTTGGTGGCATTCTAGAATTTCTTGTACTACATAGAATTTTCAAATTTCTTGTTATGCTTATTCATATCTTATCTTTTTTTGGGGGGTGGGGTGTCAGGGATTGAACTCAGGGGCATTCAACCACTGAGCCACATTCAAAGCCCTATTTTGTATTTTATTTAGAGACAGGGTCTCACAGAATTGTTTAGCACTTTGCCATTGCTAAGGCTGGCTTTAACTTTTCTCCTCCTGTCTCAGCCTCCTGAGCTTCTGGGATTTACAGTTGGTGCCACCGCACCCAGGCTTATTTTATCTTTTATACAGCTATAAGAATAGGTTTCTTTTAATGTATGTTCTTAACATGTTGTTACATGTGAAATCTACGTACGTCTGCATATTCATTTTTTCCTTGGAAAAGTATTGAATTATTTTTAATGTTTAAATAATATTTCCATTTTTAGTTTTGTTTAACAAACACATTTTAACTTTTATGCTTATTAATCTTAAGGATTTATTTTATTTTTTATCTATATAACGTAAGGTAAATGATTCATTTATTTTCTGATTTATGTCTTATTGATATAATAACTTAGGTCCTTGAATTTTCCTCTAAAAATTGCTTTATAGTTATTGTATAGGATGTAATATAAAGTGCTCTCATTATAAATGTTTCTTCCGAGAAACATTTCACAACATTATTTCATGTTTCCTTTTTGATCCAAGAATTGTTTGAAATAGGACTTTTTAAACTTCTTTTTATTCCTGATTTTGTCATAGTTATAACTTTATTGAATCATGATTAAATAAATTACTTTAGTTATATATGATTATCTACTTTTTGGTATTAATAAAAATTTCTCTTGTACCCAAAGTCATGCCATTTAAAAAAATGTATTGTTTGGGGAGGGCACATAAAACTGTATTATCTATTTTTAGATTTTAATATAATCATATAGATGTTATTAATTATGTTTATTACATTTTCTACATTCTTATCTACCATGAATTGAAAAGGCTGAATTAAATTCAGCAAATATAATATACTATATTTTTATCATCTGTAATTTTGATTTATAAATTCTAATTTTCATTTGTTAATTACATATGTATTAGTGCTGTGTTTTCTTTTGAATCTCCTCTATGCTTTTTAATGAGTACCTCTTTGTCCTACTTAATGTTGAATTTCTTCTTGCATGAAAGAGCATTATTCTTTTTGTGCATGTCATTTTTCCTGCTGTATTTGACCATGTTTTGTTTTCAACATTTCTGAATTCTGAGTAACTATAAATGTGTCATACACACACACACACACACAATATGATTAGTATAGTATACAATATGATTTTTCTTTGTGAGTCAATTTGCAAATATTGTTCTGTTAAATAGATGATTTAGATAAATGTATATTTATTGCTATGATAAATATATATGGCCACAATTATCACATTATAGTCTGTTTGTGGTTTTTATTTTATACATTATATTCTTTTCTTTTTTTTCTAATATTTAGGAAGGTTTTGTTTATCTCAAAAATTATAACACTATATAGTGCTCTTAATTCTGTTTCTTTATATGGATGGTATCTACTGATACTAATAAAATAAGTGATAAAATGTTTGTATTTGCCCTCTGATTCCATTTCTTTTTGTCTGTTAACTGATGTTTGCCAATAAAAATCAAGTGTTTGTACTTTTAAATATTTTTATACTGCTATTATTGGTTAGCTTTTTTAATATTTGTTGATCCCCATTATATAGTTGTAAGCAATAATAAAATTTCTCATCATTTCTCTTCCAATTCTAATTCTGTTAATTGCATTATTTCTACATATTCAAAGCAAATATCATTTATATTCACCTGTTTCTTAGTCTACCTTGTGCAGGCATAATAGAATACCACAGATTGGCTAATTTTTGAAGAAAAGAACTTTATTCTCTCATAGATCAGGAGACTGAGAAGTCCAGGATGAAGGTACTGGCATCTGGTGAGGGCCTTCTTGCTGTATCATGCCATTGCAAAAGGCAGAAGGGCAAGGAAGGGTACAAGTGAGACAAAAGGGGACTGAACTCATCCTTTTGTAATGAACCCACTCCCACCATAAGAATATTAATCCATTCATGTGGGCAGAGCCCTTGTGACCTACACACCTCTTGAAGGTCCCACCTCTTAATATTGCTACAATGGCAATTAAATTTCAACATGAGCTTGGTAGGAGGTAAACGTTCAAACCAGAGTAGTTTGTTACTTTAGTTCTCACATATTTTTAGACCTTAGTTATATAATGAAATATATTTAGAACTCTATGATAGTCTTTTGGCCAGTTTCCTCAAACTTATCTTAATTAATTTGAAGTACATATTTTAGCATGTTCCTGAGGAAAGATTTTTGTGAAAAATATTTCCTGACTTCTTTCATTTTCAGAATTGTTTGTGATTTTTTTTAATCTGAAAGGCAGATTTGTTTGATCTAAAATTATTGACCTCCAATGTTTTTATGTGAATATCTTGTGGATATTGACTTATAATTTGTTGAAATTGAATGTTGAAATTGGAAATTTTGCCTGATTACTCATAGGATTCTTCTTCTCCTTCTCCTCCTCCTCCTTCTTCTTCTTCACTCCTTCTCTTCTTCCTCCTCTTCTCTCTCCTCTTCCTCCTTTTTTAAAAATCTTTTAAAAATCCAGGACCTTTACTATGTTGGTGTTGACAATTATAAGTCAATTTGGATTGATTCACGTCTTTTTTTACTCACTTTTTATTATCTTGAGTTCTAATTTTTAAACATTTTGGTGTAGTGTTTGCTCATAATGTTCAAGTTTTCCATGACAGCGTTTTTTGTTGAATTTATTGATATATTGGTAAATTCCTTACAAATTATTTTGCTTTTGCTTTTGCTTGATTCTGCTGCTTTTTAAATGTATGCTTTTATTTATTTTAAAATTTGCATATGGTAAAATTTGCTTCTTTCAGTATGCTGGCCTATTAATTTGGACCAGTGCATATACTTAACTGCTAGATGACTATACTAGTCACTATTTGAATCAGAATAGTTTCATCACTTTCCAAAATTCTGGGCTTGCCCTTATGTAGGGCCTTCTATTGATGTTTCATCCGGTCCTTTTATTATTATTATTCATAATTGAAGAGTTGAGATTTTTGTGGACTTGCTATTTGCAGAATATGTCCTCCATAGGTTGGGGAGGCAGCCTGTGGCCTCTCTGCTTTACAGTACTCCCTATTGGAATGGCTCCTCTATGCCATTCTTGTGATACAACACACTCTGAACTATACCTGATCCAAGAGGGCTCTTCTGCCTTTATTTTTATTCTCTCTGCTATAATTAAGAAAGATAGGCTTTTTTTTTTTTTTTTTTTTTTCCAGTTTGGATGTAAACCCTTCACTTCAAGCAAGTGTGTTTTGATAGTCATTTTTAAAGATCTGTTGTCGCTCAGAATCCTGCGTTTTTTGCTCCTTTATCCCTATGTAGTATCTATTAACTGCTGCTTTTGATAACTCTTACGCGTTTTTGGAGTCTATAGAAAATGTGTTTTCTAATTTTTCTAAATATGAAAATTGTGTACTTTTGTTATTAACTGTATAGCATTTGCACAACTTTCAGGAGAAGGAAAGTGAGACAGTCTCACATGGCCACATTCTGACTGGAAGTCCCTCTCAACTTCTCCACATTACCACCTTTTCCTCACTCCTCTTCCCTGGTTGACACTTTAAACATTGGAATGCCTCCTGCTGCTTATCTCTTTTACTCAACAATAACTCCATTAAAGTTTTTATACAGAAACTTCTTGTTATATTCTAGACCTCCTCACCATTTCACATAATTTCAAAGTTATTTATTTATTTTTTTCCTGCTTTTCTTTTAGCTTGAAATGTCCTTTCCTGATTGATATACTCATGCCCATACTTAAAATACCTAAAATATTTGCCTACTCTAAGAACTCTTCCTTGACATGTCCTCATGGCAGAATTCATCTCTCACCTTATTTCCATAATATGTTGTCCCAATTGCAGAATCCTTATCTTGTTGTTTTCTGAATTTATTTATCATTAAAAAGGAAATGAATATCTCCTGTGCCAATGCATTAAACAGTAAACATGGAATTTTCAAATTTTGGATTTTTAGGACTTATAGCTTTCCTATGACAATCAGAACTTTTCCTCATTTAGCCTCATTTAAAAGGTACAAAACCTTTTTTTTTTTTTTTTTTTTTTTTTTGGTAGTGGGGATTGAACTCAGGGGCATACAACCACTGAGCCACAGTTCTATTTTGTATTTTATTTAGAGACAGGGTCTCACTGAGTTGCTTAGTGCCTTGACATTGCTGAGGCTGGCTTTGAACTAGTGATCCTCCTGCCTCAGCCTTCAGAGCTGCTAGGATTATGGGCATGCACCACTGTGCCTGGTGAAAGGTACAATATTTTGGTTCATCTAAATCTCCTTATCTAGCTTTTTCTCTCAAGGGATTTAGATATGTCAAAGAAATATTTTCTAAGCATCCAAAATTCCTCTAGATTTAGAGCTTTTATAAAATTTGGAAAAGCACAATTGTCATTAGTGAAAACTCTTCTGTATTGCAGGTGATGCAACTGTCACCATAGCTCACAGATATACTCCCAGAGAACAACTGAAGATTCACACTCAGCTGGCAGATGTTATCATAGTAGCTGCGGGTAAGTCTCTAGTGACTTATTTGGTAGAATGTCATCAGCAGAGTAATTCCTGCCCTAATTGCAGCACATTTAAAAGAACAATTTCTTGGGAAATACATACATAGGTACATGTATGACTTAACTTCCATTGACTGGATTCTGTCTCTTTACAATTATCATATTGAGCCATCTTGCCCATGTGGCAAACATAAACACCTTTAGAATGGCATAAACATAAACAGTTTCATTGTGGAAAACATAAACACCTTCAGAATGGCAGATTTAGCGCAAGAGCAAATGTGCAGTTTGCCAATTGCTTTGACAAATATGATTGAACAATATTTATAGAAAAAAAAAGTCAGTGAAGATCAGTAATGTATTGTGGCTGTGGGGAAAAGTGAAAGAAAACTGTACTTTCAAGTTTTGTCAATGAAAATAGAAGGTCCAGGTAAGAGGAAGAGAAAGTCAACCACTATACTGCACTGGCCACATACAGGCTGAAGAACTGTTTTGGCATGTAGGACTTTAGAGGGAAATTTGATGAACTAGACCTTGTTCAAGAAAACATCTGGGATGATATTTCCACAAAGGATGACCTAGAAAGCTTGGTCCAATGAACTGTGGATGTTTGGTCTGGAAGAAAGAAAATATAACTTAGATACAGAGTTTCTATTTTTTAAATATAAGGATATAAAGACCCAAACCCAAACCTTAATTATAATAAGAGCTGCTTTAAGTTGCCAGTTCTTGAGATAGTGAGTTTCCTCTCACTCCATTGATTAGATAGATAAAAAATGTAAATATGACATCATAGAGAATTATTTGCCAGTTTTTTTTAATAAATTTTTGCCCCATTTTGAATGTAAAACATATTTCATAATTTTTTAAACATTATTAAATTTTAATAGATCAAATATCATGTCTAAAATCACATGTGAACAGCTGTAATTAGTTTGAACATATGTTCTCTAGGGAAGGTATTACATTCATTCTTTACTCTTTACCTTTGAAAAGACCATTGTCAAGAATGTCCATGTATTGAGTGTGGGGTTGGGCTAAGAATTTTAAAGTTTTCTCCAGTTCTGAGATTCTGCTATTTTATATTTGTCTATAAAACTTATGAAATATAATGTGTGCTTATATATATTTCTTTATCACAGAAATGTTAAAATTTTGTTGTTCTACAGGGTAAATTAGCAAGAAAGATATTTTGGAATTTAGAAAAGGCTATAATATAGAGGTCTTATGTGTGGCTAAGTCAGCTATAGCTCTTTAGAGATACTGTATTTTCCTAATTTTATTAAACATAAATACTTTTGAATAGCAAAGGGAGTGTTAAATTCATTCATTCATTCAATAAACAATGAACACTTGCTATGCAGTAGTTTTTATAAATTGTAAAGATGCAGAAATGAATACAAATGACAAAATCCCATCCCTTGCAGAGCTTGTATGTTAGTATGAGAACAAATAAACAAACAATACAATATCAGGTTGTGATAAGTGCTATAACAAATTTGAGTGAAAGATAAGATATGCATGGGGTACCATTTTAGGTAGATATAGTGAAGATCTTTCTTAGGAGATGACCTTCTGAGTAGAGCCCTTGTCCTGGCCTTTCTCCATTTGCCTATCTGATCCAATTTTTCCCCTTCTCTACTTTGGGCCCGGGAGGCTGACTAATGAGGACTAATGTGTTTCTCAGCCACTGGATCCTGGCAAGGCTTGGTACTTTTAGGAGATTTGAGGGAGGAGAAAAAGACAAGGTCAGGATATTTTTTCTCTCTTCTATTTCTACCTGCTTTCTAACCCTCCCTGCATGTCCATGGCTTCTGCTGGGGAGCCTCTGAGAGGGGTTGCGGCTCTTAATGGCTATAATAAATCAGTTCCTTTCACCTGCCCTTTCAGGCTTAGGGATGGTAAAGGTTTCCTCCTGTTTCTAATCTATAAGTACTTTGACAGCCCATTTTTCTCTTAACCCTGAACATACCCCCTGTAAAATTATTTCAGTAATTTCTCTTCATATAATGGTCTTAGAAGGAATCCATGTCCTGCAGGGACACTGACTGATGCAGATTTGTATGAGATGAAGAAATAAATGAAAGAAACATCTGGGAGAACATTCCTAGTAGGGGGAAGAACAAATACAAAAGTCTTTAAAGAGTAGCATGCTTAGCATGTTCCAGAACACAGATATTTGAGAGTTTATCACATTATTCTGATTTTTATTAAACTGTAGTAAGTTATGAGAGAGACTCATAGGAAATGCTCTTAGGAAGGTAGCCAAGATTTGCTTATGTAGGACCTTGAAGGCCATGGTGAAGACTTTGATAGAAGCCAAGAGTGGTAGAGAGTAGGAGATGGACGACTTGTGTTTTTAAAGGTCACCCAGGCTGTGTAGAGTAGAATTGATTCTAAAGAGGCAAGCACAGAAACAGAAAAGTTATTGTAATTTTACTTAATGGATCTAGAAATTTCCCTAGTATGTTTTATATTTGAACATACCAAATGATTATACTCTTCTGTCTTTACCCTTGCCATGTAGTATTTCTGCATTGAAGATGATAGTTATACTTTTTGCTTTAGCCAAGGCTTGAAGGAGAGCTTTTATCATTTTGCTGCTGATAAGATATTGTTAATTCTAGACTTTAAATTTGAATTGATGATTATTTATAAACTATGAAGGGAGAGTAAAAGTTCTGGAAGGAATTAAGTTTGATGAAGAGAATAAATGATAGTTTAAATTAGTTTCAACTGAATTTAATTCAATTTCTTATTCTTAAATCGATCTTTTTCTGGACCCCAGAATATATCTGTGGTAACACAAGGAGTTGTAATTTGTTCCTCACAGAATAAAAATAGTTATGTTCCCTTCCCAAAAGTCATCAGTAAGCTGATACACCTCATTACAGCTGAGATATAGATGATATCACCTATATGTCAGATAATAGCTGAAGAATTACAGGTGATATCAAATGCAGATATTTTGGGTGGATTTACAAGAGAAAGACATGTTTAGACAGGCAATAAAGTTTTTCAGACCACAGAATTAAGTAAAACCTGCTATAGCTACTGATACATTCCTGAGAAACAAATATTATATTGACTTCTTCGTGGAAATACTTCACACACAAGACTGAGAATTTGCTGAGTAGAGAAGAATTTGAATAGTCATATTTTTCCATCTCTAACTTTAGACAGAGTGCAGTTTATATTATACTTTTAAAGTGCTATTTGACCCTAATGTTAACGATTTATAAAGAATACTTCACATTTGCTCTTTGTTCCCATTTATCAATTATTATATTGAATGGATATTTTTTCCTAGTGGAGCATAATCTCTCAGCTGCATCCATGCACATGTTTTGTTTAATTATTATGACAATCCCATGTGTGATTGCAGCTCTCTTGCCAGATCCACTGATATTCTCTTTTGACTAACTCAAACTTTGTATCCCAATCCATGATGCCAACACTGTCATCATCTTTGAGTTTCTCCTACAGATTCCTTTGTATTGGCCTACACTGGCATCAGGTGTTAAAAAAGAAGGCAGTGAAGGAAAACGAAAAGGAAAGCAAAGGGAGGGAAGGTAAAGGAAGAATTGAGCTTGCCAAAATGAACGAAAAGAGCCAAAAGGATTAAGGGCTCCTGGGTGTAACCTTGCTGAGGTTCTCTTCTTCATCCAGTCCACTGTGGATATTCTCTTAACCACCAGAGGGCTCTAATATGGTGAGAAACTGTTTTCAATGTAGCTAATTTGGTCACACCACAGCCTGATCCTGACCAGTTGGGACAGATCCCAAGTTGGGACAAGGCCTGTTCTTAGGCTTGTTTTCCACCTTTAATGCCTCTCACTAAATACAAAGATGCGCCCAATGTTGGAGTATAGCTCTGTAAGTAGCCTTGCAATAATCCTGAAGAAAAAAATGTTTGGTTAATGGGAAATTTTAGGATAGAAAATTGAGACTTTGTAGAAATAACTAAAGATCACTATATTTCCACTTATTAATAATCACCTTGAGAATTTAAGAATTAAAAGTATAGACATTAGTAAATTAAAGTGAAATTACAGAGAAAACATGAATTGATGTTAAAAATAGATTCCATGGGCTGGGGTTGTAGCCTAGTGGTAGAGTACTTGCCTAACATGTGTGAGGCACTGGGTTTGATTCTCAGCCCCGCATATGAATAAATGAATAAAATAAAGGTCCATTAACAATTCAAAAAAGTATTTTTTTAAAAAATGAGTCCATATAAACAGACAATAGGAATAAAGTATCATCAAAATGACCACGTCATGCTTATGTGTGGGAAATGAACAAATACAATTAGCAGTGGGTATTAAAGAGGGAGATAGTGATCTAATGGCAGAGGTAGCTGGAACAGGGAGGGCTGGACCACTGTCATAACTGGAATGTCAGCATATATGGAAGCAGTCCCATCTAGGAGAAGTCAGGAAGAGTAGAAGGAGGAGGAGTGCATGATGTGTCAAAAAGATTGATAATGTTTGAGAGATGATGGTGAAGAATGTGGTGATGAAATCTTGAAATGGGCTTGGAGAAGAACAAAGTAAAAGAAGAAATCATAGCAAGAAGATCCTGAGGCATGAATAATATTAGCTTATATTAATATTAATCTCACTCTTCCAGTTTCTCATAGTACTATAATTTTTTTGTACTGAGGATTGAACCCATGAATGTCTACCACTTTTGTTTTTTTTTTTATTTTGAAACTATTTTGAGACAGGGTCTTGCTAAATTGCTGAAGATCTCACTAAATTACTGAGGCTGTCCTTGGTCTTGGTATCTTCCTGCCTCAGCCTCCTGAGTCACTGAGATTAGAGGTGTGCACCATGGTGCGGGTTCTAATCTTATATTTTTAACTATGTATCACTTACTTTTTAACATTTTCCCCAAAATAAATATCTAGACTAAGGTAGAAGTTCAGACTAAGGCAGAAGCTCAATTCTAAAATGGATATTTAGACTAAGGTAGAAGCTACCAAGCTATGCATAAAATTAGTCAGTTTCTACACTACTTTAATGAACCAAAGTTATAGCACTTAGTATCAGTTTAGAGTTATTTGTCTGCCATCTTCACTAGAATATAGCAGGATATTTTTTAGGTTGGTAGATAATGCTTAGAATAATATCTGACACATAGAAGCTGCCCAAATTAATGCATGCAACATTTGTTTTGAGATTGTAACTGGAACAAAGACTTCTTCAGTTGATATACACTTAGTTGACATGTTTTTAAGATTACCTTTTTTAAATGGAATCATCTTTCTAGTTATTTGTTGATTTATACAGTATAGCATTATTTTCAGGGACTACTAAACATTCTTAGTTTGTCATTATAAAATAGTTAATAAAGTCACAAAAGTAAAATATTTGTTCATAAAAGAACAGTCAGAACATCAAGTGTATGACTGACTTGATGTTAAGATTAAGGGTGAAGAAAGAGGAAGGACTATTACAGACAGATAACCACATGGCTAAACAAAAAGGAGTAGCTAGGGGGAAGGCCATATAAGTTGTGTATGAGGCTAACGATAAAGAAGGGATGGCTAGCTAGAGCAGGGCATCAATTCTAAGATTGTGTTAGAAGATCCTGGGGTTATCTTATATCTCCTGCTTCAAGGGAACTGGGAGATATCCCAAGTTTGTAAAAGTTCTTGGAATGTTCATTTTCTAGGCAGGAGAGGCAGATTTTTTACAGATACCGTCCAAAGGACCTCCACACATTTGAGTAAATTCTCTGGAACTAACTTCATTCAGGAGATGAGCTGCTGAGTCAGTGCCACTTGCATGTTAACTTCTAGAAGTGGAGTGGCATGGTCATGAAAGCTGGCATTTTGTCCACTAAGCTATCCCCTCCAGCATGATGAATGAACCTCTACAATCATAACTCTAGCGTCTCCATTGCAACACTTTTAATAAGAGACACTGTGATATAAAACAAGGTAAATGGGCAATTCAGTGGAGTAATTTGGAATATTCATACTTACTAGTCGTAAAATACAAAGTGACCAGCTAGCTTCCTTTCACCTCTTTTCCCATTGTATCATCGAGTATTGAATACACTCCCGTTAAATATCATCCTAGATTTTCGAAAGAATTTTCCTCTTGTGGATTTACCCCCTCCTTGGAGAAGTGTTAGTAATGTTCAGAATTCCAGGACACTGAGAGATTCCGAGGGGTGTGGCATGGAAATAGTCTGCTTCACCCTCTGGAGTTCATACAACCCAGGAGCCGAACTTGCTCATTTACAGCCCTGGGTACTTTCTGAGTAAATGCCAGCACATTTCATGGCTTTACTCATACTATTGTTCTTCCCATATCCTGTTTCTCATTCTCCGGATTGTCCCCTGTAGCTAAACTCTGCTTCTCAGAGTTCTTTCCTTCCTAAAGCTTTCTTTAATGGTATAGAGTAGCAGCAATGCACAGGCCACACTAAGGTAAGAATTCCAGGATTTAAGTTGTAACTCTACCACTTATGAATTTGGTAACCTTGGTCAAGTCATCTCATCTCTCTGAACCTCAAACTTCATTGATATGGTGTGAAGTTAAACACACAGTGTTGTTAAACTAGCCAGTTAATGTAAAGAGCAAAGCTTAGTACCTTGCATATTGTGACTTCTCATTAAATGTTATGTGCTAATAAGTTATATGCCAATCCTTCTTGTGTTATTAGATATGAACACTTAAATAATAATTTATAAATATTAAATCAACTGACTATTAAGCTGTAACTCAACATGACTAAAGGGGATGGATATGCTTTTCGGATACTTTTGATACAAACATTGTATCAGAGTTGAGAGGTTATCATACATATAAATCAATCAATCTATAAATGACTTAACATAAGGACCACCATTATGAAAACTTTATTTTTACTTAAAACATATGATTTCTCAGAATGACATTAATCTTTGTTTATAGTTGTGTATTTGGTTGTTCCCTGGATGAACTCCTTATTGCCTCTCCCTCTTTTGGAACAACCTGACTTTGTGGGGGAATTGGGGAGGTTGATACACGTAGGTGAAGTGTTTTTTCTTTCTGACTTTGACCCTTGCTCCTAGCCTCCCACTCTCTCTACCTCCTGTTCCTACCTTAGCCCATTCTAGCTCCTACAGTTCATAACGAGTGCTTGTTATGAATGAGGCTAAACATTTCTGATTCACAACAAGTTTTGTTAATGTATGAAAGGGCAGCTTGACTCTAATTTTTTCCCCCTTGATGTCAGTAATATATCCTTCCTGTCAAAACTTAGAAAATATGGGCAATAGAGAGAGGGAGAAAAACTCCAAATCCCAACAAAAGTGAACTGAGGTTAACAATTTGATGTTTGGCTTTCTACTGTTTTATATTTTCATATAAAACCAAATATCGAAACATCTCTTTTACCCTACACATACTACTTGTATTTTTAGCTCTTCAGTGTGTACATGTTTCTTCATAAAATGTTTTCTTCTTAAATATGATTTATAATGAGTCCATAGTAGTCCATGCTATGGATACAATATTATTTATTCATTCAATTCTTGATTATTGGATATTTAGATGGATTTCAGATTTTTACTAAAATGAATAAGTCGGAAAATAACTATGAACATATTTGTAAATATTTGCACAAGGGATATATTTTATCACATTAGTCTAAGTTTTTTACTTGCTTATTAATGATTCCTTATATTCTCAAAAACAAATTAACATTGAAACCTGTGTATAACAAAAGCTACATATGTGTGTATAATACTGTCTCATATTTTATGTCTCATGTATGTATTGTTAAGCAACTTTAACAAAGGAGATAAGGGTGTGCCATTTGTAATCCATTCTATAGGTCTATTATAGATCAGTACACTAAGCTCTAAGGACACAAGAGAAGATGGCAGTCTGTGCATAAAGGGAAAGATCCTTGAACATGAGGATGTTGTAGTAGAAGAAGCATGGTCTTTTAAGTAAGGAAGATTTGGTTTCAATTTTCTTTTGCTTTTTTTCTTTCCTTTTCTTTTTTTTATAGGCAAGCACTCTACTTTGGGCTATACCTCCAACCCCCTTTTAATTTCAATTTTAGCATTAAAAATAATACACAACACACTGGGATTCATTTTAAGTTATTATAAAATGAAGGCAATAATCCCGGTGTTACAGACTCCAATAAGAATTAAATGTTGGGCTGGGGTTGTGGCTAAGCGGCAGAGCGCTCGCCTCGCACGTGCTCGGCCCGGGTTCGATCCTCAGCACCACATAAACATAAATGCATTGCACTGTGTACAACTAAAGTAAATAAATAAATATTTAAAAAAAAAAAGAATTAAATGCCTAGCATGTAATGGCTTCCAAATGAATGTGTAGTTTTCCCTCCCTTCAGTTTGCTGTTGTGTCAGGACTGTGTCTATGCCTAAAATTATATTATGCCTTAATGAAAATATATGAAATTCTATCATCTTGTGCCAAGTACATCTTAATTTAGTTGCTGCTACTTTGGTAATATAGACTACAAACTTTAAAATTTTTTTCCTTAATCCCTGTTAGGTTCAAACAAACTAAAGCATTTCCCAAAACTGAGCACCTAAGAACCATCCCAAGGCTTTATTTTTTCTTCTTCATTTGCCTAAAACCTTTTTTTATTTTTTTCTCAATTTGTTCTAATTTCAGGACTTCTGAAAAAGGGGTCATAATCTCATATCTGAATGTTTTCATTCTGTGGTCTCTGTACATGGTGAACAGAAGTAGATTTTTATTTTGAGGTTTTTCTCTATATACATATTTACACTTCTTGTTTTTCATGAGTAAAATAAGCACTAATATTAAAAAGAAATTCCACTGTAAAGAATAATTAGATCTTGGGGCTGGGGTTGTGGCTCCGCGGTACAGCGCTCCCCTAGCACGTGCCCGGGTTCAATCCTCAGCACCACGTAAAAATAAATAAAGGCATTGTGTATAACTTAAATAAATAAATAAATATTTTTTTAAAAAAAGAATAATTAGATCTTGGCCGGGTGTGGTTGTATATGCCTGTAATCCCAGCAGCTTGGGAAGCTGAGGCAGAAGGATCAAGAGTTCAAAGCCAGCCTCAGCAACTTAGTAAGGCAAAATATTTTGTGTTTTATTTAGAGTTACCCTACAGTAGTATTTATAATAGCAATAAATTGGAAATAAATACATACCCATTAACAGAAAATGGATAGTCAGTTGAGTATTATACAACTAGTGACATATTCATTAGCTTGGGGAGATCTCCAAATCATAAAATTTCATAAAATAGGAATAGGGATGTGGCTCAGTGTTTGAGTACCCATGAGTTCAATCCCCAGTACCAAATTAAAAAATATATATATCAAAGATTTTTCATTATATAGAAATATAAATTTCCTTATAAATATATCTTAAATGGCTGAGTGATATGTTGTTTAGACATAATTTCTCTTGACTATATATGTGTATGTTGTGGGGCAGTGGGTGAGGTCCCTTTCAAGATATCTCTAGCCCTTGCCATTATCACTTTGTATGTTTTTATGGCTATGCCTCTAATAGGTTGAAATGTTTAAAATATGCATAAAAGCAAAGAATGTTAGCTCCTATATAATCACCACCTAGATTTGTCAGATCTAAATGTTTTATGCATATTTTCAATCTCTACATGCTCTATATTCCTACAGCTTGCTTTGTTTTGATTAATTTTATGATTTGGAGATCTCCCCAAGCTAATGAATATGTCACTAGTTGTATAATACTCAACTGTATCCATTTTCTCTTAATGGGTATGTATTTATTTCCAATTATTGCTATTATAAATACTACTGTAGGGTAACTCTGTACATGTTTCTTTGGGCTCACTCACTTATTCAACATATATTAATTTTGCCACTAGTATATATTAGGCCCTATATCAGGTGTTAGAAAAACAAACATACAAAAGGTGTAGTTCCAGAGCTTAAGAAGCCCAGAAACTAGCAGAGGAGAAAGATGTATAATAACAAATTAGATTACATATTTATTTATTTTTAGTTTTTATGAATTTTTCTTTTATTTATTTATTGTTTATTTTTTGTTATACATCACAGTAGAATCCATTTTGATATAATTATACAAGCATGGAATATATCTTATTCTAGATAGGACCCTGTTCTTGTGGATGTACATGATGGCGGGATCCACTGTGATGTTTTCGTATATGTGCATAGGAAAATTATGTCAGATTCATTGCACTGTCTTTCCTTTACCTATTTTTAGTATTTTACTGTATTTCCTTTACCTTTACCTTTCCTTTACCTTCCTTCCATACATTCACCATTGTCTAATCTACTGAACTTCTATTCCTCTCTCTCCTTTATCGTGAGTTAGCTTTCACATATCTGAGAAAAATTCAACCTTTGGTTTTGGAACTGGCTCATTTCACTTAGCATGATAGTCTCCAGACCCATCCATTTGCTGGCAAATGTCATAAAGCCATTCTTCTTTATGGTAGATTAATACTCCATTGTCCAAATGTGGTCTATATACCACATTTTATTTATCCTTATTTATTAATATACTGTTTTTAATAAGTTTTCCAATAAAATATTGTGTGTGTATATATGTGTGTGCATGTGTATGTGTGTGGGCAAACCTGTGTTTGTCAACTGAGAGAAGAACAAAGAGAGTGTAACTAGAGAAAGAGTGATGGTTGTATTCCATTGAGTGTAAATATTATGATTAAGCTGGGTTCCATCTCACAGAATGAACAGAAATTCAATAGATTGAATAGAAGAGAACAAGATGTGTGGTATCTTATGGCTATGAATATATCAAAGAAAATATTAACTTTTTCAAAATTACTGATGCCTGTATATGAGTGATGAAAGATGAAGGTGAACATTTTGGAGGGGTACAAACAGCATAATAATTAACAGATTTGGATATTATCCTGCAGGCACAGGTAACCTGTAAATAGTTGTGAGCACTAAAATAACATTAAGTTAAATTTTAAGAGGCCCTGGGCGGGTATGAAACTGGAAGTAGTGTCGATGTGGTTCTGAACTAAAACAAGAGTAGATGGAAGTGAGGAAGAGAAACAGGAAACAGTCTACAAAGATATACTGACTTTTCAGTGTTACCATTAGCAAGGAAATACATAGAAAAGAAACAAGGTTTTCTAGAAGTTAAGAAGAGTGGGTGGGAGGAGATGATAAGTTCAACTTGAACTTGTTGAGTTTGAGACCCTTGTGGTATATTCAGATGGAAAAGTCTAGCAGAGGGTTGAGATATGTGGATTTGGGCATTGGAAGAGAGCTCTGGTATGCAGTGATAGTTTAGAAGTTATTAGCATCCACTGGGCCTGGAGGCATGGATAAAACCATTTAGAATAAGTTTGACTTAGCAGGATGCCTGGCCCGTAATGCTCAATAACAATGGCAATTATTATTGGCTTTGAAGATTTCAGATGAAAGGACCCAGGGCTATTTTGGTCCTTTTTATCTATACCAGTGACTGGTCCATAAACCAGCCAATGCTTTTTAAAATGCATAGATGAAATCATATCCGTGATACTCTTTCATTGAAGGAGGGTTAGAGACTTTATTTTGTCATTAACAAAGAAACTTTACTGAAGTGCCAAAAATTCCAATGATTATATGATACACTGAAAACCATCTTCATCTTTCCCTTTGCTAGATTAGTGCTGAACTTAAATGGATAGCACACTTTGAGATTAATTCGAGGTTATATAGTACTGTCTTCTGCTACGTTATCTCTTTACCCTTCTACTTACAGTAAAGCTTGCACATCAATTTCAGCCTTTATGGCTACATGGAACACAGGATGTATTCTTTCTCATATGAATAACAACAGAATGCATGTATATAGGGTTTATATTCTAGGCACTGCTCCACCAGCCGTATGGGTTGTGAATCCTCTCTGTGACTCATAACCTAATTGACTTTTCTAAGATCACCCACCAAAACCAGTGAAGATTTCATGCAGTGTTCTAGCCAAAATATGGCACTGGCTCCAAGGAGAGTCCAGGTTCTTTGAACGCAAGATGTCTCTTGCTGCCTCTGAGACTTTCAACATGCAGACACTCCCCATGGGGCATCAAGCAATACACTTCCCCTTTTGTTCATATAATTAATTTCCTCCGTTAGGCAGACAGAGGGCAAAACAAAGCTCCCATTAAAGCCTTGCAGGATTTAAAAACCTTTGGAAAGCACACTTTCACCCTCTGCCAACCAAATTTTTTCTCCTGTCTCACCTTTTCCCCATTGTTCCTGGAGAATGGTTCTTCTGGGTCTTAGACAAAGATATAAGACATAGTGTTGAGAGAGGTCTTGCCTGCTTCCCATTGCCCAGGGCATGGTATTCTTTGGTCCAGGCATACTATCTAGTGGAGGCCCTCAAATACCTGTCCTAGGCCACTCCATCCTACGACCTGAGGGAGACAGGGCAGCATCTGCTCACTTGGGTTTACTCCTTAGGCACACATGCCACCTGCCCTCCTGCAGGAGCCTCATAGAATGAGTTTGTTTGTTTATGTGTGGGGATTGATATGTTTGAAGTGTGTTGGTTGATGTGGTAAGTTGTCTAGCACTACCTTTCGCCTCTGTATAACCGGTGCCAATGAAAGATAGCCTATTTTTGCTTCAGCATTTTCTTTGTGTAAGAAAAAATGCTCTTTATCTGAAGTTTTGTCATTTCATACCTGCTTTTCCCTATATCCCCAGTCTTTGTAATTTTTGAAAGAATTATATGAGTATCAATAGAAAATCATCTTTGATAACCCCAAATATACCATATCATAGAGACAAATTCATATCCTAAAAATAGGGTGAATTAATTTCATGAATGTTGAGGCTTTTTCCATGTGTAACCTTAAGTTTTATTAATAATAATAAAAGTTTCTAACAGCCTGAATTTTCTGCTTGTATTTCCAGGCTATGCATGTCAGATTTGTCCTGACAAAGCGATTCACTGCCTTTATCTTATTTCAGTTGATTTCCATTATGTGGCTTGGCCAGATTATTCTTTTTTTTTTTTTTTTTTTTTTTTTTAATTCTAAGTTGTTATAAATGACAACAGAATGCATTATATTTCATATTATACTTATACAGCACATTCTACCATCTTTTTTTTTTCACCCTTTTGTCCTGCCCCTCCCCCTCCCTCCCCATTGGCCCATATAGTGTCCCTCTAATCCTCCTATGCTCCCTGTCCCAACCCCACTGTGAATCAGCCTCCCTATATCAGAGAAAACATTCAGCATTCGGCTTTTTGGGATTGGCTAACTTCACTTAGCATTATATTCTCCAACTTCATGCATTTACCTGTGAATGCCATGATTTTATTCTCTTTTATTGCTGAGTAATACTCCATTGTGTATATATACCACATTTTCCTTACCTATTCATCTACTAAAGGGCATCTAGGTTGGTTCCATAGTTTAGCTATTGTGAATTGTGCTGCCATAAACATTGATGTGGCTGTGTCCTTGTAGTATGCTGCTTTTAAGTCCTTTGAGGGGTGGGATAGCTGGGTCATAAGGTGGTTCCATTCCACGTTTTCCAAGGAATATCCATACTGCTTTCCATTTTGGCTGCACCATTTTGCAGTCCCACCAGCAATGTATGAGTGTTTGGCCAGATTTTTCAGTGGACCTGCTTGTGGAAATCTTGGTTCTCACAGCCCATTTTACCTTCATGATATCTGTATACTACAACGAGTTTGGGTTTTACTAATCTCTGTTGTTTCATTACTTGAATATTTTCTAAGACAAGAAGATATTGTTTTCTCAGTTTTGTATGGTTTTTGATCCTGGATTTCTTGGAACATCTATTGACTTATTCACTCTTATTTTTAAAAAACTAGGACCTGAAAATTGAGGTGCTGCAGTGTATGGATGTGCTCTGTAATTTTTTCTGGTCATTTAGTCTATTGTCTGTGGATTTATTCTTCCACACCTATTCTGTCCATTAAACAATCTGGAGGCTTTTCTCAGGCAGTTCATACTGGGGTCTACATGCAAGTATGGATTAGAAGTGCTCTCTCCACC
The DNA here is from genome assembly GCA_025594165.1 of Tamias sibiricus. NCBI lineage: Eukaryota > Metazoa > Chordata > Mammalia > Rodentia > Sciuridae > Tamias > Tamias sibiricus. The sequence goes on from CM046665.1 coordinate 62,611,222, forward strand.
CTGCTAGTAATAATTATTTCTGAATTGAAAACAGGATAGGTTCTGGAATATCTAATTCATATGGAATAGTGAATGGTGCCTAAAGGTATATTTTTCCCAGTGATCAGTAGATAATTGAAAATATACTTTAGGTTCTTTGTGCCCTTTATGAATATATCCCTTGAACATTATCACTCATTTCAATAAGTGACTCTAAAAAATGCTGAAGAGAAGAATTAAGGCATTATCTGAAGAAGGTCATTAGGCATTGATTAGTAGGGAATACTAAGAATTACAGTGGGACAGCACTGAAGTGACTCCCACTGTATCATGACCTCCAGCAGCCAGGAGCAGGTCTTATTTGTCTTTGTATTTCTCAGGCCTGGTGAATTTTGCTCTTGGCACCAGAAACTTACCATTGAATGAATGAATGAATGTCCTTCTTTAGAATTCAGGTGCTTATCTTGGTTTAAGTTCTTTTTTTTAGAAGGTGAAGAGAGTCTTTATAAGAGTCTGATAATCTCTTCAGGACCCATTCAGCCTTAGATTCTCTTTAACACCTTGTTTGGGACTGTTGTACTACATGAAGGCTTAATATGGCATTGCATTAGCACCTTGACTCAGAGCTTGCACCTGCAGAGTTCAAATGTGGGGTAGGGAGGAGAACCAGAGAAGATGACTGTCTTCAATGAATGAACTAGAAAATACTACTGCTTTCTAGTGTGGGTAGGCATATGAGCCCTTCTGGAGGTGAAGTCATCATTCTTGTGGTGTGTGCAGAGTGCATTGTTGCTGAATGTTTCTTCTAGGCATGTGTTGACTGGCAGAGTGAAATGATTTCATTAGCATAGGAAGAATTCCTCCATGTGTACTTTCATTTTTTAAGTCACTAAGATATCACCCATAAATTTTAAATAAAAAACACCTGAAAGTGTTCCACACTCCTCTACTTTATGATACATTTTATGACAGTGATTTATGGACTTCTGGTATATTTTATTACAGTGCATTTTAGTTTTTTTCAATAATCCTCCATAGAGTACTTTCCAAGTTCTCTGAAAAGGAGCTCTGTCACTGATATTTGTTCTCCAAATGGGAGCATAATGTGTCATTATATGTCTATTGGGCTGTATGGGAAGAGATTATTATGGTAAGATAAGAAGTCAATCATGGAAATCCTTGATGAATTTTAGGGAAAGTCTTGAAGTTTTCTCAAATTTGCTTTTGTTTATTTTTTAAGACAAGCATTTGGCTTATTTGGATTTTTTTTACACATTTGTTTTTAATAAACTTTTTTACCTCAAAAATTATTTATTTGACTTACAATTCATCTCAGAACTGTTCAGAGTTTCTTTCTCTGCATATCTTCAGTGTTTCTGAATGAACATGAACTTATTGCCCTTATTCTTGGTTTGGTCTTTGCATCACAAAGTATGGTATAGACAAAACTATTTTTTTGTGTGTGTTTGTGTGGTGCTGGGGATTGAACTCAGGGCCTTGTGCATGTGAGGCAAGCACTCTACCAACTAAGCTATATCCCCAGCCCTAGAAAAAACTATTAATTTTCCCCAAACAAAGTTTGTAGGTAAGGTAGTAGAAATAAATACCCATTAAATCCCTCAGAATACAAAGAGAGTTTTTTTAAATGCTCTTTTTTTCTTGACTTTGACTAGTACAGCAACCTCACCTATAATAATGTACTCAGTGAAATATGACCAAACACTGTGAAATATTATTTTATGCTTTGAGAAGACCAAAATTAGAAATAATACCATTGAGTCTGTGGATAGATAAGACAGAAAAATCCTCTTGCTACTAATTTTTCCAACTACTTTTATGTGATTATTAAATATATTTGGGTCTGTGGGAGAAAATCCCTCTCCTTGTTTGTAGATGATGAGCTCTCAAATGAAAAGTGAGATCATTCATTATATTCATCATGGTGCTTTCAAATCTGCTATGAAATGTGGTACAGTTCTTAGACTATAAAGATGGACACGTATGGAGGTGCTTTGTCTGATGGTAGAGATACAACCTTCTATTGACTTTTCAGAAAATGAGCAAGGTATGGTGGTGCATGTCTGTAAACCCAGCATCTTAGAAGGCTAAAACAGGAGGCTTTCAAGTTTAAGACCAGCCCCAGTAACTTAGTGAGGCCCTAAGCAACTTTGCAAAAGACCCTGTCTCAAATAAAAAGTAAAAAGGGCTGGGGACATAGCTCAGTGGTAAGTTACTCCTGGGTTAAATTTCCAGTACCAGAAAGAAAAAGGAAAATGGAAATGAGTCAGAGTGCTTGATGATCTGCACTTCAGGTGGACAGGAAGATAGCAAAGGCACTCAGGCAAGTTATGGTGGATTGGCATTAGCCCTCTGGGCTAGACTATAGTGTGATTTCAGGCAACTTAGTAAAAGCAGTATATCCCACTGACTTAACAACTTCTTTACTCTACCAGTCTGATTTCAGAATATGTTATAAAACTACAGTAATCAAAAATAATATGGGGGCTGGGGTTGTGGCTCAGCAGTGGAGCGCTCGCCTAGCACATGGGTGGCTCGGGTTCAATCCTCAGCACCACGTACAAATAAACGCATTGTGTACAACTAAAGCAAATAAATAAATATTAAAAAAATAATATGTTACTGAATTACAAACATAGACCGGTGGAACAGAATGGAGACCCCATAAGTAAACCAATATGTTTATTATCAACTGATCTTAGATGAGGGTGCCAAGAATATGCAATGTAGAAAGAGTAGTGCTTCAAATAATGGTCTCTTTGGAAACTGAATATCTACATGCAAAAAAGAACTAATTGGACTCTTAAACCATACACAAAAATTAAATCAAAATGGATCAAACAATTAAATGTAAGATCTGAAATTGTTAAACTCCTAGAGAAAATGGGAAACTATCCTAGATTGAAATTGTCCTTGGCAGTAAGCTCTTATTTTTGACACCAAAAATACACAACAGAAGCAAACATATTCAAGTGCAAACCAAAAATCTTTTGCACAGCAAAGGAAACAATTTAAGAAATGAAGAACCCAACTTATGGAATGGAACAAATACTTTGTAAATCATATATCTGATAAGGAATTAGTATCCAAAATATATTAGGAACTCAAACAATTGAATAGAAACACAAACATACACACAACTGGATTAAAAATTAGCAAAGGACCTGAACAGACATTTCTCCAAAAAAGACACACAAATGGCCAAAAACAGATATATGAAAAGAATATAAACTATTATGAAGCCATAAAATGTAGAACATTTTACTATTTGTGACCATATTAATGAACCTGGAGGACAATATGCTAAATGAAATAAGTCAAATATAGAGGAACAAATAGTACACGTCCCACTTATATGTAGAGTCTAACAAACAAAAACAAAATAAAAAAAATTAAAAAAGTTTTCATAATCTCATATATCTTATTTAACAAAATCTGTCATCCATTCTGATTTAAAAATAAGAATAATAACAACTCAGCAATCTGGGAACAGAAGGGAACTTCTCTACCTGATAAACAGCGTATGTGGAAACCTTACAACTAGCATCAGATTAATGGCAAAGAATGAATGCTTTATCCTAAAATCAGCAACAAGACAAAGATGTTCCCTCCCAACATTGCTATTGGTGGTTCTGTCTGGTGCAAACAGGTAAATAAAAGTAATGTAATGCATCTAGAATGGAAAAGAACTATTAATATTTATCTTCATTTTTAGGCAGCATGATTATGGAAAATCTAATGGAATCTACAAAATAAACTAATAGAATTTGTAAATTAATCTAGTAAGTTTGCAGAACATATGGTCAATATAATAATGTAATCATGAAGTTGGACATGGTGGCATGTCCCTATAATCCCTGCACTTGAAAGGCTTACAGCAAGTTCAAGGACAGACTCAGCAATTTACTGAGAGAGACTCTGTTTCAAAATTTAAAATAAAAAGAGTTGGGATATAGTTCAGTGGTAAAGTTCCCTGGGTACAATCCCTAGTACGAAAAAAAAAAAATGTAATCATGAATAACTATGTACTCACTCCTCCAACCTAAGAACTAGAATATTCCAAATAACTTACATCTGGTATATATGGGCTTCTCTCTTATTTCATCCCCATGTTTTAAAAACATCTCAATTTTTAAATACATTTTATATTTCATGAGTATACAATGTAGATGAAGTAATGAGGAAAAATTAGAAGATTTAGAAGAACACATATCCATCTAGTAAAAAGATAAGAATTTGGATTAAGTTTAAGAGATGATTTATCTGTATCTGTAATTCTAATAGATTAAAGGGCAATGGGTTTACAGTTAAACCATTTAACATTTTTGAAGTACAAACTTAAAAAAACACTTGAAGCAAACATGCCAAGTGTTTACATTTGTTGTACTTGAGTAGTGGTAATGTGGGTGGATTTCCTTTCCTTTTTTTTCTACTTTCTATGTTATTTTTTTGTATACATTATACACTGTTTTTCTATACTATTTAATTCTTACTTGGTGCTATCACTGTAGAACCAATCATGTCAAAACTTACTGGTTTAAATTTATAGTCATTATTACTATAACTTGTAAGACTGTGCCTTGGTGGGGTATTGACACACTAGACTGGCCCTCCTTTGCCCATTGTTGATTTATTGTTATATTTATAAGTTGAACAATTTTGTGTCTGTGATTTCAATGGAGGCTCTGCTCCAAAATAGGCTTGTTTGAGGCACTGTAGCTTTTCCATGTGTGTCTACTCTTCTTCTTGGGATCAGCATATAAATCCTAAATGTGTCTTTTTTATGGTAATGGAAGAAGTGCCAGAGGGCAAGTAGAAATATGTAGGACCTTTTGAAGGTAGGCTTTGAACCAGTTCATTGTCATTGCTCTCTTAGTCTATTGTTATGTTATATAACAAATTGACTCCTATAGCCAGGCTCAGATTCAAAGTGTGGAAATTCTAACTCTTTAATAAAAGGAACTACAAAGTCACATGGCAAGAAGTTTGACAATGTGTGTGGGGGTAATTGGGCCTTTAATGCAATATATAAAACATTTCATGACTTAACATATAGGTATATATGCATATATGACACAAAAGTTTCATCAAAAAATACTTAATCTTATTATATGTCTTGCCCTTTGATATATGCCATGCTGTATTATACTATGTAGTTTTTAAAAAGTGCTGGTTGCCAATGGATTGTTTCATGACTTAACTCATTTTCTGTTGCTATAACAAAATGTCTGAGGCTATAAAGAAAAGAAGTTCATTTAGCTCACATATTTGGAGGACTGAAAGCCCATGTTCTGGTGGCCCCATCTGTTTGGCCTCTGATGAAAGGCTCATGGAAGATGTCATAAAAACGGTAGGATTTTATGCTGAAGAAATCACGTGACAAGTTAGGAAGCAAGAGAGATTAAGAGGCCAGGCTTGCTCTTTTTCAAACAACTCATTATTTCAGGAACTAGCTGGGATCTTGTATGAACTATATTAATCCCTTCCAAAAGTGGTGCCAAGAGAGACCTAACCACTTTCCACTAGTCCTCATCTTTTATATGTTGCCACACTGGGGACAAAACTTTCAGTTCACAAACCTTTGAGGGACACATTCAAACCATAGCACACCCCTCTTCCCCAAACTTTATTGACTTTTTCATTAATAATCTGAACATTTTGTTGGAAGTGGTAGAAACTCAAGCTTAGTTCACTTGAACTCTTCTTTTGTATTCTGTGATATTTAAGTATCAAGACATAATGAAGATATTTAATTTCCACTGATATGTTTCTAAACTCACCTTCACTAGGATAGCCATCATCTCATCCAGTCTTTAGCCGACTGGCTATGCAGTCATCCACAAAAGTGCCCTTTATTTCTATCTGTATGATCCTTTTGTATCCAATTGCTTTAAGCTCTCTGATACTTCCATGGCACCCTTAGATATACAGACTCTATGAAAGCATTGAAGTCATCTGCCTAAGCTGTCTTCCCATCCATTCAATTATTTGAGATCACTCTGTTTTTCTGCATCAGTTATAGGGAAAATACCTCTTTGTTTTTGGATATCCCAAATCAATATTGAGATTTTTGTTAACTCTCCAAGACACAGACCAGGGCACATTGGCTAGGGAATCTCTTACCCTGAGAACGTTTGGAGTTGAAACTTTTCACCTTTTCTTCTCCAAGTCTCCTGACCTTTCTTACTAAACCCTTCAATTTTCTGGCTTGGGTTCTTTTGTCCTTACAATGCATTAACTTCTGAAATCCTGAAGCTAGAGAGTTTTTTTTCTTCTTTGCTACAGTCTGCTCAGCATCAACAAAGGATATTCAAGTAGGGACAACTGGAGATGGAGAAAAACACAGAGACATTATCAAGTAAAGCTGGGGCCAGGTGGGACACTCTGATGGAGGAATAGTGACCCAGAACTAGCTCCACAAGTTTATCATATAGGATCTCATAATCAGGAAGTTAAACTATAGGGGCATTGTAAATTGTTTAAGCCTTGTGAGTTGCCAGAGGCTTCTTTGTGCACTAAAATGTTACAGAGCTAGAACCATTTTTTGTAACTCTCCTGCTGTTATAGTGCTAGGAACATTCTGCTGCACCCTGGAAACCCATTGTCCTGGGGTGTCTGATAGCTGTTATCATCAGCTGAGAGTCAAGGCTGATAACATCCTCACCTTTGGTAAAAAATATTTTCCAGAACTGGCTTTTGCTGATGCTGTAGGATCAGCCGGAGACTGATCCATTCTCCACATCTCCCCCTTTTTGATTTTTTAATTGAAACCCATTTATGTCTACTTGGAGATGCTGGAGCTAGGCTCAGACAAGCTTGCAGCTGGCAGAAAAGAATAGAGAATTAAAACTAAGGCAACACTCTCTGAGATACCATAGAATGCGTTTTAGCATATTCTAAGGATTGAATCCATTTAGATCATTTAACAACTTTTTTTTTTTTTTTCAAAATTGGTAGGAGATAACATAAGAATCTTACTTTTTTGTATCACTTAGATGTGGTGATGCAGTTGTAAAAGATCTAAACTAACATTGTTAAGATTCCAACTTCTTTATAGATGCATCTTTATCTTTTCCAAAATTGCATTGGGAGCATGTTTGAGACAGGTGTTACATAAACAAATTGATAAGTAACATGGCGTCTTAATTGTTGCCTGACCTTAAGACTGTGTGTCTGATCACCTAAAACTCATCATAGTAGCTTCTAAAGTATTTAACTTAGCTTCAAGTTTATTGTCAATAGCCTCCTGATCTCAGAGGGCTCTTGAAGTATTTTGTGCCAAATCACTGATGATGGGGAATGTTATTTACCCATTTCCTTCCTTTTAAAAAGTTTTTCTTTCTTCCTTTCTTTATTGTTTTTATAATCAGCTACCTGTCCTTTGTCCCAGTCTTATTTTCACCTCTGAGTAAGGGAATCCTTACTGCTCTAAGGGGAAATGGGTGATGACTGCGTTCTTGCTGTTTCAGGTTGACAAAGGATGATATAGGGCAAGCAGTTTGGTTTTCCCTTTTAGGAATGTTTTGGGTCAGTTGAGGGGTCTGTGGCAAAATTCTGGTTTGGAGACAACAGGTTTGTTGTAAAGTCATCTGAGAGGTGGGTACTTCAATGAGAGAAACAAGAAGACGTAAGTACTAGAATGAGATTAATACAAAATAAATGTTGCAGCATCTGGAACATGTCAATGAATATCATGATGATGATAGAAAACAATAATTTTTTTACTAGAGGGTGCAAGAACTAAGAATTGTTCCCATGACAAGGCTGGTGATGACATGGACTCTATTTGGGAATATAAATAATTAAGGATATTAGTTACATTGCCAGAGTTATCAGAAATGTAAATACAACACTTAGTTTTTAATGTCATAGATGCCCCATAAGATATAGTTAATATATTTAATGTCATCTGATTTTTGTTAAACACATTTTTACTAGTATAACCTCTGTGTTTAGTAGAGATTCCTTTATTTCTGTCACTTAGGGCTAGATAATCATACTAGCAAACAGATTAAGTCTGCCAATGTAGGAGGTTAGGAATATTTGGAGTCCTTAAATTGACTTAGATTAATCAGACATTTTTATGGTTTTAACAAACACATTTATGAAGATTGATCCCATTTATGTTAAATCTAATTTACTCATTTTTAACTGTAAAAACCAGGAATCAGAAAAGTGTAGTTAACAGTATTAGCTATCTCTTCCCTGTTGAAGTAAAATCCTAGAAGCAATGGATATTACATTTTATAGAAACCAACACTTAAATGTCTGATGACCTAGAAAAACTTGTGAATTAGTAATTTTAAAGACACCTTTACTCTCATTTGTTTACTTAATTTAAATTGAAACTCTTTTTTAAGTCGCATGATCCATTTTATTTAAATTATGATTCATGAGTGCTCATTTATGTATATGTCAATTTTGATACCATGTACATGATATATGAACACAAACACATATGTAAACACAACAATACAATACACAGGTGTGCACACATACATAAAACAGATAGGAAAAAAAGATCTTGTAGCTTTATATAGGTATATCTCTCCACAAGTAGGAGACAACATTAAAGCTGTTTATTAAAGCCTTTTTTAGATTGAACCCTATTCGAAATCAAAATAGAGTCTATCAGACTTTTACATTATGATTTAAATGTAGGGAAGGCTTGCACAGTTGGAAATGGTAGATGCAAAGTCTGACAGTCCTGGTGGACACTGAAATCAAAAGTTCAGGTGCCATTTGTCTTTGATGGCTATCAGATTTATTCCCAACACCACCATGTCTATGTCCTTCTTAGGATTTTGTGAAAGGTGATATTTTAATGTATTTAAGAATTAACCCTTGAAAAAACTGGCCTCTGAACAGAGTACAAAAACCTCCCTAGTAGATAAAATAATACTGATAAAATATATATATTAATTTAGGTGCACAGGATCAAATGTGAATTCACCATAGAATCATGAGCTCAAAAATACAGAATTTAAAAACACAGGAGTTCTAAAAATAACACATCCATAATTCCTCTAATAAATGAGCATTTAGAACATTTTTTTTTATCAGATCAGAGCATACCTTTCTTTTTCTCTATTTTTTGTCCTTTTTAGTTATACATGATAGTAGAATATATTTTTTGACATAGTATACATACATGGAGTATAACTCTCTTCTTTCCATTCTTGTGGTTGTTCATGATATGGAGTTACACTGGTCGTGTATTTATATATGAACATAGGAAAGTTATATCTGCTTTACTTTACTGTCTTTTCTATTTTCATCTTTCCTCCCTTTCTTCTGTTCCTCTTTTGTCTAATTCAATGAACTATACCAGTCACCTGTAATATTAGGGGGGAGCATAAGAAAGGAAGGTTGGTATAAAACCAAAATATCTTGATCTTTGTTATATCTACTCACACAATTAGTGAGATTACAATTAGTTCATTGTACAAAACATCAATTACTGTCCATTTTTATGCTATTAGTATATCCTGTTAATAACACATAAGGAGACTAGACACATGCCCACAAACTGTAACATGAGTTAGCGGTAAAATCACTGGTTGGATCTATAAGCAATTGACTAGTAAAGTTAACAAGATCCAAAGCAGCAGTTAGATGCCATAAATCCTTCTGAATGACTCTTGATTTTGTGGTCAAAATATTACAGACAAACCTTCCAGGAGTCATGAATTTATTATAAGGATGTGCTAAATCAAACTTATGACACCAGTCTAGGACATAATGACTCAGGCTGGAAAATATTGTGTCTTACAAGAACTCAATTAACACAATCTAGCCATTGAGGAAAAATCCCCAGTTCTGAAGTGGTGGAATTAGGACAATAAGGAAATGGAGGATGTTTGATAAAGTCCTATAACTAGAATTAGGAAACCCTATTTTAATAATAGTTTGTATATATTTTATCAAATCCCAAGGATTGGAAACTGTGGCAACATGAGTACCACCATAAGATATCTAATATTTCTGGGATGCTTGTAAGCACCCAGTTTTTTGATGAATAGACAAACAATTAGGAATCTCAGCCTGATATTTGGAATAAGTGTAATTAAAGTAATGAGAAGGAATAATATGAAGGTCAGATTGAATCAGTCCAGATATTTAAAGAATGTAAAAGCCTTGAAATCCTTAAGTAAAGATTTTCAAGGTGAAGAAGACTTGCATATATGAGATAATTCCATTTTTTCTCCCTGTACTATAGTGCTTAGGGAGGGACTTATTAAGAAAGAAGAGTAGGGCCCTGTGCAGTGGCACATGCCTGTAATCCCAGTGGCTTAGGAGGCTGAGACAGGAGGATCGAGAGTTCAAAGCCAGCCTCAGCAACTTAGTGAGGCCCTAAGCACTTAGTGAGACCCTGTCTCTAAATAAAATACAAAATAGGCCTGGGGATGTGGCTCAGGGTTTGAGTACCCTTGAGTTCAATCCCTGGTACCAAAAAAAAAAAAAAAAAAAAAAAAAAAAAAGGAAGCAGGGGGCAGGGGTACAGAGTGGTAGAGTGCCAGAGAAGCTAAGAAAGATAGTCAGCCATTTAGGTACCATAGTGGCTTGAATTTAAAGGTGACACTTTATTCTCTCTCTTTTTTTTTTCTTCTTCTTTCGCTTTAGTCTTTAACTGGTTTTAGATCTCTGTAAGTCTTATAAGTCTTAGAAGCTGCTCTGTAAGCCTCCGAAATATACATTTTAAATGCAAGCCTAGGAAAAATAGAGAACTGGCAGAAGCTAAGAAGTAAGGAAAGCTGCTGTTCTGAACTTGAAAGGCAAAACCTCATCTGTCTCCTAAGGTGTGTTTCCTTTGGAGAGTCTGTTTATTAAGGTATATTTCCTTTGGAGACTCAGGGCAAGGCTAATTGACAAAATTTAAAAAATTAGCAAGTTGATGACTTTTGATGGGACACCCTCAAGCTTTAAACATTACTCTAAGCATTAACACACAAAGGCTTTTCTTCTGAGCACCAGAATTTCCCAGGTTTTACATCCAGCAGCTGATCCCACACAAATATATGCTCCTTACCTCGAAGTTTTGACAGAGACTACTTATTTCTAATGTTGGGATCTCAAAAATTCAAGCATGTCCCAGGACCAGCTACTCATCTTTTTGTGTTTGAGTTCCCCTGTTCTAGAGCTCCTCACTGGGTGCCAATTGCCACAACCCACAGAGCATCAACAAAGCATTCTCAAGTAGGGACAACTGGAGATGGAGAAAAACACAGAGATATTATCAAGTAAAGCTGGGGCCAGGTGGGACACTGCACTCTGATGAAGGAACAGTAACCCAGAACTAGCTCCACAAGTTTATCATACAGGATCTCATAATCAGGAAGTTAAACTATAGGTGTATTATAAATTGTTTAAGCCTTGTGAGTTGCCAGAGGCTTCTTTGTGCACTAAAAAGTTACAGAGCTAAAAACAATTTTTGTAGCTACTGTTACAGTGTTAGGAACATTCTGCTGCACCCTGGAAACCCATTGTCCTGGGGTGTCTGATAACTGTTAGCATCAGAGTTGAGAGTCAAGGCTGAAAACATCCTCATCTTTGGCAAGAAATATTTTCCAGAACTGGCTTTTGCTGATGCTGTAGGATCAGCTGGTGACCAGGGGCTCATCTGCTCTCCACACTTCTCTTTCTTGTCTTTATCTCTTTATGTGTTAATGAGCACATAATGCTGTAGCTGCAGCTGAAAAGCTTCAAGGTGGAAGGAAGGGTCTAAGACTAAATATGAAGGGACTAACTGGGATGATAAAAATAGTATGTTTCTTGATTCAAACGAAAAAGCTTCTCAGCAAAAGAAACAATCAATAATGTAAAGAGAGAGCCCACAGAGTGGGAGAACATCTTTACTACATGGACATCAGATAGAGCACTAATCTCCAGGATATATAAAGAACTCAAAAAACTTAACACCAAAATAAATAAATAAATAAATAAATAAGTAACCCAGTCAATAAATGGGTTAAGGAAATGAACAGACACCTCACAGAAAAAGATATACAATTGATCAACAAATATATGAAAATACATTAAACTTCTCTAGTAATTAGAGAAATGCAAATAAAAACTACTCTAAGATTTCATCTCACTCCAGTCAGAATGGTAATTATCAAGAATACAAGCAATAATAAGTGTTGGCAAGGATGTGAGGGAAAAGGTACACTCATACTTTGCTGGTGGGACTGCAAATTGGTGCAATCACTCTAGAAAGCTGTATGGAGATTCCTTAGAAAACTTGAAATAGAACCACCATTTCACCCACTCCTTGGTCTGTACCCAAAGGACTTAAAATTGCCATACTATAGTGATGCAGCTACATCAATGTTCATAACAGCTCAATTCACAATAGCTAAACTGTGGAAGCAACCTAGATGTCACCAGTACATAAATGGATAAAGAAACCGTGGTACATATGCACAATGGAATATTGCTCAGCATTAAAAGAGAATAAAAATATGGCATTTGCAGGTAAATGGATGAAGTTGGAGAATATCATGCTAAGCGAAGGAAACCAATCCCCCAAAACCAAAGGCAGAATGTTCTCTCTAATAAATGGGTGCTGATCCTTAGTGGGGGGTGTGTGTGTGAAGAATGGAGGAACTTTGATTGGGCAAAGTGGAGGGAGGGGAGTGGAGGGGAAGAGGCATGGGGGCAGGAAAGATGGTGGAATGAGATGGACATCATTACCCTAGGTACGTATATGACTACACATATAGTGCAACTCTTCTTAGTGTACAACCAGAGAAATGAAAAGTTGTGCTCCATTTGTGTACAATGAATCAAAATGCATTCTTCTATCATGTATAACTAATCAGAACAAATAAAAAAATATAAAAAAATAGTATGTTTCTGGGGCTGGGGTTGTGGCTCAGTGATAGAGCACTCGCCTAGCATGTGCACGGCCCTGGATTCAATCCTCAGCACCATGTAAAAATAAATAAAGAAAATAAAGGTATTGTGTCCAACTACAATTAAAAATAAATATTTTTTAAAATAATATGTTTCTTATGTTTTAGACTTTAATTATATGTATCACCTAGACTATCTATATTACTCGTATATAATATCAGGCCGTATTTGTATGTATTACCTAGATATATAAAGAGCTACATCTTTAAGTTAGAAAGATTGAACTTATTGGTTTTCAAATTGGGCTCTGAGAAGCCTAAGGGCTTTGTCTGGTTGCAGGGCTCCCCTAAGATCACCTTCTCTGTTCAACTAGTGCATTTCTCCTTTTTTGGGTAATTTTATATTCTAAACTTGGCAAACATTTATTTTAATGAAAGTGTTAAAAATGTTTGAGATCCATTCCACTCTACTTTGGTATTCTGTGATTAAGATGGCAGTTAATAATATAGACCTTGACCTATCTACCCTACTGGCCTTCAAGCTATACCCATAACTGAAATGCACCAGTATCTCTTTGTAGGGACTGCAAAGGAGAAAAGAGATGTATTTGACACCACAGGTCCATTGACTTTGCAGAAACAAACAACAACAACAAAAAAATGGTTTCAAGGAAGAAGCTGATGAAACTATTCAAGAATAATCCTATGAATTTCTAAATACAAAGATATGCTGTATTCCCAACTGATCAAATATGGCACAGATCAAGACCCTGCTGGTCATCTCCTCTGTAAGAAACATAGTACTGTTCTGATATCTGAAGAGGTAGAATCTTTGGGAGCATCCACATCCTGTCCTTAGTATGGAGATTATTTTCTTAACAGGTATCACAACCATACAGGTATCAGATAGGAACCAAACAAGCCAGGTAATTTTTTTTTTTTTAAATGACAGTATATGTAGTGTGGACACTACCACTGGCTCTGGTTTGTAAACAGTTCTTGAGAATTCCTAGAAATAATAGGAAGACCCTTGGGAGAAGATGCTTGCCCTATTGGTGTGGGCTCTATTTAGCTAGGATGCATTTAAACATTATACGATTGTCTCCAAAGCAAATAATGCTGAAGAAATTTTTTCTAATCTAGAAAGAAACTTATACATTCATATAAATTCCACTGCTTTTACTCTTATTATTTAAGTAGTAGGATAACTTCCAGCTGAAGGAGTGATCCTCCTGAATAAGCATTTCCACGGTGTAACTTTTATATCTGAACTAGAGCTCTGGTCTTGTTCCCAGCCTCACCTCTGACTCATCATTGTGAAACTAAGAAATCATTTAGCCTCTCAGCACCTCAAAATCTCTTCTGTGAATGAGGATAATGGGTAAACCTTCTCTTGCTTCACTGAATTGTTGTGAAGTTTAATTAGGTAATGTTTGCACAGGCCTTTGAACTCTACTAATTAAAGTGATGTGTAAATATGATGGTAAATGTAAATATCCTTTTATCAGGATGCCTTCACTGAGCTATTTCATAAGGACTGAAAGATGGCTATGATAGGATATATAGGGAAGGGACTAATTTTTTTATTCATGTGAACTGAATTCTGAGATTGTCAAATTGACATATAAAAATACTCATTTGGGACTCTAATTGGTGAGAACAAGAATAGAGCCTCACACTTACTCAAGAGGTAATTGTTACACCTTCATATAAAGGAAATTCGATTCCTTTGTTAGGTAGTAGCTAGCAATGAGCAGTGAAATGAATGGCAAGGTCACAAGTGTTCTTTAAATTACTTTAGGATCTTCTTTAAACTATCCTCACCGTGCACAAGAAATCAAATGGTAGTAGTTAATTTGTAGAAAATAAACAGAAGCAAAGGAACCATGGGAAAATGTGTCAAAAGAAAAGGAGTAATGGGGCTAACTCTTTGATAGGGTTCATTTATGTTGATGTGAAACTAGGAATTATGGCTATAGGTGTCTTTATTTGTCTGAGAAGGAAGATTCCTTTAGTAGAGCTGGTGCACTAAGGTAACTTCTGACCAGCTATTGACCCCACTACCCACATTAACATGGGATTGACTTGTAGAGGAACCCCCCCTAAATAGGATGGCCGCACAGTTCCAGAAAAGACCAACTAAGGTGAAAAATTCCACCACCCAACGTGAAGGAGGAGTTGAACCCTTGACTGGCAAAGAGTACAGAAGTGTTCCCAGTTCTCCTGGTAAACATCAAACAGTAATAAATTTGGAGACAGTATTGTCTCCTTTGTTGTTCTCAGCTCAGAGACAGCCTCCCCCCCACCTCTCTCTCTTTTTCTCGTATGCTTTCTGCTTAAGCCTTACTTTGCTTTTACTTTACTTTCACCTCACTTTCGTTTATAATAAGTTCCCTTGCATGGCTTTTTGTGTCTGACTTTAAATTTTCTTTCATCAGAACATAAGAATGGAGGTTTAGAGTTTCAGCTGTATGCCTTCCTGTCATACATGTAATGCAGACTAGTGCCGTGTATGCTTTAGGTATTGCTATCATTTTTAAGTGTTACTTTGCTCAGTATATTTTGCTAAGACGACCATGGTAAATTATTTTACATTTTTCATATAAGGAATCATAAAATCGCAGATTTGTATGACCTATTGTGAAAGCAAGTGGTGTGATTCCTTGAAGTAGTGCTTTTATTAATTTATTTGTAGAGATTCACCCAGATCAGAAAAATTTTCAGTAAATATTACTGAATTTTCTGGTGAGAATATTTCACCTTAACATAGTTATCCAAATTATTTTTGAAATTTTGCATTAATACATCTTTTCTTCTGCAAAGAAAAAAATCATATTTGGACTAATTAGCTTGGGGTTAAAAAACACAACAAACTTATCGTATAAACCTGCTTTGAGCTTTCATGTATAATTATATTTGTAAGGTAGATTTTTTTTTAGTGATTAACAATTCAATTTTATATGTTATGGAGTGACCCAGAATTTAGAGTTGATTATATTTTGTTGAAACTCTTACAACTGATAAAAAGTTCTGAAAACTACTAAATATCAGTGTAGGTGTTTCCAACATCAAATATTTCTATAAATTCTAAAAGCAAATTTATTATATTTTAATGTTTCTTATTACCTGTGTACTAGAGAAACACATTTGCTGATGGACCAACAACAAAAAAGTATTTTGAACTCTTAGAAACTTCAAATTCAGGCCGGGCTTGGTGGTGCATGATTGTAATCCCAGCTGAGAGGATGTGGCTCAGTGGTCGAGTGCCCCTGAGTTCAATCCCTGGTGCCAAAACTAAAAAGAAACTTCAAATTCAGTCTGATTCATATCTTCTGAAATAAATGTTCTGCCTCAAGTTCTTATTATTATGGTAAGAGTAGAGTTACAGGGAAATTTCAGATTATTCAGATCTTGACTGGGACTTACACAAGGTATGATGGTGCTGGGTGTGATGTCCCACACCTGTAATCCCAGCAGCTCAGGAAGCTGAGATAGGAGCATCACAAGTTCCAGGTCAGCCTCAGCAATGTAGTGAGGCCCTAAGTAACTTACCAAGGCTCTGTCTCAAAATAAAACAAGTAAAAAGGACTAGGATATGGATCAGTGGTAAAGCATCCCTGGATTTAATTCTGAGTACCAGAATTTTTGTTTTTTTTCAAGTATGAGGGTGCTTCAGTAAACTCCTAGGACATAAGGGCCACAGGTATAGTGTTGATATTTCTAGAAGGCAGTTGTATATTGACTATTTTGATCTAAAAAGACACTAAATAAAACAAAGTACACATCTAAAGTTGTGAAATTTATAGCCTCAGGAATCACAGAGATAAAACAGAATTTGAGTTTGCCATTACAAGGAAGCAGGGAATGAATATTCTATGTATGGCTGTCTAGGTCCCTGAATGAATCTATATCCCCATTCCTTGGGATTTTTTTTGACAGTGGGGATGAATGTTTTAAGAATCAGTTTACTCTTTGTTTTAGACTTTATCTTGTGGTTTAAGAGGGTATCATGAATTTAGATAGAGGTATAAAGAGATCAGTCAGAACCTGGATAGGTTCAGCCCCAGTAATTTGTCAACTCAATCAACATCCTCAAATTTTTACCTACAAAAATTCTGGCACCTCTTTGGGATCATCAACTTAGGCTTCATCTGGACATTAATTAATGTACAAGTAAATTTAAGTCAATGTCCAAGGTAGCTGTGTCTTTATTATGAATAGGGAGTCTCTACACATACGGTACCTCTGTTCTGGGATAAGACATGAGGAATGTCTGCAGCTTTAGAGACACTACACTTGCATAGTTTGTTTACTCTAAGGGAAATGTTGAATAAGAATACCAGACTTTTAGGCTAATAAAATATTGCCCACATCAATCAATAGATTGTCTTTTAACTTCGTGAGAAATTCCTCCTGGTGAATTTAAGGATTAAATGAGAAACTGAACATTTGATTTCTCGTCACAGCATTTTGATTCTCACAGCCTTCAGTCTTAAGTATTTTCCCCAAATATTTTTCTATTTATAGTATCTACAAATGTCTTTCTCAAGTGACTCCCCATTTGTGTTTAATGATGGAGAATATCTAATTGTTTTATGTGTAAGAGAATTTATTCTAAGTCTTCTTATGTTTTTGTGCTAAGGCCCTTTCAAATATTCAATAGGGTTATAATGTATGGCCAATCTAATTTTTGTGTGTGTGTGTGTGTATGTGAATTAACTCTTCTACTTCTAGCTTAAAATCATTCACTAAAAGTGAGTAGAAAGCTGGGCCTTCATCTGCATATAGATTTACTTGTGAATGTTGTCAAAAGATAATAACCTCTACCTGATATCCCCAAAGGCTCAATCCTTCCTTTGCTTATAGAACTGAATCAGAATCTACTCTATGTTCACAGGAATGCTTGTGGAGATATCTTCCAAAAGATGTCCAATATCTACAGTTTCTAAATCCCTCTGTTTTCTTATAAAATTTAAATCTCTGAATTCTGCACTTCCATGCAAGTATTTTGCACCTGTACATATGGATTAATCGATAGAGGTTTGGGAGCCACTGTGGTCTGGATGTGGTTTCAATGCTTTCCAAAGGCCCATGTGTTAAAAGCTTGGTCTCCAGAGTAGCAGTTTTGGGAAGTGACAACACTTTCAGGAGGCAGGAACTAATGAGAGGGTCTTAAATCACTGGAGGCATGCTTTCTAAAAGGATTAAGGTATGTCTCTTATAACCCCTTGGTAGTTCTCAAGAGTAAGAGTTTATAAAAGTAGCAAGCCTTTACCCACTCTGTCTGGTTTTCTGTTTGAGATGTGATACTTCTTTCCCTATACACCCCTGCCATGATGTGATGCCATCCGCTGTTAGGTCCTCACTAAAACCAAATGGGGCTTGCCTGCTTTTGGACTTTGAACCTTCCAGATTTAGAGGTAAATAAATCTCCTTTCCTTTATAAGTGTTTTATCTTAACATATAGCATTGTAGTGATATGAAGCTAACATAAAAGCCTGGATTATTATGGATCTAAAATTATTCCTTATTCCTTTGCAAATTCTATAGCAGGTAGGTTTTGGAAAAATGCTAACAAAGAATTTTAGCTCAAAATAAGACTGTGTCTTAAAATCAATAGTGAGGGACTTTAGCTTTATGAGGTTATTGCTCTTGAGGGACTTCTATTCAGCCAAGAGGTAAGAGGAATAAGTCAGAAAGAAATGGAGAAACAGAGTAGGAGAAGAGAAATTGCAGGATAAAGACCATTAGGTTTGTGTTGATATTTGAAAGAATCTAAAAAGGAGATAAAATTTTCACTTTTTTTTTTTTTTTTTTCCTTAGCAAAGGACTCTGTTAAGGGAACAGTTTTGGAATCTGATACCTTTGGATACTTCTTCAAACAAATTAAAATATGCAGACTATTGGATGTCTGGAATTTTATCTGTTTCTGTTCTTAGGGTCCTCTCAAATGAACATTTTTTGTTCTTGTCAAAAGTTCTTTAAAAGGGCTATTACAATTTTAAATTTTCTTTAGGGAAATTATGCCATTTATAAAGATAGTAGGTATAAGAATTTGGGTTATGGTGTAAATATATGTAAAAAACAGAAGTCCATATCAGAGGGAAAATGGTCTTGGGTTTAGACAGAGGCCAATACTGTAGAACCTAGGAATGGTCAGTTGAAAGTGCTGCTTGTTACCCCCTGCCTCAGTTCCCCACAGTTTAATGGTGAGGCATCTACAGCTACAAACTTAACTACTCTGCAGTTTTTCATAGACAATAAGGTCTGGGGAGATATAACAGACAAAACAAAATAGAGAAATACCCTAAGCATTTTGCTAAATGAAAGCAAAATTTACCAAATAATTTTCTGAAGTTTAGTAGAAACTTTTGAACTTCTCAGTCCTCAGTGTTAGTTCGAGAAATGGTTTTATCCAGATTACACCTATCAACCTATCACCCTCCTGTGAACTTCCATTTTATAAAGATACGGCAAAGAATGACAGAGGCAGAGATAAATAGTGTTGTTGGCATGAAAACTGATTTCCACTAAGAATAAAATATTTTTCAAATCTAATCAGATAATCAAAAAATTCCCTCGAAATGGTTCTTAATTTATAGAAAACAAACAAAAACTCAGCATTTGAAGAGCTTCCGTTAAAAGAAATTGGAGTTCAAGCTCAACACAAGACTTAACTCATCATCACAGTCAGACCAACTGCTCCCCCTGCCCTCAGGAGGCTCGAGAGGCCACAGAGACACTCATAGTTTCTAAGTTGAGGTTTCATTTTGGATCACGGTCAAGAGAAGTTCTTGAGTAGATGTTTGTAAATCCCCAAAGTTGTTGGGTTCTGGCTCTTTCAAAATGTCACCCAAACAATCCATTGCTAAGACAAATTTGAGTTAAGATTACTACAGCATGGAAGGCAACTCCCTCAACAGACATGGTAGCAAGGGTGTGCTAGGTCAGCTCCTATTAGCCTGCAAAGGTTAATTCTGAGCATCTCTTCCCTCTTTCATGTTCAGCCATGTCACAAAGATTAAAGATAGGCATGGTAGGCATGGTAGGACTATTTATATCACAGTCATCATCCAAGTGTACAAATCATGGATGTCCAACCCCACCCCTTAGAGACCCAGTTTATTTTAGCAGAATCTTGGCATGTGAAGGCAAAATTGGGATATTTTTGATATGTTGGAGTTTATTTTAAGGCAAATTGTTTTAAAGTGGGGACTTTATTACAATTGGGTTAGGATCATAATATAAAAGTTTTGGGTGGTGAGCACAATAGGAGAGAGTTTTGAAGCAAAGATTTCAAAGTCTTAGAGAATAAAGAGTCAATGAATGTCTCCTTCCAACTAGGCTCCACCTTCTATAGTTTCTAGTCTCTCAATAGTTCATTCAATTTTGAACCTATCAGTGGATTCATCTACTGTTGAGGTCAGAGCCCTCATGTTCCAATCACTTCCCCCAAAACCCACCTCTGAACACTGCTGCATTGGGAGCCAAGCTTTCAACATATGAGCCTTTGGGTTATATTCCAGGTCCAAACTATAAGAAGCCTCCCACTTCCTGAAGGTTTTACTATCTCCTAATAGTGCCACATGCTGGCAACAAAGCCATTAGCATGTGGACTTTTGAGGAACATTTATGATGTAAACCTTAACACGAATATTATTTCTTTCCTGTCTTAAGTAAAGTGATAGGGTCAGGAGTCTACAAAGGTTCATCAATGAATTAGTTGGAAGGAAAAAAAAACTTTAAAACAATGTTGAAAAAGACAAAAGAGAATGTTTAAATGTTAGAATTGGAAGTCACCACTCTTGCAAAGGTTCATAAATATGGCAGAACCTTAGAGGAGATCCAGCTGTTGCAGCTGTCCCAACACCAAAGGACAGCTATGAGGCACAAAAGGAATCCCAATATTTCTACCACTTTTATGAGACTGGTGAGACAGAACACTTACAATAAATCAAGCAAAGCAGATGTATTTCTCACAGAAAGAGAGCATGAATAAACAGAAGCCTAGGATCCATGGCAAGCCAGTCCCTCAAGGCTCAGGAAAACTGCTCTGTGAAGATGGAAACTCTTCTGTGCATGTTTCACATTGACATGACTAAAGGACCCTCAAAACATTCTACTCTGGGTACCACTGGGATTGCTGAGCCTCAAGCATCATAGGACATCCTGTTCTCAGAGAGATGAAGACATAGCCTGGGTTGTCCCATACATTCCCTACTTATCTCAAGATGTCCCATACTTGGCACATTATGAGAATTACAAGAGGGAAGGGATAGAACTAGGTTTGCCAAGGTCATATGGGGAACCACCCCCCAAAACTAAAGTTCCCAGTTCAATTGCTCCTTTGCCCTATGCTGAATACTTCTGTTGAGGAATAAGGATAGTAAAAAGTTCCTCTTTGTGGCATATTTTATTATATTTCTTAAGATCTTTATACTGGGCTAATTCTACTGTCTTCCTTTGTTTTCCTTCCTTCTTTTCTTCTTCTCTTTGGAACCATAGAGAGTAAATCTATCCCTTATTCAGTTTAACACATATTGAAGACTCTACCATAATTATTGTTATTATTTTGTTTTTTATGGGGTTTTCCCCCAGGAAATAAACAGCCTGAGTTCATTCAAATACACCTCTATTTTAGAGGCATTCAGTATGTCCTATTTTTGGTCTGTGACTGTTTCTTGCCTTCTGTGAATTATATGTTAAGGGTCACTACAAAGTAGAGAGCTTAGTTATATGAAGACTGTAAATCAACGTACTACTTCCTTAATTGAGAAAATCTTGATATGAGAAAATATAGGTGGATTGATTAAAC
The DNA here is from genome assembly GCA_025594165.1 of Tamias sibiricus. Classification (NCBI taxonomy): domain Eukaryota; kingdom Metazoa; phylum Chordata; class Mammalia; order Rodentia; family Sciuridae; genus Tamias; species Tamias sibiricus. The sequence continues at coordinate 62,632,888 of CM046665.1, forward strand.
AGTGTGTTTATGAATATAGTTTTTTCCCCTTATAGTTTAAGCTTTTTATATTGCTATAGACTAATAATAAACAGCTGAACCAAACAGTTGAATAATTGAAATGAACTATGGACCTGCTCTAATCATTTTCCTCTAAAACAGCCTCTGGAATACAACCAGCCTTTCCAGAAAGAGTCTTCTAAAAAAGTAGTAGAATATATTCTATACTCTTATATCTGGACCCAATTTGTCTTAGTTTTTAGTGAATTTCCAATCAAGTATAGCACCTGGTAAGAACTATGCATTTATTTCCCTTGAAATTTTTCTTGCTGCTTATAATCCATTGTTTCAAAGTGACAATTTTGTATTCCTGTTCAACTTTATATCATTTGCAAATGTGGGATAGTCAACTATTTATGTGTTAAAAAAAAAAACAACACAAAACAAAAACCCCCAAATTTAGCCAACCACTTTTAAAAAAAGAATTCCTTACAAGTCTGTGGTTCAACTGGTCAGTTTTGCTAGCCTTGGTTCATTCTGCTGAACTTTCTGGGATTTTTCAGGCATTTGCCATCAGCTAGTGGTTGTCTAGGGACTGATCAATCTAGGTGCCCTCAGCTGAAATTACTCATCTCTGCTCAACAGGACTTATAACCTCTAGTAGACTAGCCTGAACTTATTCTCATGGCCATGACAGGATTCAAAGAGAGATAGGAAGCACATGAGATCTCTGTAAGGATCAGCCTCACCCTTGGCATAGAGTAGAGCAGAGCAAAGTAAAAATTAAATTTGGAGGAAGACAAAGATAAAATAACCATCAAAAATGTCAGTGTCTACTTCCAAATTCTTTATAAAATTTTGAAAATGGCACTGATGAATATTTCTCTTAAAAGACCTCAGTGGACCTTAATAGATATAGATGCACTGAAAGATCCCAAGGTAGATCATTCAGCTGAGCTCAGTCAACTCACAGAACCATGAGACATGATGATAATTGGTGTTTTAATCCACTAATGAAGATGATTTAGTAAGCATTTATTTTAAAATAATTGAAACTTAATCATTATTAGCTTATACTGTTGTACTTGAAATAAAATTTGAAAATAGTTATAGGAAACATAATGATATAAGATCTGTAAAGTTCTACCTTTTCAATGAGAATGAAGCCATACTGAAAACTATACCTTACATCTTTCAGAGTAATATACATAATGAATCAAAGAAACCAAGAAAAAAAAAAGATAGCAGTTCATGTTTGGGGTTGATAAGATGCCACTAAATAAATGGCACTTTACCATAACCCTAGGGAATATGATTTATTATTATCCTTATTTTCTCTTTTCTCACTCCCTTCTTTTCTTCTGTCCCCAATTTCTGAGTACTTTTCACTCACTCTATATCAGTAGGAGCCTGTTTAATGTCCATAATCTTTTGGTGCTATTTATATTACATGAAATATAAAAGGATGTGGTTCAAACAGATATCCATATGGAAAAGTCAGGTAAGCAATCTGTAAGGTGAGAGAGTAGCTCTTGGTGGGATTTCATCCACAAAAGACTCATATGCTACTTTAATCATCTTTGTTCTTCTGCCTGATCAGAAATGGCCAGAATGCAGTTGGCCTCTTACAAATGGTACATTTTTGTATATTTTTTAAACTCCACAATGACAGAAACATTAGTGCAAACCTTTGTTATACTCAAGGATAAAGTCTGAGTATTAGAGTGTTTCACAACTCCATTTTCTTTTCAGGTATTCCAAAGCTGATTACATCTGATATGGTTAAAGAAGGTGCTGCTGTAATTGATGTGGGTATCAACTGTGTCCGTGATCCAGTGACAGGAAAGACAAAATTAGTTGGAGATGTGGACTTTGAAGGTAAGAAATCAAATATCGTTTGATAAATGAAAAAAAAAATCGTGTTTTGCATGCTTTGAAAGTAGAAAGAAAAACTTCCAGTTTTGTATGGACATCATTATTAATCATCAACAACTCTTTTCTTTGAGGGAAGAATTTAATCATCCTTGTATCATCTTCCCTCCCTCCCTCCATCTCTTCTATACTTCCTTTTTTTTCTTCCTCCTTCCCTCCCTTCTAATTGTACCACTAATTCTTTGGTTTTAAGATCAAATTTCTTGTTGTGCAGTTTTAGTGAGAGAATTTAGCTGACTTTTCACAGACATTTGCATTATTTTTATTTTTTGGAGTAATGTTATCTTTCACTACGTTTAGCCATCTGTATTCTCTACTTAGCCATTTATTCTTAGAGTAAGAAGGGATCTTAGGGTGTGTTCAATCCAGACTATAGTTCAGATCTACACAGTTGTCTAAAAAATTGAAGTTGATGTTTTTCATTTGTGCCTTGCAGAGGATAAACAAGAGGAACTAGACTAAAATTTCTGTGGCCAATGAAAGATTTAAGACAATCAAATGCAGTAGTAAAATAGAATAATTCTAACCAAATGAACTTTTTTCTACTGATGAGAAAACTGAGCCCCAAGAGACAGATGTTTCATGATTCCAGACCCTTAAACCAGTTTTACTTCCAATATCTTTGTCAGAATCTAACCTACATTTAGGTTTTCATAATAGCCTATAAGTCTTAGATGTGTACGAAGGTATGAACATAGTAAAGTGAGTGGGAACATTTTCATATTGGAAGTATTTTATATAAAAGACTGATCATTCTGACCCCTAAAAGCAGGACTACATGAAGATTTTTTTATTTTATTTTTGTACTGGGATTAAACCCAGGATCACTTAACCACTGTGTCCCAGTAACCCCCACACTTCCATTTATATTTTTTTTAGAGACAGGGTTTTGCTGAGTTGCTTAGGGCCTCACTAAATTTCTGAGGCTGTTTTTTTTTTAATTAATTAATTTTTTTATTCTAAGTTGTTATAAATGACAGCAGAATGCATTACATTTTGTATGCAAAGTAAATTCACACCATTTGTGACTTCACACATGTACTTAGGGTAATGATATCCATCTCATTCTACCATCTTTTTTTTTTTTTCTTCACCCTTTTGCCCCCTCCCTTCCCCTCCCTCCCCATTGGCCATTCTATTCTTCCTATGCTCCCCATCCCAACCCGACTGTGAATTGGCCTCCTTATATCAGAGAAAACATTTGGCATTTGGCTTTTTGGGATTGGCTAACTTCACTTAGCATTATATTCTCTAACTCCATCCATTTACCCGCAAATGTGAGGCTGGGTTTTAATTCGCAATCCTCTTGCCTCAGACTTCCAAACTGCTAGGATGACAGGCATGTGCCACCACCTGGCTAGATGAAGATTTTATTAGTTAGAGGAGTGTGCTTACAGACAAACTGAATCAATAATATGATATTTAAAATTCAAGTATTTTACTTTTAAAACTATACTTTAAAATTAAAATGTTCAATACCCCTAGCAATCAGGGAAATGTAAATCAAACCTACACTGACATTGTATCTCATTCCAGTTAGAATGATAATCATCAAGAATACAAATAATGATAAGTGGTGGTGAGGCTGTGGGGAGAAAGGTACACTCGTATATTGTTGATGGGATTGAAAATTAGTACAACCACTTTGAAAAACATAATTTCAGATTTTAAATTTTTACTTGGAACCTGGTCTTCAGCTGATAGTTTGACCAAGTCTTAGCATGGTGTTGAATAAAATTTAAAAATGTAGACAGTAAGTGTCCTAAGGTATAGGTCTCATATGTGAGATTCTAGAATATAACAGGCACTAGATCTAGGTAAACAATTTGAGCTTGGTAGTAAAGAAAAGCCTAATGAGACATATATACAATACCTGCAGCTCTAGTGCCCTATGAGTTTCCTAACTCACTCTCATACATTTTACAGAATGGGGATTAAGAGCAAAGCATACATGGACCTTATCAAAGAATACAATACTGCCCTTGTAGATTGTAATTCATAGGGTCCCCCAACACGGATGGAATTCAAGTCCAGCAAGATGAATGTATGTGTGTGTTTGTGTGTGTGTGTGTGTGTGTGTGTGTGTGTGTTGCATGTACATGCTGAAATTCTTAGGAAATGACCTTATTTCTTTATTTTATCTTTTAAGTTCAGTGATTCCAGTCATATATCAATAATTTATTTGAATTTCTCAACTCACATGAGTAAAGATGCATTTCATTTTAAAACCTGGCATGTTATTTTCTGCAGTGTCATTCTGTTTCTTGATAACATTATAGTTACTATGTGTTTATTGCAAAATCACCACATACTTATTGATGTATAAAGATGACACTGACAGCATAGATAATCATATCAAAAAAAAAAAAAAAAAAAAGCTGGGATGTTTGCAATTCACAACCCTGACTGTGCTTGTGGGGCAAGCTTACCTAGCTGTTCATCATAATTACAAGACTGTTTTGCTCATAGGGTATTTCATGATTTCCATGCTTTCTTGTATTTAACCAAGAATAGTATTTTGTTCATGAAGGTTTGCTGAAAACATTATAAAATGAGCATTTTGGGGTGGGTGTGTATGCTCAGTGGCCAGACAGATATGCACTTAAGGGTGCATATTGCTCAACTTGATATCTGTAAAATCAAATTGTAGTTCTCTGTACCTAAGTATTTAATAAAAATTTTAAAAGAAAATTGTAAAGAGAAACAACAATATAAAATGAACAGGAAAGAACATTGGACTAGAGAACCAAAGAGCTTATTTTAGACATGCATTGCTGTCTGATGTGAACCTGACTATCAGTATTTCAGTGTTACAGTAGTCTCCCCTTATCCAAGGTTCTGTTTTCCTGGCATGCTCAACCAGAAAACTGTAATTGTGTCATCTCATATTATCACAAGAAGAAGGCTGAGTATAGTATATAAAATATTTTGAGACAGAGAGGAGGACCACATTTATGTATCTATTATTAAGGTATATTTTATAATTGTTCCATATTCTTATTATTGTTATTAATGTGCCTTATTTATACACAAAACTTGAACATAGATGGTATACATAGGGAGAAACATTATATAGAGAGGTGGGTACTATCTACTGTTTCAGACATCCAGAAACCGAACATATCCCCCACAGATTAGGGGGACTGATATATATCAATGGGTCCCTTTTAGCTTTAATGTTTACTACATCCTGGACATTCAACAAGGCACTACCAGATGATCATGTAAAAACAGAGAAACTCTTAGGCCAGAATTTTCCAATCTTCTCATAAAAAACACCTATAATGATTGCTAGTAGTTTTTGTTGTTGCTGCCCTGTTGGCTCATGGAGCCAGAGCTCTAAGGAAGATCAGGACTTGGTAAAGAAGGCCTTGCCAGTGAGGCTGTGACTCAGCCACCCATATGAGCAGGCAAGTGATAGGTTTTGACATGTTGTTCTTTAGGTTGTTCACAGGACTTAACCTGAGGTTAGGGATGATCCCCCAGCTAAAAGGGAGGGACTTTAACTTGGGTTATGCCACAAAACTCATAGGTAGCATTTGGCTGCAAATTGCCACAGGGAAAGTGTGGCTGCTTTGTGAGTATCGATGAAAGTTTCACTATAACTACTGCCAAGATAAAGCGGATGTAGGTAAAATCAAATGTTGAAATAAATTGTCCTTGCAGAAACGTTTGGTTCATTTATAAAGGAAACCAAGCAACTCATTTAAAATAGATTACGCTTATGGGAATGATTTATTGACATAAATGAACAAATTGGTTATGACAAAAAGGATGAATGGTGTCTCAGAGGAAGTGGTGCTGGTGTAAAACTTCACATTAAATGAACTTTCAGAGATATTTCATGACATTGAAAGGGCAAAGGATAAAAATGCTGGAAGTTTATGCAAACTGAGAAAGGAATCTGAGAATTTGCCAAGATAGAAAAAAGTTGCTTTCTCCAAATTTCTTGTATATGACCAGAAGAAGGCAATTACCAAACTATTCTTGAAGGAGTTTTCAAAGAAATGAAACACTTATTCTCAATGTTTCTAATGTTTTAAATTATGGGACCCTAAATAAATATTAGTTTTACTATTATTTTCAATTCCCTATATATCTATAAACGATGGTAAAGACTTTTTAATGTTTTGACAAAAGTTTTTAAAGATCATTGAACAAATATAATCTCCATTATTGATTATTAATATTGATTTTCACTATTTTAATAATCATTTTTATGGTCTTATAGTACTGTGGAAAACTGAATACTGCTATATTTATCCCTGTATAATAAAATGTAATGAAATTAGTGATCAGGTAGTTCAAATTCATATCCAGTGCCATAATCACCACTATGACATGATTATCCAATTTGTTTGACAATAGTTTCTCATTGTTATTCTTGCAGTACTATCCATGCAGGTTGTTCAGTGTTGTTTCCTAGAGTTTCCTAGAGACTCAATGCTTCTGCTTTGCCTCCATATAGACCCAACTTGGGCCTGTTGTGCAATGTCAAGCCTCTCCCAGTGCTTTGAGAAATAAATAGGGCCTCAAATTAGTACTATTTTGTTTTGTATTGATCCCCCTTTACACATCTCAAAATCATTCATCACTGCTTTCAGCCACTGACAAATACTTACCTTCAATTACCTGAACAGATCTACCCCACCAACTTAAGACATGAAAAGAAGAAACAGGGGTTGGGTTTGTAGCTCAGTGGTAGCAAGCTTGCCTAGCATGTGTGAGGCACTGGGTTCAATCCTCAGCACCACACAAAAATAAATAAATAAAATAAAGGTATTGTGTTTATCTAGAACTAAAAAACTAAATAAATAAATAAATGAAGAAGAAACAATATTTAAAAGCATCAGTGACTAAATTATTTTTATGTCTAAAAGTTATTTTTCATAACCAATCATCATGTAAAATTGTCTTTGGAAAATTTGGATTTGATATATATTATCAATTTTTAACAGTAGGACCTACTTACTTTCACCTGCACTTTCTTTTAACCATTTTCTATTGTAGCTTTGAAGTAAACTATGTATTTCCGACAAAGAAGCCTTTATTCTCAATCAGGAGAATTATGAAGGAAGCAAGAGATTATGTGATATGAGTGGCAAACAGCTTCTGAATAACAAGCTGGAAGGCTGTCTCTACTGCTAGTCTCAGACGCTCATAATTACTTTGTTTTTATAACCGCAATTCACCAAATGGATTTGGTCAGCTGAATAGTCTAATTAATGACTTCCCGTGCTGTTAATTCAGTTGCCCTTGCTCATGCTGGTGAACTCTTGGGCCTCATTTACACCTTACACCTAACACCCAGATGTTTCTATAGCCTTTTGAAGCTTTAGTAGCTTTGCTTCAGTTTTATAGTGCATTCCACAGGGATTGAGGTGGAATGAAAAGAACTGGAATATCTGCTCCTTATTACCTGCCATCCCTCCTCCCTGTCTTCCAATCCGACCACACCTCTCTACTGTTCTAAACCAAAATGGGGAAAAATAATGCAGGGCACAATGGTGAAAAGGAAGCATCTTTCTCAAAATCAAAATAGGTGGGGTTAATGTCTAGAAGTGAATTTTCCCTCTGCACTGTTTTAAAGTTATAGGATAGTAAATAGAAATTTTAAAGATAAATCTAAAGGTACCTTATACTGTTGATGAAACTGATTTAAATTGTAACAATAATAGCTATATTTTATGGAAAGAATTTCCACCCCTCTAACACAACAAATATTGTCATTAGGTTTTTTTTTTAAAACTCTAGTTGCTTCCAGATGTTTTATATATACATATTTTATATAGCTTGAGGAATATATGACTTAGGCATTTACACACTTTCATTGCTAAGGCTCTAATGCATGGTTATGTTCAGTGAATTTATCATGATTTACTCCACCCTTTCTTATTACACACTTCGGTTGTTTTCATTTTTTGCTGTAAGTTTTATGCATGAATACAGGTTAAGCTGCTCTAATAGAGAGACATCAAAATATACTAACTCGAAGTAATTTAGCCCTCTCTCCCATCAATGTTAGAAATTAGGTAAGTAGTCAAGGGAGTGGGGCAGTTAGATTCATTCAGGGATACTATTTCGATCTATCTTAATGTTTGTAGTAGTTTGCTGGAGCTGCCAAAGCAAAATATGACTAACAGCATGGCTTAAACATGAAAAAATTATTTATCATAATCCTTGAGACTGAAAGTCCAAGACTGAAGAGTCGTTAGGGTGATTTCTTCTGTGTTCTCTTACCTCAGCATGTCAGTTGCCATCTTTTCCCTGTATTTTCACACTGTCTTTTCTCCCTACATGTCCAGATTCAGATTTCCTCTATTTCTAATGACATCATCATATTGGATTAGACCTTACTATAATGACCTCATTTAACCTTTTTAACTCTTTAACTATTCTCTCTCAAAATACAGTCACATTTGAAGGTACTGGATGTTAGGACGTAGCTTATGAATTTTGAGAGGACACAATTTAGTTCATAACACTGTTCCTCCTGAGTATTGTCCTCCATACAGTTGAGGTTGAAATGCCCTTTCATGAACGTTCTCTTCCATGGAAAGGTAAAAGAGAGTGCAGAGCAAGTAGCTCCACCTTTAAAAATATTGAACTAGAAAGTTCCATGCATCATTTCTGATGTAGAATCCATGTTTTCTAGATTGGAGACAATACTTGGGTGAGTGATAATCCACCCTATACATAAGAACATGAAAACTAATCTCTTACTTGAAGGAAAAAAGAGATATCATTATCCAGTATCCATGCATCAGTTAGTCTATGTATTCTGAATTAATTCAGTTGTGAAAAGCTTAGGATACAATCTTATCATTGTCTGCTTGCTTTCTAGTTGGTTTCAAAGCATGTTCTACTTAAAACACCTTCTTGCAGAATTGGTGGATGCCTAGTGTCAGTTCTAATTCTTAAAGTATTAATCCTGAACTTTCCATAGGTCTGCAATAAAATATGTGTAAATAGTACAGCCTCACCTCAATGTTTTCAGTTATAACTAAACTAATTTTATTATTAAATTGTTCATAGAAATTGGTTACTCTTGTCCACTTTATTCCATTTTAAAAAGCACATCAATTTTCTTAATGGCTTTCACTTTTCATATTTCTGTTGTTAATGGACTTATTTTCAATCACTTTATCATTACTGATATTTTTAGTGTGACTCTTCCAGTTCTTCAATTTAGATTCATTCATTCAGTCTTCATTTACAAACATATTGTACACCTACTATATGTTAGGCTTTGTTATAGGCCCTTGGGTTACAACAGTGACTTAAAGAAACAAAGTCCTTTCCTACAAGTAGTTTACATTCTGGCTAGAGGAGACAGATAATAAACAAATACATACATATTTATATGATGCATAATGCAGTGCTTAGTGTTACAAAAACAAAACAAGACAAGGGAGCCAGAGAATAATGAGGTAAAGTTTCTTACAAAGGGTGGTCAGGCAAGGCTCACAGCTAACCTTAACAAAAATAGGGGAGAGAACCCTGTGGATATATGAGGAACAAACATTCCAAACAGAGTAGCAAATGCAAAGACCTAGGGAATGTTCCAGCCGAACATAGCAGCTAACGATGAGGGGAGGCATGCTTGGTGGTTTTGATGAGCAGCAAGGGGGCTGTTATAATTAAATGTAGTAAATAAAGAGGGAAAAGGTAGGGGGAAAGTCAGAAACATAGCAGAAGAGGTGGCACATCATTTAGGGCCTTACAGACCATGAAAAGGAATTTGGATTTTACTCTAAGTGCAATGGATAGCCATTAGTGGATTTGGGGCAAAAAAATTATGTTGGACTTGTATTTTAAGAGTATCACTCTGAACAGTGCCTATGCTTTGGAGAGGTAAGAGTGTAAATAGGGGTACCTGTTAAGAGGCTATTGTAATTATCCAAGTAAGAAATGATGGGGTGTGGACCAGGATGGTAATGGGTGAAGATGTTAAGAGGTGGTTAGATGGTAGATATAATTTAAAAGGAGAGTTGAAATGATTAGTTAAATTATTAAATATGAGGAAAAAAGAAGAATTAAGTATGACTCTAAAGGTTTTGGAATAAGCAAGAATGGAGGTGCCAGTTCAACAGTCAGTCCTCTTGGGATTAATCTTAAAGGTCAATTTCACTGAAGTATTCTATGCGTATTTAGGGTAGAGAGTGGGTAAAGGGAAGAAGGGGCTCTTTCCAGGTAGAGAAAGCAGCAAATAAAGACAAATGGAAGAATTTTAAAAGGACTTATGTACTCTAAATTGTAGGCCCGACATAATTTATTGAAGGAGGAAAGTATGATGTTGCAAACAGCAGTGAATGTGCCCCAAATAGCTGGAGTTTTACCTTGCATTTTAAAAAGAATATCCACTGGGCAAGAGATCTCTCCCTAAATGGGACCATGTAAAATGCCGGACACCATCTGGTAAGATTATTCCTCAGAGTTTCAACTCAATAGTCAACACGATGACAAAACAGCGTCTAGAATTATATAGAAGCCAAATACATTCATCTAAGGAACTAATATTGGAGAAAAAAAAAAAGCCCAGAAGGGCTTTTAAAGATGTTTTACATTTGTTTTTCTCCTTTGAGTGCTCTATATTTGAAACCTCAGTTATTTTTCACTCCCTGCTCTACTTATGTCATGTCCAACCTTTCAGAAAAGACTGTGTTCAGGCTGACTTGGGTTTGAATCCTGGCTCTGCTGCTTAAAACAATTATTATCTTAGGTAAATCACTTCACCTGTCTGAGACTTGATTTTATCATCTGAAAAACAGATAATAATACCTATCTTATAAAGTTGTTGTGTAGATTAAATGAAATAATCACCATACATGGGCTAATTAAAGTATGTGAATTGCTGAGCATAATGGCTGGTAGAAATCAGTGCATGTTTGTGTGAACATTATTCCCCCTTTCTGTCCATTCCCACTACACTAATCCAGGAGTCTAGAACTTTATGCCTTCATTCACCACTATGCTCCTTATTATTTCTGTCCTCAGCTCTTCTCTGGTTCAGTTTGTTTTTTACCCAATGCTCATCTGAATCAACTTGAAAGCAATATGCTTATTTCTATCTTCCTCAAACTCCTAGAGCAGGTTTCTCTATCTTCATCAGTTTGCTCTTATTACTATAACACCTTGCACTTTTACTTCATTGTCCCCAACTAAATTGTGTACCTCCATAGTGTAAACTTCTGTCTTGCACTTCTTTCTTATTTCCATCCCATACCAGGTTTCAGCTTTCTTAGTCATACTATTGGCTATTTGCATCACCATCTCCTGTACTTATAAACCTATAGGGTCACTCTAAGCAATTCCCTAAATTTACCATTAAGTGGAAACACAACTTCCACTTAATGTAGGAGAAAATAGAATGTAGGAGAAAATATAATATTAGTCTACAACAACCTGCACAACTTCCTGGGTTCAACCCCTAGCACCCCTTCCCCCCAAAAAAGTAAATAGTGTGCAACAATCAACATTTATTAATGAGTGTTGTATCTGTTGATTCATTTACTGATTTACTCAGCACTAATAGAGTGCTGCTTCACTTATATAGCTTTACTGGGTATATAGCCATATATATGATGGACAAAGTCCCTAGAACTTATATTTTCCATATTATGTCAAAGTCAGTTTCTTTTAAAAGTAGCTTTGGTACTGCTTTGATCCATGTATGTGTCCTACCACATGGGAAAGTAAGAGCATATTACCAATTCAAAGGGAACAAGACTGTTTTTGAATTACACCACTTTTACTGAACTATTTATCTGTGATACTATAAAGAACCAAATTAAAGTGACTCCCCACCCTCACAATTTTCAGTGTTAATCTTTTAGTTTGATGATATGGTTGATCAATCTGACTTAAAACATCAACTTTTGGTGGTAGATAACTATAAGGTAGCCCCAAAGTCCAGCTTTACTATAAGGGAGGACCTATTATTCTAACCCAGAGGTGATCTATCGCTATTATTTGGAACAGGTTGGTGGAAAGTGCAAAACCTCTCTGGAAGGCTGTGTTTCTAACACACAGGTAGGTCATTTCATAAAACAAGTAGACATAAAACATAGAGATTCCTACTGTCAGTGAGCAAACTGCCTTTTGTTGCTTATAACATGGACAGGATGGTTATTGTGAAGGATAAATGTTTGAAACCAAGTCCACCTTTAAAGACATTCTATTTAGTAGGACATATTTGAATGGAATGGTCTACTCTTAGGGAGAAGAGTTAAAGCTGAGGCTCAAAGTTCACATCCACAGGACTAAGACAAGCATCTGATAGCTCTAGAAGTTTTCTTTCTTTTTTATACTATGGTGAGATTTATTTTTAACATAGTTGTGTCTCAGTGTCCTGTATATTTGTGAAAGAAAACTTTTATCTCTTTATATTTAGGGTTGATTATATCAGACTGCTGAGAACAAGGCCCTGCCAGAGATGTGGAGGATGGTCCAAACAACCTATCTAGTTTGCCACTCTAACATGAAAATTTAATGACTTAAGGAGAAAAGATTAGGGGAGGAAAGAAAACATATTAGGAAAGATTATGGGAGATGATAATTTTGTTTTTTTTAAAAAGATACTGGAAAGGGCAGGTATTTTTAGTCATTTCCTCAGCTCTTATTAAAGTTACTAGAAATGGCACAGCAATATTTATGTCCTATCAATCAAAATAGAAACTGGCAATGAAAGCTGACACCATCCATGGTTAGTAAGAAGGTTCCACTGATGACTGATAACCAGATTTCACAGCAGCATTTCAAACTTTTTCCTGGTGATTGTTTGCACCGAATGTTTTCTAAGTGCTTTGAGAGGTATTTTTTAAGCTTCTATATTTCTGATACAGCTATACAAATATATGGAGATATTTGTTTAATATAAAAGTAAGAAAAATATCAGAAGGAAAGAAAGAAAACTTACAAGAAAGTTCTTGTAAGTATAGCTCACTAACCTAATGAAGCCAACACAATTTGTAAAAAAAAAAAAAAAAAAAAAAAAATGTAGATAAGAGTCTCATGTTCTTCTACCCCATGAACCTCTCTGTTTCATTACTGCCTACAGGATGCAATGATAATATCTTAATATTATGTATGTAGAAAACTTGTGGAAACCTCAGGAATCATACAACCAGATAAATGCAAGAGGAAGCATAGCAATTTGCTTCTGGGTCACATGATTCCTTATTGCCTTGCATAAAGTTCAATGGTGAGGCATTCATCTGCTAAGGGCCCTTTTGCTCTCCTGGTGTATCATTTTTATACCAGCCATATGAGAAAGTAGAGTGTTTTTCATGTTACTTCCTGAGTCATACTATTTCTCGAGTCCTTTGCCATTCAGGTTTTTCTGGTTGTTATTCCTGTACTTCATTTTCCTGAAGCTTGTCTGCCCTTCATTATAGTGGATATGTTTGAGAGGCCATGCCTAAGTGGCTTGCATTTAGAAGCATGGGAAAATTCTCCAAGCATTTAATTTAGACAATTACATATGTATACTAGGAGACTGAAATTCACATGAGAGAAGCAAGAAAGTTTTGTTCTGCTGCCTTGGCAAGGATAAGAAACCATCCCTCTTCTTTTGGGGACAGAAAGCTTGTTTTAAAAATTAGTTGTAGCATTGTGAGAAATCTGAAATGGGCCATAGAGTCATTTTTTTTTTAGTGACAGAGCATCAGACAAAATAGAGAAATAAAACAATATTACAGAACTTGAGATATTAGTTCTTCTTCCTCCACTTGCAAAAGTAGATTTAAAGAACACAAATATTTCCTTTGATTTTATTAGAATATATAGTTTCTATAACATAACAAAATTTTAAAAAGCAATTCTGTTTAAATATATCTAGAAATTCCATTATTTGGGGGCTTGGGATACAATACAACATACTGACATAGAACTTCACAATCTGCCAAATAATTAGACAGTATTTCAAATAAAGTATTTTAGATGAGAATTTGGGTTATTAAGTGCCAGGTCCTGGGAATTTAGTATATAGAGTTTCCAGAGGAAATAATGACACAGAACACACAAGCTGGAGACACCCTGTCATGAAGCATGGGTTGCTGGTGCCAAAAGGTTAATGATTGTACCTTTCTTTTGTTCTTACCTAAGTTGTTATAGAGCATTTTAAATATTCCTGGTGTTGCTGTTAGTATCCTTTGTGAGTAATCTTTCCACACCCTGTGACCACATGTCACCACTGAATTTTTTTTAGGCACACACATAGACGAACACCTAGTTTCTTTCATCATCCTGTCATCATTTCAGTTTTAATATGAAATAACCTTTGCTCTGTACATATTGTTCTTATCCTATTAATTGAAAAATGATTTGCTTCAAGTAAAAATAATGGAAATAATGTCAAGCCATGCTCATCTTCATTCTTCCCTTTAGAAATCTGAAGCCAATAACTTAAAAAAAAAGAGCCATAGTAGAACATACTGGATTAGATATGTATTCCAGGCAGGATGCATTTATTTGGTAAATTACATACATATTTATATACATACATGTATGTATATAAATATGTATATAATTTATATGTGTGTATATATACATTTATATGTGTGTGTGTATATACATATACACATATATAAAGCAGTGCTCAGACTCATCTAGGTTCTCCAAATTATTCACAGTGCAATAAACATTTTATTTGTGAAATATATTTCATAGACATTTCTTGGTTATTATATTTAGGTAATTGTATTTTTAATGTCTTTCTCCCCAACAAGACTATAAACTATAAGAGGCAGTAACTATCTCTGTCTTATATAGGAACATTTATTCTGAATATATCTGGGCCATTTGTAGCACATGAGGGAAAAATGACAATGAATTATAGGGTTAGGAAATGATGAAAGACAAAGATTTTAGAATAGATGATAAAACATCTTGATGGCTGTGACAAACAATTTATATTTTATCCTAGAGACAGTGACTATGTAGAAGCTGAAATGATCAAATCTGTGTTTTAAAGAATAAATCTTGCAACAGATAATATGGCTAATATGACAGACTGAGAGCCAGAAGACTACTGTAGTTGGTGTTAAAAAAATGGCCACACATTTCTTCTGTCCCAATATGTACATCCTCTTTGCAATGTGACTTTGCTACTCTTCTTATACCAAGCCTTTGACTTTGAGGATGACTGTGAAACTCGCTTTGGCCAATGAGACATTATCAACCATGATGGAAGCCAAGGTGTGAAAGCATTTACACACTAGGATTTTCCTGGGACTTAACTAAGAACCTGAGGCCAGCCACCATGTGAAGCAGCCTTACTGAGGCAGTGAATCTCAACAGGTTTTTGAATTTCTGTATATTGTTTATATGTCTACTACTCCTCTCCAACCTTTAGAAACACCTCTTACTTCAGGCAGTAAGGTATTCACTGGTACATACTAGAATCTTGGGGTAGGAGGAGGCATATGTAATTTGACTTCATTTCACAGGAGAATCCAACATATATTCTATGACCGTAAATTGAAAAACATTCTATAAATTTTATGGATCAATGAATAAACAGTTAACTCAGCCTGAAGAGTTAACAGACTCCACAAAGGAAGTGACAATTATAGTAGATCTGAGGAGGAAGAATAAATATTCACCAGACAGAGAAGGAAGGTTAGGGCATTTTAGACAAAGAGAATGTTCTAGATAGTGCTAATGAAGCCATAGAACTTTCAAGGAAATCTATGAAAGTTATTTTGCAAGTCTAAAGTTTACAGAAAGGTCATTCAAGTAGATTTTCATGATAATTACTGCCTTTCATTAAAATATTCTTATGTTCAGTAACTTGCTTTAAACATTACTAAGTAATTTCCACCTAAGTCTCATCCCTAAGAACAAGTTGTACACAAAATAGGGTTTGATCTATTTGAAGGTTTATCTGCCTTCATTGTCAAACAGTTCTGGTAACTCTAAAATAATGGTGATTTTATGAAATTGAATCTAACCCTGATTTTCCCCTCTGAGTTCATTAACCTCTCATGAAATTGCTGATATCAAGATCTAATTTCTGATTCTCATAATACAGAACTTTTAGTATTTTCCTTAAACATATGCACACATAAACCCACTTCTATAGGCTGATCTTTATGTAAATAAGTCTCTGAAGAAAATTATTACCCTCTAATGCTTCTGTATTTCTCTCAGTGAAGTATGTAGAACACCTTCTCCCCCCTCCCCACACACACAATAATAAGATTAATCTTTAAAAGAATCATCTTTACAAGCCGACCCTGTCTGCCTTTAAGGAAAAATCAACCAATGAGAAGATGCTTTGGTGATGTAATACCTATTAAATTACTCTCTTTCAGACATGATTGGGTAAGAAACTTCTCAGGGCATCAATCATGCAATGAATTTCTTTTTCTCCCGTGACTAATCTTAGCTCGTAAGTCATCTCCGGTACTTCGTAAACACATTACTTTTAAGATAGGTTTGAAATGGTTATGCAAAATGGTTATGCAAAATCATTAAACTTGAGAATTTTATGTTTATTTTTAATTTTTTTAGATTACAGGATCTTGCTATGTTGTCCAAGCTGGCCTTGAATTTCTAGGCTCAAGTGATCCTTCTGCCTCAGCCTCCCATTAGCTGGGACAACAGGCACACACCATCACACCTGGCTGAGATTCTTTTCAAGCTTTAGCATCTATATCCATTGGCATTTGCTAATATTTCCTCACCTTTTTTGAAAAGTCACTTACATCTACAGGCTGATCTTTAAGTAAATAGAGAATACATTAACACCACAGCCACCAGCATATAAGCTATTATTTTCCTCAGACATAGATAGTCAGGAAAACCACATCAAAAGGAATAGAGACCTAATATGCTTTTTATTCAAATTCATCACCATCTACCTTTCATGACTGTGTACAAGCTTTATCTTTATATCCATATACTTTATTTCAAATATGAAATATTTGAATAACCAGACATGTTAACAGTGATATCACAATCTTCTGTCCACTAATTAATTTTCAGGGTTCCACTGATGCTTCCAAATGCTTTCTAATGTCCAGAGAAGCCTTAGCCCAAGTCAGATGAAGGCTCCTACCATATAGGCCTAATTCTGTGAAGAGTGATAGGCAGGACAGAATGAATATGTGCTGGTTTCCACCAATCAAGTACACAAAAATACAGGAGCTAAGTTAAAATTTTCAGGCAAGTCTTATTCATGCAATAGCTTATTCCTATTCCTCCTTCCTCCACTTTTGAGCATGAATACAATAGTAAGAATGTTGTGAAAAACAATTTGGAAGAATAAGATCATAATATCTGAGAATACCAGTGGTTTATCTGATCTGACACCCAAAGAATAAAGCAACTTGAACTGCTAAACCAGCTGTGTAATTTGAAGAGCAAGATGTAATTCAAAGTTGATGAGCTATGAATACTCAAAGTAGGACAATTAATACATTAGAACCACTTTCTCTCTCTCCCTCTCCCTCTCTCACTCTGTTTCTCTCTTTCAGGATATCCTAGTAATCCTTTGAATAAACTAATTTCTGGCACTTGATTCATTCTTGGGACTTTTCTACTTGTTCAGTTCATGATAATACAGTTGTACTGGGACAGAGTGAAATTACACAGTCATAGAATCTTTTTAATCTGACCATGAATAATGTCTCTCTCTTATAGGATAGTGACAAGCCATTGTAACTTCAGTGAGCCACACTTTCTCACCAATTAAAATAAATAATATTAAATTATTAAAATAATGCATATAAAGCCCAGGGTGGTGGCAAATACCTATAGTCCCAGCTAGTCAAAATGCTGAGGCAGAAGAATCGCTTGCGTCCAGGAGTTTGAGAACAGCCTGCACAACATTGTGAGACCCATCTCAAAAAATATATATAAATAAAATTCTTGGCAAGTAATAAATATTCAACTAATAGTAGCCATAGTTATTTATTATTTTCCCATATACAAATAATATTTAAGCCACTTTACCTTTCAGAGTTGAAAACCAAACTACATAAAAATAACTATATAACCATAATATATTCACTGATGTTCCACTAATTTTATTCTACTTTTTGATTTCAAAATCATTTGTTTCCGTGGAAATCATTTTTTGAGAAAATTTATAGACAGGTGACATTTAGTTCAATTTTAAAGAATAATAAGGCATTTCTTATTTAGATAAGGTGGGAAAATATTCAAGTAGAAGAAACACCTAGATCAAAGAAAGTTTAAAAATTATAGCTATCTGTGGAATGGCTATTTGCCTAATCTAATGTTTTGGCAGCAAAGTACCCTGTTTAGAAATATGTCAATGGGAAGGATTCACTCATGTACAGAGAGGTTTTGTGAAAGTTGAAATATTACCTCCCAAGTCACAGTGTTGTTTTCTTTTTAATATACTGTGTTAGTCTGTTTTCCATTGATTTAACAAAATACCTGAAGACCAAGTGATTTGTGAAGGGGAAAAAAATATATCTTTTTAGGTCTAAGAATATGGCACAAGCTTCTTCTTGGCTCCAGTGAGGGCCTTGTGATGGAACACATGTGAGACTATTAATACTGTAAGATAGAAAATCAGAAAGCAGGGAGGGCTAATCTTGTTCTTTTATAACAATTCACTAGGACAGCAACTAATCAGGGTCACCTGAGAACTACACTAATCCCTTCCAAAACAGTGCCCCCAATGACCTGATTATCTCCCACTAGGCCCTACCATTTAAAGGTTCCACCACCTCTTAATACTGTTACATTGGGTACCATGCTTCCAGCATATGAAACTTGGGGAATACATTCAAACCATACCCAAAACTATAGCACATGCCATTAGAAGACACATGATACACACTAACTGCATTTGTGTGTGTGTGTGTGTGTGTGTGTGTGAGAGAGAGAGAGAGAGAGAGAGAGAGAGAGAGAGACAAAGAGAGTGACAGAGAGACAGATTTAAGCTTATTTGGACTTTTCTTCAAGTAAAACAATATTATTCCTTAGCTCTTCTTATGATTTTAGAAAAAATATTACAATACATAGTAAAAGTAAATTTTATAAACCATCTTTCAATAAGGCAATATAAATAGTTGAAAATAGTATGAGATCTAGAAAACATCTCTTGTTTTTGATTCATGTAGAAGTATTCATGAGCAATACAAAAGTGGCATGTAGTTAATAATGTCAAATTACGTATTAAAGAAGTATTGTCTAAATGTGCATGTGTTTATTTTAAGAATTATCTGGGAAAATTGCATTGCTCTTATTCACATGGTAAAAAAGTGAATGAACCATCAAGTCAATGAATGCTTGGAATTATTCACCTTTAATACTATGGGTGTGAACACATTCTTAAATTTTGTTCTAAGTTCCCTGTCATTTCCTTGAAGTATATTAACTGAATAAAAGTCTTCATATCTTTAAACAGGACTATGTAGATGTGCTCAATAATTCAAAAATATTTGATGAGTTTTATCAGATTTGACTCAAGTGTATTTTTTATACATATACATGATGATATGATATAAAAATAATTCAATTTAATGAATGGCATGTACTGAGTTGTCTATATCTTCTCTATCCTTTGTAATAAATATCAAGTCTTTTTGTTTCTATTAGTGCATTATAGTTATACATAATATACTGGAGTTCATTGTGAAATAATTTGTTCCATTTCATCCCCCAGTACTCCTGGTTTCCCTTTCCTCTTCCTTTTCCTGATCCCTTGCTTTAATCTACTGGTCTTCCTTCTATTTATTTACATTTTTAAATTGGAGCATTATGATTATACATAAAAGTGGTATTAATTGTGATATTTTCATTATATACACATTATATACAGTATAATTTAGTCAATCTCATTCTGCTCTTTCTCCCCTTTCCCAGTCCTCCTCCTGCCCCTTTCATCCCCTTCTTCTGCACTATTGTTCTTCCTTCTGTTTTCATGAGGTAGAGATTTGTTTGTTTGTTTGTTTGAATTCCTTACACCTCTCATCTGAGAAAAGACATTAACCCTTGACTTTCTGCATTTGGCTTTACTTGATTCAGCATGACATTCTCCAGTTCCATCCATTTAACAGCTAATACCATAATTTCCTTCTTCTTTATTGCTGACTAGAACTCCATTATGTATATCTAAAATCCATATAGTAGAGTAATGGAGCCATTCCAAAGTTTATAGTAACACAGTTCTAGTAGCCATGTTATGGAACTAGACTAGGTGTCCATCAATTGGATGAATAGATAACAGATAAAGAAAATATCAAGACTTTTGGAAGTAGCTTACTAGAATTACAGGTAATCAGGTCAACCATGGCTTATAGCATTTCATTATGTAAAGCTAACTGAGGAATATGGAGAAGGAACCAACAACAGTCTTGGATCCATTGTGTTTTTCTTTTTTCTTTTTTTCCCCATTGTGTTTTTCTATCCATATTAAATATTATACACAGTACTGCTTATCTAAATGTGCATGTGTTTGTTATGCCCACTTCATCCTATAAATAATTAGAGTTTGTTAGAATTTATATGTGTAATGCAGAAAAACCCACTGTGTACAGCACGTTTAGAAATGTGAAATTCTCAGATAAACTTAGAAATAAAGAATATTTTCTGTTTCCTCTGCCAGCTGTTAAGAAGAAAGCTAGTTTTATCACTCCAGTTCCAGGAGGCGTGGGACCCATGACAGTGGCGATGCTTCTGAAGAATACTCTGCTGGCAGCTAAAAAAATAATTTACTAGATGATACAGGAGAATCAAACAACTGAAGTCATGCTGTGTATTTCTTTGACAAAGGGCAAAAACCTTTATATTTTACTACAAAGTTATTTATTTCTACATTGTATTTATTTTTTCATGGACAGAATCATTTTGGATCCGATGATTCATGCAACTTTGTGCATTTCCTGCTGATTTTGAGTTTTAGGAAAAACCAAAATAATTCCAGTGAAATTTTGGTAATTGTAGGAGCCCTAATTAAGGAGATAGCTAAGATTGCGGTTAGCTGTGGGTCATGGAGATGTTCGAGCATTGCCACCTTCCATGATCTCACGAGACTTAGCCCGGGATATTGCAGATCAGGTCTGCACCATTTGCATGATCTCTTGGGACTTGGCCCAGGACATTGCGGATCGGGTCAGCGCCATTTGCATGATCTCTGAGACTTGGCCCGGGACATTGCGGATAGGGGTCGGTGCCATTTTTGTGGTGTGGTGGTGGATGTAGGAGTGTGGATGGTGTTGGAGTTGTTGTTGGAGCTGGAGAGAGAAGCTAGCAGAATAAAGAGCCTGTTTGTTTCCAGTCCGCCTCTGAACTTATTCCCGTGGCGTTGTTGCTCCAAGCGGCAATCACTTCAGGCAGCAACAGGTAATAATTGCTTATTTTAAGGATGTTTGTTCATAATATTGAAACATTAAAGTGTTCATAATAAATAAATAAATATATTTTTGACACAAGTAACTATAGCACACAGTATGTTTTCAATAAATATTTTGTCATTCAAATGGGTTCCCACATACAAGTAACTTGGGTTTTATCATAGGCATGCTCGATTTTTACTGTATTCTGTGTTTTGTGTCATATGCTGAAAAAAAGCTTACTTGGTAAAAGAAAGATGGAATACTAAAAATAAAAATCTTCCCAAATGCAACCTACAAGGCCACCCTATTGAAAAATTATGTTCTCTTTAAGGAAAATATTCAAGGAAGGCAAAAGATACAATGCTAGTTGTAAAAATAATGATCATATCACATTGTGAATAACTACTCACCATAATAAAAATACATGAAGAATATGTTAGGTTTATATATCATTCTTTCTTCCTGTAATAAATATTTGAATCATACTGTCAGTGAAAAATGATGGGAAAAATACAAAAATAGATAATGTCAAAAACAAACAAAACTTTGGTTGTGATTTCCTGCAAGTATCAGAAAAATAATATATTGTATAAGTAAAGAAATCATAAAAGAATAGCAACTGATATGTCTGTTCACATATTCAGCAATCTAATAAGTAAAAAAAAATAATAAATTCAATGTGCAAAATAAAACTTCAGGATACAACTAAAACTTTTATGCTTTGTGCTCACAGTTCTTCTCTCTTCCATTATGGCATTTTGTTCTCTAAATAGGTGTAATGTTCCTAACACAATTTAAATTAGGAAATATATGTGAATGCTAGTTAAAGGCTATTTTGAGGCTACTGGAGCAATATAATTGGTGTTCTGTTTTCATGCCCAAATCCCAGTATGTTTATGTAAAAATAATGATTCTTATTCCATGCATGTTTTTATCAGTGTACTCTCTTGATCATTTGTGTGAAAATAGACTTTATGTTTATAATTAATACCATTTCAACCAAATAATAAAAAATAATTTGAAGAAGGATAGCTGTGTTCTTTTTTTGTAAAGACAGATGTTTCTTTGTTCATATTTTGTTACCCAGTTTACTGCATGCTAGAAAAATGTAGCAAGTTTTGCAAACTTGAAAGAAAAAAATAGTATAACATATTCTAAAATCTGTCCAAACCAACTTTGTCCAGTAATTCTGACAAAAATTTAAATCCAAAGTTTGCAAGCAAACATTTTATAAAACGCCTCTTTAAATTTAAAGGGTGACTAATTCCCCAAATAACATGACCAAAAGTACGTATGTACAAGAAAGGTTATTTTGGGATTATATTCAGGAGTCAGCCTTCTCAGAGTTTCTTTTTAGAACATTATAAAGAAATACTATAGGGGAGAGAAATTGAAGTTAACTCTCTAAATAGCAAAGAACTGAGGATTTATAGTCAATGTGCAGAGATAAGGAGTTGGTGGATGTGTAGAAAGAACTGGATTTAGTATCAAGGATAGGGAATTTTTGCTGAAACTAGCTTATCAGTATTCTTGATAACAGCAGAACAACGTTTTTGATATCAAGGGTTGGGGATGAGGAATTTGATCAGATACCAAAGGCAGGGAGGATTGTTTATAAAGATTTAATATAAGCTGGGCACGGTGGCACACACCTTTAATTCCTGCATCTCAGGAGGCTGAGGTAGGAGGATTGTGAGTTCAAAGCCAGCCTCAGGAATTTAGCAAGGCCCTAAGCAACTCAGTGAGACCCTGTCTAAATAAAATATAAAAAAGGGCTGGAGATGTGACTTAGTGGTTGAGCACCCTTGGGTTCAATCCCTGATACAAAAAAAAAAAAAAAAAAAAAAAAAAAAGATTTAATAGGATTCTTTATTAAAAATTGAGTTCAGTGGATCAAACTCAAAGCCTTAGCAAGAAGAGGCTCAGAGAAACCTGACTGAAGATTGGTGCAGGAAGGAGCCTTTGTCAACACATAAAAGAGATAAAGCCAATTCATTGGTATCATGTCTTTATTTATGAATATGTGGAGTTTGTAAGATACACACATATGCAGGCCTTGTAGAGAAGCTTGGAGATATACATTTTCTTGTCCAACTCCATCAGTATCTGTAAAGAAGATCCTTAATAATAAATGGGATTTCAACAATAATACAAATACATGGAGGTAAGAGGGAACTTAGCATATACTTATGAAAGTAAGGGTCTCAGTCAGATAAAAATGAAAAGTGTGAGGTGCAAAGTGGTGGAAATGCAGCTGGATTAATATTCAAAAAAATAGATTAGAGGAAACCATGCTAAATTTATATTATATTTACTAAGTGATGAGAATTGTAGTTAGAGGATAGAAGATATTATCATCAATCAATATAAGGAAGTTGTAAAGAGGAGGTGATTTTGGAAGAGATAATATGTTCAGTTTAAAACATGTTGAGTTTGAGGCAATGACAGAATATGTTAATAAGTGTCGTGATGTAATATTAATATGGGAAGAGGACAGGTTTTCCTGGCTAGTGGGGAAATTTTAGGATTCATAAGCACATATTAGCTACTAAATCTCTGACCTTCTTTGTGACCACTATAAATGCTGTGGCTCTCTATACTTGTTCAGTAGTAAACCACTATCCTTAATTGAGCCCCTGTCATGTGCCAAATACCGCCCTGTGTGTGTGTGTGTGTGTGTTTCTTTCATATTAAAAATTTCTGCTTGATAGATGAGGAAATTGCTCCTGGTCATTAAAACATCTCAGCTAAGGCCACATGTATAGTAAAGGAAGAATTTGAATTTAAAATAAGGTCTGTTAGAATAATGTGAATCAGAGCCCACTTCTCATACTTTACTCTGTCTCTCTTCAATGACCTCTACACTTATAATCTGTTCTCATTTTTTTTTTAAAAGTTCTATTAAAAATTCATTTCAAATGAAACTTGTCCATGAAAAATACCATGAGCGTCTGATTAAGCACTACTTCTCAACTCTCAGACTTTTATGCACACATTGATGGCACTTATCACTTCCTACCCAGCGTTGTAGGTGCGTGGTACCCTCCCCAGCTCTCCTTAGTTCTCTGAGATCAGAATACCTGCATTATCTGCTTGTGCCTTATCACATCCCATACCATGGATATAGTAGACAATGAGTAATTTCCAAATGAATGAATAAATAACAACTAAGACTATGAGAATTACAGAATAAATTTACAGAGAAATGCAACAGATGAATGGACATGTCTTGCCAATGATCAGCCACAAATTCTGGTTGAGTTAGTTGAGAGAGGGAAGGAAGGAAGGAAGGAAGGAAGGAAGGAAGGAAGGAAGGAAGGAAGAAGGGAAGGAAGAAAGGAAGGAAGAGGGAAGAAGGGAGAAAAGAATAAAAGGAAAGGGAAAAATAAACTTCTAGATGGACTTATGAATAGAGGAGAGAGATGAATAAATTAAAGACAAAAAATATGGAATGAGAAGAAAATGGTAGTGGAGCCTCCTCTTTTCTCAATCTAACTTGTCTTCTATTTCTTAGGAATAAATGAAAATGTCAGAAAAGCCACTTTACAACAACCCATCTACCCTTTCTTCAGGATTGGGAGAAAGGACTTTTGGGTGAGAGGGTCAAAAAGATGAAAGGAATAGATTTTCCTATGAACAGTGCAAGTGGGAACCATTCGTATGGGTCCCCAAGGAAAAGAAGCAGGTGGAATAACTTAGAGCCATTTTCTGTATAATCCTTAAACCAGAGTGGCAGTTAGGTTTCTATTATGATGTGGCCTAATTTACCAGTGTCAGGAAACATCTACAGAAGTAGTCATCCATCTCTCTCAGCCCAGATGTGAATGACGACCATGGTTTAATATTTAGTTTCTTATGTGACAATTTATTTAAAGCTTGATTTTTGGAGATAATTAAGGGACTTTTGTTGAGATCAGTATACCAACTCCTATCAGAGGACATCTGATTAAGAATCTGAAAAATGGAATTGAAGTCCTGACTCTGAGGCATGTGTTTGGTAGATCACTAAATCACTTATTTATGTGTGTGTGTGTGTGTGTGTGTGTGTGTGTGTGTGTGTGTATCTCACTGGGGATTAAATCCAAGGCCTTGCAAATGCTAAGCATGCCCTCTATCATCTAGCTACATCCTCAGCCTCTACTTAATTCTTTTGAGCCTCTATTCTTCACTTGTCATCTGAGAATAAAATAAAATAAGCCCTGTTATTTCTTTATCTACATGTTCATTATGTTTTTAGTGTACATCTGGCACTGAATTTTTTTGGGCCAAGTGCAATGATGTATACTTATAAGCCCAGCAACTCTGGAGGCTGAGGCAGGAGGATCATAAATTTGAGGCCAGTTGTATAACTTAGCAATGTCCTGTATCAAAATTAAAAAATCAAACAAACAAATGTTGGGGAGGTAGCTCAATGGTAGAGCACCCCTAGTTTTAATCCCTAGTAACATACACACACACACACACACACACACACAGAGAGAGAGAGAGAGAGAGAGAGAGAGAGAGAGGGAATTGAAATATGTGTGAAAGCCTGTAAAATGAACTATTCTAGTTCCATTTAGTTAT
Source organism: Tamias sibiricus (assembly GCA_025594165.1). Lineage (NCBI taxonomy): Eukaryota > Metazoa > Chordata > Mammalia > Rodentia > Sciuridae > Tamias > Tamias sibiricus. The sequence continues at coordinate 62,658,681 of CM046665.1, forward strand.
TACAAAGATGATCGTTGTATTTGTATATCTCAGTCTTAGAAATAAAGATATTTGTGCTGGGGATGTAGCCCAGTGGTAGAGCATTTGCCTAGCATGCACAAGGCACTGGGTTTGATCCCCAACACTATAGAACAACAAACAAAAAAGCAAACAAAGACATTTAATGTGAGTCCTAACATCTTCCTCCAGAACCTACAAATGGATTTGGAATGGTTTATTTGATCATTTGTAAATGATTTCTTAAGTTCTCACCAACAATGCTAAGGGGATTCTTTGATTTATATTTCAAATATTACTTGCCTGGGGAAAATAATGTTCAGAAATTGACTTAATAAACAGTTTTTTTTAAAAAAAATCTTAAAAGTAAAAATACAATATGTAGGCACATTGAAAGTGAGTCAAGTGCTACATTTCTTTTAACTTTAAAATGATGACTCTTGTGGTAAGTGATTGCCCAAGTTATAATGAGTATAGCAAGCTCATTCTTGTGTGATTTCTAAAGCCAAATTCATATTTGAATACAGAAAGGGAACCTTTCTGATAAATCTAACTCACTGGGTGGACATGATACAAATGATAACCTATCTTGACTTGAACAGGTTTTCAAAGTTCAGAAAACACGTGCAATTGAAATTCCAGGTAGAAAGACACAGCACTTCAGCAAAAATATATTAATAATAATTTCAGGCAAGTGAAAACTTATGGGAAGCCCCTAAAGTCAGAAAACATAACAATAAGCATAAGGAATAATTACACATTCTGTTCTTTAGTGTCATTTTAATAATTATAACTTGATTAACATTAAAAAGGTTGTATTATATTTAAGACTTTCTATTGATTAGATGTATCTAAACTAAATGTCATCTTAATTTTTTTCCAATGGAGAATTGTATTATTATTATAATTATTATTACTATTTGGTACTTTATCAGCTCTCTCTAGCCTAATCATCAGGACACAGACCTGAGCATTTTTGTTCCTGGAATGTGGTAGTCCATTCCATTTACTCAGAAAAATATTAAATGGCAGAATGACATAAGGTAAATGTTATATCATTAAAATATATTTACAGAACTTGTTATAAGTAAAGCTAAATAACAGAAACTAAAAATGGAATTTATTTTTTTGGCTGTCTGGGATTGAGTGAACCCAGGACCTCAGGTATGCTGAGCAGGTGCTCTGCCACTGGTCTGCAACCCTATCCCCTGAAATGAAATGTTAAACCTGTTTTTACAGTAATTTCTCTGTTCTCCCCTGCATCCACATTAACAAAACATTTTGATTTACTATAGAACTCACAGTCTGTGATGAAAGGAAGTATAACTACTACAGTATCGAGATTTTTTTTTTTTTTTTTTTTTTATTAACAGGTTATGCTTTTTCCTAATTTGCAGATCTCTTTGTTGGAATCATTCCTCGATTTCTAGCCCAACTAGTACACCGTTCTGTTCACACCAATGGAGACTTTTCTGAACTCACGTTTTTTCTTTTTTGTTGTTTTAAGTACTTTTACATATAGGAGTATGCCCACAGGTAACAGGAAACCAGTGTTTCAAAAGGAAACTTGATCACATTGCTAGATAACACCGGCATCCCAAACAAGTGTGTGAGCGCCCCAAGGCTCGGTGCTGCTGCCAGAAGTACATATTTTTTTGATTGGTAAGAACTGCCAGATGACGCTTCATGAAATATATAATGCAAGAAAGACTCAGAGAGCTCAATAAAAGCCTTCCACCCGTCAGTCTAGGCGGATAAGAGAAAGAAAGTAAAGCAACTACAGAATATGGCTTTGGGAGTTCCAATATCAGTCTGTCTTTTATTCAATGGTAGGTAATTTCCTTTTTGTTTTATTAACTTTGTATCAAGGTAGAATGTAATATAAATGTAAATGGGATTTATTTTCTCTGGATTAGAGAGATGTCGGTTTGTAAGAGTTGTTCATGATAAAGATCAGAATAATTAAATCTGTGGGCTAATTTAGTTTCTTATGAAACCTATTTTCCTCTCCTGGTATGTTTTGATTCTTCATTTTTTGAGAACTCGATCGTTTTGCTTTATAGTATTGAAGAGTAGTTGATAACATTTAGCTACAATACCACAATTGTATCCTTGTGATTGAATTAATATACAAATGCATTCGCTTTTTCTTGAAAATTTATGTGTCTCTATTTTCCATAATTATAATGTAGTCAATGGAATGGCTGAAAAACAGATGAGAAATTGCCCTAGTCAGGTATTGGATTTCAAATGGAAGAAATTAAAAACAGAATGGAAATAGGATTAAACACAATAAGAAAAATTGGGGGTTAATTGCTTGAACCTGGACAGAGGCATGCCTGCTAAAGATGCTTTCCCCCCCTACAGCAATGACAGCACTGACTGAAGAGGCAGCAGTGATTGTGACTCCTCCAAGCATAGTCCAGCAAAGTAATTGGACAATGAACAAAACCGAAGGTATTTCCTTCCCATTTTTGTATTTCAAATGACTTCTTTTGAACCTTTAAGAAAATCTTGAATTATGATAGAAACAACATTGGAAATTTTTAACTATATGTTTTATAGGGTTATCAACACTTTTAGCAAGATGCTATTAACTTGAAGTGACAGATAAATGTGAGCCAAGAATTGCCTTTTTAAAAGGAGGAAGTGAAACAAAGGAGAGAAAGAAAATTTGTCTTCAGCTACTGTCCTGAATGGGAAGTGTACCATATTTTCTGCTTGGCTACCAATAACCCATGTGTGTTCGGTGACAGCTCCTTTCCATTTTGGCATTCTTGATGGGACATCACATTTTGATCTATAACTGTAAGCTTAGCAGCCAAAGAAATTATGAACAAAATGAAGCCCTCTCATTCATCTTTGGAACCATCTTTTTTAGCATGTGCTACTTTTCCTAACCACTTATAATTGATTTTTTGTTGTTGATGGTGATGTATTTTCTTTTCTATTTTATTATTATCGTTGCAGTGGCTTCTGGCTGCTTTTGAGTGTCAGCACTGTTTTCAAACCTATTTGAACTAAAGGTGAACTTGGAAAGCTTGTTGCCTGTCAAGACCAGTGACTGAGTGATTATGATTCTCATGCAAATCACATAAGGCCCCCAGAGGTGAATGCCTGTGGTGTGATCCAGGACAGGGAAACCATCTGATCTTACTCTGACTGTCCAGCAAATAAAAAATAAAGTCAAATATTTCAATTCTAAGTGAATTTAAAATAATTTAAAAATTTAAAACAACTGAAAATATTTTATCTATTTGATTTTTTGAATATCAGTTTGCAAAACAATCAGTGTGGGTTTTAGAATTAACTTTTAGCTAAATTCTTCATATATTCTGAACCTTTGAGCAAAAAGGAATTTTTTTATTGGAATATTCTCTCAGTCATTGATGTCATAGCAATATTCCCAACACCACCTTTTTTCTTCCTTAATGGTTAATTGCAAGTAAATTAGCTGAATTCTAGGTAATAGGAATGGAAAAGTGGGATGGAATATGTCTTCTCTGTATTTTTTTTCTTTGTTTTCTTGATGGAAAACTTTAGTTTTTCTTTTCGCTTTTTATTTATTTTGAAAATATGAATCCAGTATCTCAGAAAGTTTTTTTTATTAAGTTATAGCTAATATTATCCTTAGGGGAAGGATTAATCTCTCTGGTATAGTTTTTCTTTGGAAATGGCTTCTTTCAATTATCACATTTTCCAGAAAATCCCGTTTTAGGCTTCGTTAATTAAATTTGAGTACTCTTGAATTAAGAAGAACCTAGCACAGCCTTTAATGGGAAATTCTCACTGCCTCAAATTAATTATTAAAATTATAAATTGTGTTCACTACATCACATTTAACAAAATGAATGTGAACTCTAAGGTAATATTGGGCGTTCTTGATAAAAGGTAAGTGATATAACATAATATCCTGTTGGACCCTGAGTACCTAAAACTTTAGTATTTCCAATGTAAAATAAGAATGTCTTTTAGATTTATTTTTCCTAAAAATGAATAAGTAGATTTCTCTTAACCTCCTTAGCAAGACAAATATAGTGATTTGTCGCATAATAACTAACCATGAGAGGCACATTTATTTATAGCAATGACAAATTAAAATACCTAAAACATATCAAAAAAGAATCAATTCTGCAGTTTTATGCAAGAGTCATTCCATCTTTTGCACATCAGAAGATGAGAAGCTGTGTGTGTGCTGCCAGAACACATCTTCTTGAAGAGGGTTTCCCCTAAGGAGGTTTCTGGACACTTGACTACAAAAATTGTGTCTAGTCGTGTTCAATTGCATAGTGTTAGAACTATAAATAAAAACCTGAGCTTTTCTAATCCTAGGTTCATAGTTTTTACAATTACTTCAGAATGCCTCTTAACTGAGTTAAAATTTTAATTAATATTTGATGGTATTGTCATTTAACTATTTCAGCCTGAGCCATAAGTTGTTTCTGGATTCTCATATGGGTCATAACAAATACCTCTTCTAAAGTCAATTAGAGGAAATGTCTCTTTTAAATTAGCTCCTCATTAAGAGAAAAGAGGAATTCTTACCATCTTTTCCTCTGGGGAAGGAATAAAATTGTTTATTATCTCATAAGCATAAACCCAGACCTTCCTAAGTGCCGACTTCTCGGTGTAAAGGAGAAAAATGTAAAGACTGTATGAGGTATTCTACATTAATCAGCATTCTGGCACAGGTATGGGAAGCATTGCTCAAAATAACCTGCCAATATTAGAACCAATGCTGCCACCTTTTGGCAAACTTGCCTCTGTACCTGATTAGGTAGCTAAAGAATGAAACAATCATTGGTACACCTCTTCACTCTGATTGATGAATTACATTTCTGGATGACACTAACCCAATGCTTGTGAATATAACCAACCTGCCAAAGAATCAATAGCTCAAAAGGCAAAGTGCCCTTAAAATAATCTTAAAATCAAAGTCTTGTTACATATGTGTTGAAAAAGTCGTGAGGTAGGACACACATTCATTTGTTAGTATTATATCTCCTTTTCCTAGATGACTATGCAGAAGGACCCATAGCCTTGAGGTTCTCCCACCCTTGCCTGGAAGATCATAATAGCTACTGCATCAATGGGGCGTGTGCATTCCACCATGAGCTAGAGAAAGCCATCTGCAGGTAATTGCAAATAACTCCCCAAGACCTGGAGACAGGAGAATGTGAACTTATGTCTTTGTTTTTTTACACAGTACAATGCCACTGTCTATCTTATCGAGTTAAAACTGTTTGATCTGAATGTGACTTGCCAGTCCTCTTTGCACTTGACTATCCATGAAGGTTTTCTTTTTTCTCTGCTTAATCCTCATTACTTAAAAATATAGTTCCCAGATTAGCAGCATCTGTGGAAGCTGGGGCTTTTTAGAAATGTAGAATTTTATGCTTTACCTTAGAACTACTATATCAGAAATCTGCATTTTAATGATCTGCAAAGGTGAATCCTGCTTTTCACAGGATTATTTGTAAGATAATATGAAACAGAGCAAGGCACAAATCTTTATATGAAGTTTTCAATTTTTAGGATGATTGATTTGCTCTGTCTTCTTTTATTCCACATTTTTTATTGGTGCATTACAGTTGTACGTGATGATGGGATTTGTTGTTACATATTCGTACATGCACACAATTAAACAATATAATTTGGCAATATCACTCCCTGGTGCTGGGTCTTCTTGATAACTATACTACACTTCGCGTCTACCATTGAGGGGAAAATATGGGATCTTAAGGAGATGATTATTGTGAAATTCGAGCTATTTCTTACCTTAACACTGACTTTCATTTGGTGTTTGCCTCTTTAAATTACTTCCTTTCCTTTTTTCCCCTCCATTATTTGAAATATGTCTTTATATTTCCATCTTTGTGGGCTTTAAAGTTACATTTTTTTCTCTTTTTTAAGGTGTTTTACTGGTTATACTGGAGAAAGGTGTGAGCACTTGACCTTAACTTCATATGCTGTGGATTCTTATGAAAAATACATTGCAATTGGGATTGGTGTTGGATTATTAATAAGTGGTTTTCTTGCTATTTTTTACTGCTACATAAGAAAGAGGTATGAAAAAGACAAAATATGAAGTTACTCTGTGTGTGTTCATTTGACAAATATCTGTCGAGCCTCTATGACATACCAGGCTTTGACATGTATCTTTTTTAATGAAAAGAAGAAGGTGAATCTGAGCAGTTCCTCCATAACATTTTTGATACCCTTCTGCATACACTCACAGAAGTGGTAAAAGTTTACCTTCAGTTGCAACAGGAGAGTTCAAATTTACAACTTCCTTTTATTCCTATCTGTGTCTTCCTATGTCAAAATTATAAATGAGGAGTACAGTAGGCCTCAAGGGAGTAAAGACCCAGTGTATCTTGTTTATAAGTACACATTTAGCCTCTACTTTTGTGCTCAGAACAGAATAGACACTGAAAAACTATTTGTTGAATGAAAAAAATAAAAAATGAGTACTCATTCTTATTTATGATTTTTCACAACTTAAATTTGTATAACTCAGTAAAAGTCAAGAAATCATGTAAGATACATTAATTTTGAAAAAATACAATTATATTTCCCTTGATATACTTTACTAAGTGATAATTTTAAACATGACTAAAACTGACCATCCAAAATTAGAAAAATTTGATTCGCTTACGGGAGGATCAAATCAACATTATACAAGTTGCTATTTGTGTAAGAGTCCAAGAAGAATAATGAGGAACAGAAGGAAGGAGAGAAGGGATGAAGGAGAAGGTGGAGAAGGAGGAAACAGGGGAGGAGGAAAGACCTGTTGGTGGTAATAAGCTAGCTGTTTGAGATCCAGTTCTGAAGGGAGGGTTGTGCATGTGACAGGTTGAGGGAGGGCTCTAAGGTGGAACCTATGGTGAAATAAGGAAAGCAGAAGCAGCTAAGCAAAGATGTGGCTTGAGCTATCGTCTCAGCTTGATTCCACAGGGAGATGGAGAATGTGAATGGCATCATAGACCTTCCCAAGGAGGAGCTAGGTCTTGGTTTCAGTTTACCACATGGGTCAATCAGGCCACAAGGTATTCATGGTGGGCTAGTGGGCTAGTGGGCAGGGGCTTGTAATTTCCCAGGAATCTTTTGGCAAGGTGCTCTGTTGGCTATGGCAATCCTCTGGAGAATAATGGTGCTGTGAGCCTGTTAGTGCCCACAGCCACTGAAGGATGGGTCTACCAGTCAGTGAAGGGGATCTGGGCAGGGCTACCAAGAGCAACTGCTACACCAGTGCATTCTGTGATCCACACTGACCAACACAAACCACAGTCATAAGGAAATCAATGCTCTGTTTTAGGTGTCTAAAACTGAAATCACCTTACAACATCTGTTCTGGAGGGAGACCACTCTGAGGCCTTGTGGGCATTTTCATCAAGTCATTTGTGAAACTCAGTGGGCCCCACATTGAAATCCTCAAATGAAAGAACAAAAACGCCAAGCTGACTAGACTTGAAAAGAATGAAAGTTGAGATCACAAGGAAATAAGAGGATAAGATTCAACGTTGGTCTTTTGACTTTGCCATCATTAGGAGCCATGGAAGCCAAGTGAACCAGCTACAAAGGCCAAGGTCAAGTTTGTAGTTCTATCCTGGGTTGTTGTTGTGTGATTATTGTTCTTGCTACAGAAAAATTGTGTATCGTGCTTCTGACCATGTCAGATGTAGGTTTTCCTGGGAATAACTGTCATCCTTGCAGCAAGCCACAACAATTACAAATTCAGCTTGCTACCCAGCATTTGGACAACCTAATGTGGGCTCTTTGTTCACTCAATGGACCTCATCCCAAGCATCTGTTTTTGTGGTATCTAAAGGAGTTTAATCTCAAATTTTAGGGTGATATCAGTGTTACGCATCTTGAGTGAACCAAACATGTGTCTTAAGTGTAAGCCATTGAAAAGAAATGAATGCCCAAAGCAAACACAAATCATACCTAGCTTATGACAATACTATGCAATTTTTATCTGTGAAACATGGAATAAGCTAAAGACTATCTCAGGACTGAAAGCCATCTGGAGATCAAATGCAGAGTAGGCTAAGCATTTCTTTTCCATATGGATTATAAAATTCTCTGTTGGACTTTTGTGTTCCCTAATGTTTTTGTCACTTCCACCCATTATCAGTGGAATTAACTGGTGACCATCCATTTGAACTGAAATTCAAGATTTTGGCTAATGACTAAAAGTCTACAACTGGTCCAGAAGTAGAAACTGAAGAACTAGACATGAGAGTTATTTCACCAGCCAACAGCATGTGGAAACTTCACCATTTCTGAACAGATTTGCACATAGAAAAAAAAAAATGGAGCAATGGTAGAAATAACTATTTGGGAACCAAGGTCCTTCCTTTTAATTATATTTCTGCTACATGATTCAAACAGTCTTGTGCAGGTCCCTTAATTTCCTGGTGCTTTGGTTTTATCTTCTACAAGGCTCTCCTGGTTCTAAAGTTTGACAGTGAGAGAAGAAAGAAATTGTCTTTATCTGCACTGCAAGTGACAGATGGAAATGACAGTTCTATCATCAAACCAACCTCTAAGCCCCAAACACACCACTGGCTATTATCTTAGATGTATATTTTAGTGATCAATTTATATAATAATAATTTATTTTTAAGAAAAATATGAAATGAAATTAATGAACAATAACATTAAATGTTTTTAAGTTTCAATCTAATATTGTGGGCTCATATTGTGATGTAGATAAACAAAACAACTTTGATCATGAGATTGAAAGAAAATCAAATTTGAGTGTTTGTACAATGGCAGCTTACTAATAAGCCTTTGTTTGCATTAAATTATAGATTTTCATTCGCTCCTAACTTCCCATTTCGCTTTCCTTTGAGGAGAAGGAATTTCACTTGCTTTGTTTTTCCTTCAGAAGGAATTTAATGCATATGAATCACAGGTCAGCACTTTCTGCCTGTCTTCACACAGTGTGCAAAGGTTACCTCACCTCAAGGGGTGGGGAACCAAGGTTCCGCCCATGACTCTAGCACCGCACCTAGAAAGCTGTGCTCTTCCTGAGCATTTCAAAAAGATGTAAAAATGCCAGGGAGAGTCCAGGAAGGCTTGTCTTTAATTAATTAAGGACTGCCTCTTAATGAAAGGAAAGAGGAAGTAATGATTTGAGTCTACAGAAATGATAACCTAAATGGTTACAAATATTTGCAGTTTGTAAATGCTTGTCAGTTTTAAACACAATAGATTGAAATTAGAACAAGATCACAACAGTTAAAATTTCCAGTGTTGCTAATCCAAAGTGTTAAGCAAAACAAATGCTAATACAGCATCCTTTTTCTCACCTATGGAAAAGTATTCATTAACAATATACAATCCACCCAGTAAAACTGTACAGAAGCTTAGAATATGGTATATGAAGCCATCTGTTTGTGGTCTGTCATATGAAATAATCTTGTGATCCCATAACTCCGGAGTTAATTTTGCAGGAAGGAATCTCTGGCATTCCCATAGAGCTGGAGCCCCACCTGGCAATATTTACATACATAAAGGACTTGTATGGGAAAACGCATAAATACAAGATGATCTGCCAATTGTTTCATCTTGTACATTTTTTTCTCCCGTATGCAGTAAGAACCTGAAAAGTACCTACCCATGAATTTGCACTAGAACTCCATTTTCAGCCATCATCCATGGATCATTTAGTTGAGTGAATGCTTTAGGAAAGAAATGACAGCATGTTGCTGGCATCTTTAATCAACCTGGCCAAGGGGTTCATCAACTTCTTACAGTCCCCCTTTTTGTCTCCTCCCTGTGTCTGTCCTTCAATTCTTTGAGAGCACTTTCTTAGATCATCAATATTGAGGAGTGCATCATTTTTAGCATTTTAGAATATGATGGGGAGGGGGCAAACTCTACAATCTCATCTCTGACCCAATAAATTTCCAAAAGAAAGAGTTATAATTACTTGCCATTATATTTAATTGAAAAAATGTCTTAAGACAATAACAAGACAAACATCAGCAATTTAAGCTTTTGATGTGGAGCATAAGGACAATTCATTTACACAGAAGACTATGAATAAGCCATCTAACTTCTATGCATTACAAAATGTAACATGCTTTCTGTGTGTGATATAAATATTGATATCTTGCAACCTACACTCATGGGAAGGGTTACCAACATCTCTCTGTTGCAAAATACCACTCTTTCTGACTTACATCATGACTGCATGACATCAGATGTGAGCATCTGCCAAGATGAACTGGAAGTGTTGAAATTTAATTTTGTCAGAGTCTGGCACTGCTGATGTGGGTGAGTCCACATTTCTGTCCAAAACTTTGGTGCAGACCAATTCAGTAGCACATTCAGGAGCATATCTTCCAAATTCTCTATGAAATTTGTTAATAATAATTCAGTCAATCAATGCCCAGCCCAGAGCTCAAGAGCCTGAGCAGTTAATCTGAGAATTAATTCTAAGGCTAGTTCTTGAGAATGTCCATGTACAAAAACGTGTCCTATCATTTTACTTCACTCCTCTGCCAAAACTAAACATGATGAATGTTCTAGATTATAGACAACACCTGCAGCTTCCAAAGAAACATCTCATAAAGATTAGGTGAATGATTATATGATAATAATAAGAATTGGATTTGTTAGTTAGGCCTTATTTAAAACCCTCATGTCCTTTCTATGTCATTTTGTGGGGGTAGGAGGGCGGGCGGGTACCAGTATTTTCTTTGTCATTTTTATGTCTCAGATATTGGAGCATAAATTGCCTAGATCGAAATTTGGTTAAGACAAAGGATAAGCAGCTATCAAATTAGTGCTTTTGATCTTTAAGAAAATAATAATTAAGTCTCACATCTTTCTGGAAAGAATGACATCTCTAGATTTTTTTTAATTGCAACAAAAATATTGATTCAATATTAAGTTTCTTAAAAATCAAATTGAAGAAATAGTTTGAGAGCTACCATTTATGAAGACTTGCACTGTTTGAAAGTATTTTCATCATTTTGATTAATCCATACCTGTGTATAATTAAGGTTTCAAGAAGGCAGTTCACTTGTTCAAGGTCGCATAGCTTTTAAGTGACAAAGCCACGTCCTGAAGGAGTTAGAGTCAATGCTGAAGTCTCTCATCTAAGCTCTAGATGATAATGCTTCCCAACATTTGATGGGAAATATTCACATTTGGAACTCAATCTTGGTGAACTTGGAGATATACCCAAGTGATCTGTATGCAAATAAAAATAGTTATTTTTTGTTTAAAAAAATATACATACATATATATATACATATACATATGTATATATACATATGTGTGTATATATATATATATATATATATATATATATATATATATATATATATATATAGTCACCTTTGTCACAGATCGATTACAAAAATTCCCTGCTGTCATCATCAGATTACAATATGCATACCATCCTTTGGGTGGGTCCAGAAGAGTGTCAAGTGCCTGGTGGCTTGTGAGAGCACAGACTGAGAGGAGACTGTAGACTGTAAATAAACCCTAGGTTATCCTCAGGATTAAAAGAGTGGGCAGGTTGCTGGAGAATATTCTACACAGTCTGTGGACAAGGATTCTCTGGCACTGTGCTACCTTAAATTGGACACATCTGACAGGTTGGTGAGGGGATGTGAAGTGAGGCATCCAAGTGCGAATGGTTTTTCCATCTACATAAAAATCTCAGTAAGTACCCTCTTTGCCCCACATCACCCTCAATCCTACCCTATCACCATATGCACTTTGAAGCAAAGTAGTAAATGATGGTAGTCTGTCTGGGTTAGGGCCAAAATTGGGGAAAAAAAATTAGGAAAAATCTGTGCTATGGATTAACACTCAAATGACCTGTGTTCTAAAGCAGCTGTGTGTCTATTTAACTTTGCTGGAGCCCTCTGGATACGATATTTGTGTTTAAGTGGAGAATATTGAGTCTAAATATGACCTTTACATTCCCTTCCTGGTTGGAAGGTGTATGGTGAAAATGTGTCGCCTAGAAGCCAGAACCAGTCCACACTCATATTATTTCCTTTGACTTTCATGGTGTGTGTTTGTTTTAAATCAAGCCCACATTTAGAAACCAAGATACTGTACTACAAAAATCTAGCTTCCTTTGAAATGCAGATTATGTGAACACTGGCCCTATCTTCCTACACAGCTTTGGTCGGAGGGTGTCCTCAACACCAACCAGTTTCAGTTGCTTAGGCTGCCAAATTAGACTTCTTATGGGCTTTTTAACCTGCAAACTTGGCTCTTCGGATTAATTTGAAGATCTCTCCTCACCTAAATGCCTCTGAGTCTAATCAGGATGATGGCTGTAGAGGGCCCTGTTGTACTGCAAACCTCATAAGCCATAAAGGAATCTCAGTTCAAAGAGTTGCCCTGGAATGTGCTTTTGAAGAGAACCCACACTCACCTGAAAGCTGGCAGGGTGGCATCTGATGACTCAAACGCTGACCACACCCTTAGCCACTCTCTGCTACAATCCTTGCCAGATTTTTCTCAGCACACAGCCCTGCTCAGGTTACCTCCCCATTGTGTACCATGCTTAGCAAGGACTCCTAACCCAGCAGTGAGCAGCTGGCCCTAGGGAGGCTTGGGTGGGCAGCCTCCTGTCTCTCCCCCTCTGCTCCAAGAGGCCTAGCACCAGGGGCGGCCCATAGATGCTTTATGCTCTTGAATAGATGCCACAGTTCCTTCTGTGTATTAGGGTCTCCAATGTTCTCTCTGCATGTATTATCCTCTTATCTCTATCTGTCAAGATCCTACAGAATGTTCTTCAAGTGCTACCTCCTCCTTGAAGAATTGTTAATTTACAAATGTCATCTCTCTGCCCTTTAACTCCCTTAGTGTCATTTTTTTTTTTTTTTGGTACCTATCAGATGGTATATATATTCTGCCACATACTATGATTATTTATGTTCTTGGCTAAGTTCCAATGGTAATAATAATATTAAACTTTATTCATTAAGTTTATATCATAGACTGGGCATAGTGCTAAGAAATTTATATGTAGTATCTTTCTCAATCCTTAGAGACAGCCAGGAAGAAGATTTTGTTGTGGCAAATTGTGGTTAATAAGACAAGTGACTGGAGTTTGCTAAGGGTTAGCTCCTTCCTTGCAAGCTGTCCAATCTTAATCATACTTCTTTACTTTTTTCCACATTTTGTCATTTGGAGGAAGGGGATGATATTGTCTTATAATGAATATTAACTATTGATTGCAATTGTCAATTTTTTTTCAGATTAGGAAACTAAAATTTAGAAAGTATAAGTAACTTCTTCACCTTTAGTTAGTGGTGGAAGCTGGTTTTGATCACAAGGCTGTCCAGTTCCAAGGCCCCAGAGTCTCCAGGATAGGCAGGGGAGCCTGGTCAGGCTGGTCTCTCTGAATTTACTCCATTGAGCACAGTTTGGCTTCCGCCAAGCTTGACTAGTGTCTGAAGTGGGATCTTCATTCAAAGGCAGCTATATTTTGAATTCCAACTGGTTATTAGCTTTGTGATTGAGAACAAAAAATTTAACCCTTCTAAATCACTGTTGCCTTTATTATAAAATGAGGAGAATTCCCCCATAGAGTCATTTTAGGATTATGTTAAATCAGATAGCTAGTGTTATCTAGAATATCTGGAACCCAGTGCCCATTCAACAAATATTACTATGATTATTAAACATTTGAAATTCTTATTGGCACTTCATACATTTTATTTTATTTTTAGGTGACAATACTCAAAAATTTCAAAAACATCATCAATAATACATTAAAGACAAATAAGTGAAAGGAAACCAAATAAAATGACAACAGTCTCACATAGCTTCAGTGGCTAAGGTGTACATAAATGGTACAATAACTATGATACTTTATCTTGAAAAAGACCTACAATTAGCTTGTGGAAGTGGATATTGGCAGAGTTGTAGCTTTGGGGTTATTGTCAAATGACAGACAGGATTATTGACATTGGATGGGAAACTTAAGAGCAGTTGCAGATAGTGAAGCCCATAACACAGATGTGAGCCAACGGAGCTGGTATGTGCTTGAGGTTTGTGCACGCCTGTCCCCTGTGTACATTCCCACACTCATCTAGTGTTCCTCTCACATGAAATCATACATAAGTACAACATTCCCATCACGTGCAAATTATTCCTTTATATTGGAATAAACTTAGGTTTTCGAAACACACATTAAAACAGAACTGACTGTACCTTGAAATTATCACGACCTTTGCTTCTCAACCTAAACCTTAATTATAATTCTGAAGCATTTGAAATATTCCAATTATATTGTCCATGCAAGACCCTGGTGATTGTGGGGGAGGGTATGATAACCTTCATTTCTCCACCTAAATTTAACAAGAGTGCCAAGTACACAATTTCAAGTCCTCATATTACTGTGTATTCAAGTGTCTGTTATCATATTATTTGTTCTGTCATTTGCCAAGCTATAAATTAACAGAAGCCATCAGGACTATGTTTTCTCTCTTAAGTAAACTAACACTGCAAGATGGCTTTCATCCTAATCTCATCACCTTACTGTACTACTGTGAAGAGTTCCAAACTCTCTGTACTGTCACCATGACTTATTCCCCTCCTTATTTTTATCTTCTGAGCAAACTGTTATTTTTTTTATCAGAAATATTGAAAAGATTTTGAGGAAAATAGTTTTATTGCCTTTGGCAGGCTGTACTAAGCAGAAAATTAACCCAAAATGGGAATGTACTTAGTATATATGAGACCCTGGATTCAATCCCCAGCACAAAATAAATAACCCAAACTGCATATGTTCCAGCAGCAAAAACTTGTTAAAGAATTAATTAAATATTTAATAGAAAGAAATGACCATTAAATAAAAGGAAATCTATAATTAAACTCAGTATGTATTAGGGTCCCCAGCTTGACCCTAAAACCTATAACTGTCAGGGCTCAGGACCCTCTCAGTTGGCTGGACAGATTCCTCTGCATATTTGTGCTTTATGCAAACTGAAGTCCATTTGCTTGCAGAACTAGAGAAACTCCTGTAGGTTACGGAGCATAACTTCAGATGCTTCTCAAACCTGATCAGAACTGATAATTCTGCAGTGGTTTGTGTTGCATGGCAAGGGTAAGTATGGCCTATTGTAAAAAGGAGTTGGTGGCCTTTTCTTTTTTTTTTTTTTCCCCTTCCCAGCATCCATGCTCCCACTAAAGATCACTCCAAAATTTTCTTTGAAGTACCATCTGCCTTCATCTCCATTGCACCTGCTTCTGTTGTGTTCACTTCAGCATTAATCCCAGGGGCCATCCAAATGACCTATTGCCTATAAATGATAGGCATTCTACCTAAGCTAGATCAATGAAAATTGGCTCTGGGATTTTTATTGGAACTCTTTGGTGAGGGATGATTATCTCTTTCAGATTGCATTGCTGAATTAGAATAAAATCTTAGATTGGCTAATGGCTGGCTCTGCTGTCACAACAGCCTGCTCAAGAATGAAAACTACAACATAGAGAAGCAGGGAAGAGAATCAGAGTCCCAGTGACATCGTTGGAGCCCAATTCATGTCATGTTTTAGAGTTCTAGTTCTGTCACTGGTCTTCTTTAGATAAATTAGTTGTGACTTAAACACCAACCATCTTCCCAGATTGTCAAATTCACTCAAGGATTAGCATAGAAAGTTCTGAAATTTGGGCTCCTTAAAAGTTTTTTAAGGGGCTGGGGTTGTGGCTCAGTGGCAGAGCGCTTGCCTTGCACAGATGAGGCACTGGGTTCTATCCTCAGCACCACATGTAAATAAATAAAGGTATTGTGTCCGTCTACAATTTTAAAAAAAATTTAAAGAGTTTTGTAACATGCATACAGTTTTAGTTTTCTGCATTGTGTAAGTCAGCTTTCTAACACTGTGACAAAATGCCTGGAATAATTTAAAAGGAGCAAAGATTAATTTTGGCTCATGATTTCAAAGGTTTCAGTATGTGGTCACTTGGCTCCATTGTTTCTGGGCCTGTAGGAAGACGGAACACCAAAATGGGGAAGGTATGGCAGAGGAAAGATGCCCACACAGCAGGAAAGCAGAGAGAAAGAAAGGGGCTGGGGACAAAATATGCCCTTCAAAAACACACCCCCTGTGACCCACGTCCTTCCACTATGCCCCACCTCCTACAGTTTCTCCTCCAATAGCTTATTTAGCAATGAATTCATGATGAGGTTAGAGTGCTCATAATCCTGTCTCCTCCCACCTCTGAACACTGCTATATTAGGAGCCAAGACTTCAATACATGAACTTTTGGGGGATACTCCAGATCCAACGTTAGCATCTATAGACCCAAGTCATGTTTTTGAATAAAAGCTCAAAGATCAAAACCTTTGCACATTCAATAAGTCACAGAAAAAAATGGGCCCTTTTTTTGTTTTTTATTTTTATCTTGGGAAAATTTACATATTAACATATCATTTAGTAATCCATATGACTGTACTATGAAGTATGCTTTCTAGATGTATCCAGGAGGTCTTTACAGATAGATTTTTTTTTTTTTTTTTTGAAAAACTAGTTTGTAACCTCATAAGTTACTGGCATTTGAACATTTTAAATACAATAACCACTGCTTACCAACATGTATCAGTGATATCCTTGCCCATTTTGGTATTGTTTGGAAAAATGGTGCAATATTTGTACTTACATATTTGTATTTGTATCCATATACAATTATACAATTATCCATATTGTATATGAATACAATTTATGACACAAAAATTTTCTGGTTGTGTAGCTCACATGAAAGCCATTGTGAGCTGTAATTGGACTCTACTTCAAAGATTTTGCTTTATAACTTTCTCAATGTGTTCAATGAGTAGCTATAAAAATAAAATTAATTAAAAGAACTGAAAAAAAGTTTGAATTTTTTGTTTTAAACAAATTTTACATAAAATAAGAACAAATTAAGAAGTAATAAAAAGACTTTTAAAGCACATTCTTTGCATAAGCTGGTATATGAGTCAGCTTTCTGTGGCTGTGACAAAATACCTGAGGAAATCAAAGACATATTTTGGTTGGCTCATAGTTTCAGAGTTGTTTGTTTGTTTGTTTTTGTTTCAGAGTCACTTGGTCCTGTCACTTTGGGCCTTGGGCAAGATAGAACAGGGCAGGGTGCACATAGTAGAACGAGCCACTCACCTCATGGCAGCTAGAAAGCAGAGGGGTGGGGCAGGAAGGCCTTAAGGACAAAATACAACTTTCAAAGTCACGTCCCCCTTGACCTACATTTTCCAACTGGAAATCACCTCCCAAAGTTTCCACAGTTTCCTAATATCACTGCTGACTAGGGGCTACACCTTCAATACATGAGTCTTTGGGGGACATTCTAGATCCAAACAATAATGGCTGGTTGAGAGATGCATAGATGTGTATCAACTTTCAAATCTAAAATTTAATAATTGTTTTCTATATGACTAATAATAATAATATATAACATCACAACAAGGAATTGAGAAAATAAAACTAAGAAGTAAAAATGAACCCATGGCTTATAACATTTAAAGTTGGCTCATTTAACAAATAATATTTTTGATATTGAATGCTTAAATCAATTAATGCAAATGCTTTTGTAATTAATATTTTTATGTGTAGTTCAGTTTGGGCCATTCATTTTATGTGTTTTGTTAAGTAATGATATTCTAGTAATCAGATTACTTAAATTCCAGGTTCCAGTGAATTGTATATTTCTTATCAATAAGAAAATTGTGAGCAATTTTTCATCAGCGATTATCAGTGTTATTTATAATTAAAGTCCCTTATTTGTCCTAAAACTCTTCTTTCAATTCATTTGCACTTCAATCACCTTTGTGTTGCCATTCTCCTTGAAAAACTGTCCTGTTGTAGATATTCTCCTAATCAAAATTCGGTGAAAGTAGAAATCATGTGCAGAAGATATTTATTAGAATTCCAGGAAGTAGTGCTTAGGAGTTTTCTTTTCAATAATACCATCCTTGGTATTGAGTGGAAAAACAGTGCAGGATAATTTGAAATCCACTTGCCTTTGCCACATGTAGCTTGGATGAAACTGTTCAGTGAATTGCTAATATCAGTTGTTCTACACATGAGCATGACCTTGAAGTAACCAAGAGAATGACAAACTTCCACAGAAATATGGGTGCTTTGAACACCTTTCTTGGTGTATTGACTGCCGTGCTCTTACGTGTAGCCTCTCTGTGCCAATGGTTTTCAAAATTCAGTGTATGCAGGAATCACGTGCCAGGAAATTTTATTAAAATGCAGATTCCTTGGTTCCAACAAAAAAAAAATCAAGAAAATCAGAATTCTAGGAGAAAGTGTCTAGAAGTTTATATTTTCAATAGTACTGAGAAAAATTACTAAAATTATATTTAACCCTATTAGTCTTAGCACCCTATTGGGAGATCTTCAAAGAAAGAAATGAAATCAACAAAAATGATCATTTTTATTTGCAAGCTGAATATTACTCTTTGTCACTTTTTAAAATTATGTTTTTAAAAAATGGAAAAAGAACTTCTGAAATCCTCAGTATGAGAGATTTTCTAACAAATTGATTTTAAAACATTTTCAAAGTGCATGGAGAGAATGTTGACATAAAATTTAGCCACAATAAATTCTTGGCTTCATCTGGGAACTGAATTGCATGCTTGTAATCCAAGTGACTTGGGAGGCTGAGGCAAGAGAATTAGAATTACAAGTTCCTGGCCAGCCTCTGAAATTTAGTGAGACCCTGTCTCAAAATAAAATAAAAGTTCAGTAGTAGAGCACTGCTGGGTTTTATCTCCAGTACTGGGGTGGCGGGGGAACACAGTGCAGTTTTGATTTCAAACTTACATGATTACATTTGTTCTAGCTTGTTGAACAGCAGCATGAATAAAACAAGAAGCACAAAAAATTATTGCTGCTAAAATTTTGTGTCATGGCTTTTATTATGTGTCATCTATATAATATTCTTCATGTGCTGATTTTTATTAGCTTGAGACCACCAAACAAAAATGATAATGTGATTAGAGTCATTCTCACTGAATTATATGAGGGGAAGAATGTTCCCTATTTGGACATTATCTGACAGTGTTCAGAAATGTCAACTGATGCGAAATCTTCTTGTGCGGGCATTGGTAAAGTTATTCAAAAGTAATGACGGATATTAAAATATCAGTTCTATTGAAAACTTTGAAGTACAAATGATATAGCTTGAACTTCAAAAATATCACTTCAGTGAGAATGTTTATTTGTCACACCACTAAACAACTCTTTTACAACAAAACTGTACATTATAGATTTTCCACATTTTTTTTCTTTTTTCTTTTGGTACTGAGGAAGGAATTCAGGAGTGATTGACTGATAAGCCACATCCTCAGCCTGATTTTGTATTTTATTTAGAGACAGAGTCTCACTGAGTTGCTTAGTGCCTCACTTTTGCTGAGGCTGGCTTTGAATTTGCAATCCTCCTGCCTCAGTCTCCCGAGTTGCTGGGATTACAGAGTTCTAAGTATTTCTTACTTAGCACAGCAGCAAAATCAGATGCTATTATTGGGATTAAAACCTACTTGGTCTCTGATACCATAGTTATAACATTTTCTTGCTCACATTTTAACTTGGAAAATTATTTTAGTGTCAGAAGTTGCTACTGTGTGACTGAATTCAAAAGAAAAAGATATAAATCTTCATATTTTAAAAAGAGAGTCATAGGGTCAAATTTGAAGCCATATAGAGAAAGGAATAGTGGTTGATATCTGTATCAGATATGTCTCAGGGCCTAGGATGTTAAGATCTCATGAGAAGGCATTTAGAATCCTGGGCTAGGAAATCTATTCTAGATATGCATGGTATTATTCTTGGTGTATTTTTTAATTAAATCTTGTAGATCCAGTTGAATCTCAATATGCAAAATAATGTATTTTGAAATCCACTTGCCTTTACTATGTGTTGCTTGGGTGAAACTGTCCATGAATTATTAGTATAAGACAGACCAGAAAATTTGCCCCTGACAGTTAGACAGTCAAGGTCTTAGTGAAGGAAAAATACTCCCTTTAGACTTTAGAGAGAAAAAGAACCATCTTTTTGAAATCAGAACTTGAAAAGAAAGAACTGAAATCACATTACTTATATGGTGTAAGAATTCCAAACTGGGAAATCCACTATAAATTAAAAAATTAAGAATCAATGGTCTTCATGGCAACTAAACAGTGTTAAACTTATAACTTCTTAGAGGAGAAGTTTTTACAACAAATTGTATGTGGTACACACAGAA
The DNA here is from genome assembly GCA_025594165.1 of Tamias sibiricus. Taxonomy (NCBI): domain Eukaryota; kingdom Metazoa; phylum Chordata; class Mammalia; order Rodentia; family Sciuridae; genus Tamias; species Tamias sibiricus. The sequence continues at coordinate 62,678,916 of CM046665.1, forward strand.
AACAATTTCCAGTTTAAGATGACTTTGTGAATAAAAATTAGAAAATACGTGAAGAATTTTAGGGAGAAGAGAGTCCACATACACAAGAGACATGGAATTCACATCTAAGTAATTAGAATAAGTATAATTTTAAAAAAGGCTTTTAAGAAGGGTAGCTTAGTGCTGAGGAGTTAGCTCAGTGGTAGAGCAAGTACTTGGAATGCCTGATGCCCTGGATTTAATTCCTAGTACAAAAAAGGGGGAGGGTAGTCTAAAATATTCTAAGAGAAATAAGAAGGGATCATTCCATGAACTAAGAGTAGGGAGTTAAAAAATAAACAAAGTAAAAATCCTGCAGTTAAAAATATGCAGTCTTGAGAGGGAATGGGGGCAAGAAAGATGGCAGAATGAGATGAACACCATTACCCTAGGTACATGTATGACTGCACATGTGGTATGACTCTACATCATGTACAACTAGAGGAATGAAAAGTTGTGCTCCGTTTGTGTACAATGAATTGAAATGCATTCTGCTATCATGTATAACTAATTAGAACAAATTAAAAAAATATAGCCTTTGGAATTAAAAAGAATTCCTATAGATAAATTATGAACTAGACTAGGCATAGCTGAAAAGAGAATTAGAGATGTGGGAAAAGATCTGAAGAAATCATCTAGAATGTAACATAGAGAAGTAAAGAGATACAATGCATAAAATTTTCTAAAAATAATTATAGGATGAATTCCAGAAGGAAAGTTATCTAGGAAAGACCCTCATAATAACTCAATGGTAAATATCTAAATATTGAGAAAATATTTTTAAAATAATAGCTAAGAGCTTCTAGAATTAAAATGGGACATGAATCTTTAAATTGAAGATGTGTTCTACCTAGTCTGAGGAAAGATGCCCAAAAAATCTATACGTGAACAAATCACAATAAAACTTCAGAATATCAATGGTTAAAAATATCTTCAAATCCAATAAGAAAAAAGATATATTGCCTAAAAAATAGAATGGAGGAAAAATTCTCATCAGTGAAATTATATCTGCCATAATACAATGGAATAAATACACAAAATACTTAGTAAAAAGCAATGTTAACAGAGAACACTGTCACATTTAATCAGAATAAAGATTAAATTGTAGACAGCAACAAAAAGGAGGAGCTTGGAGGAGAAATTCAGAAAAAAAAGCTAAAGTATGTTAAGTTTTGTTCAAATAAATAATACAGATATTTTCTAAAAAGAGAGCATGTTACAAAGTTATGACAATTAAGAATGAGTGTAAATCATATTGTTAACCTTTAGTAGTGTCATTAAATATTTATGTGTTAAGGATAAATACTATATCTCACTTTTAAAAGAGCGGAGTACATAAAAATGTACCAGGGAATCAATAAGAGAAGAAAAGGAAGTGTAAAAGATGTAAAGAATTATCATGTTAACTGGAAAACAAAAATAAGATGGTAGAGATAAGTTGAAATGTATATAAATTATGTTCACTGTTGAAAGCTGGTGATATTAGTATACTAGAATAAAAAATAAAATTCAGGCATTCAGTTATTTACAAAAGATACATGTAGTATCGGAATGGCAGATCCCTAAATATCAGATTGTCACTACAAGAGAGATAATACCAAATATTAAAGAGAAAGGAGTTTAAGGCAAAAAAGATTTGATTGGAATTAAGAGAAATCTTTCCTAAAGATACAAAAAGTAATGCGCAAACTTACAAAAGTTGACAGAATTTCCAGAAGAAATTGGCAAAACATGTAATTATAGAATTTAAAATATCTCTCAAAAACTGTGCAAAAAAAACTTTGAATTGCACAATTAATAAATGTACTCTGAAAGATATATATATTGTCCCACAAAGAAGGTGCAAATATTCTTTTCAAACACATGTGGAAAATTTACTGAGTTACAGATGGACCCCTCAATAAGAATGTAAAAAAATGGAAATTCTACTAGTGTTCTCTGACTCAAAATAAAAAAATATAAGAAATGAACAAACAAAAGATAGAAAAGTGTACACAACAAACAAACTAAAAATTCATAAGTTAGTTTGAAAGAATCGTGGATTAGATAGGGAACAGAAGTAAAAATTTAAAAAATTTAAAACTGAAAGAATTTGGTTTCTCTTGCCAACCTGAAAAGCTGAGAGAAATAACCAGCCATCTGCTGGAAAGTGAAGGAAATCTAAGCAGAGTATGGAGAATTACTGGAGAAACAACAACCAGTGAAGTCAGTTTTTGGAGTTTCTCTTTGTTATTCCTCTTAGGGTCACTGGCAGTTCCAGAGCAGAAGGCTCAAAGGGTTCAGCAGAACTTTTGACTGCCTCAGGAAACATTGAAGACACAGATAGGAGTTCAAGGCCTAGTGTGGTGAGGTGTGTAGGAGGGAACTAATAATCCTTTACTCTGAGTTGGAACACTCAGAGGACTGTGCCATAAAAACAGGGTGAGTCAGACAAGTAGGCCCTTACAAAGGCCCCAGCACTTAAAATTAGGCTAATGAAATCCTAATATTCTAAGTCTGCTCTCCAGGTACCCAATAGAAGCAAATGTAAATTAAATCTCAAAAAAAAAAAAAATTATCCTAGGCCTCAAATTATTTTGAAAATAATTTGCAAATGTTTTGTGAATAAGTTACAAATATATTTTCAAAAATCAAATGGCCATAGTACATGCACTAGTTGTTGTTGTTGTTGTTGTTGTTTTGTTTTGTTTTTGTTTTTTAAAATCCAAAACTATATCTTTATATATTTTTCATATAAGTACATCCAAGGCTGTGTTATTTATTCCAGAATTGTGGAATATTGCCTTGGTCAATTCACCACATTAATTATCACTCTTTAATGATGTGATGATGGATACTTACATTGCCTCTGACCTCCTATTACAATAAACATGATGCTGCAGGGCATATCCTCACATGTCCATCATGTTTCAGGTATGGAAGCATATCCCTGAAGACCTCTCAGGTCTGTGATTTAAGTTGCCATGCTGCTAGAAATTTGTGCTTTTTCTTTCCAGCTGTTTACCTACTTCCTGAAAAGAGTAGTAGCTCTCTGTAGCATTATGGAGTTTTAGTGGAACAAAATTTTTACCATTAAAGATGGGAATTTTATTGAACTATGCATTGAGAAATGAATCAAAATACAAATTATTACTTTAAAAGTATGATAAGTTCATAGAACTAGTTAGGTTGCTGCTTCCTAGAAGTTGTTGATTTCTGGATCACATTTTTTTCCTGTATTTAAAATATGCAAATGTTTCCATTTCTTTGTCAACCAATGGCCCATCCCACTGATCAGAAATAAGTCATCATTTATCTAAAGAAAATTAGCCCTTTGCTTTGGAGATGACTTGCAAATATTTACTTTTTCTTTTGAATTATTTCTGATGTATTAAAATGCATTTTGTGTGGCTAAATTTATCCATCTTTTACTTTATGTTAATAATTTTCCAGGACACATGTGTCTCTCTCCTTGTTCACACTTCAAGCCTTCATTTGGGGAAAAAAATATAACTTATTTTGTCCTCTCTTGTACTATTTGTATAGTGTCACTTTTGTGATAAGTCCTTGGTCCACATAAAACGTTAGTACAAGAAGTTAAGTAATTTTCTTTTTTATATGCCTATTCCAGTTTCTCAGCATTCTTACTGAGTAATCCATATTCTTCAACCTCGATCTACAATGCTAACTTGGTAATATACACTGATACTGTTTTTGTGGATTGTTTTGCTTTGTTGACATGGCTAATCTATTTTAAAAATTGACCTGTTATTATTTTGTTATTATTGTATTGACTAAATGTACAGCCTTACTCTAGAGAAAATTAAGAATTTATATTATTAATATATTGAGTGCTTTCAATGAAAGATTAAGGTACACTTTCTATTAATTCAAGTTTTTTTCTTAATCCCCATAATAGCATTTTAATATTTTATTCATAAAGGTTCTGAACAGTTCCTTTTAAATTTATTCAAAGATATTAAAAATCATTGTTATTCGTAAGTGCAGTGGCACACACTTGTGATCCCAAATAGTTGGGAGGCTGAAACAGGAGGGTCAAAACTTGAGAGCAGCCTTGGCAACTTAATGAGACCCTGTCTCAAAATAAAATTTAGGAAAGGGCTGGGAATATAGCTTAGTGGTAGGGCAGAGGCACAAGCCCCTGGATTTGAACCCCAGTACTGGGGGCGGGGAAATTATACATATATATATTAATTATATACATATACATATATACATATATTGGCTATTGAGTCTATATAGGAAAGTCATCAATTTTTACATAAAATTTGGTTTTGGCTATCTTAGTAAAATGCCTCTTCGATGGTAATTATTCATGATTCTCCTGCTTTTTAAATAAACAAAATAATTTCTTCTATTAATAATATCACATCCCTCCCACTGTTCAAATGCTTTACCTCTTATTTCTGTCTTTCATCTAACGCAAATCATTATTCTAGTTAATAACAATTTGTCTCTGTTAGCACAAAAGGACCTGGCCCATGCAAACTTCATGGATCACCTCAGCCTTTTATTCAGAAGCAGCGATTGCACCCACAGGAACGGACCCACTCTCCTGGTGGAAAATGAGTCCCTGGACAAAGGAGGGCACTGGACTTATATAGATTATACTAATAGGCGATTTAATTAATGAGCTTGTCAGTTTGGGGCACTTAGGAATTTGGGGTCTGTCTTACTGGGTGAGATGGGAGGGTCTAAGGTCAGAGGTCAGTTTTGGGCCCTCAGGAAACAGGTTTGTGAGAATTTGAAAATTTGTTTTTGCTGGGCAATATTTTTACTTGGAGAAGAATGGAGGGTCTGGGGTCATCGTTCAGTGCTTATCTCTTTCCCTTCAGGATCCCATTGTACTGTCACTGGGAAAGAATTTATTTGGGGAAGGATCAATGCTTTGGCTTCCTTTCTAGGGATTGGATTGTTCTGTCACTGGGAAAGGATCAATGCTTTTCTCTTCACTCTCTCTTCCAAGGCCATACTATTTTGGGGTTTGTCATTTTCCATATCTAAGTCTTACTCTGAGCTTTAATGTGATTATATCTAGTATTTTCCATTTACAGGGTATGAGCTATCGAGTTGATCTAAATATTTATAATAAAACATTTTTATTTCTATTTTATTGTTTCGTGGCACCGGAGATTGAACCCAGGGCAACTCTACAAATAAGCTACATCCCCCTCCCTCTTTATATTATATTTTGTGACAGGGTCTTGCTAAATCCCCTAGGGTGGACTTCAACTTCTTCCTGAGTCACTGGGATTACAGGTGTGAGCTTCTTTGCCCAGCTGTTTATTTCTATTTTAGAAAAAAATATTTTAAAAATCAGGAGTGGATACTGAATGTTACCAAAATAATATGTAGCATCTACAAATATAATAATAATATAAATAATAATATTATTATTACTTAATAATAATATAAATAATATATAACATGTAATATATAGCATCTATAAAATTATATATATATATATTTTTTTCCTCATTTCTAATAATTTTGACCTAACGTCCATGTTTTCTTGAGCTCTGACAACTTTTGCTCTAGTTTTCTGCTGTCTCATCATAGGTCCTGAGGTCTCCTGTGTTATTTTTGAGACAAAGCTTTGACTTTTACTCTAAGCCTTGTAAGCTAAGGCAATATGTTAAGTCACGATTTTTACCTGCTCAGTGTAAATATTTGAAACCTACTATTCTTTCTCTTTTCCCTCCTTCTTTTTTATAGTCACAACATTGTTTTAACTAACAATATATTCAATCTAGACAATCACAGAAACACAACAATGTAAACATGGATTTAATAGCCTTGTATGTAATATGCAGTAAGGGGAACAAGAGAGCTTGAAGGTCAAAGGCAAGGCTTTGGTTCTTAAGACTCCTGATACTTGTGAAAGCCAAAACTAGGGTTGGGGTTTTGCAAAAGGAAAATGCTTTTTTGTGCTGTCAAAAAGCAAGGAAGTCAGGAAGTGGAAACAAAACAAAACAAGCAAACAAAACCCTTCAATTCTTCCACTCAGTCCTCTGAAAGCAGGGGAATTTAGAGGAGGAGGAGAGAGAGACGCTGCTTGTTGATTGGGTGGTGAGAAGGGAGAGTTTTGGGTCTTTTTGTAATGTGAGGTAGGTCATCACACCTCTTCACAGGTCTCAAGTTTCTTTTTAGGAGGAGTTACCACATTCTGCGCAGGGAATTTGAGTTTGTAACGTCAGAGGGTTAGTGACTGGGCGAGCTGGCCTCTTCTGCGCATGTCCATTCTTGAAAAGCCGGTTTCAAATCATCCCGCAGTGGATTCTGGAGGTTTTCCTGAAAGACAATTTAAGCACTTTGTTATTTAAGGAATTTATCTATGGTGTGTGCAGGCCCTAGAGGATTTCACTCCAGATTTGAAACTGTGATTCCTTGTGCTTTAGTTTTCTTCTTCTTTTCTTTCCTTTTAAATCATTATAAATAAAAGGGAATAATACTAATGTCTTCCTCATAGAGGTTTGTAAGGAGGAAATCTATATTAATTTTTCTAGAGCTGCTATAAGAAAATACCACACATTGGGTGATTTAACCAATAGAAATTTATTTTCTCACAGTTTTGAAGGCCAGGTGTGGGAGATCAAGGGCTCGAAGAGTAGGTTTCTTCTGAGGCCTCTCTAATTGGCTTGCAGTCACCCTTTCTCTGTGTTCCTTGCTTGGTATAGTCAAAGGTTGCTGGTATCTCTACATGTGTCCGAATTTCCTCTTCTTATGACACTAGTCAGAATTTCGTTCAGGCTCACCCTAATAGCCTCCTTTTAACTTGTGTTCTTTAAAGAACTTATCTCCAAATACAGCCAAATTCTAAGGCACTGAGGGTCAGGACTTGAACATATGTATTTTGGAGGAGAGGACACAATTCAGCCCATAACACAAATTATTGTTTATTCTGTTAGAAATAATATTTTATTTTTGTTTTGATACTGAAAATTATCCTGACTTGAACCAATGGAATCAACACAATTAGTTTTACCAGTAGGGATGGTAAAAGAATGAAAAAACTACTGGTTATACAGTACTCACCCTTTATCTAAGACCCCCAGAGTATTCCTGAAACTATGGACTGTACTAACTCCCATATGTGCTATGTTTTTTATTGTTAAACTTACGATAAAGTTCAGTGTATGATTGGGAAACAATAAGAGATCAATGATAATAACTAATAATAGAATAGAACAATTATAACAATATACTGTAACAAAATTATGTGAATTTGATTTCTCTATCTCAAAATATCTTTTTGTACTTTACTCACCCTTCTAGTAATGATGTGAAATGTTGCAATGCCTACGTGATGAGATAAAGTGGGATGAATGATGGAGGTGATGTGATGTAGCATTAGACAACTACATAAAGGTTACTTCAACACAAATACTGCGTCAGAAGATCTGTTAACCCGGATGGCCAAGTGACTAATGGTGGGTAGTGTACACAGCATGGACCACTGGAAAAGGGTATGATTCACTTCCTGAGAAGGATAGAATAAGATGGTGAGGGATTTCATCTTGCCATTCAGAACAGAATGCAATTTAAAATATATGCATTGTTTGTTTCTGGAAATTTCCATTTAATATTTTTGGACTACAGTTAACCATGGATAACTGAAACTGTGAAAAGTGAAACCATAGATTATGAAGGACTACAATACAGACAATGGTTTGCAAAATGTGTTAGATTGTAATGCTGGCAATAAAATCATGCTGTGTGACTACAATTTAAGTGATAAAATTTAATTTACAACTCATAATTTGCAGCAAGATCTCATTCATAAATTTATGCATGTAAGAACTACAGAATTTACAGATTACTGCATCTTTCAAATTGTCTAGATTGTTATTATTGCTATGTGTGCTTTCAAGAATTTTCTAGGTGGGCTATGCATGGTGGTCCAAGCTTATAATTTAGCAACTTCTCAGGCTGAGGCAGAAGGATTGCAAGTTCAAAGCCCATCTGGAAGATTAGCAAAATCTTGTTTCAAAATAAAAAAGGGCTGTGAATGTAGCTTAGTGGTAAAGTGGTCCTGGGGGAAAAACCAGCACTGGGGTAAAAAAAAAAAAAAAGAAAAAAAGTCTTCTACTTGGTCTTTAATCTTGTTTGATAATTTATCTGTGTCATTAAACAAAATAAGAATTAAAAAATGCAGCTGTTCTAAAAATGTAATGTTTATGCTTTCCAAAAAGATTCTAAGGAAAAACTTAAACTCAGGCTGATGAAGTTTACCTTATACAAGAATTTATAATATACAATTGACGTCAATTCAGGAACCAAACTGAAGACAGATGTCATGCTTAATAAGCAAACTCTGGAATCATTAAATTATTTATTTTCCTCCCTCGTGCTTGTAAATGTAGCATGATATAAATAGTTGCAAATAAAATTTGTTATCATATTGCACCTCATGGCATTTTACACCTTTAAATATACTCTTTTTAATGCATTATTTGGCCCCCCAAACAAGGAAATTTAGACATTTAAAAAATACCACATCAAGCCGGGCGGGGTGGCACACGCCTGTAATCCCAGCACTTTGGGAGGCTGAGGCAGGAGGATCGCAAGTTCAAAGCCAGCCTCAGCAATGGCGAGGCACTTCGTAACTCAGTGAGACCCTGTCTCTAATAAAATACAAAAAAGGGCTGGGGATGTGGCCCAGTGGTCAAGTGCCCCTGAGTTCAATCCCCAGTACCAAAAAAAAAAAAAAAAAAAAAAAAAAAAAAAAATACCACATCCGCTGATCTTCCCTCTATTTTGTGAGATCCACATCCCCTCACTGCTGTCCACTTGGCCCCCTCACTTTGCTCTAGCTTCCACCTATGAGAATCAGTGCAGCAGGGAGAGGAGATTGAGAGGGAGGAGGGGAGGAAGGAGGGAAGGGAGGAGGGATGGGGAAAGGGAGGAAGTACAGAAGGAATTTCACAAAATTATAAATATACCACAGTAGCTTCTACCTTTATGTATAGCTATAAACCACGATTTAAAAAACAATGAACAGAAAGTCGACAAGTAGAGTAGAGGAAAGGGAATAGGCAGAAGGAGGAGGAGAAAGAAAGAGGAAGCACTGGGGCCTGAAATGGAGCAAATTAAATTGCTTGCATGTATGAATATGCTAAAATGAACCTCACTATTACGTATAACCATATAACCATAATGTTATACATAATATGACATAATATAACATATAAAAATTCTATGTCCTATTACTCAACCCTTTTTTGTAAAAGACAAAGATACTGTCCACTCTGAATTTTGAGGAGTTGATGTTTATAATTAAATGTACTACTAATCTAACAACTGTACTACAGGAAAACATTATTTAAACCATCATGACCTTGCAACACTCCCTACAAGTGAGGAAATTTATATCTGGTACATTTTTATTTATTTTGTAATAAAATAAAAGGGTCCTTGCTGACATTTAGTCATATGCTATTTATCTGTAATCTTCGTCATGAACAAGGATTGTTTCTTATTTAGTTGCAAGTGAATGAGTATGCATATGCACATGTGTGGGGGTGGGTGTGCACACACTTGGGGGAGAACTGACGTATCATGTCTTGAGCACCTCCTGTGTGTCAGGCATTCTGTTCAACACAATGACTATGAGATTATTTCAACGTCAGAACTATCCCATGGTGCGTGTTCTGTTAGCAGCAATCTGCAGATAAAACCATGATTCAAGCTTGTCAAATAGCTCTAAGTCATTACATAAGGGAGCTGGAATACAAAAATGACGTTTAAAAATAGTGAGAATCATCATTAGCAAAATCTAGACCCCAAGAAGTTACCCTGTCTTTAGACAAACTTACACTGAAAGCAGTGAGTGTGTGTACACGCGTATTTTTTATTTTTACTTTTTTTAAATTCATGTTTTCTTTTTATTCATGGCTTCTAGCTCACAACACACTCCCTGAGGCAGGACATAGAAACTAGAATTTCTTGTCCCCAAGGCAGGTCAGAGAAATTCTATTCTTCCCACGCCTTTCAGTCTTGGAGATGACCATAAAGAAATTCTCTGACTTCCCCTGCCAAGAGTAGATCATAAGATCCTCCCTATTTCACAGAGATCCTGCCCCATGCCCTGGAGAGAGGCATGTCCTACACAAGAAGAATCTGAAGGGCAGGACTTGCTGTGTTGCCTCACTGGTCTATTAGCATTAGGTATGCAAAGGAGTCTCCCTAAAAACCCCAAGAGGGCAGGGTTTAGAAAGCTTTCAGATTCCTGAACACACATGGAAGTTCCCAGTGGGTGGCAGGCTCAGAGAGGGCATAGAAGGTCCACACCCTTTCTCTCATACCCTACTCTATACGTATCTTTGTGGTTTGAAATATTCTTCAAAATAAATTGGTAAATGTAAGTAAGAATTTCTTTGAGAAATGCTATTCAAGCAAATTAATTGAAACTGAGATGGGGGTGTGGGGAAACTGATTTATAGCCGGTGGATCAGAAACACCCCTGAAAACCTGGGCTTTGCGACTAGCATCTGAAATGGAAGGGTAGTCTTGGGGATGGACCCCTCAACCTATGGGATCTGATCTGACACTATCTCTAGGTAGATTAGATCAGAACAAATTGGATTGACGGATGCAGAGGTGTCATCTGCTACAAATTTAATTGCTTGCTTCCTGGTGGGGAGAAATCCCCACACCTTCTGAGATCACAGGTATCTTCTCTGATGATTGTGGAAGGAGAGCAGAGGAAATCACTTTTGTTTTTCCCAATATAGTAGTCTATCCTTTTTTTCCTGCAAAATCTTTAAGGATGAGACTATACCAGTCCTTTGTGATCTATTCCAGTCTCTATTTTTAACTGCTGGAGCACCTCTGGACATCTTCTACCTTTTAGGAGCATCCCGTTTGTCCTGTCTCAGCTGAGAGTCTGTTCACCACCACCCATAACTGAGAGATTTTTCTCTCTACTCAACACACCCCATTCCTGTGGCTATTCTTGGTCACCTACTCCACCCAGCAATCCCAGCACCAATGCTGATTTGATATCTGTTCTTAGGTTTCACTGTGTGTTCCTAGAGCAATCCTACTGCTAAATCAGAAGTTCAAGTAAACTCTTGGGGTCTACCTGGCATTGACCTGGAGCAGACCCCATTGCCAACGTGAATCTGATAGTTCCGTGCTTCTATTTCAAATGGGAATAACTTCGAGTCAGACTAGTCTTCTCAGGGTTTTTTTCAGGCTATCTTACATACCTGCATAACTGAATTCAACAAGGAGATGAAAAGGAACATAGGGTAAGTCTAAATGCCACCAAATTTCCACAAAGAATGAAATCCAATGAGTATTATTTTTACTATTATATATATATATATATGTATGATTAAAACAAATCTAGTGAATGTATTTTTACTAGTACATTGCTATGACCACATCTATGACACCATTAATGTTCACTCTCAAATGTATAAGAAATAATAATAGAAATCACATAGGTTCTTTGCACATTCAATGCTGTCTTTGTTTCCAATCACAAACATTAGATCCACAGACATTCCTTCTCTGGATGCTTTATTTCTCATATGTACATAATTCTATCAGCCAGTTATATCCTTAGATATCTGTTTTTTGAGTATGGAAGAGGCTCCAAGGAGAAAATAAGTTCACAGAAGATGAATAACTAAAGATGACTGATTTTCAATGGTAAATTTGTTTTATCTGATAATAATTTTAATGGACTTTTTGTGAATTGGAAATTACATAATTTGAGCTCATTTAGCTAATGGTACTGAGGCAGGAGTACAGGGTAAGTTTAGGTTGGTGACTGTTGAAGGAAGAGGACTGCATGCTCCATGCTTAAGCTAGATGGAGAAGGTCCTTCTCAAGGATATCTATTGTTGAAGACAAATAAAAAGACAGCATCAGACCCATGCTAAGAGATCTTACCACCACAGCTTGTCTGAAAGTAACCCAAGATCATTAAATAAATACAATTACATGTTAAAAGATATGCGTGGGTGGGGTGATCTAACAAAATTTTAGGTACATTTTGTGCAAAGTGGCACAGGTGCAATGAGACATTAGGGAAATGTTAATTTCTACCCCCCCCCCCGCCCCAAAATCCCCAAATTTATGTAGGCTGTGGTTGACTTCCTTGCCTATGGAGTAGCCACCTTGCTGTGATCACCCCTCAACTTCCTTTCTACTCTTCCTCTGGAGTGACCACCTTGCTATGCAACTCAATGTAATAAATCTTACTAACTTTCCATTTGTTAGCCATGTTTGATTTCTATCCCACATGAGCTAAAGGACCCACAGCACTGGTGACACTTTTAAGAATGAGACTGATCAAACACAAGGAAGAATGTCATATGTGACTATTATCTTCCTATTTAAAAATGATTTGATGAATATTTCAGCTTCAATGTATAAAGAGCTAAAATGGAGCAAATTAAATTCCATGCTGAATATATCAAAATGACCCCTACTATTATGTCTAACTATAATTTACGAACAAAAGCATAAAAATACTACATCCTGTTATTCAACTCTCTTTTGTAAAATGCATAGATCCCCTGTAAAATTTGAAGAGTTTGAAGAATTAATCATGAGATTACAGAACACTTTCCTTTTCACACACCATATTACCACAACAGTGTGGCTCCAGGGGAAATTATCACTCCCTACCACACAATAAGAAAAAACGGAACAAGCTAAAAATAAATTTTCTTGGGACTGTCAGAGAACTTAGGTCACAGGGCAAACCAACACCCAAAATCTAGACAAACAGGTAAATTTAGAGAGTCACTGCTAAAATATGTGTATCTGAAACAGCAGCTGCTAGAGACACAAACTGGTAGAAACACTTATAGGGTTAATTTTGGTGAATTGCTAGTGGCTAAGTGTGGAGTAATCTAAGAGTGAGAGACTCCTAGGGGCTGGGGTCTTACAGGCCCCCACACTTTAATTGACTTTACCTCTAGAAAATCAGATGTTCTCATGCTGAATAACTGAGAAAAGGGGCAGGGGAAGCATGAACCTTTGAGTCACACACAGAACATTTGCCACAGCAAAGGCCTACTCTCCACAGGAAAGACTTCACCAGACCCTCATTCCACCTGGAGGAAGGGTATTTACCCCACTCCAATCCTGGGCTAGACTTCTTGACTTATCCAAGAGAGGAAAATGAAGATAAAAAACACTCGTGTAATTCATAGCCTAGGAACTCAAACTCTCTAAAAGATTTAATCATGAGATTATAGAACACTCCCCTTTCCATATATTGTATCACCACATCAGTGCAACTCCAGTATAATAGTAGAGGATAGCCAAAGTGCTGTAAGATGTACAAACTTTATCTGAGGAGGAGAACTTAGAGGAGTCCAAAGTAATGATGAGAAACCAAAAAGGAAATTAAAAAAAAAGAAGAAGAAGAAGGAGAAGAAGAAGGAGGAGGAGGAGGAGGAGGAGGAGAAAAGAAAAACACAAAGAATATGGAGGAATTTTAAGCCACTGATACCTACAATTACAGAAAACATTAGTCTTGGTCCAATTAATCATCAGATTTATATAAGACTTTATACTGAAGGCCTATTTACATCAGTTTCTGTTACCTGATACATCATCATGCCCAGCTTTTAACAAAAAACTATAAGACATGCTTAAAGGCAAGGAAAACACTATATGAAGAGATAAAATAAGCATCAGAAATCAGTTATGATAAGGAATTTAAAATAATTTTGATTAAAATGTTAAGGACTCTAATGGAAATAGTAGACAACATGCTAAACTAGATATTTAAGACAAACACAAAAATGGAAATTCTAAGAACTTAAAAGGAAATAATAGAAATTATAATACTGTGACAGATGTGAAAAACTGCTTTTGGTGGGATCAACAGTAGACTGGACACAGCTGATGAATGAGTAAATGGATTTGAAGACAAAGCGATATAAACATTTCAAAACAGAAATGCAATGAGAAAATAATACAATCCAACCAACCCACCCAGAACAGAATATCCAAAAATATGGGAAAAAAATCAAATATATACACTTAACTGGATTGATGGTTAATAGTGGTTGAAAGTTTTCTGAAACTAATGATAGATACCAGATCTAGGAATCTCAGAAAACACCAAGCAAGATAAATAACAATGCAAACAGCTAGGCATGACATATTAAAACTACAAATAAATGAATAAAGACAAAGAGAAGTTCTTCAAAGAAGCCAGAGAAGTATATTTTCCTGTAGGAGCATAAGAAATACAGTGAACTTCTCACCACATACCATCAAAGCAATGTCAGAGTAACATAAAGTCATATATGAAAGAAAGACAACTGATCACCTAGAATCCAGTATCTGGTGATACTATCTCTCAAAAGTTAAGAAATAATTTCTGAGACAAAAACTGGTGAAATCATTGCCAGCAGATTTGCACTGTGAGAAGTATTAAAGCTGGTTCTTCAGTGAGAAGGAAAAATGAAATACAGGCCAGAAACTTGGATTTATGGAAAGAAAGGAAGAATGCTGAAGAAGGAACAAATGATGAGACTGTTACTAGAGTCCTTAGAAGTTAGAGGTTTGACTCTGGGATCTTTTTTTTTTTTTTTTTTTTTTTCAGTACCAAGGATTGAACCCAGGACACTTGACCACTGAGCCACATACCCAGCTCTTTGTAGGATTTTATTTATAGACAGGGTCTCACTAAGTTGCTGAGGTCTTACTAAGTTGCTGAGGGCCTTGCTAAATTGCTGGGGCTAGCCTTGAACTCATGATTCTTCTGCCTCAGCCTCTCAAGCCTCTGGGATTATAGGCATGCGCCACCACACCTGGCTTGACTTTGGGGTCTTAAAAGATCAAATCTGGCCACCTGCCACCTTCAGAATCCAATTAGCAAAGAGAGAGATGTATCAGAGAAATAGAAAAGAAGTTTATTTCTAGCAGACCTAGAAAACTGTCTTCTCTGGTTTAATAAGAGCTTCAGGATTATATAAGGGAAAGACAAAAGCAGTAACTGAGAGGTATGCATATTCATATCACTCCTGGTCAAGCTGTCATGTGGTGGTAGTTCTGGTTTGTGGGATCCTGCGGGGGTTCCTGCTGGTGCCAGGGTTTGAGGTGCAGTTCTCACCCCCAGCATGAGATGGTGACTTGTAGGAAGCTGGGAGGGAGAAATAACTTAGAGACAAAAGTTGAAGGGACAAAAAGGAGTCAGTCAGGACAATGATTGAGTCCTCCTTTAAATTTTAAAGGAGCTTAAATAAAATCTTTGATTTTTCTTGTTAACTAATCTAAACTACAACTTTTTGAAAATTAATAATAGTAACAATGTATTGAATGATTATGAAGTGGGGATAAATAAAAATGACAGACACATTCCTATGATCCCAGTTACTCAGGAGGCTGAGTCAGGAGGATTGCAAGTCAAGGCCAGCCTAGGCAACTGAGTGAGGTCTTGTCTCAAAATGAAATTAAAAAGGGCTGGGGATGTAGCTCCGAGGAACAGCACTTGAGTATAATCTCCAGTACCACATTATTCCCCCCCACACACACAAAAAAAATTAAAAATAAGAAAGAAAGACACCACATGATACCAGTACCATAAGGAATGAGAGAGAGAAATTTGGAAATATTCTGTTGTAAGGTATTTGCCCTACAAGTGAGCGTTATGTTATTTGAAGATGGACTTAAATTAGTTAAAAATGTATCTTGCAAACTTGAGAGCAATTACTTTTTTTCTAAATGTCACAATTGATACACAAATAAAGGAAATGAAATTAAATAATATAAAATGCTCAATAAAGACCAGAAAAGGCAGAAAAAGAGATGCCAAGAAAGGGAAACAAGGAAAAATAAGATAGATAACTGTTATTATCAGAATATCATGGTGGAAAGGTGTGGAGGAGGAAAGCTTCTCACCTCATAGTAGCCAGGAAATGGAGACAGAGGAATGAGCTGGGGACAAGAAATAGCCTTCCAGGGCACACCCCCAGTGACCTACTTCCTCTAACAAGGTCCCACCTCTTACAGTTTCCACCACCTCCCAAGAATGCCATCAAATTATTAATCCCTCATTGGATTAATCCACCACTGAGGTCAGAGCCCTTATATTCCAATCGCTTCCATAAAGCTCCACCTCTGAGCATTGTTGCACTAGAGATTAAGCCTTCAACACAATGCTTTGGGGGCATTCCAGACCCAAACCATAACACGTGATAAATATTCATCCAACTATGTGAAAAAAATCACTTTATCTAAATATAGCAATTAAAAGACAAGAGATGGTCAGAGTAAAGAGAAAATAACACCCAACTATGTTTTCATAAAAAATACGCCTTATATATAAAACATTTAGAAAAATTAGGAGAAAAGGCATCTAGAAAGACACAGAAAGCTAACACTAATAAAAAGAAACCTGGAGAAAAATGATTAATTCCAGACAGAGCATACTTCAGAACAAGGAAAATTACTAAGAACAAACAGGGACATTGTTTAATGATAAAGAACTCCATTCTCTTAGAAGACATAACAACTCTAAGTATTCATGAATTTAGTCAAAATATGTTAGGCAAAACTGTTGGTGACTTCAACACCCCTTCTTTAGTAGTTGATAGATCAAACAGACAGAAAATCTGTAAGGATAGATCTGACCAGAAGGGCGCTATTAATCAACTTAACGTTGTAATGGACATTGACAGAATCCAAATAACTGCTCCAAACACATTCTTCTGAAAATCATATGAAACATTCATCAAGATAGACCACATTCACAGTCACATTCCATATCTCGGCAAATGTAATTGTGTAGAGACATACCATCTACAAGTTCAGAGTACTTGAAATCATTATTGGAATTTATCTTGCAATCATCTACAGAAAGACAGCAAGAAAAATATTCAAATATTTTTAAATTAAACCACACCCTCCAAATAATACAGAGTCAAAGAAGTCTCACGCGAAGTTTTAAAAATACCTTAACAAAATGAAAATAAAAATACAACTTGAAATCTGTAGGTTGTAAACCACCATGTCTAGAGGGAGCAGGAAAGCTCTGCTGATTTTGTATGGGCTTACTCCTGAACCTGGAATTTGGCTGAAGGTGGGCTCATCTAGACTGGTCTGGGGCCTTAGTTCTGCTCCGCATGTTTCCCATCCCTTGCCTGGAACCAGCTGCTAGCCCAGGCATGATTTCCTGGAGATGGCAGAGGTGCATGAGAGCAAGCACATCCACACAAGTGCCCCTCAAGGGTTCACATCATGCCTGTGTGCATCCATTGGCCCAGGCAAGTCAGATGGACCAGGCCAGAATCAAGAAGCAGCAACATACCTTCCAAACATAGAAGTGGGGATAAAAAAAATGAACATTTTTTTTTTAACAATAATCTATTCAATATAAAACAGAGTGAATTTGGTGTTCCCCCTCACCACCAAATTAGAACAACTTCCTTATGCTGAGGAGAATGATAGCTGAAGGGCTGCAGCCCTCCGCCTTGACAGTTGCCAAGAAAGCTGAGATTGGAGATGGCCCCCTGCCCAGGCCTGTCCAGCCCAAGCTAACTAAATTTGCATTCATGCATTTCTTATCTTTTGTCCCATCCTTCCTTTTCTTAGACCAATTAAATATACATATGCATATCACCTGCTTTTGTTTCTATAAATTGTAACTGCTTCTGTGAGGCCTGTGGATAGAAGCAATTAAACTGCTTCTCCCCAGTTTCATTCAATTATTTGAAGTTCGGTGTTCCTTCCATTTTTTGTTCATTTCTTACCCCGGTTAGTGACCAAATCCAGCCAGTCAGTGTCCAGGGAGGGTCCCTGGGCTAGACTGCCAGTAACAATGGTGCCATCTTTAAAGTGTATCAAATGAGATATTAATGTATGTTCACTTTGTAACTTCAGCTATTTGTTATTGTGTTGGGATTTGGAAATAAAATGGTCATAATTCTTGTACTCATATTGCTTTTAGGAAAACAGATATTAAATACATAACTACAAGGAGGGAAATATGTTATGGATAATATTTGGGACACACTCTCCAGAAAAAATAACTTATTTTACCTGTCTTGCATACAAGCCTAACAGTACTGCTAATATAAATTCATGCACAAGTAAAATTTAAAAATACTATAAATTACAACCTGTATCACTGAAGATGAACAGTTAAATTTGAATATTAAACCCTGGAATACAATGAGTTTACTGTATTGCATTATCCTTTAAACAATCTTGGTCATTGTTTTTTTTTTTTTTTTTTTTTTGGGGGGGGTACCAGGGATTGAACTCAGGGACACTCAAACACTGGGCCACATCCCCAGCCCTTTTTTGTATTTTATTAGAGACAGGGTCTCACTGAGTTGCTAAGTGCCTCACCATTGCTGAGGCGGGCTTTGAACTCGTGATCCTCCTGCCTCAGCCTCCC
Organism: Tamias sibiricus; assembly: GCA_025594165.1. Taxonomy (NCBI): domain Eukaryota; kingdom Metazoa; phylum Chordata; class Mammalia; order Rodentia; family Sciuridae; genus Tamias; species Tamias sibiricus. The sequence goes on from CM046665.1 coordinate 62,697,310, forward strand.
AAGTGTTGGGATTACAGGCGTGCGCCACTGCGCCAGGCACAATCTTGGTCATTTTTAAAACAATGAAAGTCTTATATGATTTATAGTTTCCGACTTGTTAAGTTCAAAATTGCTAAACTTTACTGAACTCCTGGCAGGAGCCAAGCACAGTTCTAAATAGTTTGAGCTTGAGCTTACTTAAGACCTACAACATTTTTAAGAGATATTGTCCTTTTTTTTTTTTTTTTTTTTTTTTTTTTTTTTTTTGGTGTATGTGTGTGTGCATGCTAAGGATAGAACCCATGGCCTCACACATGCTAACACTTGCTCTACCACCAAGCTTCACCCAGGGTCCCCAGTGATACTATTATCTGTAATTGAGGAAGAACTAAGGCACAGAAAAATTAAGTGGCTTGCCCAAAGTTGCAGAAAATAAGGCAGTCAGAATTTGAACACAGCTTGCCTAACTCCATGCTTTTAACTCCCCATTCAATGCTTTCCACAATATTATCCCTTTTAACATCAATCATCCATTCACTTGAAGAACATTAATGGAGCACACTAATGTTCAGGTAAGAGCCAGGCACTGGAAGATTGCAGAAAAGTGAGAGACATGGGGCCCAGTTCACCATTCAGAAAAAGGAAAAAAAAACTTAAAGTTCTTGTTTGATATACAAAACAGGACTGTCTCTTTGGAAACCAGAGATCAGAGCTGTCCAGGTTGTTCACAGGATCCCAAGTGCAACAAACCTCCATTCCTGAGGCTCTGTACTTCATTGAAAAAAGCCTCTAGATAGTTTTCTCTTACTCAGGCTTAAAAGCAGAAAGAATTCCCTTTTTCCTCAACAGCATTTCTTTCTGTTGTTATCCCTAGAAACTGCTTCCACATCCTCAGTGTTCTATCAAACAAACGCTTCAACTTTGTGTTGCCCTACTGGTCATTCTGGCCTTTTCTGTTTAGCCTCACTCTGTTCCCATTCTTGCAAAACTTGTAAAGCCTACAGAAGTATCTTGTTTTCCATTGACTAATTTGAAATGCTCTTTGTCTGAAAAAGAAAATAAACAGCAAAACAAAAAGCAAACTGTCTTGACCATAAAGAAATCAAATTTAGGGCTGGGGTTGTGGCTCAGTGGTTGAGAGGCACTGGGTTCAATCCTCAGCACCACATAAAAATAAACAAAATAAAGGTATTTGTTCATCTACAATTTTAAAAAGTTAAAAAAAGAAATCAAATTTATTTACTTATCAGAAACAAAAAGTGGCCAGTCAAAATGTGGTATTAAATTCTGAGAGAATTCTGAGGAAACCTTAGCATTGAATTCATAGTTAAAATTCGTGGAAATTAACGAAGTCCACACAAGCCCATAATAGTCATTCTAAAACTACAATGCTACATTTGAAACATGAAAGGAAAACAGCATTGTACAAGGACTTTAATTTTACTGCAACTTTGTGCCTACAGTATTGTTCGAAATGAAAAGATCATATGAGAAATGTTTTTATGTAGTTATTTCTGAAAAAGTGGTTTTTGCATAACATGATTTGACTTAACAGATAAGGAGATTATAGAGATAATTGTCAAACTTTTTAAACCAATGTTTCTTTAAATAAAATTTTGTGGGGAAAAACCTACATATACAACAAAAAAATAGTAAAAGGTTGGAGAACCTGGAACCCACCTAGACACACATTCTCCCTCCCTCTTTGACCCCTGCAGCAATGCCAAGTTTTCCACCCACACATATTGCTCCCAGGGCTCCAGGGCCACAGGAAAAGCATCACTGACCTTCATTACTGTTTTCCAAATTGCACAATATAACCAATTAGTGTGTCATCAAAAAAATTTTAGTAAATCATGAAATAAAAGAGGTTGTAGAGCATCTTAACAATTGCATTTAAAGCATTTATTTCAGATTTATATGAATATATATTTATTTTTTTTAAATATTATTTAGTTGTAAATGGATCTTTTATTTTATTTATTTATTTACATGCGGTGCTGAGGATCGAACCCAGGGCCTCACACATGCCAGGCAAGTGACCTACCACTGAGCTACAACTCCAGCCCTGAATATATATTTCTGTATATGTTTCATTATAATGTAAAATGATTTTACGTTTCAGTCAAGAAAAGCCTGAAAGATTCTACACCACTTCATCTATTTAAGGAAAACTCATGAATATAATAATATTTTAGTAAAATAAATTTGAAATGATGAACTTCCAAGTCTAATAAAATATGATGAAACTATTCAAAAGAAAAGTTGTGAAAAGCTATACATAGGCCAATCAATGAAGAAGTTGGAAGCAAGAATTTTGATAACAATATAAAGAAGTAACTGGCTATTTTTAGCATTTTTTAAATCTTATAATTGATTAATTTTAAGTTGTATGCTATTTTTTTTCCTGTGTTAAAATTTTTAGTTTCAATTCTATGATTATTGAATAATTTGGCCTGTCTTATATCTCTATCATAGTTACTAAATCCTTCATAAATGAGAGATGCACATGTAAAAGTATTTTAAATGTTGCAAATGTAAAAACATGGAAATAGCAAATAACTTAGTTAATCCATTGAATTGGGTGATATCTTAGATATGTTTATCTTTCAGTATCATGCCTGTATTAATTCTCATATTAATGAACCTACAATCAGACTTTTATAGAATGCACCAGTGTTGTGTTCTTTTTGCTCCTAGTTGGGATGTTGATACAAGAAGTCCTTTGGCTCCTTCTGCTGCTCTGTGTTTTCTTAAAATGATTTGTCTCATCTCTGATGGCTTTTTATAAGTGTGATTTAAGATGTTATAGAGTCTTGAACAAGCAGCATATTCTGAAAACTGCTTAACGTATTTATTTTGTTCAACAAGCTTTTGGTTTTCTGGACCAAATCCAGCATATGACACTGTGGCTTGTGAGCAGTACTGATTAATGTTGAGAACTGATGTTAAGAGGACTGGTTAATGGGCCGCTCTTCTATATCAGTAGCCTGAAATTTGAATTATAGGTATATAAAAAACTGGTCCGGGATCTAGTTGGGATAATATGCACATCATTAATGTAATAGGAATCACAGTTGCAATAATTGTTAACATAATGATGTCTGAACAGTATGAGATGTAGGACAATCCAGCCCCTATGTAATTTCCTTCTACTCCTATAATTTATAATATTGATTTCAGCTTTTGTAATGAACAAATTCACTCAACAACCATGTAGTTTATAGTGTCTACTATATGCCAGCATGCAACTAGAGAAAGCAGAGTATCCAAGCACAAGTAATGTATTAGTTTGGCTTATAGAATCTGGCATTGAAAATAAAATATATGTTTTTCTTTTGCAGTGCTGGGGATCAAACTCTGGGACTTGTGGATGCTAAGTAATCACTCTACCACCAAGCTATACCTCCAGCTTCGGAATATGGCTTCTAAATCACCACTAACAAGAACAGTAGCTAATATTTACTGAACAACTACTATAGGCCAGTCAAAGATCTAAAATCCAACCCCCCACTAATACAGGTGATTGAAGCCAGGGTCTCATGCATGCTAGGCAAATGCTCTACCACTGAGCTACATACTCAGTCCTTTTAATTTTATTTTGAGACAGGATCTCCCTAAGTTGTCCAACTCCCTAAGTTGGCCTCAAACTTGTGATCCTCCTGCCTCAGCCTCCTGAGTTGCTGGGACTGCAGGCCTATACCATAGGGGCCAGCACAGAGATATGGGACAATGAAGAAAGGTGAGATTGTTTGTTAAAGGTCTTTATAAAGTGGAGGACTTTGTGGGTATGGGGTAGAGGAGATGTAAGTTTGGAGAGAGAGGAGAGGAAAGTAGTGCAATAAGAAACCAATGAAGATTCAAGGGAGGATAATAACTGAAGAAAGGAGACAAGAAAAGGGGTAATGTCGGGCGCGGTGGCACAGGCCTGTAATCCCAGCACTTTGGGAGGCTGAGGCAGGAGGATCGCAAGTTCAAAGCCAGCCTCAGCAATGGCGAGGCACTTAGCAACTCAGTGAGACCCTGTCTCTAAATAAAATACAAAAAAGGGCCAGGGATGTGGCCCAGCGGTCGAGTGCCCCTGAGTTCAATCCCTGGTATCACAAAAAAAAAAAAAAAAAAAAAAAAAAAAAAAAAAAAGAAAGAAAGAAAGAAAAGAAAAGGGGCAAAGAAGAAGGAGTCATTTCTAAGAAATGGTAATGAAGAACAATGTGGTGGATTGTGGAGTATAGAAAAAAACAAGTCTTATTCTTGACAATCCTTGTGTTAATATGTTCTCATTGAAGAACAAAAATCACTCATAAAAGATATTCTTCAGTTTACCATTGTAAACAACGCCTTCAGCTTTACATCTTTTTATATATGCCACAATCCTTAGGAAGCGTTTGGGTCTTCCAGGCCAATAGGTATTTAACAATTAATTTATCCACTAAACATTTATTAAGTATCTATTGTATGCCAGACAAGTTAAGTAACAAGAATAAGAATTGCTAAAGAGAGAAATGATTCCTTCTTCCTAGAGCTTACTTTTCAATAGCTGAAGCAAATAAAAAAAATGAATGAAGAAGTACCAAATTTTATTATAGAAAAAGTTTAGGTTGTCATATAAAGGGCCTCACAGGGTACCTGACAGGTTTGGGAGGATAGGGGAAGGCTTCCAGAGGAATTTATGATTAAGGTGAGACTCTTTTGAGGATTTACCAGGGCAATAAACAAGCAAGAATACCAGTCAATGGGAGATGAAGTGTCACAAAAATATTTTTTAATTCAAAAGTCATGAAAGCAGAAATGTTTTATAACAACTACTTCAATCCTCCAGTTCACTTTCTAACATTAAAAGTTGTCCCTATCTTGTTATTCGACTGCTGAATTTGATTCTGTTGTCCTTTCAAAGTATCTGTTACTGACCTGTGATTTTGGAGGTCTAAGAAGGTCTCACCTTTGGATATCATGATGTCCATAATGAAATCAGCATGAGAGTTTGCTTTAAAAAGAAGGGCAATTTATAGCCATTTATTTCGGAACCCAACAGCTATATGGGCAATATGTTTCCCAAGTCCAAAGACACACTCTGTCATGTAGGTAGGGCACTGAATATCTCTAGGAAATTGGCTCCAGTGTCCTAGAAGGCTCAGGTTTCCCTTGAGAGAAGTCTGGGTTTCATTTGACTCCAGCATTTCATATGCTCTTAGGCACATTGTTGCACCAAAGCAGGATGAATTGAACTGAAGCACACTTCCTAGGATGCAAAGACAGAAAGATGCCTGGATTTCACACATAGGTTTATTTTTGGAATTGTCTTTGGAGGAAGGAAAATTAATGGTGTTTCTAGGGAGTTTATGGATGAATTGGTGAGATATGGGAGTTTTGAAGGGTCCTGAGGCTGGATTTATAGTTTAAGAGAGCAAAGTAACTTAAAGTTACTGGAGAATAAGAATGATCAAATTATGTTATATGCATAGGATTATGGCATAATGAATCCCACTTTGTGTATGATTATAATGCACCAGTAAAAACTTTTTAGAAAATAGAGTCTAGAAGCCATGAGAATGACATTTCTTTCATGTCATCATTTTCCTGATCTTATGCCATTCTGAAGTCCAAACCAGTCATGAGCATGTGAAGACCTAGCATATTAGACAAGTCTATTTCTCTAAAGTTAGTTATTAGCCCTGACTGGAGACATAATGGATGATATGTCATATAATTTACATAATATATGTACATTATATACATATATTTTCTTTCTGACACAAAACTGCGAAATAGAGGTAGATGGAAAAGGAGCAAGAGGAAAGACCAATAAACGTAATGACTCAGTGAGATAATACGTATAGAAACTTAGAGAGTCACTTAGTATGGAATCTCTATTATAATGTGCAAAGACACCTTCTTAAAAAAGTAGGAATAATTTCATAAAAACTAGATATTTCTCCAAATTAAATAGTAAAAGATGGGCTATGTACACCATTGTAAAAACCCATCATAAGCAGCTTCTTTGTCTCATTCATCGGTGTATATTATGAGTTACCCAGAAGCTCAAGTGGAAAAATGACCCATCTCTCTCATGTGGGGTTTACACTGTCTTTGAGGGAAGAGGAATCTGTATCACAAATACCCCCAACCTGAGACTCTGGGTGACTCATCTTCGCAGATAGTATTATTGGGAATTAGAAGAAACACAGCTATCATATGCCTGTAATTTGACTTCTGCCCTCTCCGTTCTACTGAACTTTCTCCTACAAAGGCACCATTGATCTCACTATTGCCACATCTCTTCCTCTGGTCCTAATGTCTGGACCTCATTGTCCCACCTGCAGTGGGTGCCTGTGCCTCCTCTTGGGAACACCCACCTCCTTTGGCTTTGAAAATCTAGCACTGTGATGCTTACTCTCTTAACTTTTTTGACTCTTATCTCCTGGCACTAAATAAATACCTGATATTTATTAATTATATCTTACAGTTCTCACTATTCTATTAAACATTATCTCATTTGAGTCTCATGAAAGATGAGCAGTTTTCTTCAAGTTTTACAGATGAGGCTACTGCAGTTTAAATAAGTTCATAAAGTAAAAATACTCACATATGATGGGAACCTTGGCCTTCTGAGTACTAATTCAGTGTCATTTTTGCTTAACTGACTTTCCCCCTTATTTTTAGAAACATAAGAAAAAGAGGAATTTTTTTTTTCCCTCATTTGAAAAAGGGAAACTTTCTTCACAAATGTGGTTTGGGTCATAAACAAGAGATCCCTCTTAATCTGCAAAAGGACCTGGATTTTCTAGTTTCTAAAGCCCTGTACTGTTTTATATTTTTTTGTGGCATTTATGATTCATAAGTTGTAAGCAAAAGGAAGAAAATGATAAAAGGAATAAAAATGAGTAAGCAAAGATCCTAGGAGAGATGAAGTCAAGAGTTTAAAAAACTGGAGAAGCCTGTTTATAAGATAGACTCTTTTGCATATCCTGAGGACATTATCTGTGCTATCACTCAGGATATTTTAGCCAGTGCTTTTGCACACTTGCCTAATCTTGTTCAATGCTTAAAGGCACATATGGGTGGTTCCATCTTCTTAATATGGTTCTAAGAAAACCATGACATTAAAGACTGAGTAGCTCAAACCTACACTTTAAGAATGAGAAGAGTCTAGCCCAGAGAAATTAAATGGGCTACACAAGACCATGACACAATTTATTTTCAGAGTCAGGACTACAACTTGGATTTAAAAGGTATAGTTCAATACTCTTTCTATGTTTTATTAAAAAATTAAGCTCTCAGCTTGTAAAAAATGCATTTATTTGGGACCCTCCTTAGATCAATGAGTCAGAAGCTCCAGAAGGTAAGGCCCAGGCATCAGTAATTTTTCTGAAGCTGACCAAATGACCTTGAATGCAGCCATCAGCGAGAATGAGTATGTATGAAGTCACTGAATAAAATATTAACCATTTGCACAAATACTACCTTACAGAGTATAATGTATTATAAAACAAAGCATAATCTTATTATTGCAGACTTTTATTGGGAGATATTTTCTAAGTCAAATACAGAATAGTAGTAATAAAAACTTAAATTTTTCTTGTTTTATTACCTTCATTAGCAATGTTATGTTTGTCTGTTAGTGGTAGGGCTAACAAATGAAAAACTATCAATTATTAAAAAAATTCCTGGCATTTTAGTGACATTCCACTTGTTTCTAGATGTTTTATCTCCAGGGTATTCAAACATTAGGTAATCCTCTGTGTTGCTTGTTGATATTTAGATGTAGAAAGTAATTTTTATATCTTTGAGGAGATTAAAACACAAGAAAGTCTCATGCTAGAGTATTTATCACCTGAGTATTCCACAACTGAGAATGTTAGCATTTAATATTTATAAAAGTACATAAATCCAAATGTAATCATAAAATAACTATGTACAAGATTTAGCAATAAATTCAAATTTCCTCCAATTAAATATATTCATTTACTATCTCCAATACTATCCCCAAATATTATGTGCTTTGTGATTGCAGGAGACATAAAATGTTTGTTGAAAGAACAAGCATAAAGTGTTTATGGAATGAATGGCTTTATAAAAGTTAGCATTTTAACTGTAAAATGTTGCTTAAGGTATAGCAACATCAGTGTAGGCAATGAGACTATGTGTTAGCTAAACATGAAACAGCAGTCCTTCAAATAGGCAAAGCTGCATTCCTAATTCATCATCACTACGTGTGTAATTAACACTGTGTGGGTTTGTACAGGAGGGGAGGTTCTTCTATTATTAGGGCATAACTCATGGTATGGCAAGTATAGGAAGTAGTAGCTTCAAAATTGGTCAGGTTCCTAATAGCAAATACTATCTGGCTCAGTTTAAAATTTTTGTGATTATTAAATGATTCTCCAGAAGCTTCTGTTGATGAAATTCATAGATGTCATTCCTGATGTGACATTTTTAGAATAAGATGTTTCTATAAGCACAATGAACGATGACAAATGAAGATTAGTGAATGCTTTGGAGATGGAAGCCGAAAGTTTGGCACACATGATTTTATCCTTAGCAGGAAAATAACATATAGAAAGTCCTTCATAAGGAAAGAAAATAAAAGTTATTAGGAAAGGGGTGTGAAAACTCTTTGAAAATTATCTGAGTCTGAGCAACTCTGAAAATATGAATTTTAATTAAAAAATATAAGAGCATGTGTACAACAAACCCGAACTTTAGGTGCATTAAATGTTACAGCATAAAGCAACTTTGTGTTGTGTTGAAGGCTGGAGGTCTATAGTCAAGCTGCCTGGTTTGCTTCTCTACTGGCCATTTCTGAGCTGAAGGGTCTTAGACAAATATCTCAATATTTTTGTCTTTAGTGTCATGTATAAAATGGAAACAAAAAGTACTTATTGGGTTATTTTGTGGAATAAATATACAATTTTTTAAAACTACCTAGTGAGTTAAGAATGCTAGGTATGACTATTAACTGCTATTATTCTTTGGCATATTTAATTTATAAAATACTAATATCAACTACTTTTGTGTTCATTTCTATTTATAGTTCTGAATGCATATAAAATAAAAAGAATTTTTTTAAAATCTACTCATTAAATTGGTTAATCAGCCATTTACACAATATTCAAATGATGTGCAAATTTTAAAATACATTACAGTCCTTTTTAATTTATGAAAATCCTTCAAATTATTAGGTTAATTAATGAGGGAATACAATTTACTATTTAGTAGACTTTAAAATTTTTTCAGTTTTTGTTTTCTTCTATTTTTTTAAATTAGGTATTAAAAGAGAAACAAGATAATTTTCCTTTTTGAATTTTTAAACCAATTAAAAAATGGAGTAGTCCACAGGAAAAATATTTTTTCCACCCCAAATCCATGATAGAGTATGTTAAAATAAAGAAGAGTATCATTAAAATATATGCTGCTTTGTTTTCTTTATTTTGCCTCTAATTGGATTAAAAGTTCTTTGGGTTCAGGTTGCACTTATATATCTATACAACAATGCCATTGTAGAGATAGTCAATAAATAGTTGCTGAATTAATAAGTAAATGAGACATTTACCTAACATTTACCTAAATAGTATTGTAGTCTGTTAATTTTGAGTAGAAATACAAGAGTCACTGTCTTACAAAAATCATGGGGAAATATGGTACACAAAGTTTGCTTGGAAACTTGTCCTTTATTATTTTACAAGACATTATTTAATTTATGATACATTTTAAAGTTATCTTAGAAGACATTTTTCATTCAAATAAAACTTTCTAAAATGCACTTTGTGGGTAATATATAGCTAAACGTAGAATAATTACAATTTTTTTTTCAAAGAGTAGCATCTGATAGAAAAGGATCCATGTTCAAAGTCTCATATTTTGAATATTGATTTAACAGTCTGACTTTTTTTTCTATTGTTTTCAATGCCTTATTTATTTATTTATTTATTTTGGTGCTGTGGGTATGCCTCCAGCATACTAAAGGCTCCCTTCAACACTAAGCTATACCCCTCATCCTCAATACCTTAATTATATAAAAAAAATCCAATGCTTTTTTATCTTAGTGGTTCTTGCTAAGGACTAATAAATGACTTTAAACACTTTGTGTTATGTAAAAACTAATTCACTAAAGGAGAATTATGCTACTAATTATTGCTACTAGTACTCAGTTTTTCAGTTAGAAATGCAGTAATTTCATAATAGATAAGTGACAACTGCAGTCAGAAGAAATGCTAACTTAAGGGAAAAAGCAAGATATGGAAGAATTGTGAAGTTTTATAGATTCTCATCTGGCTGTTTTGACAAGGAGCAGGGCTCGATCTGGCTGCAGTTTGCAATGGAGGCAGTGTAGGGCCTGTATGTGTAGGCTTTCAGCCCAGTATTTTTAAAATTTTCTTCTTCTAAAAGAACCCCTTTTAATGCAAGAGATTATTTTACAGCCTTTCTCCAATAGTGCTTATATGTTTTTTAGGTATCAATAAAAAAAATCACATGCCAGAAAGCCACCATGAATTCAGAATCTATTTTAAAATGAAAACATTTTGTTAATCACAATAGATTCAATATACTTTTAAGAATAATATTATATATGAATATTTAGTCTGTAGATTATATTTAGATTTACTAACAACTTAGAAATTCCAATATTTCTCAAATAAGGAACTGCTGATTTGGCTGATTACTTAAAGTCATTTGTTAGTTGGAAAAATTTATGATTTATTTATTTTCTTCCTGAACTGTTCTATCCTCAAATATGTTTTGTGCCTTTAAGAAGAAATATGATTGTACTTCATAGTACGTATATGTATTTAAAAGGACAATTAATGAAAATTGTCCAATTATTTAAAAAAAAAAAAGAATACTATTTTGCGGAGGCAGTGGCAAATCCCTGATGTGTCATGGTGGAGTCATTCTCAAAAACTAATGGCTAGAAAATTGAGCAAACATAGAACCAATAAAGAAAAGATTTCTTCACACCATGTAAAATCAGCCTGTAGAAGGGCACATTGCTGTGGAAAATTTTGAGACAAGCGCAGGGATTTTTTTCATGATGATGATACCTCATGCTGGCAGGCATTGGCTACAAAGTGAAAAAATTCCTCCCCACATATCAATACCATAGAGTTGACTGTTGCCAACTGTTGTCACCATGACCCCATTCTCTTCATCGCACTCCCATCCCATCCTTTGGAACATAAGGCACAACACTGTATTTGATGAAGGAAGGCATTAATCAGGACCCATGAAGTGCCTGTCACTCCTTGCAAGTACCTGCAGGTGTCACTGTGCAGAATAAGGAAATGATCCCAGTTGACACCCAATTCTTCAGAATTCTGTTTTCATTCTTCAGGCACTAGAGTTTTTTATTTTATTTTTACAGATCCAAAGTGTAGGGGGAAAAAACACATTTTGTAACCAGCAGTCCCTTTTCCTAATTCTAATTTACCAAACTTCTGATTCTGATCAACGCTCCATAAAACTGGACGCCATTGCCAATATAATCTTTCTTGGCTCCATTTGTTCTTATATAAAAGAGTATTTAAGTGAGAAGTCATTCATGCCTAGTAAGTAGACTTAGGGACCAAATTCACCTTGCTGTTCTTCGGTTCACTTAACTCACAAATATTGATCACTCACCAAGAACCACCATGCTAAGAATCATTGTTTAGATACAGTAATAGATACTGTTAAGGAGCACTAACTCTTTGCTAGACACTGTGCTAAGCACTTTCATTATTTCCTATGAGTTAAATACTATACTATTATTATCCCTAGTTTACATGTGAGCAACCTGAAAGAGCTCAAATAACTAATTCAAGGACTCACAGATACCCTAAATCTTAACCATCAAAAGACAGATGAAGTATTTGTCTCCAACAAGGGAATTTCTGGACATTAAAGGACCTTGGAGTTAGGGAAAGAGAATAATAATAATAATAATAAAATTTAAAGTTGAAATAGGTAAGGAGTTAACAATATCCAGTGGATTCTATTTTCTAGTCAAATGTGTTTGCGTACTGCTAAATTGACTAACTATCCTTAGTCCCGTCAAATGAATATGATAAAAAGCAAGACAATTTATGTGTATGCACATATCTGAACACAGGACTTAGACACAATAGAGGTTTTTTTTTTTTTATACCAAAAGTGCAGTATCAGATCTAGAAATCTGTGAACCTAGGAAGAAGTTAAACATTAAAAGCTGTAGATCAGATGAATGGAGATCCCTGTAGACTTAAGAAATCCAGGCCATTGAGGAGAACCATGAAATTTTAACTAGATTTGACTAGTTCCCCAAAATGACAGTCATCTCCCCAAAGTGTGACTCCATCAGCAAAGGCAGAAAAGTGGGAATAAGCAAAGGCTTAGTGAGTTCTCCAGCCTGGTTGGGGTGGGACCATTTGGCAAACTAGAGAGAGCTGAGGTTGAGGACTGATGGGGTTCACATTGTGTTCACATTGTCCAAAAGGAAATGGGATTTTGTACAGGGAGTGACAGGATTGAGGAGATGTTTGGGGAAGTAAGTTCCAAAATAGCAGTCTGATAGAAGGTGAGTAGAACAGAAGAAAAAATAACGTGGGGTTTTCTTCATAATTACTAGATGTTGAGGCAATAAATGCCTGAATTATATTTGAAGCAGAGGGGATGAAAAGGAAGGGTAGATGGGAAGGCATTTCTGGGTGGTGGTGTGTTTGCACGGGAGGAGAGTGCTTGAGCTACTGACAAACTTCAAGTATGTTCATAAACACGGAGTTATCTCTGCTGAAGTTAGTAAGTTACACACACACACACACACACACACACACACACACCCCCCTCTCCAAAAGCATGCACTGGAAACACAAGTTATGTCTGTCACCCACAGCAACCAAAGCCACCCACTACCCGGCAGTTGACCCCAGGAAGCAAACCAACTCATCTGGTCCATGCTCCCCACCTCCTCCCTCATGAGTCCAAGCTTAAGGATGGAAAAGTTTGGGGAGTAGTCCCTGGCTAACCAGAGGACATTTTTTCATTCCTCAACCACTACTCTCAAGTGCTCCGGAGAGGGAGGATGACATCCGGACAGTCCGACGGTCACCACTCCTCCCCCGGGGCCGAGATTATGAAACTCTGGGCAAACTTTATACCTCACCCCGATAGTAAGTGCTCCGGTCCGGAAGCACCTCCCCAGACTTATAAAGGTCGCAGCGCGGGGCAGTTGAGCTCACTTGCCTGACAAGCTGGTATCAGAGGGACGCGGTGGACGCTTAGACCCTTCAGGCTTTCAGCAGCACTCCAGCCACAGCCCGGCAGCCCATCGCTTTGGCCCGGCCTCCGATTGCTTTGGCCCAGCAGTAGCGCCCCCGACAGCCGCCCGCCGCCTGCCTCCCACCTCCCGCAGCACGGGCGCCTGCGCTCCGCCGAGGCTAGCCGCAGGGAAGAGGATGGAGACGCGTCCCACGGGCCTGGTCCAGGCACTGCTGCTCTGCCTAGGTGAGCCTCGCCTGGTCCATCCCCTGTCCCCGAAGGAGAAACAGATACTGTGTCTGTGCACTTGTCAAAAGACAAGTACAGTACGAGTTGTCCACAAGGCTAAAGTGAACTCCACTTAAACTGATGCGAGTCTGTCGTTTCCTCTGGCAAGTTGGAGGTGGGGTGCGGGATCAATATTGAAAATTATTTTCATTAATAAATTAATTATTAGCATATCTGTCGTGCATAAATTAATATGCTTTTTATTAGGCAAAATTAAAAGTGGAAAAACTTTTTCTTTCTTTTGAAAATTCGCCAGTTCTAGAAATCCAAAAAACCTGAAAAGCACCGTTGATATTTCGTGTTTTGTTCTTACTTGTTGGAGGGTGGCCATTTGAGACTAGCCGCTCGCAACAAGAGACCATTTGAAAAGAAATGCTTTTCCTCCTCGATCTTGCACCCAGTATTCTAAAACCTAGCCCGGTTTAGCTTCCTGGGGGCGCTGGGGTGTGCCAATGGGAGCTTGACTGGAGCTCCAGACGCGACAGAATTAAAACGCTATCAGCGGGTACCTGGAAACCTGGAATCGAAGGGACTTGGGCAGGTCCTGGCGCTCCCCACCGCCCTTTGCCTCCTACACCTGCTGAGTTCGGTTTCCCCAGCAGCCTCCCCCGCCTCCAGAGCTTCCTCAGGCGCCTTGCTCTTGGGGCTGATTGCACCCTGTAGCCTGTAATCACTGAAGGTATTTTAACGTCAGTCTTCCTATTTGTGATCCCCTCCCCCAACCCCGTGGGCAGGGAAAGGAAAAAAAAATCTGAATGTTACAATCTGGTTTGAAGCAAAAATCACTTTTCCCTGATTCCTTAAATTTTCAAGGGGAGTTTGGAGTTGCATATGAATATTTCAATAAGGAAGTAAAAGTTGCTAGTCTCACATTCTTCCTGGAACAGCAATGAGGTGAATTTCCCTCACTTACTAACTCTACCTTTGCAGAATGTGACAGTTAAATGATTATTTCGACAGACAGGTCTTATCTCAGGATTGAGAGACCTAATGAAATACATACTATGCATAGTTAGAACTTACACATCCGAGCAAAGGAACTTAAGTGGAAACTGGATCTGTGGTTTCTGCCAAAACTGAGATAAGAACACCGTGCTAGAAGATTCTCAATAAATAATATGGCTTTGCTATCTTTGCTTCGAATCCGTGAAAAAAATAAAACTAGAAAGGCAACAGTCTTCCTAGAGTGAGAAATTAACCTAGAGGTCAGAATGGCACTGTCGTTTTTTTTCCCCTCCACCTGTAAGTTGCATCTGAACAATGCAAGTGTCTGTTCTAGGCATCTCATTGAATATTCTAATTTAAGACAGCAAGAGCCTATGAATAACCTGGGTACTACCCAACTAGTGTGTGTGTGTGTTGTGTATGTTTTTGTTGTCATGAAAGTGCTTAACTCCTTTATTGCATTACTTAATTATAGTTCACCTATTTCGTCAGCTGCCAAGCCCATTTCCAAATGAGCTAGGTCAGTTTCTGTTTTCCCAGTTTGTTTAGATATTTCTCTGCCACTAGGAAAGTTCCTGTTTGAAGTTCTATATGGAATCTTTATATTCTATTCAGGTATGCAGGTCCTATAGTTTTAGTCCTTTTTTATATGGAAAAAAGGCAAAGGCAATTGTAAAATTGCCTTCCCCCAAACAAATGATTGCCTAGAAATATTTTTCTAAATTCTCTCCTTCAAAAGAAACAGATATTTTAGATCTCTTCAGACATTTTATTATTTTTGTGTTATATGTATTTGTGATTATGGAAAAAATGTTACCCTCCATTCTTCAATATATGTGGGTTTAAATTGTTACACACACACAATCATTTTGATTACTTACAAATTTTCAAAATGTTTTCTATTGACATTCTTGTTTTATAGATGGGGAAATCGATCCTAATTTTCCATATAAAAGATGCTAAACTGAGGGAATTCATGACTTGGTGTTTCAGCACTTTTAGTCAGTGAACATCAAGAAAAAGCACAGGAATACCTCAAAATGAATAATTTTTTTTCTGAATAATCTATAGTTTTCCACCTGGATTACCTTTCTAATTTTGTGACTTACAAAAAAGAAGAGGAGAAATTTTTATCTTGAATTCTGCACTCATGTTGAGGGGCTCTTCATATAAAAATAAAACATTTTCTTCATGTTCAAACAGATTTTTGAGCATGTTCCTGAATGGTATCTCCTAGACAGTTTAGTACGGCTTCACACAATAAGAGAGCATTAAGCAGAGCAAGCATTCTTTCTAAAAAATAAGAGAAGTCAAAATCTCAGTGAGATATTTGATTTTCTTTCCAGTCCTCTCTGATGACCCTGAGAATTTATGAGCCGCCTGAGTCTTGGCACCACCTGAGATGACACATCTGGGCAAAAAACACAATGACAGGCCTCTCCTGTCTGGATTTTGACCCATGTACCCCATTTGCCCTCTGCATGGTCTTGCCATATGAGCAGCTAGGGTAATCAGGGTGTCTGGTTCCCCACTGGAATGTAAATCCAGGTGTGGGGAAGAGGACTGAAAGTTACTGAATGCCTACTATGTGCCAACATGAGTGTTAGATGTGTTACATACATCACTTCATTTGTTCTTTAAAATAGCTATACACAGTAAGGTGTACTTAGCTCACTTTTGACGAATTCAAGAATACAGAAATGAAGACTCAGTGAAGTCAAATGCCTTACAAGGATTTAGAGTAAATTGCAAGGTCATTCTTTAACAATGTGTAAGGAGCCTATGGGTTAGTGCGAGCATAATCAAAACAATAAGTTCTGATACAGAAGTTTCAGAGGCAGCTGGGGTCACCCCAAGGTTTGAACCTGTTCTAGGGGCAGCATATATACAAAAATGGGCTTCCTGACTCTATGCAAAATCAGGTACTGAAACAATATGAGCATTCTCTCAACTTATGCTCAAAAATGTTGAATTTTTAGTGTTCATAATTTTTATTAACATAGCTCTTAGATATGACTTTTATTAAAAGCAGTAATTGAATTCAGTCAACTAAGGCCTTTATTTCTATATTTTCCAAGGTAAGATATGTAAAGCAATCAAGGAGAAGAATATCTTTGTATGCCTTGTCTGTTTTATATAATCATGAATTAAATAAGCATCAATAAAGGACCACATTGGAATCTACAGCCCATTCCTATTAATTGTGAGAAAATAGACACATTTCCTTTGTTAAAAATTCAATACTCACATAGTCACTTTGAAAAATGTGTTTTCTGCTCATCCCTCCACTTTTTTGCATAAGAATCTCCCACTTCCTGACAAAATATGCAAATGTCAAGTAAGAAATCCTTTTCAGAGAGACTGTAAATTAAGGTGTTGTTTCCTCATCCCTCAGTCTGAATATAGGCCTATGCAAATTATCTATTGATATGGCCATAACTGCTGTTGGGAATATTCCATTGGAAGACAATTGGAAGGTTCCCCAAAGCTGCAATAGGGGAGATACTCAGGGAGTAGCCTGACAGCCATCACTTTGGTATGCTAATTCTGGAACCTTGGGAAAAATGAGGTAATGCAACAGACTCAGTATCCTCTGGCAATGCAGTTTATGTAAGACTGGGTGTCTAGTTGCAGGACAGATAAAGGTTCAATAGCATTCTAGGTTAAAGTAATGATTTAATAAACTAGCATACTATTTAAGTTAGTTATTCATTTCTCGCCCAAGAAAGAAAAATACGTTAGCCCTTAATCTCTTAGGTCAAAATCCTTCACTTTTAAATTTGAGGCATGAAAAATTTACGTACATACACATATACACATTAATGTATGTCAAAACTTTATAGTTTTGAATTAAGAGGCTTAGTGTATCAAACACAAATTTCATGCCCGAGTTCTTTCATTTCATATTTTCAGAAAGATTTATTCCTCTTTGAGCCTCAGTTTTATCATCTGTAAAATGGAGATCAATATACATGTAATATATACATAAATAATTAGGTTATTGTATATGGATTTAATGGACAGGATATTAGAAAATAATAAAAAAGAACTTTTAAAAAAACATTTTTTAGTTGTCAATAGATTTTTATTTTATTTACTTATTTGTGGTGCTGAGACTAGAACCCAGTGCCTCACACTAGGCAAGTGTTCTACCACTGAGCCACAACCCCAGCCCCAAGAACTTCTTAAAATTAGAGTTATCATCATCATCATCATCATCATCATCATCAAAGTTCTTTCTTTCAAAGGCTTTATTTGATTTCTATAATAATAACTCTTTATCCAGAAAAAGTATTGTTGTTCCTGTTTTGCAAATGAAATGAATACATAAGTTTAGAGAGAAGTCACACAGGGCTTACATGGCATGAAGGCTCTGCGTTTGAATTTGCTTTGCCCTCTATTGTAGATGTTCCCAAATCACTCTTCAATATCAGTGACAATTCTCCTCATTCTTTAAGATTCATTTCCTTAAGAAGTCTCCTCAGATGAACTGATCCCTCAGTGTACTCACCCATTCCACTGATCCTGATCTTATCATAGCACACCTTGAGTCTGTATCTAAACAAGCTTAGTGGGAGCATGAAAAACAAAAACAAAAACAAAACAGGTTCTATTAAACATCAATATAACCTGGTTGTCAAACGGATGATTAGATTTATCCTATATTCAGAGTTCACCACTATTTTTTGACTGAACCAGCTGTTCTTTAAAAAAGTACTTGAGAAGGAAAATATTTCAAGATTAAGCAGTAGTTTTGAAAACTCAATTCTGTTGTTTCTTAGTCTAATAGTTTTTTCTTCCCTCTTCTCTGCATTTCTATTGCTTCTATTCAGTGATGTTATGCCTACCAAAAGTGTATCCAGATTGTGTGTGCGTGTGTATGTGTGTGTGTGTGTGTGTGTGTATCAGAGAGAGAGTGTGTGAGAGAAAGAGAGAGAGAGAATATGAAAGAGAGATTACTGAACAGTGATACGACTGAATGATGGATATAGCCAGTTGGAGAAAGAGAAAGAGAATTTAGAGTAATCTAATTCAAATTCCATCTCCCTCTCCATCCTATCTCACTCTCTGGTTTGTTTTCAGAGGTAAAGAAACTCAGTTGAAGGAGAATAAATAAGTATCTGAGCTAGAACTGGATTCCACATCTCTTGAGACTAATTAAGGTGTTTCTAACTTTGATTCTATTGACATGACCTGGATGATTCTTTGCTGTGGGGGTCTGTCCTGTTTATTGCAGGGTGTTCAGCAGCAACCCTGTTTGTTACCCACTAGATGTCAGTAGCTCCCCCTAGTTGTGACAACCACAACCATCTCCAGAGGTGGTCAAGTATTCCTGGTTGGTAAAATAGCTCCTGGCTGAGAACTACTAACCCAATGTATTTTTTTATAGCCATAATTATTGCCACCCACAATTCACAGTTTGAATAATTAGCGCTTAAATCACCAAGACAAATAAAATTAATATTAATAGTATGTTGGATACAAATACAAATCAAATTGTACTTTTAAAAAAAATCCTGCTTTGGGGTCTGGGGATTTAGCTTAGTGGTGGAACACTTGCCTTGCATGAGTGAAGTCCTGGATTCAATCACCAGCATCATGAAAACAAACAAGAAAATCTGTTTAGCAATTTTTATTGCTGATTTTAGAATTATTTGCATCTAGTAAGGATGACTCTTCTTTATGATGGAGTCATTAATGCAGTCATTGCCTCATGTTTCCTGTTACAACTCTACTCCCTTGGCTCTCACAACACTGAAATTTCTTTTTTCCTGAGATTTCTCTTTATTTTCCTTTGACCATTTCTGTCTGCTCTCTACCTATTTCCCCAACTTCTGATAGTTTTCATTCCAAATGATGACCCTTAGAACTTTTGAGTGACTCCCTTGACTTTAAGTTATTATCTCTTCATATGACTTTCACATAGATATAATCACTTCCATTCTTATTCCTCTACACTAGATCTCTATTCTCAACTATCTCATATATTTAAATAGCAGACGAGCTTCAAACACCAATTCATTTACCCATGTCCTCTCTTCATGCCCAAAAGCCTCCACAAAACTGCTGCCCTACCTGCTTTCTACTCATTTAATGGCACCATCCTCCTTGGTATTTTCTGACCAGATACTTGACATTATCTGTGAATTCTCTTCTTTCTTCACCTCCTCCAGGTGTCTAGTTTCATTGAGGGTACTGAGGTCAGGAACCATGTCTTTTGCAACAGTTTTCCAAACAGCATCTTGCTCGATATCTTGCATGTAGAAAAATGCTCCATCGATATTTATAAATATTTAGATATCATTTGACACATGTAGTTAACTAAAGATACATAGAGGCTAAGCTGCCTTCGTCCTTTTCTGTTTGTGAGGTCATAACGAAGCCCTTCTCACCCTGCTATCATACCGTGGATGTAAATGTGCCTTTAACTGAAGTCAAGGTCTCTAATGGTAACCAAATATAGTTTTATAAAGTATGTAAAGGAAATTTCCATAATACAATGTGTGATTTGTATTATATAGGTTCTGTGAATGAAAAATAACCAACTTCAAGATTTTTAAATGCTCTTTTATATACTAACTTTCCCATTTTTGAGGGGAGGGCTCCCTGATTAATATCTTATCCTTCTGAAAATTCATGTTTGGCACAGACATCTATACAGAAAGCAAAATGGTCAATAAGTTTCTAAAAATGTCATTAAATATTCTAAATTCAGGCCACAATATGACCATAATGTAAAAAAGGCAAATGGCATACACTCATAATCCAAACTGTTGCTCCTTTATGAGAGTATTTGTTTGGGAACAATGTAGAAGTAGCTTAAATCTATGAATTGGAACGATAGGGGTAGAAGTGGGAAGCAAGATAGAAGGGTATAAAAAAATTCCCTCCCCTATCAGATAATTTTGCAGATAAAACATTTTCCCTAGAATTGAAATTACATGGTAGAAATGAGTCATTGGCTTTCAGGAGGTGTATGCCTCATATTTAGGACTCGTAGCCACAAAGTTCCAGAACACGCAGATAAACATAAACTGGACCCTTTACCCAAGAGTTGGTCTTAGTTCTTCTGCATTATGGCAACACTTCTATGATGAATGAGATATGCATGTTTACACCCATGTTTAATGCAAAGTAGTTGATTTTTCCTTATTTTGACCCACTGATATTTTTTCATTTGAATAGTGTTAAGTACTGCATTGTATGATGAATATGAGCACTTAGAAATATGATTTAGAAATTACTGTCAAAATTATAGAATATAATGCACTGCATATAAATTGAAAGAGATGGCATATTAAATCTTCCCTTGTCACTTGTCAAGGAAGATCCTATGGCTATCTTTTAAAGCTTAAAATTAAAAGAAATACTTATTTGTAAGCTGTTATTTTATCAGCCTCTGGTTTCATGCTATTTAACTCAAATAGTTACAGTTTTGACATTTTGCTTTTAATGAAGCTTAGTTTTAAGTTTGTAATAAAGAAACAGAATAATTGCTGGTAGAAGGCAAGGTGAATTTTCCATATATCTATATGTATAAGTGTTAGTTTAAAGGTTAGTTTTCAATACATTTATATATTTATAAGCGTGTGTGTGTATATATATATATATATTTATCTATGCATTTATATATGCATATATATATTTATATTTCTCTGAAAATTAGGCTGTTACTAGGAAGTACTGAAATTGGTCTGTTCACTATATGATTTGATCAATTTTATAGTTATTTTATCCAAAGTAAAGAAAGGCCTTGTCTAATAGTGAAATTCTATTTAAAATAACAAGCCAAAGCTGGGCGTGGTGGCGCATGCCTGTAATCCCAGCACTTGGGAGGCTGAGGCAGGAGGATCACGAGTTTAAAGCCAGCTTCAGCAATGGCGAGGCACTTAGCAACTCCGTGAGACCTTGTCTCTAATAAAATACAAAAATAAAAAAGGGCTGGGGATGTGGCCCAGTGGTTGAGTGCCCCTGAGTTCAATCCCCAGTACCAAAAAAAAAAAAAAAAAAAAAAAAGGAAAAAAGGAAAAAAAAAATAGCAAGCCACCCCAAAATGGTGAAGGCATGTTCATTCTTTAAAACTGCACAAGACCTAACAAGCCTACTATGTTATTGACAAATTCTAAAATTATAGACTTCTGTGGAAGAAGGTAGGAAACTAACAGTCCGTGAGTAGGCTGGCATGTGACCACAGCAAAAGTGTGAACAAAGCGGATTTTGCTACCTGTCTGGGCCAGGCAAATACTATGATTCATCATGAGTTTGCTGTTCTGTTCTTAATATTCTAAAAGATTTGATTGGGAAAATAAGGCATATACCTTTCATTTTATTACATCATATTTTTGGATCATTTTTTATTTCCTTTGATTGATTTCCAGAGGAATCATTTACCCCTGAGATTTGCAAACAATATTGCTGACTTGGCTTGGTCGGTGGATCACTGAATCCCAGCCTCCTCTGTATTGACCTCCTTCTAGATGAGACCCTCAGTGTGATCCTTAGGAAGCAAGGTGAAAAGAAACCAAGTGCAGTGACAAGGACATTTTTCTACTTCCGGCATTCTGATGGACTATTGAGTAACCACTTCTTAGTGCTCCAGGGCCCACGACATTAAGTGCTATCCCCATTCCGGTGATGGTACTCAACCTCTCCCACGCACCACGCACGGTCCCCAATATTGTGTAAGGGTGTAGGCTCTGCCTGACTCATGGGGAAGAGACAATTTGTATCCTCTGAGTCAGTGACTCCACTTCCTGTTGGCACATTTGAGATTTCGCTGAAACACAATCTCTGAAAGGTGAAGGTGGAGAGATGAATAGCTGAGCTTCATATTCCTAAAACCCACTTGGAAATTTGACAGAAATAATAGCCTCTAAAAGGATTTTGAACTTTGTATTTGTATTGAAGTAGATTTTTCTCACTGACATGAGAGTTTGTTGATCATCTCCCAATATCGCCTGGCAGACTCCTCTCTTAGTTGGCAATGTAAAACTGGTCACATCTTGATTTTGACACAGACACTATCCAAACTCTTTAGTATCATAGTGAATTATTTTCTTAGCAGAGAATATTGAAATGGATCAAAAACTCAAATATAATATTTGTAATAGAATCATAGAGTGATTGTTGTGTGCAATGAACACTAAAATGAAAAAAGTGAATATTAAGGAAATATAAGGATATAACTTGGCACTTAGTTCTTTCCTGTATGACAATAAAATAATGAATAGTGATTTTTACACTCAAGAACCACTGTTTTAAAGCACTAGAGCTGTACATTTGGTCAGTTGATTTAGAACCAATTTTGTTTCATTGGCTACCTACATCTGTGATAAATTGCAGTTACACACTTTAGTTTGAGATGAGAATTTGAAATCATTTACAATTTCCTCTGTAAAGTATCCTGTTGTTGAATTAATGCGGCAAGTCTCATAGAAACTGTCCTGAGCAATGGACTGTGTCCAGGGAAGCGTCACAGGTAGAGGAAGCCCAGTTTTCATGGAGGCACACCCTGGGCTGAACAATCTTTAACTGACAAAGACAAATATTTCACTGGTGGCCTAAACAACTAGAACAAAGTTTCCAACAGTGGAAAAACTGTCAACTACCAAAAATCTAAACAAACAAACAAACAAAACCCCCAGCACCTCAATACAATTAGCTGCATTCTCTAGCAGTGCCAAGTTGCAATTGTAAGCAATTCCAAGCAGGAAAGGCCACTCTTGGTTTCTGTATAGAGAAACTGGCTTGAAATGTGCACTTTTACCTGGCTGGCCCCTTCCTAAGAGAGAATTAGTAATAAAACCTTTGCAGCTAGGAGTTCAGTTTGTATTGAAGAGTTTAAGATACAGGGTTTAATTCTTCAGTAAAGTTTATGTCAAAATTATAGTAAGAAGTATCACAAAATTAACATGGATGAGAATCTAACTCATCTTCCACTAAAACCTATGTGAAAAGAAATTTTTATCTCAGTTTAACTGACAATGAAATCCAGATTTAGCCACTATTTTTTTTAATTTAGGAAAGATTATTTTTTTAAAATGTATGAGAGCAATTGAAGCAACACTTATACTGTAGGAGAAACATGGAGTGGGGAAGAGACAGTTCTAAAGCTGTCAAGAAAACAGTATTTTTAAATTAGCAAAAGATTATGAGACTTGATGTCAGATTCTAGACTCTTACCTTATGTGCTTACTAGATAAGTGGTCTTGCATAAGACATTTAATTTATAGGCACAGAGGCTGTTTGAGGCTAATAACAGCTTCTCAGGATTGTTATGTAAAGTTTGAAACATGAAAATATAAACTATAATGCTGATGCCGATATGTAACTTGGTTTTTAGAACCCCAAGAATTTGCAGCTTTCTTGATAAAAACAAGCCTCCTCTGATTAAGAAAAAGCAAAATAAAATTCCCGTTTTACATGGTTTAATTCATCCTCTAAGAAACCAAAATAATAAACAGATTTATAATCTTGTTATAAACCAGTAGAGGGCACCACTCACATATACTGCTAAAACTAGAGGCTAGAAGTTGAGTGTCAAGGAACATTTATGGGAATCACTGGTATGTAAGACATCTCAGAAGAACATCATTTCATTTCAATCTCCCCAAAACTCTGTAAGGTAGGGAAAATGGAGACTTGGAGAAGTTAATTAATGCATCAAAAATTCTGTCACTCAAGTTTGCTCACATGATTGCTTTTCTCCCATATTTTGTTACCTCCCTATGGGGTAAATACTCTGCTTCAATTACAGGTACCCTAGTTTGATATGTGTGATGTTCATTATACTTGGATATTATTCCCAATTTCCACATTCTATGATGTGGCTCATTTAACAATGTGTTTCCTTAAACTCTTCATTCTCAGTTTTCTTATATGCCTGTTGGAGCTAATCATAGTGTCTTCCTCAGAGAGTCACTGAGAAAATTAAATGAGATAATATGGCTAAAGGGGAATAGAAACATGCCTGGCATACAGTACATTTTCATGAAATCTCAACTTCTGTTAACTATTGCTACTACCCCCACCATTATTATTTATTATCTAACAATTACTCATCTAGGCAGGAAAGAGGAGTTGAAGTGCAAATACCTGAAACTTAAACGGAAGAGGCTAAATGCTAAATTAAACATATGTGTAATTAAAAGAGTTCTTCTTATCATGATTTCTATGCAGTTCAGAATCCACTCAAGTCATTCTAATGCCTATCTTCCAACATTTACCTTTTCACGGGAAACACATAATGAAACAGCTGTTTCA
Organism: Tamias sibiricus; assembly: GCA_025594165.1. NCBI lineage: Eukaryota > Metazoa > Chordata > Mammalia > Rodentia > Sciuridae > Tamias > Tamias sibiricus. The sequence continues at coordinate 62,721,994 of CM046665.1, forward strand.
GACCCTGTCTGTGCTGGCAGAAACTCCATGCTAGGGACTGGTGTGCTTCTACATGCCAGCTCTTTCCTGAATTAGATAAGCTGACCTTCTGTATCCACAGGTTCAAAAATACTTAAAAAGTGTGTCTTTACTGAACATGTACCGACCTTTTCTGTACATTCCCTAAACAATGCAGTATAACAGGTATTTTACACAGCATCCACATTGTATTTGATGTAATAGATAATCTAGAGATAATTTAAAGCATATGGGAAGATGTACATAGATTATATACAAATACTATGCCATTTTATGTATGGGATTTGAGCATTTGCAGATTTTTGTGCCTTCTGGAATTACTTTCCTATGAGTATAGTAGGAAGCTATATTCTGATTTACCTAGATTATATTTTATTAATTAAAGTCTATTTTCATGTGTAATACAATGTAAAGAGTAACAGATACTTATGTAAACAATAAATAAATGTTTTTTTTCCTGTTGTTTCCATAAATGGAGCCTGTTTTTTAGTTGAAGTCTTTTGTGGTAGGGTCTACATCAGTATTACTGTAAACACAGAGTGGAGTAAAACAGTGGAAATTCTCTAACTGCTTAGCTTAGGAAAACTCAAACTTCACAATCAAGTCTTTAAAAATGTTACCGCGAAATGTTTAGAGCAGGTCAAATTTGTAACTCTGAATACACAGCTTACCCTGGGAGTGAAAAACTGGGGATTCATTTATTCTCATGAACTACTTTTTTATGGTTTTGATAAAATCTTTAAAACAATCAAAACTACTTTGTAAATGCTGCAGTTATTTACAAATCTGACCCAGGTTTCTTGCCTTGAAACATTAACTATGCATTTTATTTTCCTCCATCAATAGGTTTCAATCTTCTACAAACAGTTCTCAGTACGACTGTGATTCCATCCTGTATCCCAGGAGAATCTGATGACAACTGCACAGCTTTGGGTAAGCTCAGGTTCATCAATTCTGCATCAAATTTTCAACAAAAATGTAAATATAAATATGTGACAATCAAAAGGAGACTCGAGAGAGTATTGCTATATTACTTTTAACTCACAAATTAATTAGAGTTCTGGAAAAATATATAAAGGAGTAGTGGGAGAGGGATTGGACATCTATTTATATGTAAAGATTTGTTCTTAAAAACTCAGGGAATAAGGAAAATCCCATTTTTATACAGAATTATCATTAAAAGACACACTGAAGGGCTGGATCTCAGGAAAGCAGGAAACAGAAAAAAGTTCATTTTCTATACAGTAGTCTAAAAATTGTGCACACATACACATATATATTTGTTAAGAGGAACAAATGATGTGTCCTTTCTTACTTAATGTGTGTCAAACATTCTACTAAGGCATAGAGATACAAAGGTAGGTAATGCATAGTCTTTTCCATCAAAGTCGACAGTCTCTGTGGTCCAGAAGTTCTGTATTAAGTCTGAGCTACTGAGTCAAAGGTTAGTTTGTGAAAACAAGATACTTTCCATAAAAATATGGCCTTCTCTCTTGTCCCTCACCATCACGCTCTTTGGAAGTTTGGTGGGCCTTCCTCTACCACCTTTCCCCCCCTTTTTTTGGTTATATGGGCAAGAGTATTATAATCAAGATTTTTAAAAATGATAATTTTCATAAACATCCCTCGCATTTTAGTAACTAAAACATTCTAACAGGAATTTATTTGTAAGTTGCAATACTCTTTCCAACAAGATTCCTTTTTTTTTTTTTTTTTTTTTTGGTGGTGGGCAGGTACCTGGGATTTAATTCAGGGGCACTCAACCACTGAGCCACATCCCCAACCCATTCTGTATTTTACTTAGACACAGTGTCTCACCGAGTTGCTTAGCACCTCCCTGTTGCTGAGACTGGCTTTGAACTCATGATCCTCCTGCTTCAGCCTCCCAAGCTGCTGGGATTATAGGCATGCACCATTGCCTCTGGCCTAGATTCCTATTTTTTTATTGTTGTATGTGCCTAATAGGAATTTCTAACTCAGTTTGTCTAGTTTATGCTCAGGTCTCAATGTAAGAGGTGTCAGGAGACTTTGATTTCTTAAATGATAACCTCAACAATTTGGGAACACACACCAAAACAAAGCTTACTGACTTAAAAACCTGTGACAGTATTAAGCTCTCTTGAATTAATTAAAGGTTTTAGCTTGGAATTGCTCTTGAGAGTAATGAATTTCAGAATCACTTTGAGACTTGAAAAAATGAGGATGTGAAAAAATGAGGATGTTTTATTCGAAGAAGTGAATAATACCTACTGTGGCGCATAATGGTGTGGGTGTGTGTGTGTGTGTAACTACCTTTTCTATCTATGAAGTCTGCCTTTGAATATTAAATCTTCAAGTGCTACTTCATTTTATTTAGTCTGTTGGATATATTCCTTTGGATTCAGGGGTTTGTTTATTGGAGTGTGATACCTAGAGTAGAGTGGTTTTCTCCTCCTGGAAATTCTCCTGGACTGATTGGCATCTGACCTGTTTTGTGAAGTTGCTCAGTGATTACTGTTGTGAAAGAATGATTATAATGCCCCGAGTCCAGAGGGCAACAGAATGCTTTCAACTTTCCATTTCCTTCACAGTTCAGATGGAAGACAATCCACGTGTGGCTCAGGTGTCAATAACGAAGTGTGGCTCTGACATGAATGGCTACTGCTTGCATGGACAGTGCATCTACCTGGTGGACATGAGTGAAAATTACTGCAGGTAATATGCAGAAAATAAACAAAGAAGGTGTTTAAGCTAATATTTCTGTCCTTTTGTTTTAAATTTTGAAGTTACCCTGTATTTCTATGGGCAGTCAAAATATAGTTGATATAGAGTATTAAAAACTGTATTAACTTTTTTGAAATTAGGAAACAAACAGTAGTTTTCAAATTGTACATATACTCCAAGGGTGTACAGTGGACATTTGAATTCCTCCCACTTATCATGATAGCAAGTCCACTTTTAATCTTTTCATTGGACTTCTATGTCAGCCACTGTTTCCAGAATTGATTACACCAATTTAAATAAAAAGCATCTCAAGCCCACAAAGCTTACAAAACACCATTCTAGGTAAACCAGCCCCCTTGGCAGCTAACTCAAACTGTCATTTTAATATCACAATTTAACCTGAGAGCTCTGTGGAGTTGTTTTATCAATGTTGTCCCAACTCTATATTCAGCCTTTGAATTTATGTTTATAACTTTTAGCAAATCTTGCTGATTTCTTACATTACACTGTAACCGTAGCTCTTATGAAACTAATCCATGACCATGATATACTGAAATAATTGATTTTTGTCTTGTATTTTTTTTCAGATGTGAAGTGGGTTACACTGGTGTCCGATGTGAGCACTTCTTTTTAACTGTCCATCAACCCTTGAGCAAAGAATATGTGGCTTTGACTGTGATTCTTATTATTTTCTTCCTTGTCATAGTCGCCGGTTCCATATACTACTTCTGCAGATGGTAAGCCAGTGCTTTCTTTATATTCTACTTTCATAAATTACACAGTGCAGACCTACAAACCAAGTAAAAATGTGAACATAGTATTAGAGGAATAAGTCTGCACTGATGATATATACAGAGATGTTCTATCTACAGAACATCTGGGTTTCACTTCATTATTGGCTCTGTTACTTAAGTGATTCTCTGAAAGTCAAACAGGGAATATCAGTTCCTTCCTCTATAAAATACAGACAGAAATTCTTATCCTATAATAAGCAGGCTGTTTTTAGTACTGATAGTCCTATGCATGCAAAGGTAAGCCATGAAGCACGATGCTGTTATTATACTTAGATTCTTGTATTTACTTTATTGGGTCAATTTTTTAATTTCATAAAACACAGCTTATAAATTAATAATCCCAGAGTCTTGGGATCTTAAAATGAAAGGTAGACTTGTAGAAATGAGTTTCCTTCCAGGAAAAATTGTAAAATCTTACTGATAGAACTGGTTCAGGTCATTTCCCTAAACTAGTCATACCCCATTCTCATGTACAATATTGTCACAAGATGATAACTGAGAAAGACCAGAACTGTAGACTGGCAGGTTTTGTAGGATAGGACCAGACTGTTGGGTCGATATGTATTAGTTAATAACAGTTGCCTTGAAAATGTCTCCTTTTAAAATCCTTCTCATTTTGAAACTGATATAAATTGTTCAGTAAATGTTTTAGATTCAATTTGCAAATTGTTCAGTAGTAAAGGTTAAAAGTATGTTACTTTTATAAGGTTAAATTTTTTTTGTCCATATTTGATTCAAAGAATCCATCAAATAATAATGTCTTCCTAATTAGTCATCATCACAGAGTGAAGAGCTATTAAGAGAGAGAAGGAAAAAGAAAAAAAAGAAGGGAAAAGAGAGAAATGGATTCTCTTCAGTAAATTTTACAGTATTCTTGATCATGTTACGACTTTTTAGAAGTCCTTCCACCATTTCCTTCCAAACTTCTTTGACTAAAGAACACTACTCCCTTCCTTCCTCGTTTTGCCACCTTGTCCACCCTAAACCCAGGCACATCTGCCATTTTGGACACGCTATGCTAACATGCCTTTGGAGTCCATATGTTTTTTTCTTTTGTTATCATCCTTTTTTCTTGTAACTATCGAGTATAATGCTAACAGTTTCATTTCTGAATATTTCCAGGTACAAAAATCACAAAAGCAAAAACTCAAAGAAGGAATATGAGAGAGTGACCTCGGGAGATCCAGCATTGTCTCAAGTCTGAATGGCACAGGGATGCAAAGCATGCCTGGTCAATGTTAATATTCCTATTTTATTAATAATATTTATGTTGGGTCGTGTGTTAGGTCAACAACTGTGTATTTTTAATATACTCAGAAAGCGTTTTTATTTTTGTTTTATTTTTGACAGACTATTTGCTAATATATTATGTGTAAAATATTTAATACCAAAGAAAAGTGATATTTTTGTAAGAAATAATTTCCTGAGCTAAATGTTTTATTGAAAGCTTCAAAGCTTGTATGCCTGCTGCACAGGGCTTAGGAATGAGCAATGCCCAGTTCATTTTTCAGGAAGTGTCAGCATGTGACATATTTCTGTAAACCTAAATATATGGTCAAATCAATCTTATAAGTAGATTCTTTTCTACTCCTCAAATCAGTAAGAATTGACTATGTTATGGTTTGATGCATTAGTTGGCACAACTGTTTCATGTTTTAAAACAGTAATACAATTGAGATTTGGGAAAACAAATATAGGTCATAAGCTAAACACTGCATATTTGAAATAAACTAAGTTCAGGAAGAATGGCCTCTTCATTCCTATATGGGCTAACTTGATACTTACCTGCTCGGAGGGTCAATAGACCATTCCCTATGCCAAACCACAACTACAGAAAAACCATCAGCCACCTACCAGATTCTCTTCAAGTAAACTGAATGGAAGACTGTCATCTTTCATGTCAATAGTGGGTATTCCATAGCTTCACAATATTCCACTTTTGTATAATACATCGTTTATATTATTATGTGTTTATGTGAGATAATTGTTTCTCATGAGACAATTAGGAAAAAATACAGTCTTGAAGCCAAAATTTGTGCTTCTTTTTAGGGTATTAATTTTCACAGAAGATTTGTTGAAGAATTGTAAGAATAAATCAAAGTCCAAAATGTGATAAGCTATTTTATTTTAAAATTGAATAGAACAGTCGCTATATGTTGTCTAAAAATGGACACACAGGTATTTCTATTCAAGATAGTTTTTTACTTACAAACAGTTTAGTAAGTAGCTTCTTCTAGAACTTAAAGTTATATATTTAAAAATATCCTAATATAGGAATTGGAAAATAATAAGAAAAATAAATTATAGTGTATTTTTCCAAACGAAAAACTCCATTTGAAAGCTTTTAAAATGTAGTGACTTAACTACACTGTCTTATGGAGGCTGAGATGAAAGTACCCCCCACACATACTTTCTCCCCGCTGTCATTTATTTATTTTCTGGAAGAGACTGAGATTTCTTCTGCACTCTGAGGTCTCAGTGAGTTCAGGGTATTTTGAGCAATTGCACAGGAGTCAGGGCTGTCACCACCTTTGGCTTTCATGGGAGGCTACCTCCCTAAATGCTAAAACTTTTGGTAACATCTCTGGATCACATACCAGGTCAGGGAGGATCTTCTTTGTCCACGTTTTTCCTGGCATGTACTAGGGCAACAAAGAGACCAAGAGCCAAGTCACCTCTGGAGTACCAGGTGCCAGGACTTGCCTCCAGGTGGAGCCATGTATTATATAACCTGTTGTGTTCACATGGTTCTCATGTATAGTCCTGGCCTGGCACTTGCCATTAGGGAAACAAGCAAACAAAAGAAACAAAAATCTATACATAAACATAATCGTATACAAACACTTAAGTATATATGAGCTCTATTGACCATTGAATTATAGTCATTTGTTGCTCTATTAACTAGTATTTGAAACTTAAAAGGAGGATAAATGGAAAATAGAAATCAGTGAGACTTAAAAGTATATTTATTTCATGTTTACTGTAGCTGAAATCGAATGTGTTACATAGGGCACATTTTAAAATCTGATATGTACTTATTGACACTTACTGAATGCAATGAAAATCTGCCTATTTTCAGTAATCTTGTCAGTTCCAAAGAAAATTTATTGACTGAGAACTCAACTACAATCAATTTCATTAACAAAAACTTTATTGACAACATCTCAGCATTGGTATATTAGTCTATCTTCAGCATCTCAATTCATACTATATAACGTGGTGCAAGTAGTTTGGGATATTTTCATCTTTACTAAATGTGCTTAAAAACTATCCCCACAGTGATGGATGTGTAACTTAGTGACACAGCGCTTGCCTAGTATGTGGAGGCCTTGAGTTTGATCCTCAGTATTGCAAACAAACTAACGAACTAACCCCTGAAAGAGTCGAATTTTATTTATAAATACATATTAAATAATGAAAAAATATAACTCAGATTGCATTTTGTGGATGAAAATTAGTTACAAGTGATTGCTTTAGTGAGGATAATTCTGAGTAGACATAAAACAAACAAACAAACATTGCTCTCCGTTCATGTTTCCTACAGAAAATGAAAAGTATTTGGCTCATTCTTGGTTATCGTCCTCATTTTACAGATTTTTCACTATATTTTCTATGCCTCAAAGAAGCTATACACACATATGTGTGGATATACATTATATATATATGTGTGTGTGTATACACACACACACACACACACATATATATATATATGTACAGTGTACTGAGAACCAAAGCAATCCCAGAAGTAAAAATATGTAATTTATGATCTCCCACCAAGACCTCCCAATAACCCAGTAGACACACTCTGTAACCAGGACGTTAAGTTCTGTGATTGATAATAAAGCTTAACCTTAAAGTTGAGATTTATGTACTATATGAACATCTATAATCCAATACAATTTTACTGTTCTCCTACACATTCTTTTGCCCTCATCTCTCTGTCAAAAGTCAAAGCAATGGGAACAAGGATATACCGGTATGACTTTGAACTCAAATTTTTATTTGTGAGTCCTTGAATGGACAGCTAGCTAAATTTAACTGCCATTAGAAATCAAATTAATTTTTATTCAGCAAATACATGTGTTTAATTTACATTTAATAGTAGATTTAAAATCTCTCTGACTCATGTTGGTAATTTTTGCTCCAATTTAATTCTGTAGAATTTTGAAAACAAAATGTTCGATTTGTTGGCCAACATTTTCTGACTTTTTCTATTCTTTTGGGAGAAATGAGAGCATAAGCAGTGTTTCTGGAATACCTTTTAAAGTTTTAACGCAATAATGATGATGTCTAAAATATATCTACTATTTTAACATGATGATGTTAAATCTAATATACTGTGTTTTTCTTTTTTTTGCCATTTTTGCACTCTGTAATTGCACTTTTTAAGTTTGAAGAGCCATTTTGGTATACAATTTCTATTAAAGATGCTATGGAACATAAAGTTGTACTACATACATTTTAAAGTAACTTATTCGATGACTATGAATTTTATCAGAATACTGAATTGTATCAATTTGTTTGTGTTCAGTATCAGCTTTGATAATTGTGTACCTTAAGACATTGAAGGAGAATATAGATAATTTACAAGATATTATTAATTTTTATTTATTTGTGTTGGGAACTGGCAAAAAACACAATTGAAAAATAAAAGTGCATTAAGCACCATCCATAAAAAATCTGCACTTTCAATATGGTCTCTTTCTTCTATTTTATTTTTCTTTTGCTATTTTTCCCCCACAATCTATTAAGGGGCTTAAAAGCAGTGTCAGCACCTGTAATCCTAGTGCCTCAGGAGGCTGAAGCAGGAGGATTGCGAGTTCAAAGCCAGCCTCATCAACTTATCAAGGCTCTAAGTAACTCAGGGAGACCCTGTCTCTAAATAAAACATAAAAGAGGACTAGGCTTGTGGCTTAGTGGTTAAGCACCCTTGGGTTCAATCCCTGGTACCAAAAGGAAAAAAGAAAAGAAAAAGTAATACCAACTTGGAATTAAATTTTGTAAATAGTACAAAAAGCAACAACAACAAGAATCAGTGAAAAGTATTTATAATGTGTGGAAAAGGGAGAGCTTGGAAAAAGATAAAAATATATTTTTATTTCAAAAAGAGAAATGCAATGATATATCAATAGAGAACACTGTTGCCAGAATATAAATAAGTAATTGGAAAAAGAACAATTTTTATTCATCCATTTAACCATTTATTCAATAAATATATATTGAATGTTCACTACATGTGTGCGCTATGTTAGATCTTGAAAGGAATAGTGATATACACTGAGGTTCCCTGATCTCACAAAGTTACTATAAGTCATTAACCATGGATATAGATATTTAACATATTGAATTTTATCATACCAAAATTAACTATTTGTCTTTTAAAAAATAAATTTGGAACAAAAAAAAAGGAGTAAGACCTAACTTGCAGAGTGGTCACTATTCAAGGGAAATATTTTAGTTACCTCTTTCTAGCATGCAGTTTGATGACATTATTCAAAATAGTTTAAAGTCATTTGGTTTTAGAAATGTATCTTAGAAAATAATAAATATAGCTGTAATTACATATCAACTGCATAATTAAAGCCACTAAAAGTAAAAAAAAAAGCAGCGTCAGAATTATATATAATGTGTGTCCATATAAAGACATAATGCTCTGAATTTGCAAAAAAAAGTCACATTAATTTTAAAATTCTAACTATATCTTTTACAAGAATATTTTAAAGAATGCATTAAAAGAGTACTTTTTGAAAAGAATAATATTCTACTGATAAGTAGCTTTTCAAGGTACATATTATCCAGAATTATGCCACATGATTTCCTCAGTTTTTGCTAAGAAACTTGGTATAAGCTTTCAGAGAAGAAAACACGGGTCTCCTGTAATGCATGGAAGCATCACAATAGTGACAGCTTCTTGGCTACACTGCTTCAATAACCTGTAGAGTAATGTGTGTGTGTGTGTGTGTGTGTGTGTGTGTGTGTGTGTGTGTTGCAAAGCATAGAACTGAGAGCCTTGTGCATCCTAAGAGTATACTCTACCAATGAGCTAGGTCCCTAACCCTGCCCAGAGAATACTTTATCCATTTCTTAGTTCCTTGGGTCCTTCATTAGCCTGCAGGGAGGGGTGGGAGCCAGGGCTATAATCATTTCACAGAGAAGTTAAGTAACTAGTGTCAATGAGCTGTTAGGTGAAATGAAGTCTTATGACCCCCAATTCCCCTGAAATTCTGACCAGGTCAGGGGCTGCAAAACATTGTGAGGAGTTAGTCTCAAATCTAGTTTAAATTTTCCTTGGGAAAAACAGGAATTCTTATTAATTAGAATTAAGGGGATCTTACAGAACCTTCAGACTGATTGAGTGCAAAGTCTGAGAACCTGGAGAGCGAAGGAAAGGAAATAGAAATTTTTTTTTTCTCTTGGCTGAGAGGATACTACACTCACCTGATTCTACTTATGAGTCTCTTGCTAGATCTTCCTCAATATATCTCATCCCCCACCACGGACCTATAACACCGCAGTGTCCCAGAGCTCAGTCCTGGGAATTTTCTTTCTGTATAGCCCACTTCCTCCTGAATGCACACAGCCCCATGTCTTTAATTGCCATCTATATAACAATTACACCCAGTCTAGATACTCCCCTGAGTTCCAGTTGTCTATAGCTAACTACTTACACCATATCTCCACTTACATGGTCACAAGACACTCAATGCTAACTTGTTCAGAGACTGATATTTCCCTAAAATATTTCCTTCTATAATGTTCCCATCTTAGCCAAATTTGATTCCACACTTCTTGTATCTTGGGTCCAAAATCTGCTATACTCTCTGGAAAGTGCTGAGTGATTCATCTTCAAGTGATTTCAGAGAGGTGTACCCTCAACTTTTACAGTGAAAATAGAAACAGTCATTTGGAAGATACTATTGAGAAGGGAAAAATTCTAAAAAAAAAAAAAAAAAAAAAAAAAACAGGATTAGAATATCACAATTTTCAAAAGACAAAATTATGGGTACTGAATTCAAATTGATCAATTCATGAATATATTTCTCCTCAAATTGTCACAAGACATAAAACACAAATCCTATTCATTAAGTTGCAACATGGATTCATTAAGAATTGATATGAAATATGAATTTGTTATAATGTTTTTATGTTATTACTAGCTTATGTTAATTATCCACCACCATACAAAGCTAAACACAAGTCCTCCATGATTCAATTGCGTTTATCTTTCAGAGAAATATTTGGGAAAAGTATCCCACAAATTTCATATGAGCCTGCAGTACAATATATCTACAGAGAAAATAAGCACAGCTTAGACTCATTTAATAGGGGTAGCATGGGTGGACTCATCATGTGTGACTGGATGGTACAGAACTTTCCCACTGGTCTCTCTTCTTTTCTTTCTTTCCTTCCATCTTTCTTTCTTTTTTCTTTCCTTCCTTCTTTATTCTCTCTTCCCTCTTCTCTTCTCTTCTCTTTTCTCTCTCTCTCTCTCTCTCTTTCTCTTTCTCTTTCTCTCTCTCCTGGGTATCGAATGCAGGGGTGCTATACTACTCCTCTACATCCCATCTTTTTTTATTTTATTTTGAGATAGGGTCTAGTTAAATTATGTAGGCTGGCTTCTAAATTTTTTGATTCTCCTACTTCAGCCTCCTGAGTAGCTGGGATTACAGATGTGCACACAACCAGCAATACACTTTAAATAAAGAGTTTTGCTATGCTCCTGAAGAAATTGTACATAAAAATACAGTCAGGGGAATAATGGCCTTTCCAATCTATTGGAAAAGATGTTTCTATTATCTTTTTAGTTTTTTCCCCTCTTCTAAGGATGGCAGAATTGAAACTAAGGAAATATATGTTGTATTCCTTAGCTTTCAAGTTGAGATCAGGAGCAGCTTGCATTCCTAAAAGAATGATAAAATTAATGCTCTATTAATCTGTCAGTCAATATTAATTGAAAAACCTTTTTACACCTGTGATTTATAAGAGATTGTGAAGTAATCAAAAAAGTGTAAAACATACTTAGAAGAGGAATTCAAAGTCATGGGAACATTTTTTTAAAAACTGCAAAGTTTTTGTTGTTAGGATTTCTTGATTTCTAAGGAAAAAAATCCACAGTTCTGTCTTAACCAAGATGAACGTTGTAGGACAGATATGGGAGATTTCATAGAGTTAAAGTAAAAGCCAAAGAACAGAGCCATTCTAGTGAACTGCTTTACTGCTTTTAGAAATGGTGAACTCCAATCATTTTTACTTTTTGGATGCCTATGGTCTAGGATAGCAACATATCATTGCCCAGCTCTGAATGTGGATACACCCTTGGTTAAGGGAAGGCATATTAGTTGAGAAAAGCACCAATTTTTATTGATGGAAACAACAACAACAGTGTACTCCAAAGGAAAAACTCTGTGCTATTACCAGAGAAGAACAGAATGAATTCTGAACAGATGAATGACGGATGTCCACCATGTATACCAGAGAGTACCAAGCCAAATAACTTAGAGACAAGTGATATCAACAGAGAAGGTTTTATTGAAAGGCAATACTTTAACTGGATTTTGGAAAGTTGATGGTATTTTGATAAGCAAAGAAGAGATTGTAGGACATTCCAAATAATCAACAAATATACTAACAAAAGCACAGAATTAATATCAGCAGACCATCCCTATAGTAGCAAAGCAGACCATCCTTACAGTAGCAGAGGATATAAGTTTGAGAATAGTTAAGGATTTCACTTGGAGGACTCTCAAAGTCATGCTGAGGAGATAAGCTTGACATTAATGGGTTATAGGGAATCATTTGAAACTCATGATCAGAGACATAACAGTATAAATTGGTGTGGTAGGCAGAACTCCCAATATCTACCCTAAAAAGATCTGTGTCTGAATCACTGAAACCTGTAAATATTTACCTCACATGGCAAAGGGATGTTACAGATGAGAGCAAAGTTATGACCTAGAGATTGGAGATTTCTGGGTTATCCAGGTAGGCAGATAGGCCCACTCCAACCAAAGGAGTTCTTTCAAAGTTGAGGTCATTCCTGGCTGTGGTCAAATAGATGTGACATGAGAAGCACTTGACCCACACTTGTGATGAAGGAAAGGAGCCACAAACCAAGGTATACTGGTAACCTATGAAAGGCAAAAGAGGTGAGGCCTAAAATCCTCCTCTATGGCCTCTAGAAAAGAATGGAGCCCAGCAGATTCCTGGATTTTTATGCAGTACCAACACTGTGATTTTAGTCCAACAAAGCCGATGTTGAATTTTTGATCTATAAGATAATAAATTCTGTTACTTTAAGTCACGGAATAAATGGAAATTTGTTGTAGCAATACTAGAAATCTACAGTTTTGGAAAGATTGCAAGAGATTATTCAAGAAGACTGAGAGAAAAAGGCTGGAGACAGAGAAGCCAGTCAATGGAATGCTGTAAATAGCTGGGATGTAAACTGAGGAAGGCTAAGATTGGAATTTTTTCAGAAAGAACAGAGGAGTTTGACACATCACAGTGGGATAATTGGATATACATAGTGATTGGAGATGGGGAAAAAGCAAAGTTGGAAATAATTCAGTTTAGAAAAGAAGAAAATTAATCTAGTTTAAACATGTTGAATCTAAGATAACAGCTGGGCATAACTATAGAAATAGCATATTTACTATTCTTGACATTACCTCCAAATAACATGCTGTTTTATAATTCATAAAACACACACATATTAACTCTTTGTTTATATGCATATTTCCATGAGATGGAAGGCAGAGATTATTAATTATTAACAAGAAAACATAGGGCTGGGGGTATAGCTCAGTGGTTGAGTGCATGCTTAGCATGTGCAAAGCCCTGGGTTTGATCCTTGGCATCAAAACAATCAAAACATAAAAAAGAGAATATAGTCTCCAGAAAGGTTGTGATTTGCAAAATCACAGAACTCATAGAAGAGTCCAGATGTCCTGAGTCCCAAGTCACCTTCTTAGTGGTGTCTTTCCAGCACAGAGTTTAGGTATATAGTTGTGACTAAAGCTGCAATGGTGGGAAGACCCATTGGATGAAGCCAGTAAAACACTTCAAGTTAAACACTTTTAAGGAATGTGAGTACAGGGAAAATGCAAAAACAAACAAACAAAACAAACAAATCAAACCAAACAAACAAAATGAGTCTGAGGAAATGTTTTTGTTTAAGGAACTAGTAAAAGAAAAGAAGTCTTTCAAGACAAAACAAATGGTTAAGGGTCTTACTCTACTCCATTTTGAGAATCAGTGATATGCAAGATGGACAAAACCTGAAATTTATATTCTAGTAAGAAAAGAGAAAATAAATACTAATAACAATAATAGTAGCAAACACTTATATAGAGCTTACTTATACAGAGCTTCATTGTTCAGCTTTTTGATCATAACTTGATAAATCCTTGCAACAATCCTATTATGTAACTATTTTCATAAGATGTGGGTTTGTTTTTTTTCAGATGAGGAGATGGAAGCAAAGTAATTTACCTAAAGTTTCATTGGTGGTGATAAAATAAGATAGTAAAATAACATACTATGATTTCAGAGTGGCTTCAGCTAGGGTGGTCAGGGAAGTAGCCCTGTGGAGATGATACATGAAGAGTGACAGAGAAATGAGACAACCTTGGCCAAATGTGTAGAACCAAAGTATTCTTGGACTGGAGTAATAAAGGCTCTAATGTGACAAAGATTTTAAGATTAGTGTGGGACAGAGCATGCTCTAAAGACTTTGGCAAGAGAAGTCAGAGGGGCAGTCAAGTGTAGAAAGTGTAGCTCATGCAGGGCTTTGCTTTTAAATATTAAAAATGCAATCAGAAATTATCCAAGGGTTAGAGATAGGATGGTAATGGAATTTGTATTTCAAAAAGACCACTCTATCTGTTCTGTGAAAAATAGACTGAAGTGGGACAAGACAGAAACATGGAAAATAAGGTGGGAGGCGTTTACGTCACTCACCTCAGTTACAACAAAGCTAAGACAAAGCTGGCAGTAGTGGAGGTGATGAATTGGGTTGAATTTGAGGTATTTCTAATATATGTTTTAAATTAACAGGACTTACTGATAGTTATAACCAGGAAGGCACTAGGAAAACATGGTAACCCAGGAGAAAGAAAAATATCCATGATGCACAGCAATAGTCAACGCCGTCCAGTACAAAAGAAACCCAGAAGGGAAACACACACACACACACACACACACACACACACGCTCACATGTGCGCGCTCGCGCACGTGCACATGCACACACACACGCACGCACGCACGCACACACATGGGAAAGGGAAAATGCCTCTTCTAGCTTTGACTTCTCAATGTCATGAAGGTTGAAAATGTGTTTCTAGGGGTGGTGAGCAGGGGAGGCCAGATTGCATTGGATTAAGGAGGTGGTGGTGGCTGCTGGTAGAAAATATTCATCTAGAATCTTGTCTGGGAAAGAGAAGGACAATATCAAATTCTCAAATGTTCAGTTGTTGATTATACAGTTTTTGGATTAACCGGGCTTTCTGTGTTTTTCTCTTTGGACTTCTGTATGTTCATTGAAATCTATAATAAAGTTAAGTTGACCCCAGGAAGGAATACCCATCGGATTTCACTTGTAGCCATCTCTGGCATTCATATCACAGATAACTGAAAGCTGGCTCTCACCCCAAGTTTCAGGAAAGGGACCAATGCACGTGAGTCATATGCTTACATAAGATGCAGTCTAGATTACAGTGGGAGAATCTGGTTGTGGGAATATAAATAAGCCCCTTATCAGTGGGCAGGGCCTCTTTATACATGGGTTGGGCTGTGGAACAGAAAGCTGAACTGAAGAACACACACAGGCGCTAGACTGAAAATTCATTCCCCCTCCAATGCACGTGATGGCTCCTGGGCCTGTTGGTGGTGTTCGTGTAATTTAGAAATTATGAGTAGGAGGTTTCAGGTTAATGGACATAAATCTTAGTTGACTTTTCAGAGGTAACAATTTGCTATCCTTGATATGGGACTGCAAAACCTGAGGATAAAGAGCTACATTACAACATTGTTTCTGCCTCTTTAATCTCTATCTTCAAAGACTCTCCAAGTCTAGAGCCCTGCTATGGTATTCCTTAGGCAGGGGTCCAGTCCCCAGTAGTTTTCTCTTAACATGTGCTCTTTTCTGGGCATTTGTCATTCTCCAGTGTTTTGTAGAAGAGTTCAACATTTATTACTAATAAGATAATGATAACTAATCATTCCTCATAGGGACCAAAATAAATCAAGATTGTAACAGAAATATTTTCTGAATCTAAGCCCACACTATCTGAAATTTGGGTCCTAAATTAGCATGTAAGAAACTGACCATGGGAACTAAATCAAAATAGAACTGAATTCCATTGAATGCCCCTGACACAGAGAAAATGCAAATTCAGTTTATAACATAAAGAATGCTTTTGCCACAGATACTAATCAATTTTATAGCATTTTTTTTTTTATCACAATGTGCAACATTTGGTTTGGGGTTTGAGGTATATAGGAAACAAATCCCACAGTCCACGAACCTTTATAACAGCTATATATCAGATCACAGCAATGAAAAAAGAATTTCTTGGGAATGCATTCCACCAATGGAGAGTCCCAGGGTCAGGGTCCAAGTGTCACTCACAAGCATCAGCCCAGGGTCTTTCGTCATTAGAAAGTAGTGATGTTATGTCATTGTGTGTGTGTGTGTGTGTGTGTGTGTGTGTGTGTGTGTGTGTGGTGTTTAACAAGAACCTGAGATCATAAAAATTTATGGCTACTTCTGCCATTTTTTTTAAAAAGGCATGATCTCTACTCCAGAAAATATTTGTTTTTATACATTTTTGTTTTGGTGTTTGATTTAACTAAGTTTTAAAATACTGTCAAATAAAAAGCTTAAAGGTTATCCTTTTTCCTTTATACCTTAAAATTACCATGATTAACATTTCAATCTCTAGTTTTGGAGTCTTTCCTGTGTTTGTGATTGTGGGTATGTTTACATGCACATGTATATACAGAAATGAAATTGTTCTTTGTGCATCATTTTCTGTCTTCTTTTTATCATTTAACAGCGAAATATTATTGTTTAATAGCATTTTAATGACAACATGATCCTAAAACAATACTATATTACTAGGTGCAAAAGTTGTTTCCAGTTTTCCATAGTTGTAGATAAGTTTTGATGAATAACTTTGTAACAAAATCATGTATCTCTCCATGATTATTTCCTAAGAATGAGTGTCCAAATGTGAAATTACTGGACCAAAGCTAAGAATATGTAAAATTTTGCTTTTGATGTAATTCTCAGCAGTTACTTTTTTAAAATACAGATGAAAAAAAATTTAAATGTGAATAAAGACTAATAGGAGACCTGGCAAGTGATTTAATCACTAGTTACCCTATTGTGCCTAAAATGTGCCCATGGAGAGACACATCAGTAAATGGAGACCTCTGAAAAAACCATGATAAGTTTGTGGAGTTTATTTTTATAGTTAAAAGATCATCAGAACATTCAGTGTATGTTCATACGAGATGAGACATATGTTTAATTAAAATATCTTTCACCTGAGAAACTTTCACAATGTGCTTTCAAGAATTAATGGCTAGACTGTTTGACCAAAGAGGAGAATTCTGACTTTCCAGTGGAGAGTGGTTGCCATGAGACCTGGTCTCCATGAGACTTGATCTCCAAGAAACTTTGTAAACTTTTCCAAATCAGCAAAATCTAGCAATGACACACCTGCTTAGAATCCCACCCCTTCACCCATATATATATATATATGTATATATATATAAATAAATATATATATATAAAAAATATATATACATATATATATATATATATATATATATATATATATATATATATAAAAACCCTTGGGCATATCACTCATCTTTTTTTCTCTGAAAGGTGAGTGTTTCCTGCATCCTCTCTGAGTGTGAATTTCCTTGCTGTTCTTAAGTAAATCTTTTCCTGTGCCTTGCATATTCTTTCTATGACGAGTGGCAAGCACTTAGTTAGCTTCAAGTTGAGGTCTCCCTTTCTTTGGACATCCTTGAATCCCCTTTGGTGATATTACAAGCTTTTTAAGCCGTCTTGATTCATCATCCCTTTTGTCTTTAAACAATTTGTGAATATTTCCAGATAGCATGTAGCTCTGTCTCTGAATACTTCAGTGTTTGTTTCCTAAGAAAAAAGGATATTCTCACAAAACCATAGTCAAAATTTCAAAAGCAGGAAATTTAGCAGAAACTGAATACTTTTTCTGATATTCATTCCACTAAAATGTCAACAATTGTGCTAATATTGTTCTTTATAGTTATTTTTTTTTTTCATCCAGAATCCAATTCAGGGTCATGGGTTGCACTTAATTGTCAAGTCTTTTTAATTTCCTTTAATCGGAAACAGTTCCTCAACATTTCTTTGTATTTCTTGATCTTGATCTTGACATTTGTAAAGATTACAGCACAGCTCTTTTCTGAAAGTTCCCACATTTGATAGTGGTTTATGATTAAATTCAGGTTATGCTGCTTTGCAAGGAACATGTTAGAAGTAATACCATATCTCTTGCAGTTCACTGTATTAGAAACCCTAAGATACTGATTTATCATAATGCGATATTGACCTTTATTACTTAGTTGGGATGAAATATGTTAGATAGCTTGACCAGAGCGTTATTATTTTTTCTCATAATTAATAAGTAATTTGTAGGAAGAGTCTTTGGACTATATAAATATGCTGTTTCTTGTCAATATTTTGCCCACTCATTTTAACATTCACTAATGAAATTTTGAATTTTATTATTTGGCAGTCTATTGTGAGGAAGAAATTTTTTCTAAAGCTTTATTTTATCACTATGAGCTTATGAATACTGGTTCTATCTCTATTCATAAATTAAACAGTCTTTCATGCTTATAATCCAGACTAAGATGCAGCCACGGCTTGGGAACCTAGGGCCTGCTGCTTAATCTAGAGCATGCCATGTTAACATCTCTGTGCGTATATTTCCTCATCTTGGTGGGGATTCTACCTCATAGGGTTGCTGTAAGGATTCAATGAATTAATACATGCAAAATGCCTAGAACAGTACCTGGCAGACACTGAATGTCTAATAAGTGCCATCTGCTATTAGTATTTCAAAAGAATATAGTTCGTACAATTGGTGCTTAATCGGGAGAAATTATACATTTAAATCACTTGTTCAAATCACTTATAGTTACTTCTAAATTACATCTGGCATGATTGCATTTTCTCTCATATAATTAAACAAGCTGTGCTTATGTTTGTGATATCTGATAAGTTTTAGCAATGCATTCTTATCTTCTGTCAGACACACTGGGCAATAGAAAGCAGGGACATACACAACTTCCCCATAGTTTGCATAAATAGTGGAAGGTGATGTCATGGAAAGCTGGTGGCTGAAGTACTTCCTTTTAATGGGACATATGGTCTTCTTGGTATCAGTATAGTGGCGGAAGGTGGTGGAGTATACTCACCTCTTGCTGTGGCTTGCTGTCATCTCATGTGAATAGAGAAGGCTCAGGGCCATCTTGGTGGGGGGCGGTTGCTGCTTCTATTTTAGAAGCTGCAGTCCAGGAGCCAAAGAGGAAGCACAGTAGTCTGTGCAAAATCAGAAGAGACCCTAAGAAATTGAACTGGAGGGACTGGAAACCAGAAATGTGAAAATATCTGTAAAGATATCAATCAAAATCCTAATTTTAAGAGCACAAGCTTAGGCATCACATAAACTTTCAATGAAAAAGGAATAAATTGTTGTTTAGAACATAAGTTGATTCTGTCTTTTTGAAAATCTATCTCATGAAACATAGCATGAATCTTCAGTTGGTAATTGTAGCTGGGAATCCATTCTCAAGAAATATTGTGAGATCCATGTAAAGGATATGTTCTTGTTCTTGTTTTTGTTTTAGATTGAACCCAGGGGCACTTTTCCAATGAGCTACATCCCCAGTCCTATTTATTTTTTATTTTAGGACAGGGTTGCACTGAGTTGCTGAGGGCCTCACTAATTTGCTGAGGCTGACCTCAAACTTGTGATCCTCTTGCCTTAGCCTCCCAAGTTGCTGGGATTACAGGAATGTACCACAATGCCCGGCCATGTAAATATAAATATAAACATAATGAATAATTATGTTCATTATAGTATTACTTATAATAGCAAAAAGTTGGAAATATCTTGGATCTCCAAATAATGAATCTACAAAATAAAAATAATGTTTATGTATATAGTTTTGTGACATTGGGGAATGCTCACCAGTTAATATTGAATGAAAAAATTAAGATATAAAACTGTGTTAGTGGGTCATCTGGGAAGTAAATAATTTGGGGCAGGATTATGTCTGTGGCAGATCAAAAAGAGGGAATAAGGACAGCAGTGGTGAGTACAGATTTAGCATTGTAAGTCTGACACCCATAGGAAGAGAGAGGAAAGAAGGAAAAGTTGAGTAACAGGACATAGAGTGTGGCCCTAAGGAAGTCACGGCCTGTAAGAGTGCTGGCACAGGGATGGCTTGAAGAGGACCCTGCTTTGGGTAGAGAGGGCCAGCCCCAGTCCTTGCTGCCCTGCTCAGTCACGTGCTAGGGGGACTTCTGGAGAATATGGAAAGTTGAGCACTCTCCAACACTGTGGCCAATTTCAAAGGGGCTGTAACTGAAGATTGTGGCTCCCTCACTCCTCACAGTTGACTGACAGGTTCTTTCTTGATGAGAGATCTGATGGTGTACCTCCATGCTGCTGGAAAAATAATTTAATGTGATCCTCTTCTTGAGAAATAGCTAAGGGGGGGATAAGAAGAAAGAAGGCTAACATGGATTATCTCTAGATTGTAAAAATATGAATTTTGTGAAAAGTCATTTACTAGTTTCACAAATTTTTATAATAAACATATTTTTAAAATAAGAAATTTGACCAAAAAAAACTAATATGAAAATTAGTATGAAAAGGAATAAAATATTTTCCCTCTTTTCATCTCAAATCAATCATTTTTAAAAGCTAGTTTGTATCCATGGGCCATAGACTCCCAGTTTCCTTTCTAGGCCAGGAACAATGCATGGCTGGCTCTTCAGTGAGTAGCAGAGAAATTTGAATTTTCAGTGAATCATTACCTAAGATCTCATGAGAATTTTTCAATAATATTTTCAGAATGAAAATGTTTTTTTAAATAAAAGTTAAAAAATATTAAATCAAAATTTACCATAGCCAATAGCAATTCCTAACTTTCCTCTTTACCCTCCCAATGAACAAAAGAACAACACATTACACTGTACTTGCCTACAAAATCACTTTGAAAAGATTTGTTTGCTTTTATTTTGAAAGTAAATATAAAATTTGGAAAACACAAAGAGAAGAAAAAAATCCTCTATTGTTATAAAGCAAGGTAGCCATATCATTCTCTTCTTTATTCATTCTTTCTCCTTCTGGTAATTAATGATGCTTTCCCAGAAAACAACATGACCAGGGACAGATTTTTTTTTTTTTTTTTTTCAGGTCAGTTCTCAAGATAAATCAGTTAAAAGGTAACAAAGTTCATGTGGTAAGCTAATCCATTAATATCTCATTGAACTGGTCAGGACTAAGATAATTCTGTATAGCATACTTTAAATTTGACCAGCAAAAACTGATATTAAGACTATTAACGGGGGGCTGTGGTGCAGTAATAGAGCCCTTGCCTAGCACATGCAAGGTGCTGGGTTTGATCCTCACCACCACATAAAAATAAATAAATAAAATAAAGGTATTGTGTTCAACTACAACTAAAAAAAAATATTTAAAAGAACAGAATATTAATGGGTAGAAGTCTGAGGTTAAATTCACTTAACCACAGCTTTGTTAAATAAGCACTCATTTGCTTTATCAATGCCTAGCAATGAAATTCTACTGGGAGTGCACATAGGCTCAAATGAAGTGATGTTTATTAGCTCTGTTGCTGTGGCAACAAAGGACAACACCCACTGTAGGGTACTTTTGGTGAAAGGGAGTTGGAAGTTGTTAAAGGGTTTGGAACTGGGCTGGATGATTTTAGGAGAGTTTAAGGAAGTAAGGCTTGCTCTAGATCAGGTGCTAACAGAAAGCATGGCCAATTCAATAATGATCTTAAAAAATTTTAAGAGGCAGGAGGAAGGTTAGAAGCTTAGAGGCTCAGATGTCTTTGGCAAAGAAATAGTAGTCACATCAGTTGGGAGAAGAGGACCTTTGGTTATTTTTGTGGCTGTGTTGAATTCTTGTCTCTGTGTTCACACATAATTGGGAAGTCCTTTGATTTTTGTCATGTTCCACCCTGGCCATGGGATGGCCCTCTCTTCTTAATTTCCTGTGGATATAGTTTATATTCAGTGGGAAATACAGTGACCTAGTTGTCAGCTGTCAGGGTCTTTTTATTTTACTTTTAATTTCTCGTTTATTCATACATTCAATAAATATATATGAGTTTCAGGATGCACCTGGCATTATGTGACGTATGAAGAATAGACTGGAAAATAAGACATCCAGGTGCAGTTCAAGTAGCAACAAAACAATTTAGGGTATGGCTTTGCAGTCAAAATTCCCAGGTTTGACTTCTAGATTTACTACTTACTGTCTCTTTGGGTAACTGATTCAATATCATTAATTCTCAGTAAGCCCATCTCTAAATGAGAATAATAATAGTAACTCCCTCAGGAAATTATTACTGATATTAAGCAAATGTTAATTATACTTATCATCATCACTAGGGAGATAACTTTTAAATAAGAAATCCCAAAGCTTTTAAATGCTATGAAAGAGGAATCACATTACTAGGGTGGTGTAGGCTCAGGGACCTAAACAAGGAATCAAGGAAGAGTCTACAAGGATAAAATGTTGAAAGTGTGCCTTAGTGCATTTTAGTTAGGTGGAAGGCTTGAGAAGAGAGGGGTTTCCTATCCAGGTAAAAGAGGGAATTTGAGCAAAAATTCTGAGACAGAAGAGAATAGACCACATTTGAAGCCTTGGAGGTAACCCTGTGTGGTCATTCTCCATTGGGAGGAGTGGAAGTGGGAAATCAGACTGGTGAGGTGGGCAGGGCCAGATCAGGCAGGACCTTACGGCCACATTACAGATTTTGGACTATGTTCTGAGAGCAACAACACACCACCACCAACAGTGTCCTCCCTCACCAGACACCCTTTATTGGAGCCAGAGTTCATCATTAGGAAACTTGGTTTTAATCCCCTCTCTGGCTCCCAGCAGGCTCCAGAGGAAGATGAAAGGGTTTGGATTGCTAGTTCTGTCAATTGCAAGGCCCTGATTTATACTCAGTGTTGGCAGTGTGAAGGTGTGTTGAGGGGGTAGGGGACTGGTGGGGGATGGATGAGGGGGAAGCCAAGAGAGGAATATATATGGGCAAGTCAGCTCTTCCAAGTTCCAGATTGTGGAATATAAGACACTTTTTTTGCTTTTCTCCCTTTATCTGAAAATGTTTGATATTATATTTAGGATTTGAATTTAAGTCTACTATTCCATAAATTTTCTTTGTTCTTACATGTGTGATTTTGTTGTTGCTGCTAATGTTGTTTTTGGCAATACCTATAAATCACTTAGCTTCCAAGTAACTTAATAGGCATGGGATTACCAGAGTACAGCTAAATAGTGTAAAATGCAGATGTAGATTGTCTTCCAAATTGCATATTTACATCTAAAAAATTTACTTATGAAAATGTTTTTTGTCATATAATTTTAGTTACTTATTATAATTTTTAATTGTCTGCTCTTCAAGATTATACTTATAATTACTAATTCCCTAACTTCTATGATTGTGGTGAGAATTACATGGATAATATATTCAATGAGTATTTGATACATTTGAGTTACATTTCCATCTAAATAAATAAATAAATAAAATAGGGGAGCTATTAAGGGAAGTCAGACCTAACCAGGTGGAGCAGAACTCTGTGTCTTAAATTTTCCTCAATCTGTATTTATTCATTTAATGCTCGGTATTGAACCCAAGGTCTTATGCATGCTAAGCCCATTCTCTACTACTGAACTGCACCCTGTCCCCCATTTTCCTCAGCCTGATATGGAATATGTCACTCAGAAGATACCAGTGGAGTTCATCTTTGAAGTTGTGGTCAATTAGAGGATATGCAAGGAAATTGAATAAAGTCATCAATGAATGAAAGGTTATCTTGGATTCCATTCTTCATGAAAAATGATTTCTTCCAATGCAGATCTTTGCAGTTACAAGTCTACAAGAACTTGTCAGACTTTGTCTAGGTGGAGCTGAGCTTAAAAAAAAATTCTAGCAAAATTAACTGCCCTAGGATACCATTCATGTGATTCATTTAAATGGGAACATGACATTATTTGAAGGCTTAGGAAAATCTTTTGTGAAGTGATGTAAATAAAATGAACTAAATGTCTAGAGAGGGAAATGAGTCAAATTTTTTCTCCATTAGCACCAGAATTCCTATCTATGTTATACAGAATCACTAGTCTTCCTGGAACATTTCTTTAACCTTTGTTTAATCTTCTCTTCATCTAAGCTTTTCTCCTCAACTTGTAATATTTTCTCAAGCCGTAATTCCAGCATACTATTACTTAGATTTTTAAAGCAACTTGAAATGGATAATTTTACCTTTGATGGGAGGTAACTGAATTTTTCAATAAAGCCTCAATTTTATAGTACTTTCTTTTTAATAAGCAGCTGATGGAATGCATCAGAACAATCCATTTATATCCATAGTTCTGAGAAACTGATACTCCAAGAAATTTCCAAACTCTATCATGGATTGCACAGTGGAAGTATTTACAAACAAATGTTGGTGGAAATAACACAATGTTTTCTTTAATCCATTTGATATTTACATGGAGTAAATAAACGTCCTTCCCAGATGGTGGTTTGCATAGGTGATGACACTGTGCTGAAACCATCACAGACATTTGCACGCTATTCATGCCTGGGCTTTTCCACTGAAGAGAGATGACTAAGAGTGACCATGACAGCTCATGGGGCCAAAAATTCCAGGACAGTCTTCTTGTCTGCTATGGCCCAACCTGTACAGAGATAGAAACCTTTTCTGATCATCCTTATAAGCAACTACAAATGGAAAAATTGATCACATTAGTCTGTTCCACTGGTTATTACTTAACTGCCACAAGATGACCAGCAAACAGTAGTCATTGACCAAAACAGATGACTCTTTTTGCCATATTTTCTTCACAATTAGATATATCATTTTTGTTATCACTCAACCTTATGCATATCAGTCCTCACTGATGTTACTATTGAACTTTAGAGATTTAATCAGAACTTCTCAGAGTGAAACTGCGTGTTAAGAAGATCCTTATGATGTCTGTATGTGAGAGAGCTGGGAGAAATAGCCTTATCCAATGGAGTCATGTAATGAAATTTTAAAACAGGCATACTTAGACTCCACCCTGATATTCAGATATAATGATGTGGAGGGTGGTCTGCCCTCCAGGAGTTTTGAAAGCTCTGCGGGTGATTCTAATGTACAGCTAGGCCACGATGGTGACATCGTAGACTTCCCCGCATCTTCTCTTCAGAGATCTCTAAGAATCCAGGAAGAGGAAGCCTCTTGAAGCAATGGCTCCAACACTGGGTCTCTTGAGGTAAAAAACAAAACAAACCCCCCCCCCCAAAAAAAAAAAAAAAACAGTTCTTTATAACTGCAATAATCCCTCACATTTACTTAGCATATTTCAGTGTTTTCCAAAGCATTATGCCATAATGAATAATTGGTATGATTATAAGAAAAAATGAAAAAAAAAACACAGATGCCTCTCTAATGTCACCTACAATCTTCTATTTGTATCTACTGGTGATTTTAACAAATATTGGATTCCCCTAATAAACTACAAGTTCCTGAAGATTTATTTCTGGATCTTATTTGTCTTTGTATTCTGCAGAAGTGTTCAATAAATATTTTAACCTAAAAAATGTTCTATAAATTCCAAATAATTCAATTTGCTTTAATGAATTCTGCTGAGCACCTCTTCTATGCCACTTCTGCCCTCGGCTCTCTAGATACAGTTAATTTGATGCTCACAATCCTTTTTTTCAAGGAGTTTATATTCCAGGAAATGAGTGACATACTGAGATCTCGATTTCCAGGACGACTCCATTCCTCACATCAGTACTGACATGCCTTAGCAGAGCTTCTGGGCTGGCATGAGCCAAAAAGTACAGAAGGCCTGTGCCTTCCCCCTGGTAACAAGCAATAAAGAATCAGCCTGCCTGGAATTGTTGCAATCCTTCTATCATTTTAAATGAATGACTTCCGATTACTTTGAGTTTCCTCACCTAAGGAACATAAATGCCACAATCAAAGGAATGTATTAGCAATGCTTATAACAGAAAGCTGAAATCTTGGCAGATAATGCAAATGTCTCAGGTTACCATGTAATTTATGTCTAATTTCCACCTTGGAAGGACTATACTTGAGTCTTCTATTGGTACTGTTGATTTACGCTTGGAATATTTAAGTAGAGATATGTTGAGATGTGTCAGCAGCACGGGAAAGAATTTAAAAAACGATTAAAATAAAGCTGTGTGTGTGCATGTGTAATGATGGCCCTTTGGCAACTCTGAGGAGAAGAGGGCCGCTTCGCCTTAGGTTATGGGAAATTGAAGAAGTAGTTAAGGCCAGCCTTAAAAGTTCTTCTGCCTATTCAGACTGTTGCCCTCCTCTGGTGTCTTATCATCCTTTTAAGCAAAGACCAAATGAGTTTCACTCTTCCATTTCAAGAAAAATGGGACATCTTCATAGAGGCTGATGGAGATTATACCATGATGTGAGAACCAGAGACTTGAAAATCAGTTTCAATGGCCCTTTTGATTCCAATACTGCCTTGGAAAGGAGAAGAAGAAAAATCATGAATCCCCTGCCTTACTCAGAGTCACATCCCGATTCACGGGTGCCTAAACTGTGAAGCAGACTAAGTGAGGTTTGGCAAAAAATAAGTTTGCTCATAGCTATTAACATTCTATTTTAGAATCCAGTTTTGTTGGGTTTTGTGATCAAACAACTTTTAAGAGTACTGGCAGGACTACTGGGGCAATGGCAGAGATTCTGTTCTAAAGCTCTTTGTACTTAGCATGGAACCAAGATAATATTCAGGGCAAACAACTGATTAAAGAATTAACATTATGCTAGAACTCAGGGTGGAGATGAGAGGGAGAGTTATTTTGAGTTTTGAGTTCAAATATAAAAGTGATTTACATGGATGGAAAATATTAGTCTACTTTCAAGTTTAACTTCTAACTAAAGTTATTTATCATAATAACCATAATTATTTTAAAAAGCACCTTGACAAAAATTCAGCATAGCAAATCACCTAGCCAAATTACTAAGGTCAGAATCTCAGAGTCTGATCTCAAGTTAATGTTTTGTTTGGTGATATCCCTTGCTATGTTTCTACAAATGCTACTCTTAAGTTTATGTTTCTCGAAAACAGTAGGCATTGTTCGGTGCCTTATTACCCCTTTGAATGAGGTAATAAAAAAGCTAATTACTAAGAAAGAAAGAAAAAAAAAACTCATATATTCAAACAGCTGACCCATATTAGGTATCACTTTCTTTTTCTGAGTTAGAACAGGATGATGATCCAGTAGCTACTTTTAAATGTTGGAAACTGACTAACAGGATATAATCAGCTTGGCATGCAGAAAGAGGGGAATTTAATTACCAACAAGTTGTTAAGGTAAAAATGTCAATTGATACTTGATATGAGGGTGAAAAAATTTACTGAAAGAACAGTATTTATTTGTTGCAAATATTAGGATTTAAAGGAAAGAATACAGTTATATCAGTTTTATATTACCCAGCATTTTATTAATCAGAATCATCTGTTAACTTGGCACTTCTGAAAACTTCTAGTACAAGGATAGTTATTATTAATCATTGCAACACTACAGTATTAAAATATTGTTAAGAATTATTTAAAGTCTAAGCATATTTATATACTCTAATACTTGAAATTATATTTATATAAGTCATATTTGGCATATTCTTAATTAATAATAACATTATTATCTAGGAATGCCAAATACCAGACTTCTTATAAATTATATCTGTTCAAGGAATTTCCCAGAAGTTGTGTTAATTAGTAGAGGACTGGGCACAGTGGTGTATATCTGTAAATCCCAGCGACTTGGGAAGCTGAGGCAGTAGAATTGCAAGTTCAAGGCTAGTCTCAGAAACTTAGCAAGTACCTATGTCAAAAATTTAAAAAGGGCTTGGGATGTAGCTTAAAGGTAGAGCATCTTTGGGTTCAATTCCCAGTACCAAAAAGAAAAAAAAAAAAAAAAAAAAAAACAACTTTTATTAGTAGAAAAAGATTTGTCAGGGAGGCCAATTAAAAAATAAGTTTAATTGGAGAAAAATGATTGAATGATTGCATCATCAGTCATATTTTAAGTAGCAGTGAATTTGAACTCATTGATTTCATTTCTGCATCATTTTCCAAGTATTAGACATTTTCTTTCTAAGGTTGGGTCTCTTGTCTTGATGATGACTTTTGCCATTTGAAGAATAATATTTTAGGTCCCCATTACTGAGTTATAGAATAAATGTGCAACGGTGGAAGTGATTGCAAATTGCGGAATTGTGAGACCTCATCCCTAACGTCATTAAAATGGTGTTTTTCAAAGTGTAGTGGAACACTTGCATCAACAATAAATCACTTGTGGTGTTGTTACACAGGTGAATTCCTGGGCCCCACTCTAGATCCAATGAGTCAAACTCTTAATGGAGAAATAGGAATTTTTCTAGTGTCTCAGTTGATTCTTACTTATTCTAAAGACCAAAACTATCTCCCTTAAAATGATTTATTTTCCCAACTTTTAGTGCCAAAGTATTAAAAAATGTGGAGGTACTTAAAGATTTAGACATCTGCCTAAACCAGGCATGGTTGTGCATACCTGAGGTGGGAGGAGGATCACAAGTTCAAAGCCAGCCTCAGCAACTTAGCAAGGCCCTAAGCAAATCAGCGAGATTCTGCCTCAAAAATAAAATGAAATAAAACTGGGCTAGGGATGTGGCTCAGTGTTTAAGTGCCCTGGGTTCAATCCCTAGTACTAGGTAAAAAAAAAAAAAAAAAAAAAAAAAGAAGAAAAAAAAAAGAAAAAAAGATTTCTGTCTAGCAAATGACTATCTCATGGAACTACATCAATGGCATGTCCTATGGAGCCTCTAAGAAAGTTTTCCAAAATTAAATTATGATGGTGATGATACTGATAGTGGTGGTGGCAATAATGTTGATGATGCTGCTGATGGTGTTAGTGGTGGTGAGGATAATGACAAGAAAGATGGTGATGATTGTGATGATGATGGTATCACATTAATTCTGACCAAAATTTCAGGCTGTTTCTTGAAAATATTAAGTAAAACACTGATCCCAGGACCTTTGCTTTTACTTATGTTCTTTTGATTGAAAATATTCTCCAGACTTTAAAAGACATATTTATTTCTGCTCAAAAATCATGTTACTTGAGAACTCTTCCTTGACTACCCTAAATTTATACCACTTTCATTTACTTTTCATCATAGGTATCTTTATATATTTACTTACTTGCTTAATATTATCCCCTACTAATATGTACAATAAATAAGAGCAATGTCTGTGTGTGTTTTGTTCATTGCTGTATTTCCAGTGCTTAGAGGATGATAACAGGCACCTGAAAAATCTTAATAAATATTTGTTGGAAGTAAATGAGCCAACATAAACAATTGTTAATTAATCCCCCAGCAAAGACATGTTATAAAATATTACAAAAGAAAACTGAAACATGAGCTTGTGAAACCCCTACTGGCCCCATACACTAGCTGTGTTACCTACAGAAAGAATGCACTAAAGGTCAACTTATGTTCCCATGTTTCAAGACACCCCCTGAAAAGTAGAATCCTTGTGCTGTGACATGCTACTAAATCATTCAGGGTCACTTCAGGTGAATTTGGGTTGGCAGAAAATAATTAAACAGACACAGAAAGTACCTTTTTCTTGGGGTTCAGTGATGGCTCCTCAACCTTAGGGGTCCTTTGGAAAGAGAGAGCTTGCACCTGGATTCTTTATTTTTATAGAGGGGGACACAAAGGGAGGTTCAATGGAATGTTCTTTCCAAATAAGGCAAAGGGTCAGGTTTCAGGGGGTTGAGTCTAACTTCCTGATGTCTTGTGATCAGTAGATTGATTGACATCTTGACAAGTCACACCCATCTCAGGAGCTGTGTGGGAACACAGGCAGAGTGAGAGGAAACTGCACACGTGTGATGCACAGCCCAAAGAGCATGCAACATCAGGCCAGTCCTCCCTCCCGTATGCTCAGATGCTCACAGTTCACACACACAGCCCATGGCTGGCCCAT
The DNA here is from genome assembly GCA_025594165.1 of Tamias sibiricus. Lineage (NCBI taxonomy): Eukaryota > Metazoa > Chordata > Mammalia > Rodentia > Sciuridae > Tamias > Tamias sibiricus. The sequence goes on from CM046665.1 coordinate 62,751,856, forward strand.
GACATCCTTGCTTCCACTATGGGCACATTTTAATTCATCCTCCACACTGAGCCAGGTGATGGATTACATCATTCCTCTCCTTAAAATTCTTCAAAGGCAGCCCATTGGCATTCAGGATAGAAGACATCCAGAGCTCTGTGTGGTTCAGCTGCACCTGAGCTCCTCCTTTTGATCTTTGCCTAATCAGTCATATCCACTGTGTCAGACTCAAGGCTGCATCTATGCCAACCTCTGCCTGGACTGCTCCCTACTCCTGCCCTGGCAAACCTTTACTCAATATTCAAATTTGAACTGAAGTACCCCCTTTTCTTAGAAGTACTTCCTGACCTTGATATTTAGATTAGTTCTACTTGAAATGTTTGCTGAGAATTCTAGAATTTTCTTCCATAATATTTATAACAATTCATACAGTTTTGATGGTACAATTATTATTTTTAAGCACCTTATTGCTACTAAACTCTAAGTTTCACTCCACAGGTCTTTTTGTTCTTTTTCTATCCATAGTAATTAGTACAATATAATATGGATTCTCAGTGAAGATAGATTGATTGATTGAGTTTACTGTCCAAAGTTAACTCCTGAAAAGGTGGTGTTATGATAGCTATTTTATACCACTGTGAGTGCTTTTGAAGTCTCCAGAAAGATAAGTGGTTTTTTAAAAAATAGTTTCATTAATTCAGTTGTCCTAATTTTGTTAATAGTAGCTCTCATCCTTCATCTAAATATTTGATTTAGTAATTTAAAACCCTTCTGAGAAAGTTACTGTTATTTATTTGTACATGAGGCTCACTGTTAATTATGGGAGCAAGAATTTGCACGCAGTTCTGTTGACTCCAAAGCTTTAACCTCAATACTGCACAATGTCAGAGCCCCCTTATTCCTCCATTTCCTTCCTGAAGTATACTTGGGGAGGCCCTGAATACATATTTATTGAAATGTAGTTTTTATTTACTGTCCATGGGTCATTTTAAAATCTAATAGAAATAAGCTAAATCATCCTATTTCATTAATAGACACTGCAACCAAATACTCAACTTTGTAATCCATAGATGGCCTTTCAGTCTTGGGTTTGGAACATTAAAAATCAAATTAGTGCCTTCCTTATTTTCTCTATACCATGGGTCCAAAATTTTAATAAGCATGGAGATGACCTTATATATGGAGATTTGCTTCATATGCAAGGTTTTGATTTGGCAGCTACTTGGCTTGTTGAATACTGAGCTTAGGCATGCCTTGGCATGTACTTCTGAACTTGTTCTCTCTGCCCTCCTTATGGCCTTCAGGCTCATAAAGGCAGCTCCCAAGTCAATGTGAATGCCAGATCAGCTAGGGAATTTGTAACATTATTTGCTTTGAATCAAAGTTCATTTGGTTGACTCTGGCATTCCGGATATTGGCCTGGGTCCTCCTAAGTTGTCCTTGTTTATTCTAAAGTAAACCTCAGGTGACGTTTTAAAATCTTGATTAACAGGAAACTGATTGTTGAAGTAAGTGAAAGGCAAAAATTCTTTTCGTGTGAAAGTCCACTGGATTTCTGAAGACATGTGTGCATGAATGATGGGTGAGTCACCAACCTGAGTGAGTTTATTATGTATCACTTTGATTTTACTTTTAATCATAAATTTTTAAGTGGGATAAATTATAGTTATTTAAAAGCCATTATAAAAGTTCAATACTCTGTATTTTTATGTTTATTTTAGATTAGGATCCAAATCTGACTATTTTTACTTGGATTAGAATAATATGCTAAGATGGGAAATCAGAAATTTTATGATTGACACAATTATTTCTTTTGCTATATCTACAAGAAAGACTAGGGATCACATTTAAGAAGTATAGAATATTTGATAAATTCCCAACACTTTTCATTTCCATTATAAATAGCAATCAGCCTATTTGGTCAGCCATTAAGTTTGTTTAAAAGTGAAAAGAATGTGAGTAGTCATTTAGTTTCTTTGTGTTTTTTCCCCCCAGGCTTATTAGATAAATGTGCCCTAAGAGCAATTAGACTTTAATTAGAAGTGTAATTGGAACTTCCTGTGTATCTTGTTAAGCAGCAAATTATGAATCAGTTCATTGGATCTGAGATTTGGCCTTTTATCCAGCTCTAGCTGATGCTGATGGTGCTGGGTTTTGAGCCATTATATGGATGCTTTACACAGAATAGGGCTCAATAGAGGATGGATTAATTGGATTCAGGAAAACGGATTCCATGAGTTTGGAATTGCATGACTTGGTTGGTCATTTTCTCATTTATTGAATAAATGTAATGAGTGCCTACTGTGTTCCAGGGCAAGTAGTAGGAAGGCACTGGGTGTCCCATGGTGAACAAAGCAAATACATAGGAACCTATAGACCATAGTAGTGGGAACCAGCCAAATTCCTGTTTTCTCCCTGCCTCAAAGTCTTATGGAAAAGAGATATATTAAAAAAATAAAACACACACACACACACACACACACACACACACACACACACACACACATATAGGTATTTTATTTTGTTTTCTATTGTTATAACAAAAATCCTGAGGCTGGATATTTGACAAAGAAGGGAGTTTTATTTAAATCACAGTTTGAGAGGTAGAAAGTCCAAGATTGAGCAAACTCATCTGTTGGGCCTCTGATGAGCACCCTATTGACTGTATCATGACATGGTGAAGAAGAGGAAAGGAAAACAGTCACATGCAGAAAGGGCCAAATGCATGGGGTGGACTCACTTAATAATCCCCTCTTGTAAGAATGAACTTACTCTGAAAGACCAGCATTAATTCCCTCAGCGGGTAGTGCCCCCAATGACCTAATTACCTCAGACTAAGGCTCATCTTAAAGATGATGCCACCTCTACACAACCACACTGAGGACCAGCCACAAGAACCTTTGGAAGACAAACCACATCCAAATCATAGCAAGAGGATTGCAAATTATCATATATGCTGTGAAGAGTAATGAAAGAGGCTCAGAGATTTATACCAGGGTGTGTGGAAGTGAGTTTCTGCAGACTTGAAAGGTACCTAAAGGTTAACTCATGAAGATGGGGAGAAATGTACTTCAGGCAGGTGGGATATCTTTGGCAGGGACCCAAAGACTTGAGAGAGTTTAATTGCTTCCTGAAACTTAAAGACAGCCAGTGTAGCTATGGTGGAATAAAAGAGGAGAGGGGCAAAAAAGTGAGGTTGGAGTCAAATGACCATTAACTGAATATTCAAACAGTGCTTTTGAGGGTGTAAACCATGGTTACTTCCCTAATGTGGACAGATAGGCAGAGGCCAAACCATGCAGGAGCTTTGACTATAATGAAGTTTTTTCCTCATGTGGAAAAGACTCCTGGTGTTGGAGTAACATAATCCTGTTTATAGTGTAATAAATTAATCTGAGGGTTGTGGGTGTGTGCTGAAGAAACCAAAGTATTTTCATTTTATTTCCAAACATTTTTATTTTGCTTCAGAAGAAGCAGTGTCAAAAAAACAGAGACTAATTTGAGGAATACTTCGATCATATTTTTTTATCTTGTTCATTTGCTTGTTACCTGTGGGTACCCCATATTTAATTACTATATTCAATACATAAACTCACATAACGTTTTCATTTGTTGAATTTAAAGGGCATAAGCATTAAGTAAAAAAAAAAAAATCCCCTTAAAGTATTTTAAGGTACTTGGAATAACAAATGTTATGTAAATTCAAAGAATTTTTAGTGTTGGGATGTAAGTCTGATGAACAAGGATGATAAAAGTTAGGTGAACCTCAGGTGTGTACGCCAGAGGCTGGAGATGCAGAAGTGGATATTCACAAAAATAGGGGTCCAACTACAATTTTTGTTCACTGGGAAATAAAATCGCCTTACACAGATGATATAGAGATCTTAGAGCAGCTAATTAAGATTATGTTTTAGAATTATGTCAAACCACTTTTTTTTTTTTGCTTTCAATTACATTCTACCAACTTCCTTTGCATTTCTTTTCTTTAAAAAGAGACTTCTTGCTGCCCTCCCATCCTTTCTATATAGAACACCTAAATGCTGACCATGTACAATGCCCTTCTTCTATCACAGCGATTCTTCTACTTTCATCACCTCCCTAACTTTGGTGTGTCAGATACTCCTCCAGAGCTAAGCCGGTTTCTGGCAGTGATTTGGATTTGATGCTTGGGGTACACAGTCACTCTCTCAGGACACTGAGCACTGTTTCTGTCCCTCAAGAGCCTAGTGGGTATGCATGAGTGTGGGAGTGAGGGGATTCAAAGCTCCATGGCTTCCTTTCTTCCCTCTTCCCTGGCCCCTCACTACCCGCCCTCTGATGCCAGTTGACTCATTCATTCTCCATGACCCATTGTCTCCTCTGGAACTAGTCCAGGTTTTCTCCGCCTTCCCATTTCCTCTGCCTGGAGCTCTAACTCTAAGACAGAGAAATGCTTTCCTAAAGAGATGAGTGATATCACATCCTTTTAAAGCTGTTTATTTTATCCCTAGTCCATGATGCACCCAGCAAGTTTAATTCCCTTTGTGTGATGTCCTTAACATTTGCAACTGAATCAAATTTATTTAAAATGTACTATGGCATCTTGTTGGTGAGAAGAGTTCTCTGAAGAATGCTTTTAAGTGAAGGAGTTATTCCAACATGCTCATCATCATGTGCAAGTAAATATTTTTACCTTTGCTTTTGGCCAAAACATGGACACACATAGGATAAGGTTTCTGGGCCAACCCAGGTAATAAGTGCCCCAACTTTCCACATGTGAGAGAAGGTACTGAGGTTGGCTGGGAAACATACTAGCCGTTTTCTGGTATTATCTACTTCTATGAGAAAACAGGTCTTTTAAATGTAGGAAAACTATAAATTGTATATTGGTTGCTCCACCCCCCCCCCAAAAAAATGCAGACAGCTAAATATAGTGCAAGAACAAAAAAATCACCTAAAATATGATCACCCAGGGAAAAGAAAAGTTACCTTTGGGGACCACTTAGGTCACATTTTCCAGAATGAGTTTCCATGTCCTCATACTGGGTGGGCAGGGCTAGAAATGGAGGTAGGGATGAGAAAAAACAGCTGGGGCCAATAGCATCCAAGTATGCCCAAGTAGGCGTAGAAGACGAACGTCATTTCCTTATCCACACAGGATGTCACAGTTGCCTCAGTACCGAGTGGGAAAGGAAGTGGAGGTGGCATGAAAGCAGAAGGTATGGGAACAAAACCCTCTGTCCCTGCACTCTTCTGGAGACTTCCATAAGTGGAGGGACAAAGAACAAAATTTAATAGAACTCACTATATTAAATGATTCACCCAGTTTCTTCTGAGGACCTAGGAACCTGGCTCTCCTTTGGATGTAAGGTGACCATTAACTCTTAACTAGGACACTGGAAGGATTTTAGTCCATTCTCATTTAGGATAGGGTGGTCAGATATGTTAGAAACTCCACCTTCTTCACAGATCAAATAATTCCATATAGTTAAAATTCTCACACAGGCAGGTCTTTAAGAGGCCTAGGGAGTATAATGTATCTGAAATGATTTCAGCCTCAGGAGCTCTGCACTTGCTATTCTCTCTGCTTTGAACATTGCCCCCTAAGTCTTTGCATGGTTGTCTCCTCATCATTCACTCAGCTCAAATATCTGCTCAAAGAGTACTTCCCTTTCCCTTTCAATACATGTAGCCGTCATTACCTCAGCCCTCTTTATGTCATCTGATATTTTTCTCATAGTCATCATCATTTGAGGTTATTGTCTTTATTTTTTTTTTATTGTCTGTGTGCCTTCATTGTAATGAGAACACTGGCCATGTCTATTTCATAGCTTATCCTCATCTATAAAAGCTCCTGGCACATATTAGGTGTTCAATAAATATCAAATTAATTAATAAATGAGGCAAAAGTGATGTAAATTCTGGTTTCATAAAAATAATTTTATTGAAAATATTTATGCCGGGCGTGGTGGTGCACGCCTGTAATCCCAGCACTTGGGAGGCTGAGGCAGGAGGATTGCGAGTTCAAAGCCAGCCTCAGCAATGGCGAGGCACTTACCAACTCAGTGAGACCCTGTCTAATAAAATACAAAAAAAATGGGCTGGGGATGTGGCTCAGTGTTTGAGTACCCCTGAGTTCAATCCCCAGTCCCCCCCAAAAAAATTTATAAAAAATAATTTTATTGAAAGTAATAAATAAAGCTCTTATGGTGCAACTATCTAAGCTGTCACTTGAAAGGTTAGGCAAAAAAAGTAGGAAATTTGGAATGAGTATAATTTGCGTATTGGTCTTTCCATGAGCTAAAACTCAGAAGATAAATTGGTACTGAAAGGAGTCTCTTTCATTTGCTTACCATTTTTCTTCTCTAGCTGCTCTTATTTTATGCACACGAAAACACTTTGTACATTGTGTGGTACTTTACAAAAATAAAGTGTTTTTATTTGTATCACCAAGAACCATCTTAATTCACCATACTTCTTTGTCTAAGATGAGAAAAACAATGGTTGTGTGGAGGAGAACTGGTAGACATACACTGTTGAAGGTGCAGCACACGAAAGCAACCAACCTTCACTGGGTATCTACCAGGGACCGTGTGCAATCACTGCCCTCAAAACACCCCTCTAAAATCCCTATAAAACACTCCTTATTATCAGATCATTTATCAGAGAAGGACACCAAGAATAAAAGGGTTATGAGTAGCTTGTCCAAGATCACATAACTTAAAATTAAAACTCATTGTGATTCCAAAGCTAATGCTTTCTGCTGTATCACGAGGCTCCAGAAGGGAGATGCTGTATGAGAAGGGAGCCAACTCTACGGGCCCCTTCCCCAGCCTTACACACATTTCATACATTTAAACATGAGGTTTATAGCAGTACCAGAATTGCATGAAATATGGAGGTAAATGTGGATTGTTTTCTTTTGTCCCCTTGTTAACAAGCTTCTCTTCCTCAGATGTCATTTCCTCTGTGATTTTTTGGGGGGTACTAGGGATTGAACTTAGGGACACTCAACCACTGAGGCACATCCCCTGCTACATTTTGTATTTTATTTAGAGACACAGTCTCATTGAGTTGCTTAGCACCTCCCAGTGCTGAAGATGGCTTTAAACTCAGGATCCTTGATCCTCCTGCATCAGCCTCCAGAGCTGCTGGGATTATAGGTGTGTGCCACTGCACCTGGTTCCATTATGATCTTGACTTATGCTGCCAACATCACTGTAAAGAAGAAAGAGGAGGAGAAGAAGAGGAAGGAAAGGGAGGGGGAGAAGAGGAAGAGTCATAAGAAGGAAGGGAGGAGGAAGGCAGAAAAAGATAAGGGGAGGAGGAGAAGAAAGACCGGGAGAGAAGAAGGAAACACAGAAGGAAGGCAGAAAACAAAGAACAGAAGGAAGAAAATAAATAATTAAGGCTCTGGGCACCAGGACTTTAACTGGTGTGTGTGTGTGTGTGTGTGTGTGTGTGTGTGTGTGTGTGTTTATCTTTGGAGGCCTAATTTTTGTAGCTATCTACATCTCCTGTTGAACAAAATGAAGCTAAGCAGAGAACCACCTTTCCTCTGTGTACATTTTATACCAAAATATATGGCTCACCATCAATCTAGAGCTGGGATTTTTCTCTTACCTCAGACCTCTCTTTCCTTTCCCACAGTTAATGACCTCTAGTTTGCTCCTGCTGGTCTTGGCTGAATGACCTTCCACTATAGCAATTTCTTTTTGCTATAACTTTTATAGGCAACTCATCATTAAGTAAAGCAAGGGAGAAGGTGGAGTGTGATTATGGAGGAGATGACACAGGAAGAGACAAGAAGGTGGCAAAACTTCATTTTAAACAAAAAGCTAGACAGGAGTAGTCGAGGGATCCCACTCACCCAGCTCAGTCTTCCAGAAAACAAGAGAGAGAGCAGGATTGCCCTGTGCTTAAATTGGGTAGGGCCCTCCAGGGATATGGGATATACATATGGATATGGGATGCACATTTCAGGTCCTAGTGCAACTAACTGGCTCTTGATTCACACCTCCACTTTTCACAATGGTCCCACTCCTCTTTCAGTCAGTGTTTCTAGTGTGGCTGAAGAAATTTAAAGATTCATCAGTCATCCATATGGAGGTTCACCATCAAGCCATGTTGGCTGCTGGTCCTTCTCTGACTACTGCCTCCTTTAACCCTCCCTGATTATAGTAACTATAAACCCACATAGTTCTGGTAAGTAAGCATTTATCTTGTTCATACTACTGAAAGCCTGAGTTTTTGCCCTTCCTGTATCCCCTATTCTTACCATTGGATCTCCAACCTCAATTTGAAAACTCTGGACATAGACAATACACCCAAGTAACACTACCCCAAATCAGATAAAAATATTTTATTCCCTCAGAAAGCTGCTCAGTCCCCTTTCCAATCAGTTACTGCTTTGTCTTGCCCCTGGAACAGTCATTTATTATTTCTTCTCCTATAGATTCATTTTATCTATTCGTGGACCTAATATATTGAAAAAATATATACCATTTTACCTTTTTTATGTCTGGTTGCTTTGGCTTAATAAAATGCTTTTGGGATTCAGCCATGTTATTGCACATATCTTTTTTTTGTGTATGGCACTGGGGATTAAACCCAGGCCCTTGAGCATGCTAGGCAAGTGTTCTACCACTGAGCTACCCCCCAACCCTGCATATATTGTTTTTATTTCTTGTTAAATAGTATTCTAATATGTAAATTTACCACAATTATCAATTCTTCTGTTGATGGACGTTTGATTTGTTTACAGTTTGAAACAATTATGAATAAGGCTGCAATGAACACCCTTGTACATGCTCTTTGGTAAATACCTAGGAGTACAATTGCTGGGTTATGAGTTAGATATCTTTATTTTTGTTAAAAAAAAAAAAAAAACTGCCAAAAAGTTCTCAAAAAGTGGAACAAAAATGTCCTGGGCAAAAAGAAGAGGAAGGAAAATATCATAGAAAAAAAATTATATATGAATACTTACAACCAGCCAAGCACAGTATTTTACATGGGTTATTTTTTATAATCTCCATCAAATGGATGGCATAATAACCACCCATTTGCAGACAAGTAATCAAATATTTCATTTTCCTCTGTTATTTTAGATAAACTTAAAAGTCATTTCCAGAATACTTAGAAAAGGCAAGAGCAAATCCAGACCTTGTCATTCCAGAAGTTAGGCTCTTACCTGCTACTTGATAATGCTCATACTACTTAGCATTACTGAGTATTTCAATAAGTATTTCATTATTCAACAGATATTTCATTTTCCTCTGTTATTTTAAATAAATGTATTAAAGAAAAATAATAAGCACAGTTCTAACATAGATTCTTTCCATCAGGAATCAAGATATCTTTTTCTTTATTAATAACTGTGTTTCTCCTGGGTCTGGGGTTGTAGCTCAGTGGTAGAGCATTTGCCTCGCATGTGTGAGGCACTGGGTTCGATCCTTAGCACCACATAAAAATAAATAAACAGAATAAAGGTATTGTGTCCATCTACAACTAAAAGAAATTTTTTAAAACTATCTTTCTCAACAGGTTATCCCAAAGTTTCAGCTTCCTCTCTGATTATATCAAAGACTCTCAATAGTTAGAAGCCACTATAGAGTCAGAGAATTCTATGTCCACCCAAAGACTGGTCAAATCTTTTAACCTGCGTTAAGTAAATTTTTCACTTGTCATCCTAATGATGTCTTTTCTCATTACCTTCATCCACATTTTGACATTGGGATAAAAGTTCTGGTGTTAAAGGGTCTAATGTTCCAGCACAAGGCCACATCCCAGGCTACAGTAAGGACAAGAAACCAGTCCACAGAGTACATAATGAGTCCCCAACTTATCAAGAGCTGGTTGTAATAAACTAAGAATAGCTCACAGCTCACTTCCAAGTCGTTGGTGTTAGCTCTATAGTGCTAACAACAGAAAAAGTAAACAGTCAACAAAATGGCTATGACTCAGAGAGCCGACAAGGTATGTTTATAGAAAGCCAAGTCTGGCTCTTTCTTTGTATCCCACATAGTTCCTCCTCGTGCTGAGTTCCTTTTGAAGTCAATTAAAGCTCTGTGATGAAATGCACTAAGAAACACATAGGAGAAAACAGTAAGTGCAATGGGTAGTGGTTTAAATAACAACTATTTGGGGGAAACAGCATCTGATTAAGAATCTATCTCAAATGATACTTCTAATATCATACTGGTTAGCAACCAATTTATTGAAACTGGAGACTCAATACCCAAGTGATTGTTAAAAATATTATTTTCTTTGTATGATTACTTTATGTAAATATTGTTTTGATTCTGTAGAATGTTGGATAATAAAAATTGAAAAATTTCATCATAGCATCTTCTCATTTAAAGACACATCAAGCCTTTCATTTCTGCACCGTGTTTCATTGTCTACAATATTTAGTTTTTTTATTCATTGCACTCAAATTTCACTTACAGTTATTTACAACTGAAAAAGTTAAGCTTACTTACACCTGAAGGTGATAATAATTCATACTAGAAAAGAGCACAGATAATACTAGATTTTAAAAGTATCTAAAATACGTAACCATATACCTTAAGAGAAAAATCCTAACAGCATTCAGAATGGTAAAACCAAGGCATCCTCAAGTTGTGCAAGACAAATTGAAGGTGGTAGAATTCTCGGCAGCAAGACTGAACATTAGAAGGCAAGGAGGCAATGACTTTAAGGTTCTGAGTGGCATTATTCTGAAATTGAAATTAGATATACAGTCAAACTTGCAATCAAATGCAAAGGAAAGCAGAGACAATTTAAGATGGACAGCAACTCAAATGACAGCTGGCATGCCCCATGTTAAAAAGTTTGGAGGAGATACTCTAAGGAAGAACACTAAAAGGGAGAAAACTGAACAAGAAACAGTAGCAGCTGACTATATCCCACAAGAAGTATAGCAGACTTGACAAAAAAATACCTGGAGATACACTGATATACAGAAGGTGTTAGGAAGAGTCTTCTATGAATAGCAACACTTAAGTGACATTTCTGTCTCTACAACTGCAGTATTTTGCTTCATTCTACAATGCTATAAATACTATTAATTTTCAAGTTGCCTATATGAAGAAGCACAAATGGTGCTAATTATAACAATAGAATGCCAAAATTATAAAATAAGCTAATATGTGTGTATTAAAATAATCATTGGAGGGACATTAGAAAGTAAAGGGTAGAAATAAAAAATAAAGAGTAAAATGCATTCATCTCAATTGTTTATTTGGAAGGAGGTGATATTCTTTCAGTACAGTCAAAAAAATCCAAAACAGTGTTGGCAATATGCTCTGTAAGGTCATGAAGACAACTGAATAAAGAGAATTAAAATTTATAATATAACCCACACACAAAAATGAGAATTAAATGGATTTGGGAGATGGTGTTAAGGATTAAATTATTTTTTCTTCATGGGGAAATGAAATAGTATGTAAAATTGATGAAGTCAGGGAAAAAAAGCTGCCACCCTACGATATAAAATTGACATAATAACAACCACAAGAAGCAAAAGCAAATGGATACCAATGATTAGACAGAGGCAAGGGCTTGAGAGAGGGACAGTGCAGGCAGAAGACCTTTAAAAGTTCTTGATTACAAATTTAACTCCTGATTTCTATTGATTTAATCATACCCAATACTTTCTTTAAAAATTTAACAATAAAATCAAAATAAAACTTGGTACTTTTCAGTGGCAACCTAAACGAATTTAATGACTCACTTCTATGAAAGTTTCTTTTTTTATATTTACTAAAATTTTATCTTTTAAAAATTCAAAATGCTAAGTATCTAAGAAGCTAAAGGGAAAATGTTATAAAAATGTATCACTGAAGGCAACATATCATTGATGGAGGAGATGTCAAAGTCTTCCCTCTTGATCATACTCTGGTTAGCGTTAGCCTATTCTACACTGACCTCCCTTGTATAAACTGGAAAGTGGGCCCACATTAGATAATGCATATAAGCTTTCATGTACAAGATATACTGTTCTTACTTCCAAGATCCCCAATTGCTTTATCCTATGCTATAATTTGTACTTTTCATGCTTCAGCTATTTTCATATTGAAATCCTTAAGAATGTTCTCTTCAGCTTGCACTGGGGAAATTGTTCCTTGATTCCTTGAACAGAATTCTACAGGCTTCCAACAGCAGAGTTGGAAGCCAAATCCCTGGATTGTGTGTCATTTTCACAGCACACATATTGAGAGCCCTTGAATGCATGAAGGGTGCTAGATGTTAAGAGCTCCGAAATGACTCATGTCAAATAGGACTAGAATGGCAATCGTTCTTGGTCAGCAACTTCTCTTTCTCAAAACATGAGGAAACAAAGTAAGATGATGTCATAGAGTATGAAGCCCAGAGGAGAACCACTGACTGAATGGACTTTAGTTTGCTATCTGTTCATGTGACCTGCGATAAAGAAAAGGGGTTATGAAATAGTAGAGTATTTGTGGTTATAAAGATGACACATCAGATCTGTCTGCAGAGGTAGATATGTTTCATTATAACTTTGTAAGGAAGCTGACAAGCCCAGCCAGCTAACAGATAGAGCTCTGTCAGCAGCTAGTCCCTGGCTTCTAACCAGATGTGGACCTTCACAAGTTCTGTTCCCTTTGCCTGGAAGGCTGGCATCTTCCCTTCTGCCAGGTCCACTAGACTCAGATACAAGATTACTTAACTCTCATCTGACTGTCAATCACCCTCTGGTTTGTATTTCTTCACTGTAAACTATTTAAGGGAATTTTCTTGTTCATTTTTGCATTCCCACAGTCTATTGCAGAACCTGGGATGTATCCGGTGCTGAACAAAAATATTTCATGAATGAATGGATGAATGAATAGTAAGATCAGAATGCCATCACAGCCATTTGTGGAGGGTAAAGCTGACTCTAAGAGGCAGAGGCAGCTGAATCAATCTTGCACTGAGTGAGGCAGAAATCCAGAAGCCTAATTTAACAATTTATAGTGAGGATTATGACTGCTAATGTGCCTGCATCCAAGAATCTGTGTAGCCTGCACTATCAGTGGACGAATAGAGAAGACAAAGTCTAACCAGAAAATTGCAGTGGCACAGAGTAGGTGATATGGATATATATCTTTGATAGTGATGTGTCAGCTACCAACTTCCTTGGATCAGAGAAGACCCTTCTTATAACATGTTCAGAGTCAATCTTAGCTTTCCTCAATCTTCCTTCTGATCATTGCATCAGTCCTTCGGTTTTATTAAAATATCAGTTTCATGTAGGCCTAGGAGCAAGTTTGGCCTTTTGGTGTTATTTCATGTATTTATTTGTTTTATTAGTGGTAAACTCAGAGGTCAATGTATTATATTTTCTTTTCTCATATGATATCAATAGCATTTCAGCTTATCAAACTGTCTATTTTCATTTTAAAAACACTTTTGACCACTTACTGTGTACCTGGTACTATGACATATATATATATATACATATATATATATATGTATTTATGTATATACATATATATGTATATATAAATTTATATGTATTTATATATACATATATATGTATATATATTAAATTATATATATATAATTAAATGTATGAGCTTTGGTTCAAAGAAAGCTGAGATCCTACCTCTCTGGAGCAAATATGTGACTTCCAGCAAATTATTTGCATCTTGATTTCCTTTTTTGATATATGAGGATGAAAATAATTAACTATAGAGTTTCATGAGAATCGTAAGAGGTGAAATCTACAAAATGTTTAGAGCCTAAACCCTTGATAAATGTCAACTAAATTATATGATAATGTTTACAATTTAAAGGGACTCTTTTCAGTCATGGGCAACTCTTACTGTAAAGTAAATGTAAACTCAAACTAGTGGTTTGAGTATCAACAGTAATGGATTTCCGTTCCTATCCCAGGACCTGCATATGATGATAAATAATATTATTTACTGAGAACATCCAACATATCTAAAACTGGGCTAGAAAGTAAGGGTGATGAACAGACTGCTACTTCTTTTTTTTTTTTTTTTTAACCAATTATCCATGTTGGATAGAGTTAATTGTCATTCTCAGTATCTTTCCAAATATCTCTTTCTCTTGGCTTTTACAATCCCATTAACCTCATGACTATATAGTTTTCTCATGTAAAAATGCATCCCATTAAAAATGACACAAATTCACTCAAATGTTACCTTAGTAACAATGAAATAAAGATAATTACCCAATGTTTTTGGATTGTTTATTAAACACTTGTGAATTTATTCAATTTATTCAAAATTAATTGAGCTTTTGACACTGTAACAAGTGAAGAGAAAAAAAATAAATAATCACCGCCTGAATCCACGGGCTTGATTGGTACTATCACCTAGGCTCTTTATGTTTTTCTGTTGAATATAAAACAATTTCACAGAATAGTAACATCAAACACAACCATGATGGACAAAGGCAAAAACAAGACTACCACCCATAATCATGTCTGATAAAATACGATCATTGTCCAAGATCCAACCCTGGCCAAACATCCTGCTGTCCTGAAAAAATATAGGTGACTGCTCATTCTTTAATAATTATAGTTTTAGCCTTTCTCCTTCTATAGAAGATTTCTTAAGCTACCCAATCACAGAATTATGCCATCTTCTTGACAGCATTCACCTGAGAGCAAAGCCTTACTTCCTTAAATTCTCCCCAAGTCACCTAATAAAAACCCAAATCCTATACTGTAACCCACTCTTTAAGAGACACATGGGTCCCTGTGGTGTATATTCTCCCTTGCTGAAACTTATTCAGTTGTATTCTGGTGGTCATTAACTGAAGGTCACTGACTTAGAAAGGAGTATCACAATGAACACAACGGAGCTCACTAATTACCACATTATGTTGTATTTGGACCAACCTTGTATTGTAGAAAATCTAAAATAACAGTGGCTTAAACAAGATAAACATTTTTCTCTCTTACATAAAAGAAGTCTGAAGGTAAAAAGTACAGAAATGGAGTGCTAGCTTGCCATCAGGGAATCAGGCTCTTCATCTATCTACCATTCAAGCCCATACCTTCCAGGTTCAGGGTCAGTTCATGGTCTAGTATGAAGTTTGGTGATTCAGTCAAGTGACCATACTTCAGGAAGCTGGATGATAGGACTGTTTATCACTTTCACCAACTACTGTCAAGAAGCCTTTCAGGAGGGGCTGGGGTCGTGGCTCAGCAGTAGAGCGCTCACCTAGCACGTGTGCAGCCTGGGTTCGATCCTCAGCACCACCTAAAAATAAAATGGCATTATGTACAACTAAAAAACAAATAAATAAATATTTAAAAAAATAAGCCTTTCAGGAAATTCTACACATCCCTTCTGCTTTCAGCTTACCAGAACTAATGTCACATGGTCTTCATTGTCTCTAAGGAATTCTGGGAAATGTTAATATTAGCTAGGCATATTGTCAGTCTGTATAAAATCAGGGTTTTGTTATTAAGGGCAAAGATGTAAATGGATACCAAGTAAAGTCTATGGCATAATTATTGACATGATAATCAGTATAGTACAGGTATAAAAAAAAACTTACTCTCCCATCTACTTGAGTTCCAACTGTGTTAGTTTATGGAGAAAAAAGAAATTTTGCTACCAAGAAATGTATTCATAGCAGAAATTACCTGATTTTATAGAAATAACAGTATGGTGATATCACACAGTAGGAACATCTTACAGAACTAAAAAAGGAAAGGCGAGAAAGACATCCTTCTGTACAGAATCTAGATGTTTAAAAACAAGCAATGCTCTGGAGATTCCAGTGATGTGAGATATTTGAAATAAGACCTTAATAAAAGGACTCACTCTTGCTGCCTTCATCATTCTAAGAAAGTTTTGAATACTTACAGGCATATTATCTGTCACAATAAATGGAGGTTCTTAAGTTATAAATTCAGATATGATAGTATTTACTTACTTATTCTACAAATATGCATTAGAAAAATTTTCACTGAAATCCACAGTGCTTTCTTCACTGATCTCAATATTAATGGTAAAAAAAATACTTTTTATTTGGAGTAATAACTAAATTTCTGATACTGTTCTTAGTGCTTTACATGCCCAAAATCACAAGAGTCCTACTATGATTTTGGTACTGTTACTATCATCATCTCCTTTTTATCAAGATGAGAAAACCAAAGCTAAAAAGCTTTTAAGTAATTTACCCTAGTTGATTAGAGGAAGAGAGTTGTAGTAAAATTCAGTAGTCTCTGTTCCTACAGTCTTGACCACGTACTCTCTATATGGTGAAGGACAGCACAGATGTAGGAGTGAATGTACTAGTGTAAGAATGAGTAGGAAAAAGCAGGTGACTCAGAGATCATTTTTTCTCAAATCTGGTATTCTTATTTGTAAACCTAATGTATTCATTATGAAATCACATCAAATCAGTTCACTTTGGAGATTATCTTCTTGTACAGTTTGGGATCTTAACCATAAAAAATAGAAGTGATGCATGATTTTTGTATTACAGAAGTTAGAACATAAGGAGAAACAATTCCTTAATAAATAAAAAGATATTAATATTTATATGTATATTTCAGGATTTTTCTATGTATGCATATTTCCATATATTTTTATATAATATGTCCACAACTATTTGTAAATAGTTATACAGTGTTTAATTTTTTATGTAACAACTATCATAATTATTTTTTACGGTCAATAAACATATGTCCATAAAACTTCCTTTATTTTCTTGTTTTATTTTTAAAATTAATTTTTAAAATGTGGACTTCCTTTTATAATGTTCTTTTATTTTTCATTCCATGTGTGTGATTTCCCAAAACGTATGGATGCAGAAATAATGATAAACTTTTAGTTTTTCCCTGGGATATGCCATCAAAATGAATAATTTTGTGCAGATAGTACTTTGTTGTAAGGAAGTAAAAATGAAATGTATTTTATGGTTTAGCACTATACAGAAATATCTTCAAATAACCCAAACAAGGCAAATTTAGAAACAGATAATTCGACATACGATTTTTGCAAGCTATTGTATCTTTAAGCGGTCTGGCAGTTAAAATAACTTTTAAAGTGCAAACTGAATAAATTCTTCCAAAGATGTAATTTTAAGCAAAATATGTCTTCAAAGTTTCTATTTTTTTTCCATTTCAATGAACATAAGAACTCTATTGAATACCATTATGAAATGGAAAGATTTCATCAAATTTATAGTTCTTTAAAAAAAATCCTTTAAAATTTGTTGCCTGCTATTTATGTTATTCTCCCCATCACCATATCAGGATTCGTGCAGGCCAATGATACTGTGGAAAAGTCAAATATTTTCTTAAATTCACAAAAGGTAGAGCACGAAATTCCCAGAATTTTCAGCAACTTGATTTTAAAAAATACATTATTAGAAGGGTTGATATCTTGAGAGGTGACCAAAAGGAATGTTTTTTTTTTTTTAATTCCTTTGAAAGGAAAGAAATCAGGATTGAAATTATATTTACTACAAATGGTAAAATTATTTGAGTCAACATAAGTACAGGGTCAAGACAGAATTACTGATTTCAGGAAGAATAGTGAAGGATACACTTGATGTTTACAGAACTTGTAATCTGAATTCCTCCTTTTCTATGAGTTTCACATGTAACTCTTTTTTAATATATATTAGTAAATACTTGGTTCTTCTTCTGGATGTGTAATGTTCATGTAAGTATTTGGAAAGCTCTAGGAAGGATGAGACACAAGGCCCATTTTCTCTGTGGTTTAACCCATTCTTGCCTAGAATAGACTGTACAGAGTGGTCTATACAACAAATTAATAATGTCTTCATTTATGATGTTATAAAACTGCCATTCTTATTGAACTCTGAAACAAAAGCTTGTTGTGTTCAAGAGAAAACACAGTGAAACCTAGCCAGGTGTGGTGGCACATGCCCGTAATCCCAGAGACTTGAGAGGCTGAGGCAGTAGGAGGGAAATTTTAAGGCCAGGCTCAGCAACTTAGTGAGACCTGTCTCAAAATAAAAAACAAAAAGGGCTGAGGATTCTGTTACCAAAAAGAGGGGGCAGGAAGAGGGAGAGGAAGAAAGGAAATGCAGCAAAACTGGTATATTTTCTAAATATGCTAAAAATGCATGAGTATTTAAAGAGATTATCTAAGCTCATAAAAATTCATAAAATATTGGTCCTTAAGTATTATGTAATTCTTAGAGGTATGTATTTCTTGTTGGTTTTTAAATAACCTGAGACCAATAAGAGTTTAGCAACTGGTCATCACACAATTCTTGATTGTGTGATAAATGGAGTGATAAAATGTAAAATAAAGTATAAGAAAACAAGGAAAGGGTAGAAATGCATTAAAGAAAGTTTAAGTAGATGTAAAGGACTGGGAAAAATAATTTTAAAAAACCAAGGCTAATATATTTAATGACTATCATTGGTAAGTCAGCCCATAAGAACCTTCATTGGACTTTTGATCACCTCATTCATCTGACTTTATAATATTATTTTTTCAAATAGTAAAATGCCAAATATTATTCTAAAATTACAAATTAATGAAAAATTAATAGCTTACTACAATTTGAATGTTTCCTATTTCAGTGTATGATGGTTGTGGACACCTGTTTTGTGGTCTTATGTTCAGAATCAAATTAGTGAGGATTTATAATAATTTGGCATAGATATATTGCTTTTATGTGACAAATTGGTTCTTGAACAAATATATCCAAAGTGGATTTTAAAAGATATATTCAAACATATTTTTGGCAAAGTAGAGCTCCCTATTTTCAAAGACATAGTATTTGAATCATTTTGTAACAGGAGGGTTTAGAGATAAAAGTCTTCCTCTCACTTAGCGCATGTGCTGCCTCAGCCAGGGTAGGCTTCCTGTGAAATTCACTTCTCCATTCCTCGCATTTCCAACAAAACTTCCATGTACATGAATGTGCAGCCCTGCCAGTTTGTAATCTCTTTGAATGTAGAAACCTTGATTTTTTTTTCCACCTCTTTATCTCCCAGTGGAATGATTCTTCTTCAGAGTGCATGTGAGAATTTTCTTGAGAGTTCTTAAAAAAAAAAAAAAAAAAAAAAAAAAACAGGCTTGGACCCTGCCCCCAACCTATGGATTTAAGAGAGGAGAATGGAAAGTACATTGTGAGAACATTCTGAGGTGATTCTCCTCAGTCCACTCCTTGAAGAACTAAAGAAAGCTTTTGCCTTGCAGTGCTTAGAGGGGCACAGAATAAGTGACATGAATTCCTAGATTAAATGTCCCACCCCTCCACATTTCTGAGGCCCAATTCCAGATTTATTTCTGTTTTGCATCCCTTGTTCTTCCTACCCACATGTGTCTCTGTACCTCTGATCATCCACACTTATTACTCAGTAAGATACTACTCTCCATTTTATCCTGACATTATTCTCCTCTAAAGAGAAAATGTGAACTACTAAGTGTAGTAACTGTGTTTTATTTTGCATCATCTCCTTACACCATTTCAAATCCTCTATTTCACATATTTTATTTCCTTTCTAGCACTTTTCACTATCCAAATTCATTTCATATATTGTTTCCCTATATAGAAAATGAAGTCCTTAAAAACAAAGACATTATGACTTATTCAAAGTTCTCTCCCCAGTGCCTAGAATCATGCCTAGTTCTCAAAATATATTTGATGAAAAAAATGAACTACCTAGAAGATTCATTTTTTTTTTTCCTTTTGCATAAATGCAATTATTTGTACATCGGGTTTACTTAGTTTCTGTTGTATCAAATCACCTGCTGCCCTCAGTCACATCTACCAGTCCTTGCCCTGCAAAAGCTATGATGTTAAAAGGTAGTAAAGGGCAAATAATTTAGCTTCGTGTGTTGAGGTGTTCAACTTATCAAATTTATTTAAGGCTTTTCTAGTGGTTGGGGGCTGTACCGGGAATTGAACCCAGAGGTGCTTAACCACTGAGCTACATCCATAGCCCTTTTTATTTTTAATTTTAGGACAGAGTCTCACTACATTGCTTAGGGCCTTGCTAAGCTACTGAGGCTGGCCTGAACTTGTGATCTTCTTGCCTCAGCTTCCCAAGTTACTGGGATTACAGGTGTGTGCCAATATGATGTAGGCTCTTTTTCTCGAACAAAGTAGAAGTGATATATTCTGAAAAATGATAAATTCCAGGTCAAAAAGTAGAACATTATAAGCATCTAAATAGAATTAATGTGTTTGTTAATAATACAGGAAATACTATCTGTAGATTGCAGATTTTCTTAATTGTGGTGTGGGGGTTCATGGGTTGACTCATAAAGATGTAATTGTAATACTCAGATTTTGGTGCTGTTTGTAAAAACTCCAGGTTATCTGAATAAGTACATAGTTTTGGTTACAGCATATATTTTAGCAGAATCAAAATAGGGTTTTTGTTTGTGTGTGTGTGTGTGTGTGTGTGTGTGTGTGTGTGTGTTTTTCTGAGCATTTCAAATATTAGGATACAGACAGTAGCACCAACAGGGGTGGCAGGTTAGGGGCATTTGCCTTAGGCTGCCCTTAGCCTCTTAGGTTAGGGGACTATCTGTTTCTCAGGATAAAGGAGTTCCTACTTCAAATTTTTGAAATTTTTCCTTTTTGTCTAAGCTAGCATGCAAAACATAAAAAAATCCTTCATTTACATAAAGCTGGTTTACTACTCAGGCACATATTCCAGAATGCCATGACACATCAGTAGGTGATACACTGTGATGCGACCATGATGATGCCCCATGCTACCCTTTGATGCATCATAAACCGCTCAAAATGGTTAGTCTTGGTGTGAAGTATATATAGAGTTCATGGCTTAAAAATAGTGAAGGGGATTATTTCACTTGCTCTGTGAGCATCTCCATTCATAAAAATTACCTAGTTCTTTAATGTGCTTGCAATAACATAATTTCATAATGTCAAGGTGACCATTTACTGAGTACTTAACATATGCTAGGGTCTGTGATATTTATACTTATTTATGTATTTCATCTCATTTGATTCGCTTAATAACAGGTAGGTGTTTATTCATATTTTCAGATACAGAATTTTGAGTTTTTCAAATACTGAATAATTTAGTATGTGGTAGAGTTTGGATATGAAAATCAAGATTGATTCAACTCTAAAGCTCTTGAGCTCTAAGCTATTCTGCTTCCATGATCTAGGTCACGTGCCACAGAAATGTAAATTATCATCCTCTGAATTTCCAATTGGAGAAGGACTAAGTGATTTCTAACGTAAATAGCCCACTTTCACTTCAAATAGAAAGTGAACCATTTCTGATGATAGAAGAAAGAGTAAGAAAATGGGAGATAAGGCATATATTAAATAGCTTGATATGGCCCCAGTGTAAACATATTGAAACATTATGTTGTACAACATAACTATAAATGATTTTTACTTGTCAATTAAAAAATAAACTATGTTTTAAAAAAGTAAAATTGGAGGAACAGTGACAAAACAGAACAAAAATGACACCTAGGCAAACAAAAAGTACATTATAGGCCAACTGCCTGAGTTCCAAATTCTCTACCATCACCTTTTGAAATCCTGGGCAAGTCTCTGAATCACAATCGCCTCATCCACCAAAAAAGATGACAGTGCAGGCCCCTGCTTCACCCTGGAATGTGCAGTGCCACCTTTTAGCCTTAGTTCCCACACTTGGTCACACCCCAACATTGGGTCTTTTTTTTTATCTGAACTTTCTGCTGGGAAGGCCTTTCAGGGGCCTCTCTATTTTTCCCCAAACTTTTCCAGGATAACCACAGACACTATCTGGTCCACACCACTGAACTCCTGAAAAACAGGCATCTGGTTATTATTTAATCTTCATCTTTACCACCTCCCCCCATTAACAGTATAGCAGGTGGTTTACACAAAATGCACTTTCAACAAATGTTGACTAGAAGACATGATTCATGACTCTTGCTCATTTTATTCTGAGAAATGTATGGCATTATTTAGCCTACCTTACTGTGATATACCACTAAAAGGGTCAGTAAGCTTTTTAAAACTTTCTCAGAATTAGGACAAGAGGCACTGTGACCCACATTCCTAAAAAGGCTGTTTTACTGGCACAGTCAGGGAAGAGATATGCATCTCCAGGTCAAGGAGACAGTTAAAGAGGGAGAACAATGCAACTTGTTTCTCTTCCTTAAATCAGGAAAAATCCAGTTCTGGAGCTGCCACTACATCAAAGTTAAATTCAGCAGCTCCCTCCCTCCTCTACGTTTTATCTACTTATGATTAAATGCCTTCTGGGTTCTAAAAGGGTGGTCGAAGCTGATTCTTTTATCTCGGGATTTGAGAGGCAGAGCCTCTGGCACTACCCTTTGCCCAAATGCCAATGTTACCAGCAAGATGGATTCTTCCTAAGCATTGTTCTGCCCAGAAATCCTCTTTTCAGAGGTCGGTTTAGTCCTAAACTTTTTTATCAGAGTGGCAAGAGGCTGACTTCAGGGCCAAATAAATTTGAATCAAATCTACCTGGCACTTGCCATTACAAGCTGTGTCAATTTCTTCTTTGATTTGTAAAAGCTGCCCTTTATCTTCATGTAAAATGGGGAGATACTTTACTAATAAGGTTACTGAGTGAGATGGTATAGGTAAAATTTTAAGTGCATAGTAAAAGATCACTAAATACTAATTTTGGCCAGGGCCCTGGACCACCTAAAAAATGGGGAGGGAGATGGTTTGAAATTCTGGCCATTTCCGAGTGGGTGGCAAAGGACCCTTGATTGATAAAAGCCCATCATATCTGAAACAGTTTCCCTTTAGGAGACTCTCTCCTCATTTAATGAACTTCATTTATCCTCACTAAAGACAGGCTCTTAAAGTACTTTTACATCATAACATGGAACTTTTCTATTTAATCCTTTTCTGTCGTTGGGATGAACCAAAATATGTACAGACTTTTTTTGTTTGTTTTCCAGATAGTTTGAAACTTTGGAAGTTTGACTGTTCAGTACTACCTCTCAAACTCCACTCCCACTCTAGAACATGGGTATTTTTTTCTCCTTGCACCTAGAGGTTGACTTTCTATTTCCTCCCGGCGGCCCTCTAGGCACGAGGGAGGTGTGGCCCCCGCCATCCGTGTGTGGTTTTGGGGTAGTAACTTCTGGGGCGGCCTCCCGTCTCCACCCACGGCCGCGGTAGTGACGTCACAGGCGGTGGCTCCCTCCCCGCCCGGCCCTATAAAGCGGCAGGTGCGCCGGCGCTTACCGAATGTTCGCACACCTTGCTGCCTGAGAGCGAGTAGCAACCCGGAGATCCTGCGTTGAGCGGCGGCTCCCATCACCCGGAGCCGGGCCGGGCGGGGCCGGGCCGGGCCTTGAACACAGGAGCACGCCCGCTCTTCTGCCCTCTTTTCCACCACTTCTTCGTTCTGCCAGTAGCTGCCCTCTGAGTTGCCCCAGAGACCCAGACGCCGACGTCCCGAGGGACCAATGAGCACTCCGCTGCTGCCGCAGGCGCCGGTGGTGCTGTTGCTCTTGATCCTCGGCTCAGGTGAGGATCTGCTGGCTCTGAACTGCCTGGCACTTCTCTGAAAGCAGGCAGAATCTGTCGCCTTTTGAATGTTGCTACTGCTTCTCTAAAAACCGCCTGGCACTTCTCTGAAAGCAGGCAGAATCTGTCGCCTTTTGAATGTTGCTACTGCTTCTCTAAAAAGCGTTCTTCGCGCCTTGATATCTGTCCCGCTGGAGGCGATCACCCTCTAAGGTTACTCCCTCGGAGGAATTGAGAAAACCCAGACAAGTGTCTCTAGCATCCAAGCCAGGAGGAGTGTCCTGAAGACTACCTGTACTTTTTTAGTCCAGCTGATGGAGACTTTAGAGATCCTTTGATCCTAACCTTTGGTTGTACAGATAAAGAAAGGTTCAGAAAGGTTTCAACAGAGTAGTTAATTCCTGACCCAGGAGTGTTTGGTGCCTCCTGCCTAAATTCTCCATCTCCTCTTGTCTAGTTGATTGTATTTTCACCTTTTACTTTCATGTCCCAGGGAAAGATTAAAATCACCTCTTTGATGCTGTTTTATTGAGACCTAAAACATAAAGTAAGATAAAGTAGGGTCTTGAAACTCCAGATCCAAAATCTTACCTAGTCCTTAAGTTTTTTCCTATGTAAATAAAAATAATAATGAAAATGACAATAACTATTATCAGCCACCAAATTTACTTTTTACATTGACTTTTACATCTTATATGTATACATAATTTTTTAAAAATGTGAGTATATGTTAAAAAAATCTAATCTTATGTAGAATCTATGAAGATGGGGCAGGATAGCATTTTAGCAAATACAAATAAATTTGGAATGCAGAGTGATGGGAATATTTAGACATTATCTGTTAAGTGAATATATTGCATTAATTTGGCCTGTTTTTAAAATGTGGAGATTAATGTACACTATCTGTGGAAAGAAAACCCTGGATAAAAGAGGCTCTGTAATTGGAACAGCTGAGTTTGCTTCTTGGCAAAATGTGAAGTTGCTTTTGTAAGTGACTCAATCACAAACAATAGCACATGTGCAATAACTGCTTTGATATCAGAAGATAAACACTTCTACTTAACATAGCTGGCTGGTGAGAGAGGCACCCTGCTTCATCTTTTCTTTCCTTAATCTTTTCCTTGCAGGCCATCATGCTGTTGGATTGGATGTCAATGACACTTACTCTGAGAAAGGGGAACCATTTTCCAGGAACCACAGTGATAGTGGACTTGAGGTTGCTTCAAGAAATGAGATGTCCTCAGGAAGTGAGATTTCCCCAATGACTGAAATGCCTTCTAGTACTGAGCAGACCTCAGGAACTGACTATGACTATTTAGAATATGAAGCTGAAGTACAAATATCTGGCTACATTGTGGATGATTCAGTTAGAGGTAAGTAAAGGATAAAGGGGAAATGTAGCTGAAGGGATGTGGGTTTACATGAGCAAAACTGCTTCAGAAAAGTGTGAATTGCATACCTTCTAGGTAAACTAAGTCAGAAAGTTCTATATAGGGTCACATCCTATATGTCTAGAGCATTAATGTTTTATGTTTAATCGAACCTTCACAACTTTACTAAGTGTAGGCATCATTATTCTCATTTTGTGGATGTAATAAATGACGTTGAAAAAGATTAATTGTGTTGCCCAAGACTGCACAGGTAGCAGTTAAGCCAGAATTAGAACCCCATTCTGTTTTATTCCAGATATTATGTTCCTTCACATTATGCCATATGACCTCTCTTCTGAGACAGAAGTAGACCTTAACCTTTCCTATTTGCTTTGTTCCTTAGTATCTGTATCCCCTTTCCCCAATCCAACCTTCTCCAGATAACTGCATTTTAACTAAACAAGGCAACAGAAAGAAGTAAATGGGATAGGAGGAATTTGACTTTTAACCTTTAAATACTTGGTGTGAGAAACTGTTGATGATAATAATGCCTTCTAGAAATAATAAAGAACAAGTATTTATAAATTTTATATCGCTAAAAGCATGATTTAACCCCAAATTCCATTTGTTAGTTAAAATATGACTCACTTTTCCTGTTATCTGATCTTTTAAAAAGACCCTTTACTTAAAATGAATACCAAAGAAAGAGATAAATTTTGTTCAGTACCCTCATTTTACTTTGGAGTTTGAGGGAAGAAGAGGCCATCAATAAGTCAGATCTAATGTACTAGGAGAATCCATCTGGAGCAGGGCAAGATAGTTTCAGAGCTCTTTAAAGCCTCTTCTTTTCTGAACAGTTTCCCTGACTTCTCCTCTACCTGGCTCCCAAAGCTAGAGAAGAGAGAACAAGTGGTACCAGAGGGAGAAAAAGTGATTTAAGTGGGAGCTGGGCAAAGATTTAGTGACCACTCCACTCCCTTGCTTCTGAGCTTGGGCTAGGGAAAAGGCTCATTTACAATTCTTACAGTTGGATGAGATTAGACCATCCAGGTATCTAGCAACTTGTCTTTTTAACTATATTTTAAGTTGTGAAGACATCAGAAAGCTAAATCCATTATTAGTGGGGCTAATAACTAGTGCTCAGATTGCAATGCATTATAAAATAGTGTGAGATCAGGATATAATGTCTATTGCCACACTTTAGCATAGGTACTATTATTTGCCTCTATTTATGATCTGTAATCTATTGGATAAAGTAATATTCATTTAAAATGCTTCTCTTAGAGGACTTACTCTAACTTGTACTTTTTTTTCGATCAGAAGAAAATTTCAATATAAAAATTGTATAACCACTTGTTAGATATTTCTCCTAATTAGGGGTTTGTTAATGTTATTATAATATCCTGTTGAAATATTCATAATATTTATTTATAATTTCCTTAATCACAGAGGTTCTATCTTTGATACTATTGTTAACCTTCACACTGTGGTTCTGATGTTTTCTATTTAATGGGTGTTGTGTGACCTTTATGACAAATGATATTTTCTCTTTTCATTGGGATCTGCTTGCTAAATACTTCATCATATAAACCTATTAAGGTATTAATATAACAGAATGCATAGCACTAAATGTAAAATTTCCCCTCTTCGACTTTAGCATAAAAGCTACACCCTGAACAAACTTTTTATAGATTTGTTAAGTTAAATGTCTGAGGCACCAATTAACAAATATTCCTGGACTATTTTTATATAGATCAAACACAGAAATGAGCACCATGAAAGGTATCAACTGTGATCTGTTGAAATCTGTGAACTGGAAAAATTGATAATTTTCAGTTTTTTGTACCCTCCAGTAGTATCTACTAATTCCCAACTATAATAGTTAGCACAGGGCCAATATGGGTAAATAAAATCAGCAAATAAACCCCAAGTTCTATTTTAATCAATGGCATTGACCTCTTTCAAGAGAAGGAAGAGTATTATGAAAAAATAATAGGCTTGCCATCCCAGCCTAGTCATTTTCTAGATGCATATCCTAGGGCAAGTTATTTGTCTTCACTAAATTTCAGTTTCCTCATTATGTCATATGGATAACAGTGTATGCAGTCATGATCTAAATTCATGTAAATCAATACTCATTGCCAATAACTTGGAGTGTATTAGAAATTCAAGAAATGTTAAAAATGTTTAATGTATTTTCTTAGACACATAAGTCTTGCTATTAATAGTAATGATGATAATAATATAAATCAATTCAAAATATGTTGTGTAAATAAAATAACTATGGTGTTCAGATTTTTAATTGCCATGTAACAAATATTATCTGCCCATTTATTATGTGTATTGTGATTTCTTTGTCTCATGGATCCAAAATAATGTTCAAGATGAGAGAGACTATTGTTAAGAAATCTTATTTTCTTTTTTCAGTTGAACAGGTAGTTAAGCCCAAGAAAAACAAAACAGAAAGTGAAAAGACTTCAGATAAACCCAAAAGAAAGAAAAAGGGAGGGAAAAATGGAAAAAATAGAAGAAACAAAAAGAAGAAAAATCCATGTGATGCAGAATTTCAAAATTTCTGCATTCATGGAGAATGCAAATACATAGAAAACCTGGAAGCAGTAACATGCAAGTAAGTTTCAAAGAATTACATAGAACTATATATTTCCTACACCATATCTGAAATCCCTAGCTGCAGAAAACCATTGCTTTTCTTTCCAGTGCATAAACCAATGATCAGCACACTTTTTTATTAAGTAATCAGGTAGAATATATTTAGGTTTTGTGGGCTGAGATTGTGTTTGTACTTAAATAGCCAATTAAAAGGATTAAAAACTCATTCTTATGAGTTGTGAAAAACCTGGCAAATGGCCAGATTTAACTTATGGGCTATATTTTTGAGGACCCCTGCTGTAAATCATTGTTTTACAATGTGTTTTTTTAATAAAAAAAAATCCTTAATCAACTGTTCACCTAATTTTTCATGTTGTTCTAGCCTCTTTGTCTTCTAGCCCCCCAAAGCTGCTAACACTTTAGATGATAGTAGAATGTGTTAACTGTATAAGTCACTGAACTCATCAGTTGGTCATACAAGAAGCACAAAGAATAATAGCAAGGTGTGTCTTCTTGGACTAACACACCCAAACTAATCTTGACTAGTGGATATTTAGCTAGAACGCGTTCTATGTCTCATGATTTTGAAATATAAATACATGGCATAACTTTTTTTTAAATGTTGGAATTGCAGAGCTGTTTTTGACTTAGAAAGTGGACTGGAAATATACAAGATGTTTTTAGTGATTATATTTTCTAAATGTGGGTTGTTTGCAGATGTCATCATGATTATTTTGGTGAACGGTGTGGAGAAAAGTCCATGAAGACTCACAGCATGAGTGACAGAGACTTCTCAAAAGTCGCATTAGCAGCTCTAGCCTTTATCTCTGCTACAAGCTTCACAGCTGTTGTTGCTGTTATTGCAGTCCAGTAAGTATGGCACAGCTTAACAATTCCTAACAAGGTTAATTTTCTTCAATATTTCTATCACACCCTACTATCATATTTTGAATGAGTTATTTTTTGATAGCACATGATCTTTGAAGAATATAGTCAGAATTTATATCACTTTGCCTACCATAGAAACTCAACACATTAAGTCCTTTTTCAGAATTTCAAAACATTTTTTGAACTTAAAAATGAATGGTTTTATTGCATGTCATCTTTCTCTCACAGTTATTTCAGAATCTCTGAAAGTGCTGGTATCTTCTATGAATATTTTAAGATGAAGCATGTTGCCCAGAAAATAATTAAGGTCTGGTTCATAGTATGTTCATAACATCAAACACACTGCCTTGGTATTAAAAATCACAAAGAACTTCAAATTGGCAGCCCAGAAGAGACATGTCTCTGCTTGTCTTAGAATGTAAAATCCTGAGTTCATAGTTTCAATGCACAGTGCTAATTTATTCACAGTTTATGCCTATTTTGTTGTTGTCAAATAACAATAATATGAGAGTGTAATATATAAAACATTTCCTCCAGATGGCATGGTGTAGGAAGCAGGAACAATTCTGTTAGTGCTTCACTCCAGCAGTATCTTCCCTCTGTTACTAACAATATCACATACTTCACTCCATGACCAATGAAAGCTAGAATTGGCCTGCTCTATGTAGTGGGCACTGATGGGTACATAAAACGGCTTTGTCTACCAAACAGAAGTTACTGAATGAGGGAAGTTGGGGGAGGGCATGAATGGCTCTGTGATGACTCATGTGGCACTGGAGCTTGGGAAAAGCCGTGGACTCATTCTAACTTTAGGTCTTGGTAAATTACTTTTCACTGGATCGTGTACATGATCTAGCACTGCTGCCCTTCAGGAAACAAGTGGTTATCTTTTGCTATTGTTTACTATTATCTTAAATTCAGATCAGATAGTGATAAAATGATATGTAAAGAACTGTTTTATCAGGCACATGAAGCTTGATGTATAGTTTAAATTTGTTTTGCACACCTTAGAATTTATTTTGGTCTTCTAGTACCTCAAGTCAGATATATAAATGTGTTTAAGAAGATACCCTCCAATAAACCATTACTATTTGATATAGGAGGATCAAAGGAAACTATGCTAGTTAAAAAAGACATTTTGCAGTAATTATTTTTTAATTGTTCAACTTGCAATATTTAATAATTCTTTGGAAAAACATGGAAAATTATCACATTAGCACTCTTAAAATTAGGCCACACTTTTCCTCCTTTTCTCCCATATTCTTTTTGTATATGAAACACAAATTTGTTCTGTCAAACCTAAGCCACAATTACTGGGTTTTCTATAACTGAAGTAATTTTTTTCCTTTAAATATCACAAGGAAAGTTTTTATGATTTTGGTGGTAATGTTTAGTAGATTGATTAAGGACCTACTAGAAATTGAATTGCTTATATAATGGCAAAATTTTTTTAATCCACTGAATTTTTTATAGCATGTATGAAACTAGAAGGAAATGCTTATATTTAGAAATAAATGAACCAACTTGTTTCATAAGCTGGTTTTCAAAAATTATGATCATTTAAATTGATGTGTGTAAACATCAAGTATTATAAAACTATAACACCATCTCTTCCAAGTGTGCATTTGGCAGTTGTGCTAAGTCCTCAGGAAAAATATAAGGCATTTGGATATGTTCCATGCCTTCTGAAAGTTTACATCTTAAAGACACATTTAAACCTCTGTTCTCTGGAAATGTGTTTATATAAAAGCAACATAAATGTCCCCTTAAAAAAGAATACTGGTGATATTTTATAGTTGGGTTTAAGCTTTTGTTTAGCATGAAGTATGCTACTCAGTTGTCTATAAGAGCTCATGAGAAGGAATCCCTTGTACTCGGGGAAACCTCAGTCAACATATAGATGGATAGGATTTTGGTAACAGTAGAACGTCCTCTTCTCTCAAGGCTTCGAAAAAGATACTTCAGGGAATTTGAAGAAGAAGCAGAAGAACAAAAGAAACTTCAAGAAAATGGACATGCACATTCTATAGCATAACTGAAGATAATACAGGTTTGACTTGTAAACTTTATATTCTATGCTTGTGAAAAATATAGCACTATTAATCTCAAGAAAAATGAGGAATATGTTCTTAATTATGGACATACTCTAATGGCTATATGAAAGTATTATTTGAGTATGAGATTGAGTTCAGTATTGAGAATGGGCTATGTACTTATTCAGCATTAAAAAGGTATATAAATACGAGAGAGTTCTCAAGGAACATAATATTTAGATAGGGGAATATGCAGAGAATCAGAATACTAAGGAAAGTCAAATAAGTGCCGCCACAAGAAAGGAACCAATGGAGTATGAAAAGTTTCCGATGAAAGAAAAATTCTACTGGGACACATTTTGGGAGCAGGAAATGATATATATTTAGCATGGCCTTGAAAGTAAGACTTAAAGGACCTGTGAGATTGGTACAAGCAATTATGAAGGGAAAGGAGGATGGGGTAATAAATATTGAGAGATGGAATAGATCATTTTAGAAAACAGACTGAGTTTTCTAAATGAGTGTTAGAGAAGAGAACATTGTAATGATAGGTTGAGCTCACACAGTGGAGAGCCAGAGTAGGGTGTTTGCTTTCAAAAGCTGAGGAAATGGGGACAGTAGATTAAATACTCCTTTTAAAGAAAGGAAGTAGAAACTGAGAGGGGTATGTATTTGAGAGTAACTTGGAAAATACACACACACACACACACACACGTATGTATGTGTGTATATATTTCTATATTTATGTATTTATTTTTGTCCACAGGGAGAGCTGTAGGTTTGGAGGGTGGGATTCAGTGGTAGAATGCATGCTTAGCAGGTACCAGACTCTGGGTTTGATCCTCAGCACAAAAAAAATTAAAAGGGAGAGTAAGCATGTTGTAGGTTGAAGGTAAGAAGGTATATAGAGGGATATTTCAATGATAACTAGAGTAAGGAGTTCATGAAGAAAACTTCCAGTGGAAGAGGGAGGAAAGTAAATCAAGGTTACACTTGAAGTTGGTCAGAAGAAAGAATTTCATCTCCTCACATATTGAAGATGTCACCTCCTTAAGGCGCTGTTTTTTTATTGTCATTTATTTTTTATTAAGTCATTTGAGATGCTTGTTAAACATGCATATTCTTATGCTCAATGCTCAATCTACTGAGTCAGAAATTTTATCTTATAATGAGTGTTCTAGATGGTTCTGATGCTTGGAGAACCCCACTATATTTAACATTGGTTAGGTACAGATATTATGTTCTCAGCCTGTTACAGGATTAGTCCCATAACTCATAGAAATGTTATACTCAGTATTTATTACATCAAACTTTTAATGTATTGGCCTATTGTGAGGAAGCTAAGATGACCAACATAAATAGGGTAGATTTTTGATTAATTGATGCCATCAAGATTTCTCAGTATAGGTCCCAGAATGATTTTAGGAAAAGGAATATGCTGTGCTGGCATTAAGTGGCTGCCTATTAACTGGTAGCTACTATTATTATGTCCTTGGTGCTAATTATACTAAATTAGCTGCATATCATAAATATACTGAGCCACTTAATCTCTGTTTTTAATTATGTCCACTGTGTAGATTTAGTTAGGAAACCTAATTTTCATGACGATTATTGCTCTTTTTATTAAGCAGAAATTTATGCAACTGGTATGAGCATTTTTAGTTTTTAGTAGATCTATAACCCAAGAAGAAATGAAAGAGAATTCAAGCTAAAGTGATATTTTGTTTCTGAATAGCTTTTAGCATTTTTCATAAAACAGTTTTTGAAAAAAATTGACAGAAATTCCGATTGCTGATTTTTTTCATTGAAATTTTCTTAAAACTATGTTAGAATTAAGCTTATTCTCTAATGCTTTATTTTCTAACAGGGTATCAGGTCAGAGTCACTGCGAAGTCACAACTGTAAAAGATGAATTGGTCCTCCTTTCAGCGAAGAAAATGGAATCTTTTTGTTCTGTTGGTTTTAAAACTTTCAATTGTCACTTTTTTATGCTAAATAACTTCTGTACATAAAGAGATGCATGGAGATAAAAAGTATTTTTTCAAGTTGTAAATAATTTATTTAATATTTAATGGAAGTGTATTTATTTTATAGCTCATTAAACTTTTTTAATCAAACAGATTCAGAGTTTGAATATTAGTTTTGAAATTGTAACATTTCAGGGCATTCTGCTCCTAACACTTGATTGACCATTTAAAAATTATTTCTTCTTGTTTTTTTTTTTACTGTTT
Organism: Tamias sibiricus; assembly: GCA_025594165.1. NCBI lineage: Eukaryota > Metazoa > Chordata > Mammalia > Rodentia > Sciuridae > Tamias > Tamias sibiricus. The sequence continues at coordinate 62,784,409 of CM046665.1, forward strand.
TTATATTTATTTTTAACATTCCTTTTCTTTAAAGTACTCAGAATGGGAAAATTATAGTCACTTACTCTTTCCACAAACACTAATAATTTTTGCATTGATAATTCCAAATTAGCCTTTCTATTCCATGTAGAACTTGTACCAAGTCTTGTTCATTATGAAAGTATCTGGAGTCAAAATAAGGTACTGCCTTTATTATAGAAGGCCAAGATATTATAAAAGAAAGTAAATTCAATGCTCTTCACTATGATCATTACAAAGAGGCAGCAATGGTTTGCATATTACAAATATTACATTTTGAGACAACCAGAAAATTTTACACTTGAGATTTATTTTCTGACATCTTTACATGAATCTGTGAGGCATGTAAAACCCCCCTTGAGACTATTTTCTCACAATCTTTTAATCAAATATCTGCATTTGGAAGGATATTCTTTCAAAATCACTAAGGTTTTAGGGTGACCATAGTCTGGTGCCTGGCTGATCAACCAAGTCACCTGAGTGCAAAATAAAACATTATATTAATGTGGGTGGGGCAAATTTTTTGAAAAAAATTATAAATACAATATCAGCAATCATGTCATAGAACTTCATGAATAAAGGTGCCTTAAGCATCAAACTTTTTCTGTCTCTGGAAAGCACTCACTAAATCATTTTTCAGTGATCATGGAGCCAGTTGGTTCTCAGCCCCAGCTGCACATTACCAATACCTGAGTTTTAAATGCCTTAACACCCAGACTTCTCCCCTCCCAAGCTTCTGACTTCAGTGAACTGGGGTGAGTTGCTGACACATGTATTCTCAAAAGATCCTTAGTTGTCTTCTGTGTGTAGCCAGTGTTGAGAGCCTCTGATCTATCTCTGCTTGAATATCTTCAGCACACATTTTCCTCAACCCCCTTCACTAAATTTTAGCATAGTGCCAGGGATGCATGACAGGAGAGCCCAGACTAGGAGATGCTGACCACCTAGATGGCAGGAGAAAGGGGGTGTCTTGTCAATGCAGTGCAGTAAGCAAGCCAGGGATGCAAGGGGGCCAGGGAGATTTCAGGTAGCCCAGTCCGAATGCATCAGGGAGGCCATCCTGGAGATATGCTGTCTGAGATTATCCTTGAAACATGAGTAGGCATTATGGAGAGGATATTGTTAAAGGCATCAGCAAAATGACAAAGTCATCAATCTTGAAAGGAAAAATGGAAAATAGTTCAGCATTTATTAAAACAAAGTCTGAAGTCAAAAGAAGCTGTGAGGAAACTGGGGTGGTGAAGGCAAGACACCTAGGGCTTGTAATTTACACTCTAGGACCTGGAAAAAATCCCATCCAGTCAATGGGGGCAAAGGCACAATCAGAGCAAGGTGTGGTGGTGCATGCCTATAATCCCAGCTGCCTAGGAGTCTGAGGCAGGAGGATCTCAAGTTCAAAGTCAGTCTCAGCAATTTAGTAAGGCCCTAAGCAACTTTGTGAGACCTTGTCTCAAAATAAAAAGTACTGGGGATATGGTTAAGTGGTTAAGCATCCCTGAGTTCAAGCCCCAGTACGGGAAAAAAAAAAAAAAAAAAAAAGATTTTGGCTTAGAAGCAACTAAAATACTCTGTGTAAAAAATGGTCATGATTCAAGGTAGAAAATCTCTTCAAATGGCTTATTGAATGTTTTAGAAGGGAACAATGCCTTTTTCACTTATCCTTGACTGAAGAACAGCTCTTCTCTGTTATGGAAAGCCATCTTTTTTAATCTCTCACAGATTTATGAGAAAATAAGAACCAGCCTGGTCAGTTAGTCAGCTAAATCAACCCTGACCCTCACATCTGACAGAGAGGAAGATCAGGTCTGCATGTGTGGTGAGTTGAGCTTTGAATTTATTGCATTTGAAGTGTTGGAAGGATTCAATGTTAGATATACAAGTCTGAAGTTCAGGAAGAGAAAAGTTATAGAGTGGGAATTATCAAAATATATTTGGTAACTGAAGCTACAAAGGCACCCAAGACTACCAGGAGGCCATAATCAGAAGAAAATCTTTCCAGTGGTCCCCAACATGTGGAGACTGCTATAGCCACTGTGAAGGATCTAGGAACTTGCCTGTTATCCCATGCACTTTTCTAACTCTTGAAACAGAGTTTATGAATTAATGATAGTGGAACTGATGGGAAAGAACCACCTTCATAACAACAAATTTTAAAAATCTCAAATTTATTGAGTACTTTGATATCTCATGGACTCATTAGTGCCTTACACATTTCCTTATACTGTAGATAGATTTTATAAGTAAAGTAGAGCTCAGAGAGATTAACATGGTTACACAGCTAGTAAATGACATTGTTAGTTTTTTTGGCTGTAGAGTTGATCCACTTAATATCTCTCTCTCTCTCTCTCTCTCTCTCTCTCTCTCTCTCTCTCCACTGTATAGTCAAGGTATTTGTTTTGGATTTGGAGAATTTCACTTATCAATTTAGCATGTTTTCAACTCCCACTAATTTAAAATATACTTAAGTGTCTCACTTATGTTTTGAAGACCCAACTATGATGAGACCTTTTATTTAATCTACCTATGTTAACTCCACAAAATTTCCCAAACTATCCCTATGCTCATCGTCTCTTAAAATATGACTGATCTCTTATTTATGATGTGCACACACTAAATGATAAACAGAGATGAGAACAAATCAGTCAAATAAATCTTGGAGATATACAATTAAAGCTGGATGCTGCTGTTTAGCCAAACTAGCTACTCCAATTTCTGAAGAGGCTGTTGTTCAATTAATTAGATAACATCTACATATGTGTGTTTTTTGCTCAAGAGAAAGGGATTTTATGAAGTTCTGGTTGGATTAGGTTGGAATATCAGCATTTCTTCCTGGAGGCTAGTCCCACCTAGGATTTGTAATAACATATCCATTTCTTCTTTTCTTAGTCTCAGAAGCTAAGTCTAGAGTTAAATTTAATTTCAGATTGCTATCTAGAAGTTTAAAAAGGAACATGTTCCAACAACATCTGTCTTCTCCTTAGGTACCCCCAGCATTGTGGCACCTTGGAAAAGGAACATAGTATCACAGCCAGGTTCTAAGAGCTACTCACCTTGGGAGTTCATCTCAGAGAACAACTGAAAAATTTCCCCATCTCTTTTTGTTGTATTCTAAGCTTTGTTGCTTATCCCATATATGGAAAATCTACTTTGTAACTAAAGAATTATAAAATTCTGTCCAGCTTCTTTCAGTAATCTCTTCTTCCTGGACATCTTTCTCCAGGTAAATATATAGTAGCTAAACTATATAATAGGTAAATGTAAAATAGGTAAAATTCTCCTATCATATATTCTCATAGCACTTTTCAACTACATACTTATTTGTGTAACTCCTTAATGTCTTCTTCTCCCAGTGGTATATAAAGCTCCTAAGGGCAGGGATTGGGTTTTTTCTCTGTCAAAAAAATATATGTTGATTTAAGAATAAATGATTAAAGGTCATCTAGCATCATTTCTTCTCATAACTGTCATCACCACAGAAAATATTTTGCCATGGGAAAGAATTACAGGGTTTTGAAATACTTGATATAATGTCTTTCTTAGAAGCTAAAATTCTTTTATGGGTTATACACCATCAATGGACCTAATAACCATTTTCTTAAGAGTGTGTTAAAAGTATACACAATTTTCAGTAAGTTTTCATGAGCCTTGCTGGATGTTCCTTCCAGGGGAAGTTTCTTATATCTAATAATGTCTTTATTATTAGTTGCTCCTTTTATCCCTCCTTTATTTATTAAGCCAATGCCTTTTGTTAACTGCGTGAAGAATACTGTGGTGGTGAACTGGAATGTGAAGATAAATAAAGCAGTGTGCATCCTAATCACGATAACATATGAAATGCAATTCAAGAGGAAATTACTCAGTCCTAATAAAGTACTGTTAGTATACTAGCCATGTCTCTACCAAGTCTGTACTTCATGGTTCATCATCAAAAAGTGTCTCATTGTTTTCTAAAATAGATTAAAAATGGAATTTTCTTATTAAAAGCAGAAATAGATTTTATATGTAGGAAATATGCTTACAATTTAAAATAATTTTAAAACTAGGAATGGAAGTACACTTCCTGAACCTGATAAAAAACTGTACACCTACAGAAGAAGTTAAACTTAGTGACAAAGCAATAGATGATTTTTCTTTAAGATTAAAGCAAAGATAACACTGTCATTACTATACTTTGATATAGTACAAAATTTCTGATGTAAGCTTTTAGGAAAGAAACAAAAATAAGTGTTGTAACATTTTATAGGAAAGAAATGAATGTGCCCTTTTTTGCAGACAATTTAGTAATCTACCTAGAAGAGTGAATGGAATCAATATACCAACACAAGAATTTATTAGAGAATTTTGTGAGATTGTCAGATAAAATACAAAATTCCAAAAATTAAGTTTTTCCTTATAGAGACAAATTAGCCTAATATTAAAATAAGAAAACAGATTCTTAACAAACTGTAATACATACATGTATTATAATCTTATGTATTAAAAATTTATAAGATTATATTCAAAATCATTTTAGATACCTATTAAAGGAAAACCAAGAAATGTGTAGTGGAAAGACAGCCCTCTCTTTTAGATTTTATACTATAAATAAGTTAATTGTCTCTTCAAATAATCTTTAAATTTGACAAAATATTAATAAAAATTTCAATTGGATATTTTCAGGAACTTGAAAAATCATACTCTAAATATTGTGTGAAAAAATAGTAGTAATTGAAAAGCTGTCATTTTGGAAAAAAAAAGGAAAATTGGATGCTTGATTTATTGTAACTTTTAGAGATCACTCTTTGTAGAGTAACTTGGAATTTCCATTATGGTACTTAGTCAAATAAAAAAGTGAATATACCCTATTACCCAGCCATATACAAAGTTAAACAAAGCAGTGATATTTGAGTATGAACAAATAAACCAAACTAAGCAGACAGCTCAGAGACAATAGGTTATTACAAGATACAGATAGCACCATAAACTAACAGGGAAAAGCCTGACTGCTTAGCAAATGTAGAGAAAACGGTATAGAATGTGAAGGAAAATAAAATCAGATAACAATCTTATACCATGGTCAAAGGAGACTACCACAGGATTAAATATCTAATGTGAAATGTGAAACTATAAAGTTAATGCAAAATATTGTAGGAAAATACATTTGTGAATTAGGAATGTACAAGTATTTATGCAAAACATCATAATTAAAAAACAAATTTTAATTCTGTCAGAATTAGAAAGTTATGTTAAAAGAATGTAATGGGAAAATTGGACAGTTGACAGAATGAGAGAAAAAAATCCTTAAAATAAAAAAGTGATTATAATACTCAATGAATGACTTAAAGATGAACAATAAATAAATAAATAAAATAAAGAAAGAATCTTCAATTTAAGGGGGAAAAAAGATAGGAGTTCTCAGAGTTTGAAAATCAGGTGACTAATAAGAATGTGATTAGTTTATTTAGTTTTGGTGAGAAATAGAAATAGTCAGCCTTCCTCTAAATAGCTAGAGTTCCATGCCAGAGCATGCAGAGCATGGATTGGATGTCCCCACCTACCGTTCTGACTAGACATTCTTTTGTGAGTAGATAGCACACATCCATACATCATGGCCCTGCGTATGGAGATGTTCACACCTTTTCTACATTAACAGAAACACAAATCAAAACAACAATAGGATATCACTTTCTGTCCATCAGATTTGTAAAAAAATAGAAGCTGAAAAATGCCAACTGTAGGCAGAAAATTGTGAACATAGGGACCCTTAAATATTACTAGTTGGAGATTAGCCCAGAGATACCATTCTGATAGTACTTATTCAAATTAAAAATGAATATACTCTACTACCCATTGTGAACACATCCCTAAGACATGTAGGTTCCAGAAGGGACTTTTATGGGGTTGCTCATTGTGGCACTTTCATGACATTGAAGGATTAGACACCATCTGTCTACCAGCAGGTAATCAAGGTATTGAATGTGTGAATGTGCCTGGGGAAATACTATGCACCCATTAGAAACAAGCGAGGCATATCCATAGTATTAAGGGTAGATTTTATTTTTAATGTTAGAATTTTAAAAGATGATGCTTACTCAAAAAGG